>JAMQGS010000015.1:0-673765 GCA_028455905.1 Neoseiulus californicus
GTGTTATTTTGAGGACAATTTTTTGAGGGTGTTATTTTGAGGGTAATTTTTGAGGCGTCATTTCCAGTGTCTTATTTTTTGGGGTTAATTTTTAGAATGTCATTTGTAGGGTCTTATTTTGAGGGTAATTTTTTAGAGTGTCATGTCCAGGGTCTCATTCTGAGGGTGATTCTGAAGGGTACTTTTCTGAGGGTAATTCTCTGAAGGTAATTTTCTGAGGGCAATTTTCTGAGGGTGATTTTCTGAGGGTAATTTTCTGAGGGTAATTTTCTGAGGGTAATTTTCTGAGGGTAATTTTCTGAGGGTAATTTTCTGAGGGTAATTTTCTGAGGGTAATTTTCTGAGTGTAATTTTCTGAGGGTAATTTTCTGAGGGTAATTTTCTGAGGGTAATTTTCTGAGGGTAATTTTCTGAGGGTAATTTTCTGAGGGTAATTTTCTGAGGGTAATTTTCTGAGGGTAATTTTCTGAGGGTAATTTTCTGAGGGTAATTTTCTGAGGGTAATTTTCTAAGGGTAATTCTCTAAGGGTAATTTTCTGAGGGTATTTTTCTAAGGGTGATTTTCTGAGGGTAATTTTCTGAGGGTAATTTTCTGAGGGTAATTTTCTGAGGGTAATTTTCCGAGCGTGATTTTTTGTGGGTAATTTTTGGGGTATCACTCGAAGTGTCTTATTTTTAGGGTAATTTTTTGGGTGTCATCTCCAGGGTCTTATTTTGAGGGTGTTATTCTGAGGGTAATTTTTTTGAGGGTGTTATTCTGAGTGTAATTTTTTGGCGCCGTTATTTCGAGGGTGCTATTTTTGGGGCAATTTTTTGAAGGTGATATTCGGGGTGTCATTTCCAGGGTCTTATTTTGAGGTTGTTATTCTGAGGGTAATTTTTTGAGGGTGCTATTCTGGGGGTAATTCCTTGGGGCTGTTATTTCGAGGGTGCTATTTTTGGGGTAATTTATTGGAGGTGATATTCGGGGTGTCATTTCCAGTGTCTTATTTTGAGGGTCTTATTTTGAGGGTAATTTTTGGGGTCTCATTACCAGGGTCTTATTTTAGAGGGCTATTCTCAGACTGTCATTTCCAGGGTCTTATTTTGAGGGTAATTCTCAGAGTGCCATTTCCAGGGTCTTATTTTGAAAGTGTTATTCTGAGGGCAATTTTTTGAGGGCCTTATTTTGAGGGTAATTCTCAGAGTGCCATTTCCAGGGTCTTATTTTGAAAGTGTTATTCTCAGGGCAATTTTTTGAGGGTGCTATATTGGGGGCAATTTTTCGAGGGTGTTGTTTTGAGGGTAATCTTTGGGGTGTCATTTCCAGTGTCTTGTTTTGAGGGTCATTTTTGGGGTGTCGTTTCAAGGGTGTTATTTTGAGGGTAATTTTCAGGGCGTCATTTCCGGAGTCTTATATTGAGGGGAATTTTTGGGTTGTCATTTCCAGTGTATTTTTTTTGAGGGTAATTCTCATGGTTTCATTCCCAGGGTCTCATTTTGAGGATGTAATTCTGAGGGTAATTTTTCTAGGGTGTTATTTGGAGGGTGTTATTCTGAGGGTAATTTAAGGGATGTCATTCCCAGCGTAATTTTTGGGGGTGTCATTCCCAGGGTCTTATTTTGAGAGTGTTATTCTGAGGGCAATTTTTTGAGGGTGTTATTTTGAGGGTAATTTATCGAGGGTAATCTTTGAGGTGTCATTCCCAGTGTCTTATTTTTAGGGTATTTTTAGAGCGTCATCTGCAGGGTCTTATTTTGAGGGTAATATCCTGAGGGTAATTCTCTGATGGTAATTTCAGGCGGGTATTTTTCTGAGGGTAATTTTCTGAGGGTAATTTTCTGAGGGTAATTTCCTGAGGGCGATTTTCTGAGGGTGATTTTCTGAAAAATTTTCTGATTGTAATTTTCTGAGGGTAATTTTCGGGGGGTAATTTTCTAAGGGGTAGTTTTCAAGCGATGATTCTCAGTGTCTTAGTTTGAGAGCAATTTCTGGGGTGTCATCTCCAGGGTCTTATTTTGAGGGTAATTTTTAGGTTGTCATTTCCAGGATGTTATTTCGAGGGGAATTTTCAGGGTGTCATTTCCAGGGTCTTATTTTGAGGGTGTCATTCTGATGGTAATTTTTCCAGGGTGTTATTTTGAGGGTGTTATTCTGAGTGTATTTCTCGAGGTATCATTCCCAGTGTCTTATTTCGGGGTTAATTTTTAGAGTGTCATTTCCAGGATCTTATTTTGAGGGTAATTTTTTAGGGTGTCATGTCCAGGGTCTCATTATGAGGGTGATTCTGAAGGGTGATTTTCTCAGTGTAATTTCCTGAGGGTAATTTTCTGAGAGTAATTTTCTGAGGGTTATTTTCTGAGGGTAATTTTCTGAGGGCAATTTTCTGAGGGTAATTTTCTGGTGGTAATTTCAGGCGGGTATTTTTCTGGGGGTATTTTTCTGAGGGTAATTTTCTGAGGGTAATTTCCTGAGGGTAATCTTTGAGGTGTCATTTCCAGTGTCTTATTTTTAGGGTATTTTTAGAGCGTCATTTGCAGGGTCTTATTTTGAGGGTAATATCCTGAGGGTAATTCTCTGATGGTAATTTCAGGCGGGTATTTTTTCTGGGGGGTATTTTTCTGAGGGTAATTTTCTGACGGTAACTTCCTGAGGGTGATTTTCTGAGGGTGATTCTCTGAAAAGTTTTCTGATTGTAATTTTCGGGGGGTAATTTTCTAAGGGGTAGTTTTCAAGGGATGATTCTCAGTGTCTTAGTTTGAGAGCAATTTTTGGGGTGTCATCTCCAGGGTCTTATTTTGAGGGTAATTTTTAGGTTGTCATTTCCAGGATGTTATTTCGAGGGGAATTTTTGGGGTGTCATCTCCAGGGTCTTATTTTGAGGGTAATTTTTAGGTTGTCATTTCCAGGATGTTATTTCGAGGGGAATTTTCAGGGTGTCATTTCCAGGGTCTTATTTTGAGGGTGTCATTCTGATGGTAATTTTTCCAGGGTGTTATTTTGAGGGTGTTATTCTGAGTGTATTTCTCGAGGTGTCATTCCCAGTGTCTTATTTCGGGGTTAATTTTTAGAGTGTCATTTCCAGGATCTTATTTTGAGGGTAATTTTTTAGGGTGTCATGTCCAGGGTCTCATTATGAGGGTGATTCTGAAGGGTAATTTTCTCAGTGTAATTTCCTGAGGGTAATTTTCTGAGAGTAATTTTCTGAGGGTTATTTTCTGAGGGTAATTTTCTGAGGGTAATTTCCTGAGGGCAATTTTCTGAGGGTAATTTTCTGAGGGTAATACTCTGAGGGTAATTCTCTGATGGTAATTTCAGGCGGGTATTTTTCTGGGGGTATTTTTCTGAGGTTAATTTTCTGAGGGTAATTTCCTGAGGGTGATTTTCTGAGGGTGATTCTCTGAAAAATTTTCTGATTGTAATTTTCTGAGGGTAATTCTCGGGGGGTCATTTTCTAAGGGGTAGTTTTCAAGGGATGATTCTCAGTGTCTTAGTTTGAGAGCAATTTTTGGGGTGTCATCTCCAGGGTCTTATTTTGAGGGTCATTTTTAGGTTGTCATTTCCAGGATGTTATTTCGAGGGGAATTTTCAGGGTGTCATTTCCAGGGTCTTATTTTGAGGGTGTCATTCTGATGGTAATATTTCCAGTGTGTTATTTTGAGGGTGTTATTCTGAGTGTATTTCTCGAGGTGTCATTCCCAGTGTCTTATTTCGGGGGTAAAATTTAAAAGTGTCATTTCCAGGATCTTATTTTGAGGGTAATTTTTTTAGGGTGTCATGTCCAGGGTCTCATTATGAGGGTGATTCTGAAGGGTAATTTCCTCAGTGTTTTTCCTGAGGGTAATTTTCTGAGAGTAATTTTCTGAGGGTTATTTTCTGAGGGTAATTTTCTGAGGGCAATTTTCTGAGGGTAATTTTCTGAGTGTAATTTTCTGAGGGTAATCCTCTGAGGGTAATCCTCTGAGGGTAATCCTCTGAGGGTAATTTTCTGAGGGTGTCCTTCTGATTGTAATTTTTCCAGGGTGTTATTTTGAGGGTGTTATTCTGAGTGTGTTTCTTGAGGTGTCATTTCCAGGGTCTTATTTTGCGGGTAATTTTCTGAGAGTAATTTTCTGAAGGTAATTCTCTGAGGGTAATTTTCTGAGAGTAATTTTCTGAAGGTGATTTTCTGAGAGTAATTTTCTGAAGGTAATTCTCTGAGGGTAATTTTCTGAGAGTAATTTTCTGAAGGTGATTTTCTGAGGGTAATTTTCTGAGGGTAATTTTCTGAGGGTAATATTCTGAGGGTAATATTCTGAGGGTAATATTCTGAGGGTAATTTTCTGAGGGTAATTTTCTGAGGGTAATTTCCTAAGGGTAGTTTTCTGAGGGTAATTTTCTGAGGGTAATTTTCTAAGGGTAATTTTCTAAGGGTAATTTTCTGAGGGTAATTTTCTAAGGGTAATTTTCTGAGGGTAATTTTCTGAGGGTAATTTTCTGAGGGTAATTTTCTGAGGGTAATTTTCTGAGGGTAATTTTCTGAGGGTAATTTTCTGAGGGTAATTTTCTGAGGGTAATTTTCTGAGGGTAATTCTCCGAGGGGAATTTTCTGAGCGTGATTTTTGGGGTATCACTCGAAGTGTCTTATTTTTAGGGTAATTTTTTGGGTGTCATTTCCAGGGTCTTATTTTGAGGGTGTTATTCTGAGGGTAATTTTTTGAGGGTGTTATTCTGAGTGTAATTTTTTGGCGCTGTTATTTCGAGGGTGCTATTTTTGGGGTAATTTTTTGAGGGTGATATTCGAGGTGTCATTTCCAGGGTCTTATTTTGAGGTTGTTATTCTGAGGGTAATTTTTTGAGGGTGTTATTCTGGGGGTAATTTCTTGGGGCTGTTATTTCGAGGGTGCTATTTTTGGGGTAATTTATCGAAGGTGACATTCGGGGTGTCATTTCCAGTGTCTTATTTTGAGGGTCTTATTTTGGGGTCTCATAACCAGGGTCTTATTTTAGAGGGCTATTCTCAGGCTGTCATTTCCAGGGTCTTATTTTTGAGGGTAATTCTCAGAGTGCCATTTCCAGGGTCTTATTTTGAAAGTGTTATTCTGAGGGCATTTTTTTGAGGGCCTTATTTTGAGGGTAATTCTCAGGGTGCCATTTCCGGGGTCTTATTTTGAAAGTGTTATTCTGAGGGCAATTTTTTGAGGATGTTACATTGAGGGCAATTTTTCGAGGGTGTTGTTTTGAGGGTAATCTTTGGGGTGTCATTTCCAGTGTCTTGTTTTGAGGGTCATTTTTAGGGTGTCGTTTCAAGGGTGTTATTTCGAGGGTAATTTTCAGGGTGTCATTTCCGGAGTCTTATTTTGAGGGGAATTTTTTGGGTTGTCATTTCCAGTGTATTTTTTTTTGAGGGTATTTCTCATGGTTTCATTCCCAGGGTCTCATTTTTGAGGATGTAATTCTGAGGGTAATTTTTCTAGGGTGTTATTTGGAGGGTGTTATTCTGAGGGTAATTTTTGGGGTGTCATTCCCAGCGTAATTTTTGGGGGTGTCATTCCCGGGGGTAATTTCGGGGTGTCATTCCCAGGGTAATTTTCGGGGTGTCATTCCCAGGGTCATATTTTGAGGTATAATTTCCAGTGTCTTATTTTGAGGGTGTTAATCTGAGGGCAATTTTTTGAGGATGTTATTTTGAGGGCATTTTTTTAAAGTGTCATTATGAGGGTGTTATTGTAGGGGTGTTATTTTGAGGGTGCCATTTGGAGGGTAATTTTCGAGGTGTCAATTCCAGTGTCTTTTTTTGAGGGTAATTCTCATGGTTTCATTCCCTTGGTCTTATTTTGAGGGTGTAATTCTGAGGGTAATTTCTCCAGGGTGTTATTTTGATTGTGTTATTCTGAGGGTGATTTTTGGGGTGTCATTCCCAGCGTAATTTTTGGGATGTCATTCCCAGGGTTAATTTTGGGTGTCATTCCCAGCCTAATTTTTGGGGTGTCATTCCCAGGGTAATTTTTTGGGGTGTCATTCCCAGTGTCTTATTTCGGGGTTAATTTTTAGAGTGTCATTTCCAGGATCTTATTTTGAGGGTAATTTTTTAGGGTGTCATGTCCAGGGTCTCATTATGAGGGTGATTCTGAAGGGTAATTTTCTCAGTGTAATTTCCTGAGGGTAATTTTCTGAGAGTAATTTTCTGAGGGTTATTTTCTGAGGGTAATTTTCTGAGGGTAATTTCCTGAGGGCAATTTTCTGAGGGTAATTTTCTGAGGGTAATACTCTGAGGGTAATTCTCTGATGGTAATTTCAGGCGGGTATTTTTCTGGGGGTATTTTTCTGAGGTTAATTTTCTGAGGGTAATTTCCTGAGGGTGATTTTCTGAGGGTGATTCTCTGAAAAATTTTCTGATTGTAATTTTCTGAGGGTAATTCTCGGGGGTCATTTTCTAAGGGGTAGTTTTCAAGGGATGATTCTCAGTGTCTTAGTTTGAGAGCAATTTTTGGGGTGTCATCTCCAGGGTCTTATTTTGAGGGTCATTTTTAGGTTGTCATTTCCAGGATGTTATTTCGAGGGGAATTTTCAGGGTGTCATTTCCAGGGTCTTATTTTGAGGGTGTCATTCTGATGGTAATATTTCCAGTGTGTTATTTTGAGGGTGTTATTCTGAGTGTATTTCTCGAGGTGTCATTCCCAGTGTCTTATTTCGGGGTAAAATTTAAAAGTGTCATTTCCAGGATCTTATTTTGAGGGTAATTTTTTAGGGTGTCATGTCCAGGGTCTCATTATGAGGGTGATTCTGAAGGGTAATTTCCTCAGTGTTTTTCCTGAGGGTAATTTTCTGAGAGTAATTTTCTGAGGGTTATTTTCTGAGGGTAATTTTCTGAGGGCAATTTTCTGAGGGTAATTTTCTGAGTGTAATTTTCTGAGGGTAATCCTCTGAGGGTAATCCTCTGAGGGTAATCCTCTGAGGGT
The DNA here is from genome assembly GCA_028455905.1 of Neoseiulus californicus. Taxonomy (NCBI): domain Eukaryota; kingdom Metazoa; phylum Arthropoda; class Arachnida; order Mesostigmata; family Phytoseiidae; genus Neoseiulus; species Neoseiulus californicus. The sequence continues at coordinate 6,922 of JAMQGS010000015.1, forward strand.
AATTTTCTGAGGGTGTCCTTCTGATTGTAATTTTTCCAGGGTGTTATTTTGAGGGTGTTATTCTGAGTGTGTTTCTTGAGGTGTCATTTCCAGGGTCTTATTTTGCGGGTAATTTTCTGAGAGTAATTTTCTGAAGGTAATTCTCTGAGGGTAATTTTCTGAGAGTAATTTTCTGAAGGTGATTTTCTGAGAGTAATTTTCTGAAGGTAATTCTCTGAGGGTAATTTTCTGAGAGTAATTTTCTGAAGGTGATTTTCTGAGGGTAATTTTCTGAGGGTAATTTTCTGAGGGTAATATTCTGAGGGTAATATTCTGAGGGTAATATTCTGAGGGTAATTTTCTGAGGGTAATTTTCTGAGGGTAATTTCCTAAGGGTAGTTTTCTGAGGGTAATTTTCTGAGGGTAATTTTCTAAGGGTAATTTTCTAAGGGTAATTTTCTGAGGGTAATTTTCTAAGGGTAATTTTCTGAGGGTAATTTTCTGAGGGTAATTTTCTGAGGGTAATTTTCTGAGGGTAATTTTCTGAGGGTAATTTTCTGAGGGTAATTTTCTGAGGGTAATTTTCTGAGGGTAATTTTCTGAGGGTAATTCTCCGAGGGGAATTTTCTGAGCGTGATTTTTGGGGTATCACTCGAAGTGTCTTATTTTTAGGGTAATTTTTTGGGTGTCATTTCCAGGGTCTTATTTTGAGGGTGTTATTCTGAGGGTAATTTTTTGAGGGTGTTATTCTGAGTGTAATTTTTTGGCGCTGTTATTTCGAAGGTGCTATTTTTGGGGTAATTTTTTGAGGGTGATATTCGAGGTGTCATTTCCAGGGTCTTATTTTGAGGTTGTTATTCTGAGGGTAATTTTTTGAGGGTGTTATTCTGGGGGTAATTTCTTGGGGCTGTTATTTCGAGGGTGCTATTTTTGGGGTAATTTATCGAAGGTGACATTCGGGGTGTCATTTCCAGTGTCTTATTTTGAGGGTCTTATTTTTGGGGTCTCATAACCAGGGTCTTATTTTAGAGGGCTATTCTCAGGCTGTCATTTCCAGGGTCTTATTTTGAGGGTAATTCTCAGAGTGCCATTTCCAGGGTCTTATTTTGAAAGTGTTATTCTGAGGGCATTTTTTTTGAGGGCCTTATTTTGAGGGTAATTCTCAGGGTGCCATTTCCGGGGTCTTATTTTGAAAGTGTTATTCTGAGGGCAATTTTTTGAGGATGTTACATTGAGGGCAATTTTTCGAGGGTGTTGTTTTGAGGGTAATCTTTGGGGTGTCATTTCCAGTGTCTTGTTTTTGAGGGTCATTTTTAGGGTGTCGTTTCAAGGGTGTTATTTCGAGGGTAATTTTCAGGGTGTCATTTCCGGAGTCTTATTTTGAGGGGAATTTTTGGGTTGTCATTTCCAGTGTATTTTTTTTGAGGGTATTTCTCATGGTTTCATTCCCAGGGTCTCATTTTGAGGATGTAATTCTGAGGGTAATTTTTCTAGGGTGTTATTTGGAGGGTGTTATTCTGAGGGTAATTTTTGGGGTGTCATTCCCAGCGTAATTTTTGGGGGTGTCATTCCCGGGGTAATTTCCGGGGTGTCATTCCCAGGGTAATTTTCGGGGTGTCATTCCCAGGGTCATATTTTGAGGTATAATTTCCAGTGTCTTATTTTGAGGGTGTTAATCTGAGGGCAATTTTTTGAGGATGTTATTTTGAGGGCATTTTTTTAAAGTGTCATTATGAGGGTGTTATTGTAGGGGTGTTATTTTGAGGGTGCCATTTGGAGGGTAATTTTCGAGGTGTCAATTCCAGTGTCTTTTTTTGAGGGTAATTCTCATGGTTTCATTCCCTTGGTCTTATTTTGAGGGTGTAATTCTGAGGGTAATTTCTCCAGGGTGTTATTTTGATTGTGTTATTCTGAGGGTGATTTTTGGGGTGTCATTCCCAGCGTAATTTTTGGGATGTCATTCCCAGGGTTAATTTTGGGTGTCATTCCCAGCCTAATTTTTTGGGGTGTCATTCCCAGGGTAATTTTTGGGGTGTCATTCCCAGGGTTAATTTTGGGGTGTCATTCCCAGCCTAATTTTTGAGGTGTCATTCCCAGGGTAATTTTTGGGGTGTCATTCCCAGGGTCTCATTTTGGGGGTAACTTTTGGGGTATAATTTCCAGTGTCTTATTTTGGGGGTAATTTTTGGGGTACAATTTCCAGTGTCTTATTTTGAGGGTGTTGATCTGAGGGCAATTTTCTGAGGGTCATTTTCTGGGGGTGATTTTCTTAGGGTAATTTTCTGAGGGCAATTTTCTGAGGGCAATTTTCTGAGGGCAATTTTCCGAAGGTAATTTTCTGAGGGTAATTTTCTGAGGGTAATTTTCTGAGGGTAATTTTCTGAGGGTAATTTTCTGAGGGTAATTTTCTGAGGGTAATTTTCTGAGGGTAATTTTCTGAGGGTAATTTTCTGAGGGTAATTTTCTGAGGGTAATTTTCTGAGGGTAATTTTCTGAGGGTAATTTTCTGAGGGTAATTTTCTGAGGGTAATTTTCTGAGGGTAATTTTCCGAGGGTAATTTTCTGAGGGTAATTTTCTGAGGGTAATTTTCTGAGGGTAATTTTCTGAGGGTAATTTTCTGAGGGTAATTTTCTGAGGGTAATTTTCTGAGGGTAATTTTCTGAGGGTAATTTTCTGAGGGTAATTTTCTGAGGGTAATTTTCTGAGGGTAATTTTCTGAGGGTAATTTTCTGAGGGTAATTTTCTGAGGGTAATTTTCTGAGGGTAATTGTCTGAGGGTAATTTTCTGAGGGTAATTTTCTGAGGGTAATTTTCTGAGGGTAATTTTCTGAGGGTAATTTTCTGAGGGTAATTTTCTGAGGGTAATTTTCTGAGGGTAATTTCTGGGGTGTCATTCCCAGCGTAATTTTTGGGGGTGTCATTCCCAGGGTAATTTTCGGGGTGTCATGCCCAGGGTCATATTTTGAGGTATAATTTCCAGTGTCTTATTTTGAGGGTGTTAATCTGAGGGCAATTTTTTGAGGATGTCATTTTGAGGGCATTTTTTTAAAGTGTCATTATGAGGGTGTTATTGTGAGGGTGTTATTTTGAGGGTGCTATTTGGAGGGTAATTTTCGAGGTGTCAATTTCAGTGTCTTTTTTTGAGGGTAATTCACATGGTTTCATTCCCATGGTCTTATTTTGAGGGTGTAATTCTCAGGGTAATTTCTCCAGGGTGTTATTCTGGGGGTAATTTCTCCAGGGTGTTATTCTGAGGGTAATTTCTCCAGGGTGTTATTCTGAGGGTAATTTTTGGGGTGTCATTCCCAGCGTAATTTTCGGGATGTCATTCCCAGGGTTAATTTTGGGTTGTCATTCCCAGCTTAAATTTTGGGGTGTCATTCCCAGCTTAATTTGAGGGTGTTAATCTGAGGGCAATTTTCTGAGGGTCATTTTCTGGCGGTGATTTTCTTAGGGTAATTTTCTGAGGGTAGTTTTCTGAGGGTAATTTTCTGAGGGTAATTTTCTGAGGGTAATTTTCTGAGGGTAATTTTCTGAGGGTAATTTTCTGAGGGTAATTTTCTGAGGGTAATTTTCTGAGGGTAATTTTCTGAGGGTAATTTTCTGAGGGTGATTTTCTGAGGGTAATTTTCTGGGGGTAATTTTCTGAGGGTAATTTTCTGAGGGTAGTTTTCTGAGGGTAATTTTCTGAGGGTAATTTTCTGAGGGTAATTTTCTGAGGGTAATTTTCTGAGGGTAATTTTCTGAGGGTAGTTTTCTGAGGGTAATTTTCTGAGGTTAATTTTCTGGGGGTAATTTTCTTAGTTCAATTTTCTGAGGGCAATTTTCCGAAGGTAATTTTCTGAGGGTAGTTTTTTAGGTATAATTTCCAGTGTCTCAGTTTGAGAGCATTTTTTTGGGTGTCATCTCCAGGGTCTTATTTCGAGGGTAATTTCGAGGGTGTTATTCTGAGGGTGTTATTTTGAGGGCAATTTTATGAGGGTGTTATTCTGAGGACAATTTTCTGAAGGTAATTTTCTGAGGGTAATTTTCTGAGGGTAATTTTCTGAGGGTAATTTTCTGAGGGTAATTTTCTGAGGGTAATTTTCTGAGGGTAATTTTCTGAGGGTAATTTTCTGAGGGTAATTTTCTGAGAGTAATTTTCTGAAGGTAATTCTCTGAGGGTAATTTTCTGAGAGTAATTTTCTGAAGGTGATTTTCTGAGGGTAATTTTCTGAGAGTAATTTTCTGAGGGTAATTTCCTGAGGGTAATTTTCTGAGGGTAATTTTCTGAGGGTAATTTTCTGAGGGTAATTTTCTGAGGGTAATTTTCTGAGGGTAATTTTCTGAGGGTAATTTTCTGAGGGTAATTTTCTGAGGGAAATTTTCTGAGGGTAATTTTCTGAAGGTAATTTTCTGAGGGCAATTTTCTGAGGGTAATTTTCTGAGGGCAATTTTCTGAGGGTAATTTTCTGAGGGTAATTTTCTGAGGGTAATGAGGGCAATTTTTGAGGGTGATTTTCTGAGGGTAATTTTCTGAGGGTAATTTTCTAAGGGTAATTCTCTAAGGGTAATTTTCTGAGGGTAATTTTCTAAGGGTGATTTTCTGAGGGTAATTTTCTGAGGGTAATTTTCTGAGGGTAATTTTCTGAGGGTAATTTTCTGAGGGTAGTTTTCTGAGGGTAATTTTCTGAGGGTAATTTTCTGAGGGTAATTTTCTGAGGGTAATTTTCTGAGGGTAATTTTCTGAGGGTAGTTTTCTGAGGGTAATTTTCTGAGGGTAATTTTCTGAGGGTAATTTTCTGAGGGTAATTTTCTGAGGGTAGTTTTCTGAGGGTAATTTTCTGAGGTTAATTTTCTGAGAGTAATTTTCTTAGTTCAATTTTCTGAGGGCAATTTTCCGAAGGTAATTTTCTGAGGGTAGTTTTTTAGGTATAATTTTCAGTGTCTTAGTTTGAGAGCAATTTTTTGAGTGTCATCTCCAGGGTCTCATTTCGAGGGTAATTTCGAGGGTGTTATTCTGAGGGTGTTATTTTGAGGGCAATTTTATGAGGGTGTTATTCTGAGGGCAATTTTATGAGGGTGTTATTTTGAGGACAATTTTCCGAGGGTAATTTTCTGAGGGTAATTTTCTGAGGGTAATTTTCTGAGGGTAATTTTCTGAGGGTAATTTTCTGAGGGTAATTTTCTGAGGGTAATTTTCTGAGGGTAATTTTCTGAGGGTAATTTTCTGAGGGTAATTTTTGGGGTATCACTCGAAGTGTCTTATTTTTAGGGTAATTTTTTGGGTGTCATTTCCAGGGTCTTATTTTGGGGGTGTTATTCTGAGGGTAATTTTTTGAGGGTGTTATTCTGAGTGTAATTTTTTGGCGCTGTTATTTCGAGGGTGCTATTTTTGGGGTAATTTTTTGAAGGTGATATTCGGGGTGTCATTTCCAGGGTCTTATTTTGAGGTTGTTATTCTGAGGGTAATTTTTTGAGGGTGTTATTCTGGGGGTAATTTCTTGGGGCTGTTATTTCGAGGGTGCTATTTTTGGGGTAATTTATTGAAGGTGATATTCGGGGTGTCATTTCCAGTGTCTTATTTCGAGGGTCTTATTTTGAGGGTCTTATTTTGGGGTCTCATTACCAGGGTCTTATTTTAGAGGGCTATTCTCAGACTGTCATTTCCAAGGTCTTATTTTGAGGGTAATTCTCAGAGTGCCATTTCCAGGGTCTTAATTTGAAAGTGTTATTCTGAGGGCAATTTTTTGAGGGTGTTATATTGAGGGCAATTTTTCGAGGGTGTTGTTTTGAGGGTAATCTTTGGGGTGTCATTTCCAGTGTCTTGTTTTGAGGGTCATTTTTAGGGTGTCGTTTCAAGGGTGTTATCTTGAGGATAATTTTCAGTTTGTCCTTTCCGGAGTCTTATATTGAGGGGAATTTTTGGGTTGTCATTTCCAGTGTATTTTTTTTGAGGGTAATTCTCATGGTTTCATTCCCAGGGTCTCATTTTGGGGATGTAATTCTGAGGGGAATTTTTCTAGGGTGTTATTCTGAGGGTAATTTTTGGGGTGTCATTCCCAGCGTAATTTTTGGGGGTGTCATTCCCAGGGTAATTTTCGGGATGTCATTCCCAGGGTAATTTTCGGGGTGTCATTCCCAGGGCCATATTTTGAGGTATAATTTCCAGTGTCTTATTTTGAGGGTGTTAATCTGAGGGCAATTTTTTGAGGATGTTGTTTTGAGGGCATTTTTTTAAAGTGTCATTATGAGGGTGTGATTGTGAGGGCAATTTTTTGAGGATGTTATTTTGAGGGTAATTTTCGAGGTGTCAATTCCAGTGTCTTTTTTTGAGGGTAATTCTCATGGTTTCATTCCCATGGTCTTATTTTGAGGGTGTAATTCTGAGGGTGATTTCTCCAGGGTGTTATTTTGATTGTGTTATTCTGAGGGTAATTTTTGGGGTGTCATTCCCAGCGTAATTTTTGGGATGTCATTCCCAGGGTTAATTTTGGGGCGTCATTCCCAGCTTAAATTTTGGGGTGTCATTCCCAGCTTAATTTTTGTGGTGTCATTCCCAGGGTAATTTTTGGGGTGTCATTCCCAGCGTAATTTTTGGGGTGTCATTCCCAGGGTCTCATTTTGGGGGTAACTTTTGGGGTATATTCTCCAGTGTCTTATTTTGGGGGTAATTTTTGGGGTACAGTTTCCAGTGTCTTATTTTGAGGGTGTTAATCTGAGGGCAATTTTCTAAGGGTCATTTTCTGGCGGTGATTTTCTTAGGGTAATTTTCTGAGGGCAATTTTCTGAGGGTCATTTTCTGGCGGTGATTTTCTTAGGGTAATTTTCTGAGGGTAGTTTTCTGAGGGTAATTTTCTGAGGGTAATTTTCTGAGGGTAATTTTCTGAGGGTAATTTTCTGAGGGTAATTTTCTGAGGGTAATTTTCTGAGGGTAATTTTCTGAGGGTAATTTTCTGAGGGTAATTTTCTGAGGGTAATTTTCTGAGGGTGATTTTCTGAGGGTAATTTTCTGAGGGTAATTTTCTGAGGGTAGTTTTCTGAGGGTAATTTTCTGAGGGTAATTTTCTGAGGGTAATTTTCTGAGGGTAATTTTCTGAGGGTAATTTTCTGAGGGTAATTTTCTGAGGGTAATTTTCTGAGGGTAGTTTTCTGAGGGTAATTTTCTGAGGTTAATTTTCTGGGGGTAATTTTCTTAGTTCAATTTTCTGAGGGCAATTTTCCGAAGGTAATTTTCTGAGGGTAGTTTTTTAGGTATAATTTCCAGTGTCTTAGTTTGAGAGCAATTTTTTGGGTGTCATCTCCAGGGTCTTATTTCGAGGGTAATTTCGAGGGTGTTATTCTGAGGGTGTTATTTTGAGGGCAATTTTATGAGGGTGTTATTCTGAGGGCAATTTTATAAGGGTGTTATTTTGAGGACAATTTTTTGAGGGTGTTATTTTGAGGGTAATTTTTGAGGCGTCATTTCCACTGTCTTATTTTTGGGGTTAATTTTTAGAACGTCATTTGTAGGGTCTTATTTTGAGGGTAATTTTTTAGAGTGTCATGTCCAGGGTCTCATTCTGAGGGTGATTCTGAAGGGTACTTTTCTGAGGGTGATTCTGAAGGGTACTTTTCTGAGGGTAATTTTCTGAAGGTAATTTTCTGAGGGCAATTTTCTGAGGGTGATTTTCCGAGGGTAATTTTCTGAGGGTAATTTTCTGAGGGTAATTTTCTGAGGGTAATTTTCTGAGGGTAATTTTCTGAGGGTAATTTTCTGAGGGTAATTTTCTGAGGGTAATTTTCTGAGGGTAATTTTCTGAGTGTAATTTTCTGAGGGTAATTTTCTGAGGGTAATTTTCTGAGGGCAATTTTCTGAGGGTAATTTTCTAAGGGTAATTCTCTAAGGGTAATTTTCTGAGGGTATTTTTCTAAGGGTGATTTTCTGAGGGTAATTTTCTGAGGGTAATTTTCTGAGGGTAATTTTCTGAGGGTAATTTTCTGAGAGTAATTTTCCGAGCGTGATTTTTTGTGGGTAATTTTTGGGGTATCACTCGAAGTGTCTTATTTTTAGGGTAATTTTTTGGGTGTCATCTCCAGGTCTCCAGGGTCTTATTTTGAGGGTGTTATTCTGAGGGTAATCTTTTGAGGGTGTTATTCTGAGTGTAATTTTTTGGCGCTGTTATTTCGAGGGTGCTATTTTTGGGGTAATTTTTTGAAGGTGATATTCGGGGTGTCATTTCCAGGATCTTATTTTGAGGTTGTTATTCTGAGGGTAATTTTTTGAGGGTGTTATTCTAAGGGTAATTTCTTGGGGCTGTTATTTCGAGGGTGCTATTTTTGGGGTAATTTATTGAAGGTGATATTCGGGGTGTCATTTCCAGTGTCTTATTTTGAGGGTCTTATTTTGAGGGTAATTTTTGGGGTCTCATTACCAGGGTCTTATTTTAGAGGGCTATTCTCAGACTGTCATTTCCAGGGTCTTATTTTGAGGGTAATTCTCAGAGTGCCATTTCCAGGGTCTTATTTTGAAAGTGTTATTCTGAGGGCAATTTTTTGAGGGTGTTATATTGAGGGCAATTTTTCGAGGGTGTTGTTTTGAGGGTAATCTTTGGGGTGTCATTTCCAGTGTCTTGTTTTGAGGGTCATTTCCAGGGTGTCGTTTCAAGAGTGTTATTTTGAGGATAATTTTCAGGGTGTCATTCCCGGAGTCTTATATTGAGGGGAATTTTCGGGTTGTCATTTCCAGTGTATTTTATTTAAGGTTATTCTCATGGTTTCATTCCCAGGGTCTCATTTTGAGGATGTAATTCTGAGGGGAATTTTTCTAGGGTGTTATTCTGAGGGTAATTTTTGGGGTGTCATTCCCAGCGTAATTTTTGGGGGTGTCATTCCCAGGGTAATTTTCGGGGTGTCATTCCCAGGGTCATATTTTGAGGCATAATTTCCAGTGTCTTATTTTGAGGGTGTTAATCTGAGGGCAATTTTTTGAGGATGTCATTTTGAGGGCATTTTTTTAAAGTGTCATTATGAGGGTGTTATTGTGAGGGTGTTATTTTGAGGGTGCTATTTGGAGGGTAATTTTCGAGGTGTCAATTTCAGTGTCTTTTTTTGAGGGTAATTCACATGGTTTCATTCCCATGGTCTTATTTTGAGGGTGTAATTCTCAGGGTAATTTCTCCAGGGTGTTATTCTGAGGGTAATTTCTCCAGGGTGTTATTCTGAGGGTAATTTCTCCAGGGTGTTATTCTGAGGGTAATTTTTGGGGTGTCATTCCCAGCGTAATTTTCAGGATGTCATTCCCAGGGTTAATTTTGGGGTGTCATTCCCAGCTTAAATTTTGGGGTGTCATTCCCAGCTTAATTTTTTGGGGTGTCATTCCCAGGGTAATTTTTGGGGTGTCATTCCCAGGGTAATTTTTGGGGTGTCATTCCCAGGGTCTCATTTTGGGGGTAACTTTTGGGGTATAATCTCCAGTGTCTTATTTTGGGGGTAATTTTTGGGGTACAGTTTCCAGTGTCTTATTTTGAGGGTGTTAATCTGAGGGCAATTTTCTGAGGGTCATTTTCTGGCGGTGATTTTCTTAGGGTAATTTTCTGAGGGTAGTTTTCTGAGGGTAATTTTCTGAGGGTAATTTTCTGAGGGTAATTTTCTGAGGGTAATTTTCTGAGGGTAATTTTCTGAGGGTAATTTTCTGAGGGTAATTTTCTGAGGGTAATTTTCTGAGGGTGATTTTCTGAGGGTAATTTTCTGAGGGTAATTTTCTGAGGGTAATTTTCTGAGGGTAATTTTCTGAGGGTAGTTTTCTGAGGGTAATTTTCTGAGGGTAATTTTCTGAGGGCAATTTTCTGAGGGTAATTTTCTGAGGGTAGTTTTCTGAGGGTAATTTTCTGGGGTTAATTTTCTGGGGGGTAATTTTCTTAGTTCAATTTTCTGAGGGCAATTTTCCGAAGGTAATTTTCTGAGGGTAGTTTTTTAGGTATAATTTCCAGTGTCTTAGTTTGAGAGCAATTTTTTGGGTGTCATCTCCAGGGTCTTATTTCGAGGGTAATTTCGAGGGTGTTATTTTGAGGGCAATTTTATGAGGGTGTTATTCTGAGGGCAATTTTATAAGGGTGTTATTTTGAGGACAATTTTTTGAGGGTGTTATTTTGAGGGTAATTTTTGAGGCGTCATTTCCAGTGTCTTATTTTTTGGGGTTAATTTTTAGAGTGTCATTTGTAGGGTCTTATTTTGAGGGTAATTTTTTAGAGTGTCATGTCCAGGGTCTCATTCTGAGGGTGATTCTGAAGGTTACTTTTCTGAGGGTAATTCTCTGAAGGTAATTTTCTGAGGGCAATTTTCTGAGGGCAATTTTCTGAGGGTAATTTTCTGAGGGTAATTTTCTGAGGGTAATTTTCTGAGGGTAATTTTCTGAGGGTAATTTTCTGAGGGTAATTTTCTGAGGGTAATTTTCTGAGGGTAATTTTCTGAGGGTAATTTTCTGAGGGTAATTTTCTGAGGGTAATTTTCTAAGGGTAATTCTCTAAGGGTAATTTTCTGAGGGTATTTTTCTAAGGGTGATTTTCTAAAGGTAATTTTCTGAGGGTAATTTTCTGAGGGTAATTTTCTGAGGGTAATTTTCTGAGGGTAATTTTCCGAGCGTGATTTTTTGTGGGTAATTTTTGGGGTATCACTCGAAGTGTCTTATTTTTAGGGTAATTTTTTGGGTGTCATCTCCAGGGTCTTATTTTGAGGGTGTTATTCTGAGGGTAATTTTTTGAGGGTGTTATTCTGACAAGGGAAGTACACGACAAGATCATCGAGTTCGGAGCTGAGATGATGGCTACGTGTAAGTCCACCGTAGAGGCTAACACCCTGAGAATATTTCCCACGAATGCGCTATAGCAACCGAATACGAGCACTTTGTTCATTCCAATTTCTACCCTGTTCAAGCTGCTCCGATTTCGCGATAAAATGTTCCAAGGGGCTTTATTACAAGTTGTGTACTTCGGATACAAGAGAAACGGAAAGGCTAGACACCTTGGAAGTGATATCATATTTAGAAACATGAAGCACATAATACGTCTTTGCAATGGATACATCTTATGAACGGGAGTTCCGTGCAGTTTATGGTGCAACACGCTCCATCGAACGTGGATAGCATTTCTGCCAAGTTCCGGAAAGGCACCTTGGGTACATCGAATCCAGCTTTCCGCCATCCGTACATCCACATCGGTTGGAATTCTGGGTGTTGAAACTGGTTGGAGATGAGGTGTTGAAGTTCCAGAACATCGTTTCTCGCATCAACCCGGAAGCCGAAAGCCATACAATCCTCCGTCAGGCGCTTCGCAAAATCATGTTTCTAAATATGATATCACTTCCATGGTGTGTAGCCTCTCCGTTTCTCTGGAATCCGAAGTACAAATCTTGTGATAAAGCCCCTTGGAACATTTTATCGCGAAATCGGAGCCGCTTGAACAGGGTAGAAATTGGAATGAACAAAGTGCTCGATTCGGTGGCTATAGCGCATTCGTGGGAAATATTCTCAGGGTGTTCTCCTCTACGGTGGACCTACACGTAGCCATCATCTTAGCTCCGAACTCGATGATCATGTCGTGTACTTCCCTTGTGAGTGTAATTTTTTGGCGCCGTTATTTCGAGGGTAATTTCGAGGGTGTTATTCTGAGGGTGTTATTTTGAGGGCAATTTTATGAGGGTGTTATTCTGAGGGCAATTTTATAAGGGTGTTATTTTGAGGACAATTTTTTGAGGGTGTTATTTTGAGGGTAATTTTTGAGGCGTCATTTCCACTGTCTTATTTTTGGGGTTAATTTTTAGAACGTCATTTGTAGGGTCTTATTTTGAGGGTAATTTTTTAGAGTGTCATGTCCAGGGTCTCATTCTGAGGGTGATTCTGAAGGGTACTTTTCTGAGGGTGATTCTGAAGGGTACTTTTCTGAGGGTAATTTTCTGAAGGTAATTTTCTGAGGGCAATTTTCTGAGGGTGATTTTCCGAGGGTAATTTTCTGAGGGTAATTTTCTGAGGGTAATTTTCTGAGGGTAATTTTCTGAGGGTAATTTTCTGAGGGTAATTTTCTGAGGGTAATTTTCTGAGGGTAATTTTCTGAGGGTAATTTTCTGAGTGTAATTTTCTGAGGGTAATTTTCTGAGGGTAATTTTCTGAGGGCAATTTTCTGAGGGTAATTTTCTAAGGGTAATTCTCTAAGGGTAATTTTCTGAGGGTATTTTTCTAAGGGTGATTTTCTGAGGGTAATTTTCTGAGGGTAATTTTCTGAGGGTAATTTTCTGAGGGTAATTTTCTGAGGGTAATTTTCTGAGAGTAATTTTCCGAGCGTGATTTTTTGTGGGTAATTTTTGGGGTATCACTCGAAGTGTCTTATTTTTAGGGTAATTTTTTGGGTGTCATCTCCAGGTCTCCAGGGTCTTATTTTGAGGGTGTTATTCTGAGGGTAATCTTTTGAGGGTGTTATTCTGAGTGTAATTTTTTGGCGCTGTTATTTCGAGGGTGCTATTTTTGGGGTAATTTTTTGAAGGTGATATTCGGGGTGTCATTTCCAGGATCTTATTTTGAGGTTGTTATTCTGAGGGTAATTTTTTGAGGGTGTTATTCTAAGGGTAATTTCTTGGGGCTGTTATTTCGAGGGTGCTATTTTTGGGGTAATTTATTGAAGGTGATATTCGGGGTGTCATTTCCAGTGTCTTATTTTGAGGGTCTTATTTTGAGGGTAATTTTTGGGGTCTCATTACCAGGGTCTTATTTTAGAGGGCTATTCTCAGACTGTCATTTCCAGGGTCTTATTTTGAGGGTAATTCTCAGAGTGCCATTTCCAGGGTCTTATTTTGAAAGTGTTATTCTGAGGGCAATTTTTTGAGGGTGTTATATTGAGGGCAATTTTTCGAGGGTGTTGTTTTGAGGGTAATCTTTGGGGTGTCATTTCCAGTGTCTTGTTTTGAGGGTCATTTCCAGGGTGTCGTTTCAAGAGTGTTATTTTGAGGATAATTTTCAGGGTGTCATTCCCGGAGTCTTATATTGAGGGGAATTTTCGGGTTGTCATTTCCAGTGTATTTTATTTAAGGTTATTCTCATGGTTTCATTCCCAGGGTCTCATTTTGAGGATGTAATTCTGAGGGGAATTTTTCTAGGGTGTTATTCTGAGGGTAATTTTTGGGGTGTCATTCCCAGCGTAATTTTTGGGGGTGTCATTCCCAGGGTAATTTTCGGGGTGTCATTCCCAGGGTCATATTTTGAGGCATAATTTCCAGTGTCTTATTTTGAGGGTGTTAATCTGAGGGCAATTTTTTGAGGATGTCATTTTGAGGGCATTTTTTTAAAGTGTCATTATGAGGGTGTTATTGTGAGGGTGTTATTTTGAGGGTGCTATTTGGAGGGTAATTTTCGAGGTGTCAATTTCAGTGTCTTTTTTTGAGGGTAATTCACATGGTTTCATTCCCATGGTCTTATTTTGAGGGTGTAATTCTCAGGGTAATTTCTCCAGGGTGTTATTCTGAGGGTAATTTCTCCAGGGTGTTATTCTGAGGGTAATTTCTCCAGGGTGTTATTCTGAGGGTAATTTTTGGGGTGTCATTCCCAGCGTAATTTTCAGGATGTCATTCCCAGGGTTAATTTTGGGGTGTCATTCCCAGCTTAAATTTTGGGGTGTCATTCCCAGCTTAATTTTTGGGGTGTCATTCCCAGGGTAATTTTTGGGGTGTCATTCCCAGGGTAATTTTTGGGGTGTCATTCCCAGGGTCTCATTTTGGGGGGTAACTTTTGGGGTATAATCTCCAGTGTCTTATTTTGGGGGTAATTTTTGGGGTACAGTTTCCAGTGTCTTATTTTGAGGGTGTTAATCTGAGGGCAATTTTCTGAGGGTCATTTTCTGGCGGTGATTTTCTTAGGGTAATTTTCTGAGGGTAGTTTTCTGAGGGTAATTTTCTGAGGGTAATTTTCTGAGGGTAATTTTCTGAGGGTAATTTTCTGAGGGTAATTTTCTGAGGGTAATTTTCTGAGGGTAATTTTCTGAGGGTAATTTTCTGAGGGTGATTTTCTGAGGGTAATTTTCTGAGGGTAATTTTCTGAGGGTAATTTTCTGAGGGTAATTTTCTGAGGGTAGTTTTCTGAGGGTAATTTTCTGAGGGTAATTTTCTGAGGGCAATTTTCTGAGGGTAATTTTCTGAGGGTAGTTTTCTGAGGGTAATTTTCTGGGGTTAATTTTCTGGGGGTAATTTTCTTAGTTCAATTTTCTGAGGGCAATTTTCCGAAGGTAATTTTCTGAGGGTAGTTTTTTAGGTATAATTTCCAGTGTCTTAGTTTGAGAGCAATTTTTTGGGTGTCATCTCCAGGGTCTTATTTCGAGGGTAATTTCGAGGGTGTTATTTTGAGGGCAATTTTATGAGGGTGTTATTCTGAGGGCAATTTTATAAGGGTGTTATTTTGAGGACAATTTTTTGAGGGTGTTATTTTGAGGGTAATTTTTGAGGCGTCATTTCCAGTGTCTTATTTTTGGGGTTAATTTTTAGAGTGTCATTTGTAGGGTCTTATTTTGAGGGTAATTTTTTAGAGTGTCATGTCCAGGGTCTCATTCTGAGGGTGATTCTGAAGGTTACTTTTCTGAGGGTAATTCTCTGAAGGTAATTTTCTGAGGGCAATTTTCTGAGGGCAATTTTCTGAGGGTAATTTTCTGAGGGTAATTTTCTGAGGGTAATTTTCTGAGGGTAATTTTCTGAGGGTAATTTTCTGGGGGTAATTTTCTGAGGGTAATTTTCTGAGGGTAATTTTCTGAGGGTAATTTTCTGAGGGTAATTTTCTGAGGGTAATTTTCTAAGGGTAATTCTCTAAGGGTAATTTTCTGAGGGTATTTTTCTAAGGGTGATTTTCTAAAGGTAATTTTCTGAGGGTAATTTTCTGAGGGTAATTTTCTGAGGGTAATTTTCTGAGGGTAATTTTCCGAGCGTGATTTTTTGTGGGTAATTTTTGGGGTATCACTCGAAGTGTCTTATTTTTAGGGTAATTTTTTGGGTGTCATCTCCAGGGTCTTATTTTGAGGGTGTTATTCTGAGGGTAATTTTTTGAGGGTGTTATTCTGACAAGGGAAGTACACGACAAGATCATCGAGTTCGGAGCTGAGATGATGGCTACGTGTAAGTCCACCGTAGAGGCTAACACCCTGAGAATATTTCCCACGAATGCGCTATAGCAACCGAATACGAGCACTTTGTTCATTCCAATTTCTACCCTGTTCAAGCTGCTCCGATTTCGCGATAAAATGTTCCAAGGGGCTTTATTACAAGTTGTGTACTTCGGATACAAGAGAAACGGAAAGGCTAGACACCTTGGAAGTGATATCATATTTAGAAACATGAAGCACATAATACGTCTTTGCAATGGATACATCTTATGAACGGGAGTTCCGTGCAGTTTATGGTGCAACACGCTCCATCGAACGTGGATAGCATTTCTGCCAAGTTCCGGAAAGGCACCTTGGGTACATCGAATCCAGCTTTCCGCCATCCGTACATCCACATCGGTTGGAATTCTGGGTGTTGAAACTGGTTGGAGATGAGGTGTTGAAGTTCCAGAACATCGTTTCTCGCATCAACCCGGAAGCCGAAAGCCATACAATCCTCCGTCAGGCGCTTCGCAAAATCATGTTTCTAAATATGATATCACTTCCATGGTGTGTAGCCTCTCCGTTTCTCTGGAATCCGAAGTACAAATCTTGTGATAAAGCCCCTTGGAACATTTTATCGCGAAATCGGAGCCGCTTGAACAGGGTAGAAATTGGAATGAACAAAGTGCTCGATTCGGTGGCTATAGCGCATTCGTGGGAAATATTCTCAGGGTGTTCTCCTCTACGGTGGACCTACACGTAGCCATCATCTTAGCTCCGAACTCGATGATCATGTCGTGTACTTCCCTTGTGAGTGTAATTTTTTGGCGCCGTTATTTCGAGGGTGCTATTTTTGGGGCAATTTTTTGAAGGTGATATTCGGGGTGTCATTTCCAGGGTCTTATTTTGAGGTTGTTATTCTGAGGGTAATTTTTTGAGGGTGTTATTCTGGGGGTAATTTCTTGGAGCTGTTATTTCGAGGGTGCTATTTTTGGGGTAATTTATTGAAGGTGATATTCGGGGTGTCATTTCCAGTGTCTTATTTTGAGGGTCTTATTTTGAGGGTAATTTTTGGGGTCTCATTACCAGGGTCTTATTTTAGAGGGCTATTCTCAGACTGTCATTTCAAGGGTCTTATTTTGAGGGTAATTCTCAGAGTGCCATTTCCAGGGTCTTATTTTGAAAGTGTTATTCTGAGGGCAATTTTTTGAGGGCCTTATTTTGAGGGTAATTCTCAGAGTGCCATTTCCAGGGTCTTATTTTGAAAGTGTTATTCTCAGGGCAATTTTTTGAGGGTGCTATATTGAGGGCAATTTTTTCGAGGGTGTTGTTTTGAGGGTAATCTTTGGGGTGTCATTTCCAGTGTCTTGTTTTGAGGGTCATTTTTGGGGTGTCGTTTCAAGGGTGTTATTTTGAGGGTAATTTTCAGGGCGTCATTTCCGGAGTCTTATATTGAGGGGAATTTTTGGGTTGTCATTTCCAGTGTATTTTTTTTGAGGGTAATTCTCATGGTTTCATTCCCAGGGTCTCATTTTGAGGATGTAATTCTGAGGGTAATTTTTCTAGGGTGTTATTTGGAGGGTGTTATTCTGAGGGTAATTTAAGGGATGTCATTCCCAGCGTAATTTTTGGGGGTGTCATTCCCAGGGTCTTATTTTGAGAGTGTTATTCTGAGGGCAATTTTTTGAGGGTGTTATTTTGAGGGTAATTTATCGAGGGTAATCTTTGAGGTATCATTCCCAGTGTCTTATTTTTTAGGGTATTTTTAGAGCGTCATCTGCAGGGTCTTATTTTGAGGGTAATATCCTGAGGGTAATTCTCTGATGGTAATTTCAGGCGGGTATTTTTCTGAGGGTAATTTTCTGAGGGTGATTTTCTGAGGGTAATTTCCTGAGGGTGATTCTCTGAGGGTGATTCTCTGAGGGTGATTCTCTGAAAAATTTTCTGATTGTAATTTTCTGAGGGTAATTTTCGGGGGTAATTTTCTAAGGGGTAGTTTTCAAGCGATGATTCTCAGTGTCTTAGTTTGAGAGCAATTTTTGGGGTGTCATCTCCAGGGTCTTATTTTGAGGGTAATTTTTAGGTTGTCATTTCCAGGATGTTATTTCGAGGGGAATTTTCAGGGTGTCATTTCCAGGGTCTTATTTTGAGGGTGTCATTCTGATGGTAATTTTTCCAGGGTGTTATTTTGAGGGTGTTATTCTGAGTGTATTTCTCGAGGTATCATTCCCAGTGTCTTATTTCGGGGTTAATTTTTAGAGTGTCATTTCCAGGATCTTATTTTGAGGGTAATTTTTTAGGGTGTCATGTCCAGGGTCTCATTATGAGGGTGATTCTGAAGGGTGATTTTCTCAGTGTAATTTCCTGAGGGTAATTTTCTGAGAGTAATTTTCTGAGGGTTATTTTCTGAGGGTAATTTTCTGAGGGTAATTTTCTGGTGGTAATTTCAGGCGGGTATTTTTCTGGGGGTATTTTTCTGAGGGTAATTTTCTGAGGGTAATTTCCTGAGGGTAATCTTTGAGGTGTCATTTCCAGTGTCTTATTTTTAGGGTATTTTTTAGAGCGTCATTTGCAGGGTCTTATTTTGAGGGTAATATCCTGAGGGTAATTCTCTGATGGTAATTTCAGGCGGGTATTTTTCTGGGGGGTATTTTTTCTGAGGGTAATTTTCTGAGGGTAACTTCCTGAGGGTGATTTTCTGAGGGTGATTCTCTGAAAAATTTTCTGATTGTAATTTTCGGGGGGTAATTTTCTATCGGGTAGTTTTCAAGGGATGATTCTCAGTGTCTTAGTTTGAGAGCAATTTTTGGGGTGTCATCTCCAGGGTCTTATTTTGAGGGTAATTTTTAGGTTGTCATTTCCAGGATGTTATTTCGAGGGGAATTTTTGGGGTGTCATCTCCAGGGTCTTATTTTGAGGGTAATTTTTAGGTTGTCATTTCCAGGATGTTATTTCGAGGGGAATTTTCAGGGTGTCATTTCCAGGGTCTTATTTTGAGGGTGTCATTCTGATGGTAATTTTTCCAGGGTGTTATTTTGAGGGTGTTATTCTGAGTGTATTTCTCGAGGTGTCATTCCCAGTGTCTTATTTCGGGGTTAATTTTTAGAGTGTCATTTCCAGGATCTTATTTTGAGGGTAATTTTTTAGGGTGTCATGTCCAGGGTCTCATTATGAGGGTGATTCTGAAGGGTAATTTTCTCAGTGTAATTTCCTGAGGGTAATTTTCTGAGAGTAATTTTCTGAGGGTTATTTTCTGAGGGTAATTTTCTGAGGGCAATTTTCTGAGGGTAATTTTCTGAGGGTAATTCTCTGAGGGTAATACTCTGAGGGTAATTCTCTGATGGTAATTTCAGGCGGGTATTTTTCTGGGGGTATTTTTCTGAGGTTAATTTTCTGAGGGTAATTTCCTGAGGGTGATTTTCTGAGGGTGATTCTCTGGAAAATTTTCTGATTGTAATTTTCTGAGGGTAATTCTCGGGGGGTAATTTTCTAAGGGGTAGTTTTCAAGGGATGATTCTCAGTGTCTTAGTTTGAGAGCAATTTTTGGGGTGTCATCTCCAGGGTCTTATTTTGAGGGTCATTTTTAGGTTGTCATTTCCAGGATGTTATTTCGAGGGGAATTTTCAGGGTGTCATTTCCAGGGTCTTATTTTGAGGGTGTCATTCTGATGGTAATTTTTCCAGGGTGTTATTTTGAGGGTGTTATTCTGAGTGTATTTCTCGAGGTGTCATTCCCAGTGTCTTATTTCGGGGTAAAATTTAAAAGTGTCATTTCCAGGATCTTATTTTGAGGGTAATTTTTTAGGGTGTCATGTCCAGGGTCTCATTATGAGGGTGATTCTGAAGGGTAATTTTCTCAGTGTAATTTCCTGAGGGTAATTTTCTGAGAGTAATTTTCTGAGGGTTATTTTCTGAGGGTAATTTTCTGAGGGCAATTCTCTGAGGGTAATTTTCTGAGTGTAATTTTCTGAGGGTAATCCTCTGAGGGTAATCCTCTGAGGGTAATTTTCTGAGGGTGTCCTTCTGATTGTAATTTTTCCAGGGTGTTATTTTGAGGGTGTTATTCTGAGTGTGTTTCTTGAGGTGTCATTTCCAGTGTCTAATTTCGGGGTTAATTTTTAGAGTGTCATTTCCAGGGTCTTATTTTGCGGGTAATTTTCTGAGAGTAATTTTCTGAAGGTAATTCTCTGAGGGTAATTTTCTGAGAGTAATTTTCTGAAGGTGATTTTCTGAGGGTAATTTCCTGAGGGTAATTTTCTGAGGGTAATTTTCTGAGGGTAATATTCTGAGGGTAATATTCTGAGGGTAATTTTCTGAGGGTAATTTTCTGAGGGTAATTTCCTAAGGGTAGTTTTCTGAGGGTAATTTTCTGAGGGTAATTTTCTAAGGGTAATTTTCTAAGGGTAATTTTCTAAGGGTAATTTTCTAAGGGTAATTTTCTGAGGGTAATTCTCCGAGGGTAATTTTCTGAGGGTAATTCTCCGAGGGTAATTTTCTGAGGGTAATTTTCTGAGGGTAATTTTCTGAGGGTAATTCTCCGAGGGGAATTTTCTGAGCGTGATTTTTGGGGTATCACTCGAAGTGTCTTATTTTTAGGGTAATTTTTTGGGTGTCATTTCCAGGGTCTTATTTTGAGGGTGTTATTCTGAGGGTAATTTTCTGAGGGTGTTATTCTGAGTGTAATTTTTTGGCGCTGTTATTTCGAGGGTGCTATTTTTGGGGTAATTTTTCGAGGGTGATATTCGAGGTGTCATTTCCAGGGTCTTGTTTTGAGGTTGTTATTCTGAGGGTAATTTTTTGAGGGTGTTATTCTGGGGGGTAATTTCTTGGGGCTGTTATTTCGAGGGTGCTATTTTTGGGGTAATTTATCGAAGGTGACATTCGGGGTGTCATTTCCAGTGTCTTATTTTGAGGGTCTTATTTTGGGGTCTCATAACCAGGGTCTTATTTTAGAGGGCTATTCTCAGGCTGTCATTTCCAGGGTCTTATTTTGAGGGTAATTCTCAGAGTGCCATTTCCAGGGTCTTATTTTGAAAGTGTTATTCTGAGGGCATTTTTTTGAGGGCCTTATTTTGAGGGTAATTCTCAGGGTGCCATTTCCGGGGTCTTATTTTGAAAGTGTTATTCTGAGGGCAATTTTTTGAGGATGTTACATTGAGGGCAATTTTTCGAGGGTGTTGTTTTGAGGGTAATCTTTGGGGTGTCATTTCCAGTGTCTTGTTTTGAGGGTCATTTTTAGGGTGTCGTTTCAAGGGTGTTATTTCGAGGGTAATTTTCAGGGTGTCATTTCCGGAGTCTTATTTTGAGGGGAATTTTTGGGTTGTCATTTCCAGTGTATTTTTTTTGAGGGTAATTCTCATGGTTTCATTCCCAGGGTCTCATTTTGAGGATGTAATTCTGAGGGTAATTTTTCTAGGGTGTTATTTGGAGGGTGTTATTCTGAGGGTAATTTTTGGGGTGTCATTCCCAGCGTAATTTTTGGGGGTGTCATTCCCGGGGTAATTTCCGGGGTGTCATTCCCAGGGTAATTTTCGGGGTGTCATTCCCAGGGTCATATTTTGAGGTATAATTTCCAGTGTCTTATTTTGAGGGTGTTAATCTGAGGGCAATTTTTTGAGGATGTTATTTTGAGGGCATTTTTTTTAAAGTGTCATTATGAGGGTGTTATTGTAAGGGTGTTATTTTGAGGGTGCCATTTGGAGGGTAATTTTCGAGGTGTCAATTCCAGTGTCTTTTTTTGAGGGTAATTCTCATGGTTTCATTCCCTTGGTCTTATTTTTGAGGGTGTAATTCTGAGGGTAATTTCTCCAGGGTGTTATTTTGATTGTGTTATTCTGACGGTAATTTTTGGGGTGTCATTCCCAGCGTAATTTTTGGGATGTCATTCCCAGGGTTAATTTTGGGGTGTCATTCCCAGCCTAATTTTTTGGGGTGTCATTCCCAGGGTAATTTTTGGGGTGTCATTCCCAGGGTTAATTTTGGGGTGTCATTCCCAGCCTAATTTTTGAGGTGTCATTCCCAGGGTAATTTTTGGGGTGTCATTCCCAGGGTCTCATTTTGGGGGTAACTTTTGGGGTATAATTTCCAGTGTCTTATTTTGGGGGTAATTTTTGGGGTACAATTTCCAGTGTCTTATTTTGAGGGTGTTGATCTGAGGGCAATTTTCTGAGGGTCATTTTCTGGGGGTGATTTTCTTAGGGTAATTTTCTGAGGGCAATTTTCTGAGGGCAATTTTCCGAAGGTAATTTTCTGAGGGTAATTTTCTGAGGGCAATTTTCTGAGGGTAATTTTCTGAGGGTAATTTTCTGAGGGTAATTTTCTGAGGGTAATTTTCTGAGGGTAATTTTCTGAGGGTAATTTTCTGAGGGTAATTTTCTGAGGGTAATTTTCTGAGGGTAATTTTCTGAGGGTAATTTTCTGAGGGTAATTCTCTGAGGGTAATTTTCTGAGGGTAATTTTCTGAGGGTAATTTTCTGAGGGTAATTTTCTGAGGGTAATTTTCTGAGGGTAATTTTCTGAGGGTAATTTTCTGAGGGTAATTTTCTGAGGGTAATTTTCTGAGGGTAATTTTCTGAGGGTAATTTTCTGAGGGTGATTTTCTGAGGGTAATTTTCTGAGGGTACTTTTCTGAGTGTAATCTTCTGAGGGTAATTTTCTGAGGGTAATTTTCTTAGGGTAATTCTCTGAGGGTAATTTCCTGAGCGTAATTTTCTGAGGGCAATTTTCCGAAGGTAATTTTCTGAGGGTAGTTTTTTAGGTATAATTTCCAGTGTCTTAGTTTGAGAGCAATTTTTTGGGTGTCATCTCCAGGGTCTTATTTCGAGGGTAGTTTTTTAGGTATAATTTCCAGTGTCTTAGTTTGAGAGCAATTTTTTGGGTGTCATCTCCAGGGTCTTATTTCGAGGGTAATTTTGAGGGTGTTATTTTGAGGGCAATTTTTTGAGGGTGTAATTTTGAGGGTAATTTTTGAGGTGTCATTTCCAGTGTCTTATTTTGGGGTTAATTTTTAGAGTGTCGTTTGTAGGGTCTTATATTGAGGGTAATTTTTTAGGGTGTCATGTCCAAGGTCTCATTCTGAGGGTGATTCTGAAGGGTACTTTTCTGAGGGTAATTTTCTGAAGGTAATTTTCTGAGGGTAGGATGACTCGTTGAGGCGCGAGGGCAGCTCAAATTGGCTCCAAGTGGGCAAACGGGATTCAAAAAGCTTCAAAATGGCGGACCCCGGGACCGGAGTGGCAAGAAGGCCTCAGAAAACGCAGGAACATACTGGGAACACGTGAAATTCGAAGGAGAATCTAATAAAACGCATCCGGGACCGATAAGATGACTCGTTGAGGCTCGACGGCAGCCCAAATTGGCTCCAAGTGGGGAAACGGGGTCTAAAAAGCTTCAAAATGGCGGACCCCGGGATTGGAGTGGCAAGGAGGCCTCAGAAAGTGCTGAAATCCACTGGGAGCCCGTAAAATGTGCAGAGAAACCTGATGTTACGCATCCGCGGTTGATAGGATGACTCGTTGAGGCTCGAGGGCAGCTCAAATTGGCTCCAAGTGGAGAAACGGGGTCCAAAAAGCTTAAATATTGCGGAACCGGGATTAGAGTGGCAAAGAGGCCTCAGAAAACGCTGAAACACACTAGGAACGCGTAAAACAGACAAATCTGATGTTACGCATCCAGGACCGATAGGATGACGCGTTGGGACTCGAGGGCAGCTCAAATTGGCTCCAAGTGGGGAAACGGGGTCCAGAAAGCTTCAAAATGGCGTACCCCGGGATTGGAGTGGCAATTAGGCCTCAGAGAGTGCTGAGATCCACTGGGAACGCGTGAAATTTCCAGAGAAATCTAATGCAATCAATGCGGGAGCGATAGAATGACTCATTGAGGCTCTGGGGCCGCTTAAATAAGCCTCAAGTTGGAAAACGGGGGTCCAAGAAGCTTCAAAATGGCGGATCCCGGGACCGGAGTGGCAAGGAGGCCTCAGAAAACGCAGGAACCCACTGGGAATGCGTGAAATTCGAAGGAGAATCTAATAAAACGCATCCGGGACCAATAAGAAGACTCGTTGAGGCTCGAGGGCAGCTCAAATTGGCTCCAAGCGGGGAAACATGGTCCAAAAACCTTCAATATGGCGGACCCCGAGATTGGAGTGGCAAGGAGGCCTCAGAAAACGCTGGAACACACCGGGAACGCGTGAAATTCGAAGGAGAATCTAATAAAACGCATCCGGGACCGATAAGAAGACTTGTTGAGGCTCGAGTGCAGCTCAAGTTGGCTCCAAGCGGGGAAACATGGTCCAAAAACCTTCAATATGGCGGACCCCGAGATTGGAGTGGCAAGGAGGCCTCAGAAAACGCTGGAACACACTGGGAACGCGTAGAATTTGCAGAGAAATCAGATGTAACGCATCCGGGACCGATGGGATGACTCGTTGAGGCTCGAGGGCAGCTCAAATTGGCTCCAAGTGGGTAAACGGGGTTCAAAAAGCTTCAAAATGGCGGACCCCGGGACCGGAGTGGCGAGGAGGCCTCAGAGAGTGCTGAAATCCACTGGGAACGCGTGAAATTTGCAGAGAATTCTAATGCAATCAATGCGGGAGCGATAGAATGACTCGTTGAGGCTCCGGGGCCGCTTAAATAAGCCTCAAGTTGGAAAACGGGGGTCCAAGAAGCTTCAAAATGGTGGATCCCGGGATTGGAGTGGCAATTAGGCCTCAGAAAACGCTGAAACACACTGGGAACGCGTGAAAATTTTCGGAGGAACCTGATGTTCTGCATCCGGGACCGATAGGATGACTCGTTGAGGCTCGAGGGCAGCTCAAATTGGCTCCAAGTGGGGGAAACGGGGTCCAGAAAGCTCCAAAATGACGGACCTCGGGATTGGAGTGGCAATTAGGCCTCAGAAAGAGCTGAAATCCTCTGGGAACGCGTGAATTTTTCTGAGGGTAATTTTCTGAGGGCAATTTTCTGAGGGTAATTTTCTGAGGGTAATTTTCTGAGGGTAATTTTCTGAGGGTAATTTTCTGAGGGTAATTTTCTGAGGGTAATTTTCTGAGGGTAATTTTCTGAGGGTAATTTTCTGAGGGTAATTTTCTGAGGGTAATTTTCTGAGGGTAATTTTCTGAGGGTAATTTTCTGAGGGTAATTTTCTGAGGGTAATTTTCTGAGGGTAATTTTCTGAGGGTAATTTTCTGAGGGTAATTTTCTGAGGGTAATTTTCTGAGGGTAATTTTCTGAGGGTAATTTTCTGAGGGTAATTTTCTGAGGGTAATTTTCTGAGGGTAATTTTCTGAGGGTAATTTTCTGAGGGTAATTTTCTGAGGGTACTTTTCTGAGGGTAATCTTCTGAGGGTAATTTTCTGAGGGTAATTTTCTGAGGGTAATTTTCTTAGGGGTAATTCTCTGAGGGTAATTTCCTGAGCGTAATTTTCTGAGGGCAATTTTCCGAAGGTAATTTTCTGAGGGTAGTTTTTTAGGTATAATTTCCAGTGTCTTAGTTTGAGAGCAATTTTTGGGTGTCATCTCCAGGGTCTTATTTCGAGGGTAATTTTGAGGGTGTTATTTTGAGGGCAATTTTTTGAGGGTGTAATTTTGAGGGTAATTTTTGAGGTGTCATTTCCAGTGTCTTATTTTGGGGTTAATTTTTAGAGTGTCGTTTGTAGGGTCTTATATTGAGGGTAATTTTTTAGGGTGTCATGTCCAAGGTCTCATTCTGAGGGTGATTCTGAAGGGTACTTTTCTGAGGGTAATTTTCTGAAGGTAATTTTCTGAGGGTAGGATGACTCGTTGAGGCGCGAGGGCAGCTCAAATTGGCTCCAAGTGGGCAAACGGGATTCAAAAAGCTTCAAAATGGCGGACCCCGGGATTGGAGTGGCAAGGAGGCCTCAGAAAGTGCTGAAATCCACTGGGAGCCCGTAAAATGTGCAGAGAAACCTGATGTTACGCATCCGCGGTTGATAGGATGACTCGTTGAGGCTCGAGGGCAGCTCAAATTGGCTCCAAGTGGAGAAACGGGGTCCAAAAAGCTTAAATATTGCGGAACCGGGATTAGAGTGGCAAAGAGGCCTCAGAAAACGCTGAAACACACTAGGAACGCGTAAAACAGACAAATCTGATGTTACGCATCCAGGACCGATAGGATGACGCGTTGGGACTCGAGGGCAGCTCAAATTGGCTCCAAGTGGGGAAACGGGGTCCAGAAAGCTTCAAAATGGCGTACCCCGGGATTGGAGTGGCAATTAGGCCTCAGAGAGTGCTGAGATCCACTGGGAACGCGTGAAATTTCCAGAGAAATCTAATGCAATCAATGCGGGAGCGATAGAATGACTCATTGAGGCTCTGGGGCCGCTTAAATAAGCCTCAAGTTGGAAAACGGGGGGTCCAAGAAGCTTCAAAATGGCGGATCCCGGGACCGGAGTGGCAAGGAGGCCTCAGAAAACGCAGGAACCCACTGGGAATGCGTGAAATTCGAAGGAGAATCTAATAAAACGCATCCAGGACCAATAAGAAGACTCGTTGAGGCTCGAGGGCAGCTCAAATTGGCTCCAAGCGGGGAAACATGGTCCAAAAACCTTCAATATGGCGGACCCCGAGATTGGAGTGGCAAGGAGGCCTCAGAAAACGCTGGAACACACCGGGAACGCGTGAAATTCGAAGGAGAATCTAATAAAACGCATCCGGGACCGATAAGAAGACTTGTTGAGGCTCGAGTGCAGCTCAAGTTGGCTCCAAGCGGGGAAACATGGTCCAAAAAACCTTCAATATGGCGGACCCCGAGATTGGAGTGGCAAGGAGGCCTCAGAAAACGCTGGAACACACTGGGAACGCGTAGAATTTGCAGAGAAATCAGATGTAACGCATCCGGGACCGATGGGATGACTCGTTGAGGCTCGAGGGCAGCTCAAATTGGCTCCAAGTGGGTAAACGGGGTTCAAAAAGCTTCAAAATGGCGGACCCCGGGACCGGAGTGGCGAGGAGGCCTCAGAGAGTGCTGAAATCCACTGGGAACGCGTGAAATTTGCAGAGAAATCTAATGCAATCAATGCGGGAGCGATAGAATGACTCGTTGAGGCTCCGGGGCCGCTTAAATAAGCCTCAAGTTGGAAAACGGGGGTCCAAGAAGCTTCAAAATGGCGGATCCCGGGATTGGAGTGGCAATTAGGCCTCAGAGAGTGCTGAAATCCACTGGGAACGCGTGAAAATTTTCGGAGGAACCTGATGTTCTGCATCCGGGACCGATGGGATGACTCGTTGAGGCTCGAGGGCAGCTCAAATTGGCTCCAAGTGGGGAGACGGGGTTCAAAAAGCTTCAAAATGGCGGGCCCCGGGACCGGAGTGGCAAGGAGGCCTCAGAGAGTGCTGAAATCCACTGGAAACGCGTGAAATTTGCAGAGAAATCTAATGCAATCAATGCGGGAGCGATAGAATGACTCGTTGAGGCTCCGGGGCCGCTTAAATAAGCCTCAAGTTGGAAAACGGGGGTCCAAGAAGCTTCAAAATGGTGGATCCCGGGATTGGAGTGGCAATTAGGCCTCAGAAAACGCTGAAACACACTGGGAACGCGTGAAAATTTTCGGAGGAACCTGATGTTCTGCATCCGGGACCGATAGGATGACTCGTTGAGGCTCGAGGGCAGCTCAAATTGGCTCCAAGTGGGGAAACGGGGTCCAGAAAGCTCCAAAATGACGGACCTCGGGATTGGAGTGGCAATTAGGCCTCAGAAAGAGCTGAAATCCTCTGGGAACGCGTGAAACTTGCAGTGAAATCGAATGCAATCAATGCGGGAGCGATAGAATGACTCGTTGAGGCTCCGGGGCCGCCTAAATGAGCCCCAAGTTGGAAACCGGGGGTCCTAGAAGCTTCAAAATGGCGGATCATGGGACCGGAGTGGCGAGGAGGCCTCAGAAAACGCAGGAACCCACTGGGAACGCGTGTTATTCGAAGGAGAATCTAATAAAACGCATCCGGGACCAATATAAGACTCGTTGAGGCTCGAGGGCAGCTCAAATTGGCTCAAAGCGGGGAAACATAGTCCAAAAGCCTTCAATATGGCGGACCCCGAGATTGGAGTGGCAAGGAGGCCTCAGAAAACGCTGGAACACACCGGAAACGCGTGAAGTTCGAAGGAGAATCTAATAAAACGCATCCGGGACCGATAAGAAGACTCGTTGAGGCTCGAGGGCAGCTCAAGTTGGCTCCAAGCGGGGAAACATGGTCCAAAAACCTTCAATATGGCGGACCCCGAGATTGGAGTGGCAAGGAGGCCTCAGAAAACGCTGGAACACACTGGGAACGCGTAGAATTTGCAGAGAAATCAGATGTAACGCATCCGGGACCGATAGGATGACTCGTTGAGGCTCGAGGGCAGCTCAAATTGGCTCCGAGTGGGTAAACGGGGTCCAAAAAGCTTCAAAATGGCGGAGCCCGGGACCGGAGTGGCAAGGAGGCCTCAGAGAGTGCTGAAATCCACTGGGAACGCGTGAAATTTGCAGAGAAATCTAATGCAATCAATGCGGGAGCGATAGAATGACTCGTTGAGGCTCCGGGGCCGCTTAAATAAGCCTCAAGTTGGAAAACGGGGTTCCCAGAAGCTTCAAAATGGCGGATCCCGGAATTGGAGTGGCAATTAGGCCTCAGAGAGTGCTGAAATCCACTGGGAACGCGTAAAATTTGCAGAGAAATCTAATGCAATCAATGCGGGAGCGATAGAATGACTCGTTGAGGCTCCGGGGCCGCTTAAATAAGCCTCAAGTTGGAAAACGGGGTCCAAGAAGCTTCAAAATGGCGGATCCCGGGACCGGAGTGGCAAGGAGGCCTAAGAAAACGCAGGAACTTACTGGGAACGCGTGAAATTCGAAGGAGAATCTAATGAAACGCATCCGGGACCGATAAGAAGACTCGTTGAGGCTCGAGGGCAGCTCAAATTGGCTCCAAGCGGGAAAACATGGTCCAAAAACCTTCAATATGGCGGACCCCGAGATTGGAGTGGCAGGGAGGCCTCAGAAAGTGCTGGAATCCACTGGGAGCTCGTAAAATGTGCAGAGAAACCTGATGTTACGCATCCGGGGTTGATAGGATGACTCGTTGAGGCTCGAGGGCAGCTCAAATTGGCTCCAAGTGGAGAAACGGGGTCCAAAAAGCTTCAAATATGGCGGACCCCGGCATTGGAGTGGCAAGCAGGCCTCAGAAAACGCTGAAACACACTAGGAACGCGTAGAATTTGCAGAGAAATGTAACGCATTCGGGACCGATAGGATGACTCGTTGAGGCTCGAGGGCAGCTCAAATTGGCTCCAAGTGGGGAAACGGGGTCCAAAAAGCTTCAAAATGGCGGACCCCGGGATTGGAGTGGCAAGGAGGCCTCAGAAAGTGCTGGAATCCACTGGGAGCTCGTAAAATGTGCAGAGAAACCTGATGTTACGCATCCGCGGTTGATAGGATGACTCGTTGAGGCTCGAGGGCAGCTCAAATTGGCTCCAAGTGGAGAAACGGGGTCCAAAAAGCTCAAATATGGCGGACCCCGGCATTGGAGTGGCAAGCAGGCCTCAGAAAACGCTGAAACACACTAGGAACGCGTAAAACAGAGAAATCTGATGCTACGCATCCGGGACCGATAGGATGACTCGTTGAGGCTCGAGGGCAGCTCAAATTGGCTCCAAGTGGGGAAATGGGGTTCAAAAAGCGTCAATATGGCGGACCCCGGGATTGGAGTGGCAATTAGGCGTCAGAGAGTGCCGAGATCCACTGGGAACGCGTGAAACTTGCAGTGAAATCGAATGCAATCAATGCGGGAGCGATAGAATGACTCGTTGAGGCTCCGGGGCCGCCTAAATGAGCCTCAAGTTGGAAAACGGGGGTCCAAGAAGCTTCAAAATGGCGGATCCCGGGACCGGAGTGGCAAGGAGGCCTCAGAAAACGCAGGAACCCACTGGGAATGCGTGAAATTCGAAGGAGAATCTAATGAATCGCATCCGGGACCAATAACAAGACTCGTTGAGGCTCGAGGGCAGCTCAAATTGGCTCCAAGCGGGCAAACAGGGTCCAAAAACCTTCAATATGGCGGACCCCGAGATTGGAGTGGCAAGGAGGCCTCAGAAAACGCTGGAACACACCGGGAACGCGTGAAATTCGAAGGAGAATCTAATAAAACGCATCCGGGACCGATAAGAAGACTCGTTGAGGCTCGAGGGCAGCTCAAGTTGGCTCCAAGCGGGGAAACATGGTCCAAAAACCTTCAATATGGCGGACCCCGAGATTGGAGTGGCAAGGAGGCCTCAGAAAACGCTGGAACACACTGGGAACGCGTAGAATTTGCAGGAGAAATCAGATGTAACGCATCCGGGACCGATAGGATGACTCGTTGAGGCTCGAGGGCAGCTCAAATTGGCTCCAAGCGGGAAAACATGGTCCAAAAACCTTCAATATGGCGGACCCCGAGATTGGAGTGGCAAGGAGGCCTCAGAAAACGCTGGAACACACTGGGAACGCGTAGAATTTGCAGGGAAATGTAACGCATTCGGGACCGATAGGATGACTCGTTGAGGCTCGAGGGCAGCTCAAATTGGCTCCGAGTGGGGAAACGGGGTCCAAAAAGCTTCAAAATGGCGGACCCCGGGATGGGAGTGGCAAGGAGGCCTCAGAAAGTGCTGAAATCCACTAAGAGCGCGTAAAATTTGCAGAGGAACCTGATGTTTCGCATCCGGGACCGATAGGATGACTTGTTTAGGCTCGAGGGCAGCTCAAATTGGCTCCAAGTGGAGAAACGGGGTCCAAAAAGCTCAAATATGGCGGACCCCGGCATCGGAGTGGCAGGGAGGCCTCAGAAAACGCTGAAACACACTAGGAACGCGTAAAACAGAGAAATCTGATGTTACGCATCCGGGACCGATAGGATGACTCGTTGAGGCTCGAGGGCAGCTCAAATTGGCTCCAGGTGGGGAAACGAGGTTCAAAAAGCGTCAATATGGCAGACCCCGAGATTGGAGTGGCAAGGAGGCCTCAGAAAACGCTGAAACACACTAGGAACGCGTAAAATTTCAGAGAAATCTGATGTTACGCATCCGGGGTCGATAGGATGACTCGTTGAGGCTCGAGGGCAGCTCAAATTGGCTCCAAGTGGAGAAACGGGGTCCAAAATGCTCAAATATGGCGGACCCCGGCATTGGAGTGGCAAGGAGACCTCAGAAAACGCTGAAACACACTAGGAACGCGTAAAATTTCAGAGAAATCTGATGCTACGCATCCGGGACCGATAGGATGACTCGTTGAGGCTCGAGGGCAGCTCAAATTGGCTCCAAGTGGGGAAACGGGGTTCAAAAAGCGTCAATATGGCAGACCCCGAGATTGGAGTGGCAAGGAGGCCTCAGAAAACGCTGAAACACACTAGGAACGCGTAAAATTTGCAGAGAAATCTGATGTTACGCATCCGGGACCGATAGAATGACTCGTTGAGGCTCCGGGGCCGCTCAAATAAGCCTCAAGTTGGGAAACGGGGGTCCAAGAAGCTTCAAAATGGCGGATCCCGGGACCGGAGTGGCAAGGAGGCCTCAGAAAACGCAGGAACCCACTGGGAACGCGTGAAATTCGAAGGAGAATCTAATGAAACGCATCCGGGACCGATAAGAAGACTCGTTTAGGCTCGAGGGCAGCTCAAATTGGCTCCAAGCGGGGAGACATGGTCCAAAAACCTTCAATATGGCGGACCCCGAGATTGAAGTGGCAAGGAGGCCTCAGAAAACGCTGGAACACACTGGGAACGCGTAGAATTTGCAGAGAAATGTAACGCATTCGGGACCGATAGGATGACTCGTTGAGGCTCGCGGGCAGCTCAAATTGGCTCCGAGTGGGGAAACGGGGTCCAAAAAGCTTCAAAATGGCGGACCCCGGGATTGGAGTGGCAAGGAGGCCTCAGAAAGTGCTGAAATCCACTGGGAGCGCGTAAAATGTGCAGAGAAACCTGATGTTACGCATCCGGGGTTAATAGGATGACTCGTTGAGGCTCGAGGGCAGCTCAAATTGGCTCCAAGTGGAGAAACGGGGTCCAAAAAGCTCAAATATGGCGGACCCCGGCATTGGAGTGGCAAGGAGGCCTCAGAAAACGCTGAAACACACTAGGAACGCGTAAAACAGAGAAATCTGATGCTACGCATCCGGGACCGATAGGATGACTCGTTGAGGCTCGAGGGCAGCTCAAATTGGCTCCAAGTGGGGAAATGGGGTCAAAAAAGCGTCAATATGGCAGACCCCGAGATTGGAGAGGCAAGGAGGCCTCAGAAAACGCTGAAACACACTAGGAACGCGTAAAACAGAGAAATCTGATGTTACGCATCCGGGACCGATAGGATGACTCGTTGAGGCTCGAGGGCAGCTCAAATTGGCTCCAAGTGGGCAAGCGGGATTCAAAAAGCTTCAAAATGGCGGATCCCGGGACCGGAGTGGCAAGAAGGCCTCAGAAAACGCAGGAACCCACTGGGAACTCGTGAAATTCGAAGGAGAATCTAATAAAACGCATCCGGGACCGATAAGATGACTCGTTGAGGCTCGACGGCAGCCCAAATTGGCTCCAAGTGGATAAACGAGGTCGAAAAAGCCTCAATATGGCGGACCCCGGGATTGGAGTGGCACGGAGGCCTCAGAAAACGCTGAAACACACTGGGAACGCGTAGAATTTGCAGAGAAATCAGATGTAACGCATCCGGGACCGATAGGATGACTCGTTGAGGCTCGAAGGGCGCTCAAATTGGCTCCAAGTGGGGAAACGGGGTCCAAAAAGCTTCAAAATGGCGGACCCCGGGATTGGAGTGGCAAGGAGGCCTCAGAAAGTGCTGAAATCCACTGGGAGCTCGTAAAATGTGCAGAGAAACCTGATGTTACGCATCCGGGGCCGATAGGATGACTCGTTGAGGCTCGAGGGCAGCTCAAATTGGCTCCAAGTGGAGAAACGGGGTCCAAAGAAGCTTCAAATATGGCGGACCCGGGATTGGAGTGGCAAGGAGGCCTCAGAAAGTGCTGAAATCCACTGGGAACGCGTGAAATTTGCAGAGGAATCTAATGCAATCAATGCGGGAGCGATAGAATGACTCGTTGAGGCTCCGGGGCCGCTTAAATAAGCCTCAAGTTGGAAAACGGGGGTCCAAGAAGCTTCAAAATGGCGGATCCCGGGATTGGAGTGGCAATTAGGCCTCAGAGAGTGCTGAAATCCACTGGGAACGCGTGAAATTTTCGGAGGAATCTGATGTTCTGCATCCGGGACCGATAGGATGACTCGTTGAGGCTCGAGGGCAGCTCAAATTGGCTCCAAGTGGGGAGACGGGGTTCAAAAAGCTTCAAAATGGCGGGCCCCGGAACCGGAGTGGCAAGGAGGCCTCAGAGAGTGCTGAAATCCACTGGGAACGCGTGAAATTCGCAGAGAAATCTAATGCAATCAATGCGGGAGCGATAGAATGACTCGTTGAGGCTCCGGGGCCGCTCAAATAAGCCTCCAAGTTGGGAAACGGGGGTCCAAGAAGCTTCAAAATGGCGGATCCCGGGACCGGAGTGGCAAGGAGGCCTCAGAAAACGCAGGAACCCACTGGGAACGCGTGAAATTCGAAGGAGAATCTAATGAAACGCATCCGGGACCGATAAGAAGACTCGTTTAGGCTCGAGGGCAGCTCAAATTGGCTCCAAGCGGGGAGACATGGTCCAAAAACCTTCAATATGGCGGACCCCGAGATTGGAGTGGCAAGGAGGCCTCAGAAAACGCTGGAACACACTGGGAACGCGTAGAATTTGCAGAGAAATGTAACGCATTCGGGACCGATAGGATGACTCGTTGAGGCTCGAGGGCAGCTCAAATTGGCTCCAAGTGGGGAAACGGGGTCCAAAAAGCTTCAAAATGGCGGACCCCGGGATTGGAGTGGCAAGGAGGCCTCAGAAAGTGCTGAAATCCACTGGGAGCGCGTAAAATTTGCAGAGAAACCTGATGTTACGCATCCGGGGCCGATAGGATGACTCGTTGAGGCTCGAGGGCAGCTCAAATTGGCTCCAAGTGGAGAAACGGGGTCCAAAAAGCTTCAAATATGGCGGACCCCGGCATTGGAGTGGCAAGGGAGGCCTCAGAAAACGCTGAAACACACTAGGAACGCGTAAAATCAGAGAAATCTGATGTTACGCATCCGGGACCGATAGGATGACTCGTTGAGGCTCGAGGGCAGCTCAAATTGGCTCCAAGTGGGCAAACGGGATTCAAAAAGCTTCAAAATGGCGGACCCCGGGACCGGAGTGGCAAGAAGGCCTCAGAGAGTGCTGAAATCCACTGGGAACGCGTGAAATTTGCAGAGAAATCTAATGCAATCAATGCGGGAGCGATAGAATGACTCGTTGAGGCTCCGGGGCCGCTTAAATAAGCCCTCAAGTTGGAAAACGGGGGTCCAAGAAGCTTCAAAATGGCGGATCCCGGGACCGGAGTGGCAAGGAGGCCTCAGAAAACGCAGGAACCTACTGGGAACGCGTGAAATTCGAAGGAGAATCTAATTAAACGCATCCGGGACCGATAAGAAGACTCGTTGAGGCTCGAGGGCAGCTCAAATTGGCTCCAAGCGGGGAAACATGGTCCAAAAACCTTCGATATGGCGGACCCCGAGATTGGAGTGGCAAGGAGGCCTCAGAAAACGCTGGAACACACTGGGAACGCGTAGAATTTGCAGAGAAATGTAACGCATTCGGGACCGATAGGATGACTCGTTGAGGCTCGAGGGCAGCTCAAATTGGCTCCGAGTGGGGAAACGGGGTCCAAAAAGCTTCAAAATGGCGGACCCCGGGATTGGAGTGGCAAGGAGGCCTCAGAAAGTGCTGAAATCCACTAAGAGCGCGTAAAATTTGCAGAGGAACCTAATGTTTCGCATCCGGGACCGATAGGATGACTCGTTGAGGCTCGAGGGCAGCTCAAATTGGCTCCAAGTGGGCAAACGGGGTTCAAAAAGCTTCAAAATGGCGGACCCCGGGACCGGAGTGGCAAGAAGGCCTCAGAAAACGCAGGAACCCACTGGGAACTCGTGAAATTCGAAGGAGAAATCTAATAAAACGCATCCGGGACCGATAAGATGACTCGTTGAGGCTCGACGGCAGCCCAAATTGGCTCCAAGTTGAGAAACGGGGTCCAAAAAGCTTCAATATGGCGGACCCCGGGATTGGAGTGGCAAGGAGGCCTCAGAAAACGCTGAAACACACTGGGAACGCGTAAAATTTGCAGAGAAATCAGATGTAACGCATCCGGGACCGATAGGATGACTCGTTGAGGCTCGAAGGCCGCTCAAATTGGCTCCAAGTGGGGAAACGGGGTCCAAAAAGCTTCAAAATGGCGGACCCCGGGATTGGAGTGGCAAGGAGGCCTCAGAAAGTGCTGAAACCCACTGGGAACGCGTAAAATTTGCAGAGAAATCTGATGTTACGCATCCGGGATCGATAGGATGACTCGTTGAGGCTCGAGGGCAGCTCAAATTGGCTCCAAGTGGGGAAACGGGGCCCAAAAAGCTTAAATATGGCGGACCCGGGATTGGAGTGGCAAGGAGGCCTCAGAAAGTGCTGAAATCCACTGGGAACGCGTGAAATTTGCAGAGCAATCTAATGTTACCCATCCGGGACCGATAGAATGACTCGTTGAGGCTCCGGGGCGTTAAAACCCAGGTGGGAAACGGGGGCGGGAGTACGAGGGCAGCTCAAATTGGCTCCAAGCGGAGAAACAGGGTCCAAAAACCTTCAATATGGCGGACCCCGGGATCGGAGTGGCAAGGAGGCCTCAGAAAACGCTGGAACACACTGGGAACGCGTAAAATTGGCAAATGAAATGTTACGCATCCGGGACCGATAGGATGACTCGTTGAGGCTCGAGGGCAGCTCAAATTGGCTCCAAGTGGGGAAACGGGGTTCAAAAAGCTTCAAAATGGCGGAGCCAAGGACCGGAGTGGCAAGGAGGCCTCAGAGAGTGCTGAAATCCACTGGGAACGCGTGGAATTTCCAGAGAAATCTAATGCAATCAATGCGGGGCCGATAGAATGACTCGTTGAGGCTCGGGGGCCGCTTAAATAAGCTCCAAGTTGGAAAACGGGGGTCCAAGAAGCTTCAAAATGGCGGATCCCGGGACCGGAGTGGCAAGGAGGCCTCAGAAAACGCAGGAACCCACTGGGAACGCGTGAAATTCGAAGGAGAATCTAATAAAACGCATCCGGGACCGATAACAAGACTCGTTGAGGCTCGAGGGCAGCTCAAATTGGCTCCAAGCGGGGAAACATGGTCCAAAAACCTTCAATATGGCGGACCCCGAGATTGGAGTGGCAAGGAGGCCTCAGAAAACGCTGGAACACACCGGGAACGCGTAAAATTCGAAGGAGAAATCTAATGTAACGCATCCGGGACCGATAAGATGACTCGTTGAGGCTCGAGGGCAGCTCAAATTGGCTCCAAGTGGGGAAACGGGGTCCAAAAAGCTTCAAAATGGCGGACCCCGGGATTGGAGTGGCAAGGGGGCCTCAGAAAGCGCTGGAACCCACTGGGAACGCGTAGAATTTGCAGAGAAATCTGATGTTACGCATCCGGGACCGATAGGATGACTCGTTGAGGCTCGAGGGCAGCTCAAATTGGCTCCGAGTGGGGAAACGGGGTTCAAAAAGCTTCAAAATGGCGGACCCCGGGATCGGAGTGGCAAGGAGGCCTCAGAGAGTGCTGAAATTCCCTGGGAACGCGTGAAATTTGCAGAGAAATCTGATGCAATCGATGCGGGAGCGGTAGGATGACTCGTTGAGGCTCGAGGGCCGCTTAAATTGGCTCCAAGTTGGAAAACGGGGGTCCAAGAAGCTTCAAAATGGCGGATCCCGGGACCGGAGTGGCAAGGAGGCCTCAGAAAATGCTGGAACTCACTGGGAACGCGTGAAATTCGAAGGAGAATCTAATGAAACGCATCCGGGACCGATAAGAAGACTCGTTGAGGCTCGAGGGCAGCTCAAATTGGCTCCAAGCGGGGAAACATGGTCCAAAAACCTTCAATATGGCGGACCCCGAGATTGGAGTGGCAAGGAGGCCTCAGAAAACGCTGGAACACACTGGGAACGCGTAGAATTTGCAGAGAAATATGTAACGCATTCGGGACCGATAGGATGACTCGTTGAGGCTCGAGGGCAGCTCAAATTGGCTCCGAGTGGGGAAACGGGGTCCAAAAAAGCTTCAAAATGGCGGACCCCGGGATTGGAGTGGCAAGGAGGCCTCAGAAAGTGCTGAAATCCACTGGGAGCGCGTAAAATTTGCAGAGAAACCTGATGTTACGCATCCGGGATCGATAGGATGACTCGTTGAGGCTCGAGGGCAGCTCAAATTGGCTCCAAGTGGAGAAACGGGGTCCAAAAAGCTTAAATATGGCGGACCCCGGGATCGGAGTGGCAAGGAGGCCTCAGAAAACGCTGAAACTCACTGGGAACGCGTAGAAATTCGAAGAAAAATCTAATGTTACGCATCCGGGACCGATAAGATGACTCGTTGAGGCTCGAGGGCAGCTCAAATTGGCTCCAAGTGGGGAAACGGGGTCCAAAAAGCTTCAAAATGGCGGACCCCGGGATTGGAGTGGCAAGGAGGCCTCAGAGAATGCTGAAATCCACTGGGAACGCGTAGAATTTGCAGAGAAATCTAATGCAATCATGCGGGACCGATAGGATGACTCGTTGAGGCTCGGGGGCCGCTTAAATAAGCCTCAAGTTGGAAAACGGGGGTCCAAGAAGCTTCAAAATGGCGGACCCCGGGACCGGAGTGGCAAGGAGGCCTCAGAAAGCGCAGGAACCCACTGGGAGCGCGTGAAATTCGAAGAGAGAATCTGATGTAACGCATCCGGGGCCGATAAGATGACTCGTTGAGGCTCGAGGGCAGCTCAAATTGGCTCCAAGTGGGGAAACGGGGTCCAAAAAGCTTCAATATGGCGGACCCCGGGATTGGAGTGGCAAGGAGGCCTCAGAAAACGCTGAAACACACTAGGAACGCGTAAAATTTCAGAGAAATCTGATGTTACGCATCCGGGACCGATAGGATGACTCGTTGAGGCTCGAGGGCAGCTCAAATTGGCTCCAAGTGGGGAAACGGGGTCCAAAAAGCTTCAAAATGGCAGACCCCGGGATTGGAGTGGCAAGGAGGCCTCAGAAAATGCTGAAACACACTGGGAACGCGTAAAATTTGCAGAGAAATCTGATGTTACGCATCCGGGACCGATAGGATGACTCGTTGAGGCTCGAGGGCAGCTCAAATTGGCTCCAAGTGGGGAAGCGGGGTCCAAAAAGCTTCAAAATGGCGGACCCCGGGATCGGAGTGGCAAGGAGGCCTCAGAAAACGCTGGAACCCACTGGGAACGCGTGAAATTCGAAGGAGAATCTAATAAAACGCATCCGGGACCGATAAGATGACTCGTTGAGGCTCGAGGGCAGCCCAAATTGGCTCCAAGCGGAGAAACAAGGTCCAAAAAGCTTCAATATGGCGGACCCCGGGATTGGAGTGGCAAGGAGGCCTCAGAAAACGCTGGAACACACTGGGAACGCGTAGAATTCGCAGAGAAATCAGATGTAACGCATCCGGGACCGATAGGATGACTCGTTGAGGCTCGAGGGCAGCTCAAATTGGCTCCGAGTGGGGAAACGGGGTCCAAAGAAGCTTCAAAATGGCGGACCCCGGGATTGGAGTGGCAATGAGGCCTCAGAAAGTGCTGAAATCCACTGAGAGCGCGTAAAATTTGCAGAGGAATCTCGATGTTCCGCATCCGGGACCGATAGGATGACTCGTTGAGGCTCGAGGGCAGCTCAAATTGGCTCCAAGTGGGGAAACGGGGTCCAAAAAGCTTCAAAATGGCGGACCCCGGGAATGGAGTGGCAAGGAGGCCTCAGAGAGTGCTGAAACACACTGGGAACGCGTGAAATTTGCAGAGAAATCAGATGTAACGCATCCGGGACCGATAGGATGACTCGTTGAGGCTCGGGGCCGCTCAAATTGGCTTCCAAGTGGGGAAACGGGGTCCAAAGAAGCTTCAAAATGGCGGACCCCGGGATTGGAGTGGCAAGGAGGCCTCAGAAAGCGCTGGAACCCACTGGGAACGCGTGAAATTCGAAGGAGAATCTAATGAAACGCATCCGGGACCGATAAGAAGACTCGTTGAGGCTCGAGGGCAGCTCAAATTGGCTCCAAGCGGGGAGACATGGTCCAAAAAACCTTCAATATGGCGGACCCCGAGATTGGAGTGGCAAGGAGGCCTCAGAAAACGCTGGAACACACTGGGAACGCGTAGAATTTGCAGAGAAATCGATGTAACGCATCCGGGACCGATAGGATGACTCGTTGAGGCTCGAGGGCAGCTCAAATTGGCTCCGAGTGGGGAAACGGGGTCCAAAAAGCTTCAAAATGGCGGACCCCGGGATTGGAGTGGCAAGGAGGCCTCAGAAAGTGCTGAAATCCACTAAGAGCGCGTAAAATTTGCAGAGGAACCTAATGTTCCGCATCCGGGACCGATAGGATGACTCGTTGAGGCTCGAGGGCAGCTCAAATTGGCTCCAAGTGGGGAAACGGGGTCCAAAAAGCTTCAAAATGGCGGACCCCGGGATCGGAGTGGCAAGGAGGCCTCAGAGAGTGCTGAAACACACTAGGAACGCGTAAATTTGCAGAGAAATCTGATGTAACGCATCCGGGACCGATAGGATGACTCGTTGAGGCTCGAAGGCCGCTCAAATTGGCTCCAAGTGGGGAAACGGGGTCCAAAAAGCTTCAAAATGGCGGACCCCGGGATTGGAGTGGCAAGGAGGCCTCAGAAAGTGCTGGAACCCACTGGGAACGCGTGAAATTCGAGGGAGAACCTAATGAAACGCACCCGGGGCCGATAAGATGACTCGTTGAGGCTCGAGGGCAGCTCAAATTGGCTCCAAGCGGGAGAAACAGGGTCCAAAAACCTTCAATATGGCGGACCCCGGGATTGGAGTGGCAAGGAGGCCTCAGAAAACGCTGGAACACACTGGGAACGCGTAGAATTTGCAGAGAAATCAGATGTAACGCATCCGGGACCGATAGGATGACTCGTTGAGGCTCGAGGGCAGCTCAAATTGGCTCCGAGGGGGAAACGGGGTCCAAAAAGCTTCAAAATGGCGGACCCCGGGATTGGAGTGGCAAGGAGGCCTCAGAAAGTGCTGGAACACACCGGGAACGCGTGAAATTCGAAGGAGAATCTAATAAAACGCACCCGGGACCGATAAGAAGACT
Organism: Neoseiulus californicus; assembly: GCA_028455905.1. Taxonomy (NCBI): domain Eukaryota; kingdom Metazoa; phylum Arthropoda; class Arachnida; order Mesostigmata; family Phytoseiidae; genus Neoseiulus; species Neoseiulus californicus. The sequence goes on from JAMQGS010000015.1 coordinate 46,216, forward strand.
CGTTGAGGCTCGAAGGCAGCTCAAGTTGGCTCCAAGCGGGGAAACATGGTCCAAAAACCTTCAATATGGCGGACCCCGAGATTGGAGTGGCAAGGAGGCCTCAGAAAACGCTGGAACACACTGGGAACGCGTAGAATTTGCAGAGAAATCGATGTAACGCATCCGGGACCGATAGGATGACTCGTTGAGGCTCGAGGGCAGCTCAAATTGGCTCCGAGTGGGGAAACGGGGTCCAAAAAGCTTCAAAATGGCGGACCCCGGGATTGGAGTGGCAAGGAGGCCTCAGAAAGTGCTGAAATCCACTAAGAGCGCGTAAAATTTGCAGAGGAACCTGATGTTCCGCATCCGGGACCGATAGGATGACTCGTTGAGGCTCGAGGGCAGCTCAAATTGGCTCCAAGTGGGGAAACGGGGTCCAGAAAGCTTCAAAATGGCGGACCCCGGGATTGGAGTGGCAATTAGGCCTCAGAGAGTGCTGAAACACACTGGGAACGCGTAGAGTTTGCAGAGAAATCAGATGTAACGCATCCGGGACCGATAGGATGACTCGTTGAGGCTCGAAGGCCGCTCGAATTGGCTCCAAGTGGGGAAACGGGGTCCAAAAGCTTCAAAATGGCGGACCCCGGGATTGGAGTGGCAAGGAGGCCTCAGAAAGTGCTGGAACACACCGGGAACGCGTGAAATTCGAAGGAGTATCCAATAAAACGCACCCGGGACCGACAAGAAGACTCGTTGAGGCTCGAGGGCAGCTCAAGTTGGCTCCAAGCGGGAAACATGGTCCAAAAACCTTCAATATGGCGGACCCCGAGATTGGAGTGGCAAGGAAGCCTCAAAAAACGCTGGAACACACTGGGAACGCGTAGAATTTGCAGAGAAATCAGATGTAACGCATCCGGGACCGATAGGATGACTCGTTGAGGCTCGAGGGCAGCTCAAATTGGCTCCGAGGGGGAAACGGGGTCCAAAAAGCTTCAAAATGGCGGACCTCGGGATTGGAGTGGCAAGGAGGCCTCAGAAAGTGCTGAAATCAGCTAAGAGCGCGTAAAATTTGCAGAGGAACCTGATGTTCCGCATCCGGGACCGATAGGACGACTCGTTGAGGCTCGAGGGCAGCTCAAATTGGCTCCAAGTGGAGAAACGGGGTCCAAAAAGCTCAAATATGGCGGACCCGGGCATTGGAGTGGCAAGGAGGCCTCAGAAAACGCTGAAACACACTAGGAACGCGTAAAACAGAGAAATCTGATGTTATGCATCCGGGACCGATAGGATGACTCGTTGAGGCTCGAGGGCAGCTCAAATTGGCTCCAAGTGGAGAAACGGGGTCCAAAAAAGCTTAAATATGGCGAATCCGGGATTAGAGTGGCAAAGAGGCCTCAGAAAACGCTGAAACACACTAGGAACGCGTAGAACAGACAAATCTGATGTTACGCATCCAGGACCGATAGGATGACTCGTTGGGACTCGAGGGCAGCTCAAATTGGCTCCAAGTGGGGAAACGGGGTCCAGAAAGCTTCAAAATGGCGGACCCCGGGATTGGAGTGGCAATTAGGCCTCAGAGAGTGCTGAAATCCACTGGGAACGCGTGGAATTTGCAGAGAAATCTAATGCAATCAATGCGGGAGCGATAGAATGACTCGTTGAGGCTCCGGGGCCGCTTGAATAAGCCTCAAGTTGGAAAACGGGGGTCCAAGAAGCTTCAAAATGGCGGATCCCGGGACCGGAGTGGCAAGGAGGCCTCAGAAAACGCAGGAACCCACTGGGAATGCGTGAAATTCGAAGGAGAATCTAATAAAACGCATCCGGGACCGATAAGAAGACTCGTTGAGGCTCGAGGGCAGCTCAAATTGGCTCCAAGCGGGGAAACATGGTCCAAAAACCTTCAATATGGCGGACCCCGGGATTGGAGTGGCAAAGAGGCCTCAGAAAAGGCTGAAACACACTAGGAACGCGTAAAACAGACAAATCTGATGTTACGCATCCAGGACCGATAGGATGACTCGTTGGGACTCGAGGGCAGCTCAAATTGGCTCCAAGTGGGGGGAACGGGGTCCAGAAAGCTTCAAAATGGCGGACCCCGGGATTGGAGTGGCAATAAGGCCTCAGAGAGTGCTGAAACACACTGGGAACGCGTAGAATTTGCAGAGATTTCAGATGTAACGCATCCGGGGCCGATAGGATGACTCGTTGAGGCTCGAAGGCCGCTCGAATTGGCTCCAAGTGGGGAAACGGGGTCCAAAAAGCTTCAAAATGGCGGACCCCGGGATTGGAGTGGCAAGGAGGCCTCAGAAAGTGCTGGAACACACCGGGAACGCGTGAAATTCGAAGGAGAATCTAATAAAACGCACCCGGGACCGATAAGAAGACTCGTTGAGGCTCGAGGGCAGCTCAAGTTGGCTCCAAGCGGGGAAACATGGTCCAAAAACCTTCAATATGGCGGACCCCGAGATTGGAGTGGCAAGGAGGCCTCAGGAAACGCTGGAACACACTGGGAACGCGTAGAATTTGCAGAGAAATCAGATGTAACGCATCCGGGACCGATAGGATGACTCGTTGAGGCTCGAGGGCAGCTCAAATTGGCTCCGAGTGGGGAAACGGGGTCCAAAAAGCTTCAAAATGGCGGACCCCGGGATTGGAGTGGCAAAGAGGCCTCAGAAAGTGCTGAAATCCACTAAGAGCGCGTAAAATTTGCAGAGGAACTTGATGTTCCGCATCCGGGACCGATAGGATGACTCGTTGAGGCTCGAGGGCAGCTCAAATTGGCTCCAAGTGGGGAAACGGGGTCCAGAAAGCTTCAAAATGGCGGACCCCGGGAATGGAGTGGCAATTAGGCCTCAGAGAGTGCTGAAACACACTGGGAACGCGGAGAATTTGCAGAGAAATCAGATGTAACGCATCCGGGACCGATAGGATGACTCGTTGAGGCTCGAAGGCCGCTCGAATTGGCTCCAAGTGGGGAAACGGGGTCCAAAAAGCTTCAAAATGGCGGACCCCGGGATTGGAGTGGCAAAGAGGCCTCAGAAAGTGCTGGAACACACGGGGAACGCGTGAAATTCGAAGGAGAATCTAATAAAACGCACCCGGGACCGATAAGAAGACTCGTTGAGGCTCGAAGGCAGCTCAAGTTGGCTCCAAGCGGGGAAACATGGTCCAAAAACCTTCAATATGGCGGACCCCGAGATTGGAGTGGCAAGGAGGCCTCAGAAAACGCTGAAACACACTGGGAACGCGTAGAATTTGCAGAGAAATCAGATGTAACGCATCCGGGACCGATAGGATGACTCGTTGAGGCTCGAAGGCCGCTCGAATTGGCTCCAAGTGGGGAAACGGGGTCCAAAAAGCTTCAAAATGGCGGACCCCGGGATTGGAGTGGCAAGGAGGCCTCAGAAAGTGCTGAAATCCACTGGGAGCTCGTAAAATGTGCAGAGAAACCTGATGTTACGCATCCGCGGCCGATAGGATGACTCGTTGAGGCTCGAGGGCAGCTCAAATTGGCTCCAAGTGAAGAAACGGGGTCCACAAAGCTTAAATATGGCGGATCCGGGATTAGAGTGGCAAAGAGGCCTCAGAAAAGGCTGAAACACACTAGGAACGCGTAAAACAGACAAATCTGATGTTACGCATCCAGGACCGATAGGATGACTCGTTGGGACTCGAGGGCAGCTCAAATTGGCTCCAAGTGGGGAAACGGGGTCCAGAAAGCTTCAAAATGGCGGACCCCGGGATTGGAGTGGCAATAAGGCCTCAGAGAGTGCTGAAACACACTGGGAACGCGTAGAATTTGCAGAGAAATCAGATGTAACGCATCCGGGGCCGATCGGATGACTCGTTGAGGCTCGAAGGCCGCTCGAATTGGCTCCAAGTGGGGGAAACGGGGTCCAAAAAGCTTCAAAATGGCGGACCCCGGGATTGGAGTGGCAAGGAGGCCTCAGAAAGTGCTGGAACACACCGGGAACGCGTGAAATTCGAAGGAGAACCTAATAAAACGCACCCGGGACCGATAAGAAGACTCGTTGAGGCTCGAAGGCAGCTCAAGTTGGCTCCAAGCGGGGAAACATGGTCCAAAAACCTTCAATATGGCGGACCCCGAGATTGGAGTGGCAAGGAGGCCTCAGAAAGCGCTGGAACACACTGGGAACGCGTAGAATTTGCAGAGAAATCAGATGTAACGCATCCGGGACCGATAGGATGACTCGTTGAGGCTCGAGGGCAGCTCAAATTGGCTCCGAGTGGGGAAACGGGGTCCAAAAAGCTTCAAAATGGCGGACCCCGGGATTGGAGTGGCAAGGAGGCCTCAGAAAGTGCTGAAATCCACTAAGAGCGCGTAAAATTTGCAGAGGAACCTGATGTTCCGCATCCGGGACCGATAGGATGACTCGTTGAGGCTCGAGGGCAGCTCAAATTGGCTCCAAGTGGGGAAACGGGGTCCAGAAAGGTTCAAAATGGCAGACCCCGGTATTGGAGTGGCAATTAGGCCTCAGAGAGTGCTGAAACACACTGGGAACGCGTAGAGTTTGCAGAGAAATCAGATGTAACGCATCCGGGACCGATAGGATGACTCGTTGAGGCTCGAAGGCCGCTCGAATTGGCTCCAAGTGGGGAAACGGGGTCCAAAAAGCTTCAAAATGGCGGACCCCGGGATTGGAGTGGCAAGGAGGCCTCAGAAAGTGCTGGAACACACCGGGAACGCGTGAAATTCGAAGGAGTATCTAATAAAACGCACCCGGGACCGACAAGAAGACTCGTTGAGGCTCGAGGGCAGCTCAAGTTGGCTCCAAGCGGGGAAACATGGTCCAAAAACCTTCAATATGGCGGACCCCGAGATTGGAGTGGCAAGGAAGCCTCAGAAAACGCTGGAACACACTGGGAACGCGTAGAATTTGCAGAGAAATCAGATGTAACGCATCCGGGACCGATAGGATGACTCGTTGAGGCTCGAGGGCAGCTCAAATTGGCTCCGAGTGGGGAAACGGGGTCCAAAAAGCTTCAAAATGGCGGACCCCGGGATTGGAGTGGCAAGGAGGCCTCAGAAAGTGCTGAAATCCACCAAGAGCGCGTAAAATTTGCAGAGGAACCTGATGTTCCGCATCCGGGACCGATAGGATGACTCATTGAGGCTCGAGGGCAGCTCAAATTGGCTCCAAGTGTGGAAACGGGGTCCAGAAAGCTTCAAAATGGCGGACCCCGGGATTGGAGTGGCAATTAGGCCTCAGAGAGTGCTGAAACACACTGGGAACGCGTAGAATTTGCAGAGAAATCAGATGTAACGCATCCGGGACCGATAGGATGACTCGTTGAGGCTCGAAGGCCGCTCGAATTGGCTCCAAGTGGGGAAACGGGGTCCAAAAAGCTTCAAAATGGCGGACCCCGGGATTGGAGTGGCAAGGAGGCCTCGGAAAGTGCTGGAACACACCGGGAACGCGTGAAATTCGAAGGAGAATCTAATAAAACGCACCCGGGACCGATAAGAAGACTCGTTGAGGCTCGAGGGCAGCTCAAGTTGGCTCCAAGCGGGGAAACATGGTCCAAAAACCTTCAATATGGCGGACCCCGAGATTGGAGTGGCGAGGAGGCCTCAGAATACGCTGGAACACACTGGGAACGCGTAGAATTTGCAGAGAAACCAGATGTAACGCATCCGGGACCGATAGGATGACTCGTTGAGGCTCGAGGGCAGCTCAAATTGGCTCCGAGTGGGGAAACGGGGTCCAAAAAGCTCAAATATGGCGGACCCGGGCATTGGAGTGGCAAGGAGGCCTCAGAAAACGCTGAAACACACTAGGAACGCGTAAAACAGAGAAATCTGATGTTATGCATCCGGGACCGATAGGATGACTCGTTGAGGCTCGAGGGCAGCTCAAATTGGCTCCAAGTGGAGAAACGGGGTCCAAAAAGCTTAAATATGGCGGATCCGGGATTAGAGTGGCAAAGAGGCCTCAGAAAACGCTGAAACACACTAGGAACGCGTAGAACAGACAAATCTGATGTTACGCATCCAGGACCGATAGGATGACTCGTTGGGACTCGAGGGCAGCTCAAATTGGCTCCAAGTGGGGAAACGGGGTCCAGAAAGCTTCAAAATGGCGGACCCCGGGATTGGAGTGGCAATTAGGCCTCAGAGAGTGCTGAAATCCACTGGGAACGCGTGGAATTTGCAGAGAAATCTAATGCAATCAATGCGGGAGCGATAGAATGACTCGTTGAGGCTCCGGGGCCGCTTAAATAAGCCTCAAGTTGGAAAACGGGGGTCCAAGAAGCTTCAAAATGGCGGATCCCGGGACCGGAGTGGCAAGGAGGCCTCAGAAAACGCAGGAACCCACTGGGAATGCGTGAAATTCGAAGGAGAATCTAATAAAACGCATCCGGGACCGATAAGAAGACTCGTTGAGGCTCGAGGGCAGCTCAAATTGGCTCCAAGCGGGGAAACATGGTCCAAAAACCTTCAATATGGCGGACCCCGGGATTGGAGTGGCAAAGAGGCCTCAGAAAAGGCTGAAACACACTAGGAACGCGTAAAACAGACAAATCTGATGTTACGCATCCAGGACCGATAGGATGACTCGTTGGGACTCGAGGGCAGCTCAAATTGGCTCCAAGTGGGGGAACGGGGTCCAGAAAGCTTCAAAATGGCGGACCCCGGGATTGGAGTGGCAATAAGGCCTCAGAGAGTGCTGAAACACACTGGGAACGCGTAGAATTTGCAGAGAAATCAGATGTAACGCATCCGGGGCCGATAGGATGACTCGTTGAGGCTCGAAGGCCGCTCGAATTGGCTCCAAGTGGGGAAACGGGGTCCAAAAAGCTTCAAAATGGCGGACCCCGGGATCGGAGTGGCAAGGAGGCCTCAGAAAGTGCTGGAACACACCGGGAACGCGTGAAATTCGAAGGAGAATCTAATAAAACGCACCCGGGACCGATAAGAAGACTCGTTGAGGCTCGAGGGCAGCTCAAGTTGGCTCCAAGCGGGGAAACATGGTCCAAAAACCTTCAATATGGCGGACCCCGAGATTGGAGTGGCAAGGAGGCCTCAGAAAACGCTGGAACACACTGGGAACGCGTAGAATTCGCAGAGAAATCAGATGTAACGCATCCGGGACCGATAGGATGACTCGTTGAGGCTCGAGGGCAGCTCAAATTGGCTCCGAGTGGGGAAACGGGGTCCAAAAAGCTTCAAAATGGCGGACCCCGGGATTGGAGTGGCAAGGAGGCCTCAGAAAGTGCTGAAATCCACTAAGAGCGCGTAAAATTTGCAGAGGAACTTGATGTTCCGCATCCGGGACCGATAGGATGACTCGTTGAGGCTCGAGGGCAGCTCAAATTGGCTCCAAGTGGGGGAACGGGGTCCAGAAAGCTTCAAAATGGCGGACCCCGGGATTGGAGTGGCAATAAGGCCTCAGAGAGTGCTGAAATCCACTGGGAACGCGTGGAATTTGCAGAGAAATCTAATGCAATCAATGCGGGAGCGATAGAATGACTCGTTGAGGCTCCGGGGCCGCTTAAATAAGCCTCAAGTTGGAAAACGGGGGTCCAAGAAGCTTCAAAATGGCGGATCCCGGGACCGGAGTGGCAAGGAGGCCTCAGAAAACGCAGGAACCCACTGGGAATGCGTGAAATTCGAAGGAGAATCTAATAAAATGCATCCGGGACCGATAAGAAGACTCGTTGAGGCTCGAGGGCAGCTCAAATTGGCTCCAAGCGGGGAAACATGGTCCAAAAACCTTCAATATGGCGGACCCCGAGATTGGAGTGGCAAGGAGGCCTCAGAAAACGCTGGAACACACCGGGAACGCGTAAAACAGAGAAATCTGATGTTACGCATCCGGGACCGATAGGATGATTCGTTGAGGCTCGAGGGCAGCTCAAATTGGCTCCAAATGGGGAAACGGGATTCAAAAAGCTTCAAAATGGCGGACCCCGGGACCGGAGTGGCAGGGAGGCCTCAGAAAACGCAGGAACCCACTGGGAACGCGTGAAATTCGAATGAGAATCTAATAAAACGCATCCGGGACCGATAAGATGACTCGTTGAGGCTCGACGGCAGCCCAAATTGGCTCCAAGTGGATAAACGAGGTCGAAAAAGCTTCAATATGGCGGACCCCGGGATTGGAGTGGCACGGAGGCCTCAGAAAACGCTGAAACACACTGAAGACGCGTAGAATTTGCAGAGAAATCAGATGTAACGCATCCGGGACCGATAGGATGACTCGTTGAGGCTCGAAGGCCGCTCGAATTGGCTCCAAGTGGGGAAACGGGGTCCAAAAAGCTTCAAAATGGCGGACTCTGGGATTGGAGTGGCAAGGAGGCCTCAGAAAGTGCTGAAATCCACTGGGAGCCCGTAAAATGTGCGGAGAAACCTGATGTTACGCATCCGCGGCCGATAGGATGACTCGTTGAGGCTCGAGGGCAGCTCAAATTGGCTCCAAGTGGAGAAACGGGGTCCAAAAAGCTTAAATATGGCGGATCCGGGATTAGAGTGGCAAAGAGGCCTCAGAAAAGGCTGAAACACACTAGGAACGCGTAAAACAGACAAATCTGATGTTACGCATGCAGGACCGATAGGATGACTCGTTGGGACTCGAGGGCAGCTCAAATTGGCTCCAAGTGGGGAAACGGGGTCCAGAAAGCTTCAAAATGGCGGACCCCGGGATTGGAGTGGCAATAAGGCCTCAGAGAGTGCTGAAACACACTGGGAACGCGTAGAATTTGCAGAGAAATCAGATGTAACGCATCCGGGGCCGATAGGATGACTCGTTGAGGCTCGAAGGCCGCTCGAATTGGCTCCAAGTGGGGAAACGGGGTCCAAAAAGCTTCAAAATGGCGGACCCCGGGATTGGAGTGGCAAGGAGGCCTCAGAAAGTGCTGGAACACACCGGGAACGCGTGAAATTCGAAGGAGAATCTAATAAAACGCACCCGGGACCGATAAGAAGACTCGTTGAGGCTCGAGGGCAGCTCAAGTTGGCTCCAAGAGGGGAAACATGGTCCAAAAACCTTCAATATGGCGGACCCCGAGATTGGAGTGGCAAGGAGGCCTCAGAAAACGCTGGAACACACTGGGAACGCATAGAATTCGCAGAGAAATCAGATGTATCGCATCCGGGACCGATAGGATGACTCGTTGAGGCTCGAGGGCAGCTCAAATTGGCTCCGAGTGGGGAAACGGGGTCCAAAAAGCTTCAAAATGGCGGACCCCGGGATTGGAGTGGCGAGGAGGCCTCAGAAAGTGCCGAAATCCACTAAGAGCGCGTAAAATTTGCAGAGGAGTTTGATGTTCCGCATCCGGGACCGATAGGATGACTCGTTGAGGCTCGAGGGCAGCTCAGATTGGCTCCAAGTGGGGAAACGGGGTCCAGAAAGCTTCAAAATGGCGGACCCCGGGATTGGAGTGGCAATTAGGCCTCAGAGAGTGCTGAAACACACCGGGAACGCGTGAAATTCGAAGGAGAATCTAATAAAACGCATCCGGGACCGATAGGAAGACTCGTTGAGGCTCGAGGGCAGCTCAAATTGGCTCCAAGTGGAGAAACGGGGTCCAAAAAGCTCAAATATGGCGGACCCCGAGATTGGAGTGGCAAGGAGGCCTCAGAAAACGCTTAAACACACTGGGAACGCGTAAAACAGAGAAATCTGATGTTACGCATCCGGGACCGATAGGAAGACTCGTTGAGGCTCGAGGGCAGCTCAAGTTGGCTCCAAGCGGGGAAACATGGTCCAAAAACCTTCAATATGGCGGACCCCGAGATTGGAGTGGCAAGGAGGCCTCAGAAAACGCTGGAACACACTGGAAACGCGTAGAATTTGCAGAGAAATCAGATGTAACGCATCCGGGACCGATAGGATGACTCGTTGAGGCTCGAGGGCAGCTCAAATTGGCTCCGAGTGGGAAAACGGGGTCCAAAAAGCTTCAAAATGGCGGACCCCGGGATTGGAGTGGCAAGGAGGCCTCAGAAAGTGCTGAAATCCACTAAGAGCGCGTAAAATTTGCAGAGGAACCTGATGTTCCGCATCCGGGACCGATAGGATGACTCGTTGAGGCTCGAGGGCAGCTCAAATTGGCTCCAAGTGGGGAAACGGGGTCCAGAAAGCTTCAAAATGGCGGACCCCGGGATTGGAGTGGCAATTAGGCCTCAGAGAGTGCTGAAACACACTGGGAACGCGTAGAGTTTGCAGAGAAATCAGATGTAACGCATCCGGGACCGATAGGATGACTCGTTGAGGCTCGAAGGCCGCTCGAATTGGCTCCAAGTGGGGAAACGGGATTCAAAAAGCTTCAAAATGGCGGACCCCGGGACCGGAGTGGCAAGGAGGCCTCAGAAAACGCAGGAACACACCGGGAACGCGTGAAATTCGAAGGAGAATCTAATAAAACGCACCCGGGACCGATAAGAAGACTCGTTGAGGCTCGAGGGCAGCTCAAGTTGGCTCCAAGAGGGGAAACATGGTCCAAAAACCTTCAATATGGCGGACCCCGAGATTGGAGTGGCAAGGAGGCCTCAGAAAACGCTGGAACACACTGGGAACGCGTAGAATTCGCAGAGAAATCAGATGTATCGCATCCGGGACCGATAGGATGACTCGTTGAGGCTCGAGGGCAGCTCAAATTGGCTCCGAGTGGGGAAACGGGGTCCAAAAAGCTTCAAAATGGCGGACCCCGGGATTGGAGTGGCGAGGAGGCCTCAGAAAGTGCCGAAATCCACTAAGAGCGCGTAAAATTTGCAGAGGAGTTTGATGTTCCGCATCCGGGACCGATAGGATGACTCGTTGAGGCTCGAGGGCAGCTCAGATTGGCTCCAAGTGGGGAAACGGGGTCCAGAAAGCTTCAAAATGGCGGACCCCGGGATTGGAGTGGCAATTAGGCCTCAGAGAGTGCTGAAACACACCGGGAACGCGTGAAATTCGAAGGAGAATCTAATAAAACGCATCCGGGACCGATAGGAAGACTCGTTGAGGCTCGAGGGCAGCTCAAATTGGCTCCAAGTGGAGAAACGGGGTCCAAAAAGCTCAAATATGGCGGACCCCGAGATTGGAGTGGCAAGGAGGCCTCAGAAAACGCTGGAACACACTGGAAACGCGTAGAATTTGCAGAGAAATCTGATGTTACGCATCCGGGACCGATAGGAAGACTCGTTGAGGCTCGAGGGCAGCTCAAGTTGGCTCCAAGCGGGGAAACATGGTCCAAAAACCTTCAATATGGCGGACCCCGAGATTGGAGTGGCAAGGAGGCCTCAGAAAACGCTGGAACACACTGGAAACGCGTAGAATTTGCAGAGAAATCAGATGTAACGCATCCGGGACCGATAGGATGACTCGTTGAGGCTCGAGGGCAGCTCAAATTGGCTCCGAGTGGGAAAACGGGGTCCAAAAAGCTTCAAAATGGCGGACCCCGGGATTGGAGTGGCAAGGAGGCATCAGAAAGTGCTGAAATCCACTAAGAGCGCGTAAAATTTGCAGAGGAACCTGATGTTCCGCATCCGGGACCGATAGGATGACTCGTTGAGGCTCGAGGGCAGCTCAAATTGGCTCCAAGTGGGGAAACGGGGTCCAGAAAGCTTCAAAATGGCGGACCCCGGGATTGGAGTGGCAATTAGGCCTCAGAGAGTGCTGAAACACACTGGGAACGCGTAGAGTTTGCAGAGAAATCAGATGTAACGCATCCGGGACCGATAGGATGACTCGTTGAGGCTCGAAGGCCGCTCGAATTGGCTCCAAGTGGGGGAAACGGGATTCAAAAAGCTTCAAAATGGCGGACCCCGGGACCGGAGTGGCAAGGAGGCCTCAGAAAACGCAGGAACCCACTGGGAATGCGTGAAATTCGAAGGAGAATCTAATAAAACGCATCCGGGACCGATAAGAAGACTCGTTGAGGCTCGAAGGCCGCTCGAATTGGCTCCAAGTGGGGAAACATGGTCCAAAAACCTTCAATATGGCGGACCCCGAGATTGGAGTGGCAAGGAAGCCTCAGAAAACGCTGGAACACACTGGGAACGCGTAGAATTTGCAGAGAAATCAGATGTAACGCATCCGGGGCCGATAGGATGACTCGTTGAGGCTCGAGGGCAGCTCAAATTGGATCCGAGTGGGGAAACGGGGTCCAAAAAGCTTCAAAATGGCGGACCCCGGGATTGGAGTGGCAAGGAGGCCTCAGAAAGTGCTGAAATCCACTAAGAGCGCGTAAAATTTGCAGAGAAATCAGATGTAACGCATCCGGGACCGATAGGATGACTCGTTGAGGCTCGAAGGCCGCTCGAATTGGCTCCAAGTGGGGAAACGGGGTCCAAAAAGCTTCAAAATGGCGGACTCTGGGATTGGAGTGGCAAGGAGGCCTCAGAAAGTGCTGAAATCCACTGGGAGCTCGTAAAATGTGCGGAGAAACCTGATGTTACGCATCCGCGGCCGATAGGATGACTCGTTGAGGCTCGAGGGCAGCTCAAATTGGCTCCAAGTGGAGAAACGGGGTCCAAAAAGCTTAAATATGGCGGATCCGGGATTAGAGTGGCAAAGAGGCCTCAGAAAAGGCTGAAACACACTAGGAACGCGTAAAACAGACAAATCTGATGTTACGCATGCAGGACCGATAGGATGACTCGTTGGGACTCGAGGGCAGCTCAAATTGGCTCCAAGTGGGGAAACGGGGTCCAGAAAGCTTCAAAATGGCGGACCCCGGGATTGGAGTGGCAATAAGGCCTCAGAGAGTGCTGAAACACACTGGGAACGCGTAGAATTTGCAGAGAAATCAGATGTAACGCATCCGGGGCCGATAGGATGACTCGTTGAGGCTCGAAGGCCGCTCGAATTGGCTCCAAGTGGGGAAACGGGGTCCAAAAAGCTTCAAAATGGCGGACCCCGGGATTGGAGTGGCAAGGAGGCCTCAGAAAGTGCTGGAACACACCGGGAACGCGTGAAATTCGAAGGAGAATCTAATAAAACGCACCCGGGACCGATAAGAAGACTCGTTGAGGCTCGAGGGCAGCTCAAGTTGGCTCCAAGCGGGGAAACATGGTCCAAAAACCTTCAATATGGCGGACCCCGAGATTGGAGTGGCAAGGAGGCCTCAGAAAACGCTGGAACACACTGGGAACGCGTAGAATTCGCAGAGAAATCAGATGTATCGCATCCGGGACCGATAGGATGACTCGTTGAGGCTCGAGGGCAGCTCAAATTGGCTCCGAGTGGGGGAACGGGGTCCAAAAAGCTTCAAAATGGCGGACCCCGGGATTGGAGTGGCGAGGAGGCCTCAGCAAGTGCCGAAATCCACTAAGAGCGCGTAAAATTTGCAGAGGAGTTTGATGTTCCGCATCCGGGACCGATAGGATGGCTCGTTGAGGCTCGAGGGCAGCTCAGATTGGCTCCAAGTGGGGAAACGGGGTCCAGAAAGCTTCAAAATGGCGGACCCCGGGATTGGAGTGGCAATTAGGCCTCAGAGAGTGCTGAAACACACCGGGAACGCGTGAAATTCGAAGGAGAATCTAATAAAACGCATCCGGGACCGATAGGAAGACTCGTTGAGGCTCGAGGGCAGCTCAAATTGGCTCTAAGTGGAGAAACGGGGTCCAAAAAGCTCAAATATGGCGGACCCCGAGATTGGAGTGGCAAGGAGGCCTCAGAAAACGCTTAAACACACTGGGAACGCGTAAAACAGAGAAATCTGATGTTACGCATCCGGGACCGATAGGAAGACTCGTTGAGGCTCGAGGGCAGCTCACGTTGGCTCCAAGCGGGGAAACATGGTCCAAAAACCTTCAATATGGCGGACCCCGAGATTGGAGTGGCAAGGAGGCCTCAGAAAACACTGGAACACACTGGAAACGCGTAGAATTTGCAGAGAAATCAGATGTAACGCATCCGGGACCGATAGGATGACTCGTTGAGGCTCGAGGGCAGCTCAAATTGGCTCCGAGTGGGGAAACGGGGTCCAAAAAGCTTCAAAATGGCGGACCCCGGGATTGGAGTGGCAAGGAGGCCTCAGAAAGTGCTGAAATCCACTAAGAGCGCGTAAAATTTGCAGAGGAACCTGATGTTCCGCATCCGGGACCGATAGGATGACTCGTTGAGGCTCGAGGGCAGCTCAAATTGGCTCCAAGTGGGGAAACGGGGTCCAGAAAGCTTCAAAATGGCGGACCCCGGGATTGGAGTGGCAATTAGGCCTCAGAGAGTGCTGAAACACACTGGGAACGCGTAGAGTTTGCAGAGAAATCAGATGTAACGCATCCGGGACCGATAGGATGACTCGTTGAGGCTCGAAGGCCGCTCGAATTGGCTCCAAGTGGGGAAACGGGGTCCAAAAAGCTTCAAAATGGCGGACCCCGGGATTGGAGTGGCAAGGAGGCCTCAGAAATAGGGGTCGCAACCGGGATTGCAAAACCGGGATTTTCCCGGGAAAAATCGCGATTCCCGGGATCGGCTCTTCCCGGGATTTCCCGGGATTTCCCGGGAAATGCCGACTCCCGAAAGCGATGCTGTCCGTGAGTCTCGACGAGGAACGACGATGGAATCCGGTGCATGGAACCCGATCGATAGCGCGACAGAAACATGTAAACTGAGCGTGTCATTGAACCGACGCATTCGGCTTGATGCTCATGCATTGATCCCCACCGCAACAGTATCCTTCGGTCGGCTACTTGAGAAACTCCAGCGCGGCGGTCTCAAGTTGGAATCGATGGAACTCGATCGGCACGAGCCAGAAACCTGTAAACTGAGCGTGTCATTGAACTGACGAATTTGCCAAGTCTCTGTCTTGACGAACTTGAGAAACGATATGGGACAGGAATCGAGCAAGTCATTGAACTCACAAATCCGATAGTTGATACTTGGCGGGTTTGCGAGACGATAGAGGGATGGGAATTGAGAAAGTTGTCGCGCAGTCGAGTTCTGTCGAGTTCAGTCAGTCTCATATTCAAACAACCGGTTCAGTCGTCCAAATCGTTCCCCGAATACTTGGATACAGCTTCCACCCCAACAGTTTGTGCAACCGTTTCCCACCGTCTAACCCAGTGGTTCTCAAACTCTGCCGAGCAATCGACCCCCCAGGGGGTCGGCCGTCGACCCCCACGGCGACCGCAATGGAGTGTCTATGGAGACGACCGCGATAGATCGGCGGAAGGGCCATTGACCCCCCAGGGGGTCGATATCGACCACTTTGAGAACCACTGGTCTAACCGGTCAGCAAAGAAAATGGAATCCGCGACGTCATCATCAGAGAAGAGCTGGGTGTGGCATCACTTTTCTAAAGAGACGGACCATTCGGCGAAGTGCCGTTTCTGTGGAAGCGTGCTCATGTGCAAAGGAGGTAGCACGAGCGGCCTGGCTAGGCATCTGACTGGACAACACAATGTGGCTGAGGGTGAAAAAGCGCTTCCAAGACATCAGGTATCGTCCGGCTTCGGTGCAAATATGTCTGCGAGGAACCCCGAAATCCTCATTGCAAAGCTCGCTTCGCAGGACGGTATCGCATTCAAGACCATAGTGTCTTCCGACGTCATACCCGTCCTTATTGAGGCTTACACTGGTAGAGCAATGCCCAAGTCACCAAATACCGTCAAGCACATCGTGCTGAGAAAAGCGAACGAAGCTCGCGCTCAGATGAGAAGAGACCTGGAAAAGTATCAAGAAAGTGGCGGTTCTTTTTCCATCGTTTTTGACGAGGCAAGTGCATTGAACGCTCCGCACCGATACTTGAGCGTCAGCTTGCGGACTGAGGGCTCGGATCGCAGCGCATTCACGGCAGGCTCAAATGTATACTTGGGATTGATAAAGATCAGTGGGCGAATCACTGCGGACTCCATCAACGAAGCAATCAGAGGGCGTCTGGAGAACTTTGGCGTGAAGATCGCAAATTGTCACTTCGGCATCACCGATGGAGCATCAGTTATGAGGAGCGCCGTCTCAAAACTTGGTCTCAGATCCCAACTGTGCTGGGTGCATGGCTTGCACAATGCACTCGCAAAAGTTCTTCAGAGTGAGGTTTCCAACGCTGCAATCGCTTTGGAGGACATTGTCCCCGATTATGAGAATAGCGACGGCAGAATCAATATCGAGAATCCTCCCGATCACGAACACGAAGATTATAATGACCCTGTTGACGAAGAAACCGCGACGGACTCCGATGGAGATGCAGGATCGGATTCCGATGATGAAGAGTCATCGCCCATTTCGGTGAGGAACGCACTCATCACACTAAGAAAAGTTCTGAAAGGAATCAAACGAAGCGGCCCTAAGAGAGACAGACTACTCGAGCTAACAGCGTTACCCGAATACAACGGGAAACGGCTCGGCATTGTCCTTGACACGAAAATACGTTGGTACTCAACCATTGCAATGCTCGAAAGAGCTCTCTCGATCATGCCAGCCGTCAATGTGATTCTCGAAGAGAACGACGAACAAATTTTCACCAGGACAGCCAGGATCGACCTGCAGAATATCCTCGATATCCTCCTACCGTTCAAAGATGCCATGATCTGCTTGTGCTCTTCACGGGCGACGCTTGCCCACGCTGACATGATTCTAACGCTCTTGATGACCTCGCTCAGGAGAATCCGAACGTATTTTTCAGCCGCTTTGCAAGTCGCGGTGTGCGAAGAAATATCCAAGAGAAGAACTCCGGCTTCGTCAGCTATTCAATACTTGCTGAACGCCCAGTATGATCACGGGCTCGAGAATTCATTGGGATTGCGCCGAAGCACTGAGGAAGAGATCCGCGATATGATTCTCGAGGTTCTCCTCCGGGAAAACAACCCCAGGAACGCCTGTTCCGACGACGGAGCGGAGATCGAACCGCCGCGAGAAACATCAGATGCGGAAGCGATCAGCTCCAAGAATGTATTCAGTACCCAATACAAGCTCCAGAGGAAACCACCATCAACTGCGGCACCGACAGCGGCTAAGCTTCGTTCCGAAATGAAGCTCCATGAGGCAGGGCATGGTCTCGGCGAGCTCCTCAACTCATGCCTTCGGAAGCTATCCACGCTCCAATCTTCTTCAGCACAGCCTGAGAGGGACTTCAGTGTTATGAACGCCGTCTGCACAAAGACGCGCAATTCTATCGGACCGGCAGCTCTCGACAGCCTGATGGTACTTCGCGCATTTTTGAAGGGAGGAGGCGTTTGATCTGCTGGAACATCCCGTGCAACGTGAGGATGCGCGTTTCTGCCATAGAGGGCTCGAATAATAATGCTGGTTCGAACGCGTGGACCGTAGAAATTTTCATCATGTGATTCGAATAAATTCTCATGGGCAAGGACCGATTCTGTTGTTGTTGGTGATTGAATCTATTTCCTTAGAGGGAGGGGAATGAGTTATTTTCTGTCATCCGAGAAACATGATTCCCGTGGCGGAACCCGACCAATAAGGAATCTCGCGATTCCCGGGATTTCCCGGGAAATCCCGGGAAACGGTTCTCAATCTCGGGAATGAGTTTCCCGGGAAATTGCGAGCCCTACTCAGAAAGTGCTGGAACACACCGGGAATGCGTGAAATTCGAAGGAGAATCTAATAAAACGCATCCGGGACCGATAAGAAGACTCGTTGAGGCTCGAGGGCAGCTCAAATTGGCTCCAAGCGGGGAAACATGGTCCAAAAACCTTCAATATGGCGGACCCCGAGATTGGAGTGGCAAGGAAGCCTCAGAAAACGCTGGAACACACTGGGAACGCGTAGAATTTGCAGAGAAATCAGATGTAACGCATCCGGGGCCGATAGGATGACTCGTTGAGGCTTGAAGGCCGCTCGAATTGGCTCCAAGTGGGGAAACGGGATTCAAAAAGCTTCAAAATGGCGGACCCCGGGACCGGAGTGGCAAGGAGGCCTCAGAAAACGCAGGAACCCACTGGGAATGCGTGAAATTCGAAGGAGAATCTAATAAAACGCATCCGGGACCGATAGGATGACTCGTTGAGGCTCGAGGGCAGCTCAAATTGGCTCCGAGTGGGGAAACGGGGTCCAAAAAGCTTCAAAATGGCGGACCCCGGGATTGGAGTGGCAAGGAGGCCTCAGAAAGTGCTGAAATCCACTAAGAGCGCGTAAAATTTGCAGAGGAACCTGATGTTCCGCATCCGGGACCGATAGGATGACTCGTTGAGGCTCGAGGGCAGCTCAAATTGGCTCCAAGTGGGGAAACGGGGTCCAGAAAGCTTCAAAATGGCGGACCCCGGGATTGGAGTGGCAATTAGGCCTCAGAGAGTGCTGAAACACACTGGGAACGCGTAGAGTTTGCAGAGAAATCAGATGTAACGCATCCGGGACCGATAGGATGACTCGTTGAGGCTCGAAGGCCGCTCGAATTGGCTCCAAGTGGGGAAACGGGGTCCAAAAAGCTTCAAAATGGCGGACCCCGGGATTGGAGTGGCAAGGAGGCCTCAGAAAGTGCTGGAACACACCGGGAACGCGTGAAATTCGAAGGAGTATCTAATAAAACGCACCCGGGACCGACAAGAAGACTCGTTGAGGCTCGAGGGCAGCTCAAGTTGGCTCCAAGCGGGGAAACATGGTCCAAAAACCTTCAATATGGCGGACCCCGAGATTGGAGTGGCAAGGAAGCCTCAGAAAACGCTGGAACACACTGGGAACGCGTAGAATTTGCAGAGAAATCAGATGTAACGCATCCGGGACCGATAGGATGACTCGTTGAGGCTCGAGGGCAGCTCAAATTGGCTCCGAGGGGGGAAACGGGGTCCAAAAAGCTTCAAAATGGCGGACCCCGGGATTGGAGTGGCAAGGAGGCCTCAGAAAGTGCTGAAATCAGCTAAGAGCGCGTAAAATTTGCAGAGGAACCTGATGTTCCGCATCCGGGACCGATAGGACGACTCGTTGAGGCTCGAGGGCAGCTCAAATTGGCTCCAAGTGGAGAAACGGGGTCCAAAAAGCTCAAATATGGCGGACCCGGGCATTGGAGTGGCAAGGAGGCCTCAGAAAACGCTGAAACACACTAGGAACGCGTAAAACAGAGAAATCTGATGTTATGCATCCGGGACCGATAGGATGACTCGTTGAGGCTCGAGGGCAGCTCAAATTGGCTCCAAGTGGAGAAACGGGGTCCAAAAAGCTTAAATATGGCGGATCCGGGATAAGAGTGGCAAAGAGGCCTCAGAAAACGCTGAAACACACTAGGAACGCGTAGAACAGACAAATCTGATGTTACGCATCCAGGACCGATAGGATGACTCGTTGGGACTCGAGGGCAGCTCAAATTGGCTCCAAGTGGGGAAACGGGGTCCAGAAAGCTTCAAAATGGCGGACCCCGGGATTGGAGTGGCAATTAGGCCTCAGAGAGTGCTGAAATCCACTGGGAACGCGTGGAATTTGCAGAGAAATCTAATGCAATCAATGCGGGAGCGATAGAATGACTCGTTGAGGCTCCGGGGCCGCTTAAATAAGCCTCAAGTTGGAAAACGGGGGTCCAAGAAGCTTCAAAATGGCGGATCCCGGGACCGGAGTGGCAAGGAGGCCTCAGAGAACGCAGGAACCCACTGGGAATGCGTGAAATTCGAAGGAGAATCTAATAAAACGCATCCGGGACCGATAAGAAGACTCGTTGAGGCTCGAGGGCAGCTCAAATTGGCTCCAAGCGGGGAAACATGGTCCAAAAACCTTCAATATGGCGGACCCCGGGATTGGAGTGGCAAAGAGGCCTCAGAAAAGGCTGAAACACACTAGGAACGCGTAAAACAGACAAATCTGATGTTACGCATCCAGGACCGATAGGATGACTCGTTGGGACTCGAGGGCAGCTCAAATTGGCTCCAAGTGGGGGGAACGGGGTCCAGAAAGCTTCAAAATGGCGGACCCCGGGATTGGAGTGGCAATAAGGCCTCAGAGAGTGCTGAAACACACTGGGAACGCGTAGAATTTGCAGAGATTTCAGATGTAACGCATCCGGGGCCGATAGGATGACTCGTTGAGGCTCGAAGGCCGCTCGAATTGGCTCCAAGTGGGGAAACGGGGTCCAAAAAGCTTCAAAATGGCGGACCCCGGGATTGGAGTGGCAAGGAGGCCTCAGAAAGTGCTGGAACACACCGGGAACGCGTGAAATTCGAAGGAGAATCTAATAAAACGCACCCGGGACCGATAAGAAGACTCGTTGAGGCTCGAGGGCAGCTCAAGTTGGCTCCAAGCGGGGAAACATGGTCCAAAAACCTTCAATATGGCGGACCCCGAGATTGGAGTGGCAAGGAGGCCTCAGGAAACGCTGGAACACACTGGGAACGCGTAGAATTCGCAGAGAAATCAGATGTAACGCATCCGGGACCGATAGGATGACTCGTTGAGGCTCGAGGGCAGCTCAAATTGGCTCCGAGTGGGGAAACGGGGTCCAAAAAGCTTCAAAATGGCGGACCCCGGGATTGGAGTGGCAAAGAGGCCTCAGAAAGTGCTGAAATCCACTAAGAGCGCGTAAAATTTGCAGAGGAACTTGATGTTCCGCATCCGGGACCGATAGGATGACTCGTTGAGGCTCGAGGGCAGCTCAAATTGGCTCCAAGTGGGGAAACGGGGTCCAGAAAGCTTCAAAATGGCGGACCCCGGGAATGAAGTGGCAATTAGGCCTCAGAGAGTGCTGAAACACACTGGGAACGCGGAGAATTTGCAGAGAAATCAGATGTAACGCATCCGGGACCGATAGGATGACTCGTTGAGGCTCGAAGGCCGCTCGAATTGGCTCCAAGTGGGGAAACGGGGTCCAAAAAGCTTCAAAATGGCGGACCCCGGGATTGGAGTGGCAAGGAGGCCTCAGAAAGTGCTGGAACACACCGGGAACGCGTGAAATTCGAAGGAGAATCTAATAAAACGCACCCGGGACCGATAAGAAGACTCGTTGAGGCTCGAAGGCAGCTCAAGTTGGCTCCAAGCGGGGAAACATGGTCCAAAAACCTTCAATATGGCGGACCCCGAGATTGGAGTGGCAAGGAGGCCTCAGAAAACGCTGAAACACACTGGGAACGCGTAGAATTTGCAGAGAAATCAGATGTAACGCATCCGGGACCGATAGGATGACTCGTTGAGGCTCGAATTGGCTCCAAGTGGGGAAACGGGGTCCAAAAAGCTTCAAAATGGCGGACCCCGGGATTGGAGTGGCAAGGAGGCCTCAGAAAGTGCTGAAATCCACTGGGAGCTCGTAAAATGTGCAGAGAAACCTGATGTTACGCATCCGCGGCCGATAGGATGACTCGTTGAGGCTCGAGGGCAGCTCAAATTGGCTCCAAGTGAAGAAACGGGGTCCACAAAGCTTAAATATGGCGGATCCGGGATTAGAGTGGCAAAGAGGCCTCAGAAAAGGCTGAAACACACTAGGAACGCGTAAAACAGACAAATCTGATGTTCCGCATCCGGGACCGATAGGATGACTCGTTGAGGCTCGAGGGCAGCTCAAATTGGCTCCAAGTGGGGAAACGGGGTCCAGAAAGCTTCAAAATGGCGGACCCCGGGAATGGAGTGGCAATTAGGCCTCAGAGAGTGCTGAAACACACTGGGAACGCGGAGAATTTGCAGAGAAATCAGATGTAACGCATCCGGGACCGATAGGATGACTCGTTGAGGCTCGAGGGCAGCTCAAATTGGCTCCGAGTGGCGAAACGGGGTCCAAAAAGCTTCAAAATGGCGGACCCCGGGATTGGAGTGGCAAGGAGGCCTCAGAAAGTGCTGAAATCCACCAAGAGCGCGTAAAATTTGCAGAGGAACCTGATGTTCCGCATCCGGGACCGATAGGATGACTCGTTGAGGCTCGAGGGCAGCTCAAATTGGCTCCAAGTGTGGAAACGGGGTCCAGAAAGCTTCAAAATGGCGGACCCCGGGATTGGAGTGGCAATTAGGCCTCAGAGAGTGCTGAAACACACTGGGAACGCGTAGAATTTGCAGAGAAATCAGATGTAACGCATCCGGGACCGATAGGATGACTCGTTGAGGCTCGAAGGCCGCTCGAATTGGCTCCAAGTGGGGAAACGGGGTCCAAAAAGCTTCAAAATGGCGGACCCCGGGATTGGAGTGGCAAGGAGGCCTCAGAAAGTGCTGGAACACACCGGGAACGCGTGAAATTCGAAGGAGAATCTAATAAAACGCACCCGGGACCGATAAGAAGACTCGTTGAGGCTCGAAGGCAGCTCAAGTTGGCTCCAAGCGGGGAAACATGGTCCAAAAACCTTCAATATGGCGGACCCCGAGATTGGAGTGGCAAGGAGGCCTCAGAAAACGCTGAAACACACTGGGAACGCGTAGAATTTGCAGAGAAATCAGATGTAACGCATCCGGGACCGATAGGATGACTCGTTGAGGCTCGAAGGCCGCTCGAATTGGCTCCAAGTGGGGAAACGGGGTCCAAAAAGCTTCAAAATGGCGGACCCCGGGATTGGAGTGGCAAGGAGGCCTCAGAAAGTGCTGAAATCCACTGGGAGCTCGTAAAATGTGCAGAGAAACCTGATGTTACGCATCCGCGGCCGATAGGATGACTCGTTGAGGCTCGAGGGCAGCTCAAATTGGCTCCAAGTGAAGAAACGGGGTCCACAAAGCTTAAATATGGCGGATCCGGGATTAGAGTGGCAAAGAGGCCTCAGAAAAGGCTGAAACACACTAGGAACGCGTAAAACAGACAAATCTGATGTTCCGCATCCGGGACCGATAGGATGACTCGTTGAGGCTCGAGGGCAGCTCAAATTGGCTCCAAGTGGGGAAACGGGGTCCAGAAAGCTTCAAAATGGCGGACCCCGGGATTGGAGTGGCAATTAGGCCTCAGAGAGTGCTGAAACACACTGGGAACGCGTAGAGTTTGCAGAGAAATCAGATGTTACGCATCCGGGACCGATAGGATGACTCGTTGAGGCTCGAAGGCCGCTCGAATTGGCTCCAAGTGGGGAAACGGGGTCCAAAAAGCTTCAAAATGGCGGACCCCGGGATTGGAGTGGCAAGGAGGCCTCAGAAAGTGCTGGAACACACCGGGAACGCGTGAAATTCGAAGGAGTATCTAATAAAACGCACCCGGGACCGACAAGAAGACTCGTTGAGGCTCGAGGGCAGCTCAAGTTGGCTCCAAGCGGGGAAACATGGTCCAAAAACCTTCAATATGGCGGACCCCGAGATTGGAGTGGCAAGGAAGCCTCAGAAAACGCTGGAACACACTGGGAACGCGTAGAATTTGCAGAGAAATCAGATGTAACGCATCCGGGACCGATAGGATGACTCGTTGAGGCTCGAGGGCAGCTCAAATTGGCTCCGAGTGGCGAAACGGGGTCCAAAAAGCTTCAAAATGGCGGACCCCGGGATTGGAGTGGCAAGGAGGCCTCAGAAAGTGCTGAAATCCACCAAGAGCGCGTAAAATTTGCAGAGGAACCTGATGTTCCGCATCCGGGACCGATAGGATGACTCGTTGAGGCTCGAGGGCAGCTCAAATTGGCTCCAAGTGTGGAAACGGGGTCCAGAAAGCTTCAAAATGGCGGACCCCGGGATTGGAGTGGCAATTAGGCCTCAGAGAGTGCTGAAACACACTGGGAACGCGTAGAATTTGCAGAGAAATCAGATGTAACGCATCCGGGACCGATAGGATGACTCGTTGAGGCTCGAAGGCCGCTCGAATTGGCTCCAAGTGGGGAAACGGGGTCCAAAAAGCTTCAAAATGGCGGACCCCGGGATTGGAGTGGCAAGGAGGCCTCAGAAAGTGCTGGAACACACCGGGAACGCGTGAAATTCGAAGGAGAATCTAATAAAACGCACCCGGGACCGATAAGAAGACTCGTTGAGGCTCGAGGGCAGCTCAAGTTGGCTCCAAGCGGGGAAACATGGTCCAAAAACCTTCAATATGGCGGACCCCGAGATTGGAGTGGCGAGGAGGCCTCAGAATACGCTGGAACACACTGGGAACGCGTAGAATTTGCAGAGAAACCAGATGTAACGCATCCGGGACCGATAGGATGACTCGTTGAGGCTCGAGGGCAGCTCAAATTGGCTCCGAGTGGGGAAACGGGGTCCAAAAAGCTTCAAAATGGCGGACCCCGGGATTGGAGTGGCAAGGAGGCCTCAGAAAGTGCTGAAATCAGCTAAGAGCGCGTAAAATTTGCAGAGGAACCTGATGTTCCGCATCCGGGACCGATAGGATGACTCGTTGAGGCTCGAGGGCAGCTCAAATTGGCTCCAAGTGGAGAAACGGGGTCCAAAAAGCTCAAATATGGCGGACCCGGGCATTGGAGTGGCAAGGAGGCCTCAGAAAACGCTGAAACACACTAGGAACGCGTAAAACAGAGAAATCTGATGTTATGCATCCGGGACCGATAGGATGACTCGTTGAGGCTCGAGGGCAGCTCAAATTGGCTCCAAGTGGAGAAACGGGGTCCAAAAAGCTTAAATATGGCGGATCCGGGATTAGAGTGGCAAAGAGGCCTCAGAAAACGCTGAAACACACTAGGAACGCGTAGAACAGACAAATCTGATGTTACGCATCCAGGACCGATAGGATGACTCGTTGGGACTCGAGGGCAGCTCAAATTGGCTCCAAGTGGGGAAACGGGGTCCAGAAAGCTTCAAAATGGCGGACCCCGGGATTGGAGTGGCAATTAGGCCTCAGAGAGTGCTGAAATCCACTGGGAACGCGTGGAATTTGCAGAGAAATCTAATGCAATCAATGCGGGAGCGATAGAATGACTCGTTGAGGCTCCGGGGCCGCTTAAATAAGCCTCAAGTTGGAAAACGGGGGTCCAAGAAGCTTCAAAATGGCGGATCCCGGGACCGGAGTGGCAAGGAGGCCTCAGAAAACGCAGGAACCCACTGGGAATGCGTGAAATTCGAAGGAGAATCTAATAAAACGCATCCGGGACCGATAAGAAGACTCGTTGAGGCTCGAGGGCAGCTCAAATTGGCTCCAAGCGGGGAAACATGGTCCAAAAACCTTCAATATGGCGGACCCCGGGATTGGAGTGGCAAAGAGGCCTCAGAAAAGGCTGAAACACACTAGGAACGCGTAAAACAGACAAATCTGATGTTACGCATCCAGGACCGATAGGATGACTCGTTGGGACTCGAGGGCAGCTCAAATTGGCTCCAAGTGGGGGAACGGGGTCCAGAAAGCTTCAAAATGGCGGACCCCGGGATTGGAGTGGCAATAAGGCCTCAGAGAGTGCTGAAACACACTGGGAACGCGTAGAATTTGCAGAGAAATCAGATGTAACGCATCCGGGGCCGATAGGATGACTCGTTGAGGCTCGAAGGCCGCTCGAATTGGCTCCAAGTGGGGAAACGGGGTCCAAAAAGCTTCAAAATGGCGGACCCCGGGATCGGAGTGGCAAGGAGGCCTCAGAAAGTGCTGGAACACACCGGGAACGCGTGAAATTCGAAGGAGAATCTAATAAAACGCACCCGGGACCGATAAGAAGACTCGTTGAGGCTCGAGGGCAGCTCAAGTTGGCTCCAAGCGGGGAAACATGGTCCAAAAACCTTCAATATGGCGGACCCCGAGATTGGAGTGGCAAGGAGGCCTCAGAAAACGCTGGAACACACTGGGAACGCGTAGAATTCGCAGAGAAATCAGATGTAACGCATCCGGGGCCGATAGGATGACTCGTTGAGGCTCGAAGGCCGCTCGAATTGGCTCCAAGTGGGGAAACGGGGTCCAAAAAGCTTCAAAATGGCGGACCCCGGGATCGGAGTGGCAAGGAGGCCTCAGAAAGTGCTGGAACACACCGGGAACGCGTGAAATTCGAAGGAGAATCTAATAAAACGCACCCGGGACCGATAAGAAGACTCGTTGAGGCTCGAGGGCAGCTCAAGTTGGCTCCAAGCGGGGAAACATGGTCCAAAAACCTTCAATATGGCGGACCCCGAGATTGGAGTGGCAAGGAGGCCTCAGAAAACGCTGGAACACACTGGGAACGCGTAGAATTCGCAGAGAAATCAGATGTAACGCATCCGGGACCGATAGGATGACTCGTTGAGGCTCGAGGGCAGCTCAAATTGGCTCCGAGTGGGGAAACGGGGTCCAAAAAGCTTCAAAATGGCGGACCCCGGGATTGGAGTGGCAAGGAGGCCTCAGAAAGTGCTGAAATCCACTAAGAGCGCGTAAAATTTGCAGAGGAACTTGATGTTCCGCATCCGGGACCGATAGGATGACTCGTTGAGGCTCGAGGGCAGCTCAAATTGGCTCCAAGTGGGGGAACGGGGTCCAGAAAGCTTCAAAATGGCGGACCCCGGGATTGGAGTGGCAATAAGGCCTCAGAGAGTGCTGAAATCCACTGGGAACGCGTGGAATTTGCAGAGAAATCTAATGCAATCAATGCGGGAGCGATAGAATGACTCGTTGAGGCTCCGGGGCCGCTTAAATAAGCCTCAAGTTGGAAAACGGGGGTCCAAGAAGCTTCAAAATGGCGGATCCCGGGACCGGAGTGGCAAGGAGGCCTCAGAAAACGCAGGAGCCCACTGGGAATGCGTGAAATTCGAAGGAGAATCTAATAAAATGCATCCGGGACCGATAAGAAGACTCGTTGAGGCTCGAGGGCAGCTCAAATTGGCTCCAAGCGGGGAAACATGGTCCAAAAACCTTCAATATGGCGGACCCCGAGATTGGAGTGGCAAGGAGGCCTCAGAAAACGCTGGAACACACCGGGAACGCGTAAAACAGAGAAATCTGATGTTACGCATCCGGGACCGATAGGATGATTCGTTGAGGCTCGAGGGCAGCTCAAATTGGCTCCAAGTGGGGAAACGGGATTCAAAAAGCTTCAAAATGGCGGACCCCGGGACCGGAGTGGCAGGGAGGCCTCAGAAAACGCAGGAACCCACTGGGAACGCGTGAAATTCGAAGGAGAATCTAATAAAACGCATCCGGGACCGATAAGATGACTCGTTGAGGCTCGACGGCAGCCCAAATTGGCTCCAAGTGGATAAACGAGGTCGAAAAAGCTTCAATATGGCGGACCCCGGGATTGGAGTGGCACGGAGGCCTCAGAAAACGCTGAAACACACTGAAGACGCGTAGAATTTGCAGAGAAATCAGATGTAACGCATCCGGGACCGATAGGATGACTCGTTGAGGCTCGAAGGCCGCTCGAATTGGCTCCAAGTGGGGAAACGGGGTCCAAAAAGCTTCAAAATGGCGGACTCTGGGATTGGAGTGGCAAGGAGGCCTCAGAAAGTGCTGAAATCCACTGGGAGCTCGTAAAATGTGCGGAGAAACCTGATGTTACGCATCCGCGGCCGATAGGATGACTCGTTGAGGCTCGAGGGCAGCTCAAATTGGCTCCAAGTGGAGAAACGGGGTCCAAAAAGCTTAAATATGGCGGATCCGGGATTAGAGTGGCAAAGAGGCCTCAGAAAAGGCTGAAACACACTAGGAACGCGTAAAACAGACAAATCTGATGTTACGCATGCAGGACCGATAGGATGACTCGTTGGGACTCGAGGGCAGCTCAAATTGGCTCCAAGTGGGGAAACGGGGTCCAGAAAGCTTCAAAATGGCGGACCCCGGGATTGGAGTGGCAATAAGGCCTCAGAGAGTGCTGAAACACACTGGGAACGCGTAGAATTTGCAGAGAAATCAGATGTAACGCATCCGGGGCCGATAGGATGACTCGTTGAGGCTCGAAGGCCGCTCGAATTGGCTCCAAGTGGGGAAACGGGGTCCAAAAAGCTTCAAAATGGCGGACCCCGGGATTGGAGTGGCAAGGAGGCCTCAGAAAGTGCTGGAACACACCGGGAACGCGTGAAATTCGAAGGAGAATCTAATAAAACGCACCCGGGACCGATAAGAAGACTCGTTGAGGCTCGAGGGCAGCTCAAGTTGGCTCCAAGAGGGGAAACATGGTCCAAAAACCTTCAATATGGCGGACCCCGAGATTGGAGTGGCAAGGAGGCCTCAGAAAACGCTGGAACACACTGGGAACGCGTAGAATTCGCAGAGAAATCAGATGTATCGCATCCGGGACCGATAGGATGACTCGTTGAGGCTCGAGGGCAGCTCAAATTGGCTCCGAGTGGGGAAACGGGGTCCAAAAAGCTTCAAAATGGCGGACCCCGGGATTGGAGTGGCGAGGAGGCCTCAGCAAGTGCCGAAATCCACTAAGAGCGCGTAAAATTTGCAGAGGAGTTTGATGTTCCGCATCCGGGACCGATAGGATGACTCGTTGAGGCTCGAGGGCAGCTCAGATTGGCTCCAAGTGGGGAAACGGGGTCCAGAAAGCTTCAAAATGGCGGACCCCGGGATTGGAGTGGCAATTAGGCCTCAGAGAGTGCTGAAACACACCGGGAACGCGTGAAATTCGAAGGAGAATCTAATAAAACGCATCCGGGACCGATAGGAAGACTCGTTGAGGCTCGAGGGCAGCTCAAATTGGCTCCAAGTGGAGAAACGGGGTCCAAAAAGCTCAAATATGGCGGACCCCGAGATTGGAGTGGCAAGGAGGCCTCAGAAAACGCTTAAACACACTGGGAACGCGTAAAACAGAGAAATCTGATGTTACGCATCCGGGACCGATAGGAAGACTCGTTGAGGCTCGAGGGCAGCTCAAGTTGGCTCCAAGCGGGGAAACATGGTCCAAAAACCTTCAATATGGCGGACCCCGAGATTGGAGTGGCAAGGAGGCCTCAGAAAACGCTGGAACACACTGGAAACGCGTAGAATTTGCAGAGAAATCAGATGTAACGCATCCGGGACCGATAGGATGACTCGTTGAGGCTCGAGGGCAGCTCAAATTGGCTCCGAGTGGGAAAACGGGGTCCAAAAAGCTTCAAAATGGCGGACCCCGGGATTGGAGTGGCAAGGAGGCCTCAGAAAGTGCTGAAATCCACTAAGAGCGCGTAAAATTTGCAGAGGAACCTGATGTTCCGCATCCGGGACCGATAGGATGACTCGTTGAGGCTCGAGGGCAGCTCAAATTGGCTCCAAGTGGGGAAACGGGGTCCAGAAAGCTTCAAAATGGCGGACCCCGGGATTGGAGTGGCAATTAGGCCTCAGAGAGTGCTGAAACACACTGGGAACGCGTAGAGTTTGCAGAGAAATCAGATGTAACGCATCCGGGACCGATAGGATGACTCGTTGAGGCTCGAAGGCCGCTCGAATTGGCTCCAAGTGGGGAAACGGGATTCAAAAAGCTTCAAAATGGCGGACCCCGGGACCGGAGTGGCAAGGAGGCCTCAGAAAACGCAGGAACACACCGGGAACGCGTGAAATTCGAAGGAGAATCTAATAAAACGCACCCGGGACCGATAAGAAGACTCGTTGAGGCTCGAGGGCAGCTCAAGTTGGCTCCAAGAGGGGAAACATGGTCCAAAAACCTTCAATATGGCGGACCCCGAGATTGGAGTGGCAAGGAGGCCTCAGAAAACGCTGGAACACACTGGGAACGCGTAGAATTCGCAGAGAAATCAGATGTATCGCATCCGGGACCGATAGGATGACTCGTTGAGGCTCGAGGGCAGCTCAAATTGGCTCCGAGTGGGGAAACGGGGTCCAAAAAGCTTCAAAATGGCGGACCCCGGGATTGGAGTGGCGAGGAGGCCTCAGAAAGTGCCGAAATCCACTAAGAGCGCGTAAAATTTGCAGAGGAGTTTGAAGTTCCGCATCCGGGACCGATAGGATGACTCGTTGAGGCTCGAGGGCAGCTCAGATTGGCTCCAAGTGGGGAAACGGGGTCCAGAAAGCTTCAAAATGGCGGACCCCGGGATTGGAGTGGCAATTAGGCCTCAGAGAGTGCTGAAACACACCGGGAACGCGTGAAATTCGAAGGAGAATCTAATAAAACGCATCCGGGACCGATAGGAAGACTCGTTGAGGCTCGAGGGCAGCTCAAATTGGCTCCAAGTGGAGAAACGGGGTCCAAAAAGCTCAAATATGGCGGACCCCGGCATTGGAGTGGCAAGGAGGCCTCAGAAAACGCTGAAACACACTAGGAACGCGTAAAACAGAGAAATCTGACGTTACGCATCCGGGACCGATAGGATGACTCGTTGAGGCTCGAGGGCAGCTCAAATTGGCTCCGAGTGGGGAAACGGGGTCCAAAAAGCTTCAAAATGGCGGACCCCGGGATTGGAGTAGCAAGGAGGCCTCAGAAAGTGCTGAAATCCACTAAGAGCGCGTAAAATTTGCAGAGGAACCTGATGTTACGCATCCGCGGCCGATAGGATGACTCGTTGAGGCTCGAGGGCAGCTCAAATTGGCTCCAAGTGGGGAAACGGGGTCCAGAAAGCTTCAAAATGGCGGAATCCGGGATTGGAGTGGCAATTAGGCCTCAGAGAGTGCTGAAATCCACTGGGAACGCGTGAAATTTGCAGAGAAATCTAATGCAATCAATGCAGGAGCGATAGAAAGACTCGTTGAGGCTCCGGGGCCGCTTAAATAAGCCTCAAGTTGGAAAACGGGGGTCCAAGAAGCTTCAAAATGGCGGATCCCGGGACCGGAGTGGCAAGGAGGCCTCAGAAAACGCAGGAACCCACTGGGAATGCGTGAAATTCGAAGGAGAATCTAATAAAACGCATCCGGGACCGATAAGAAGACTCGTTGAGGCTCGAGGGCAGCTCAAATTGGCTCCAAGCGGGGAAACATGGTCCAAAAACCTTCAATATGGCGGACCCCGAGATTGGAGTGGCAAGGAGGCCTCAGAAAACGCTGGAACACACCGGGAACGCGTAAAAACAGAGAAATCAGATGTAACGCATCCGGGACCGATAGGATGACTCGTTGAGGCTCGAAGGCCGCTCGAATTGGCTCCAAGTGGGGAAACGGGGTCCAAAAAGCTTCAAAATGGCGGACCCCGGGATTGGAGTGGCAAGGAGGCCTCAGAAAGTGCTGAAATCCACTGGGAGCTCGTAAAATGTGCAGAGAAACCTGATGTTACGCATCCGCGGCCGATAGGATGACTCGTTGAGGCTCGAGGGCAGCTCAAATTGGCTCCAAGTGAAGAAACGGGGTCCACAAAGCTTAAATATGGCGGATCCGGGATTAGAGTGGCAAAGAGGCCTCAGAAAAGGCTGAAACACACTAGGAACGCGTAAAACAGACAAATCTGATGTTCCGCATCCGGGACCGATAGGATGACTCGTTGAGGCTCGAGGGCAGCTCAAATTGGCTCCAAGTGGGGAAACGGGGTCCAGAAAGCTTCAAAATGGCGGACCCCGGGATTGGAGTGGCAATTAGGCCTCAGAGAGTGCTGAAACACACTGGGAACGCGTAGAGTTTGCAGAGAAATCAGATGTAACGCATCCGGGACCGATAGGATGACTCGTTGAGGCTCGAAGGCCGCTCGAATTGGCTCCAAGTGGGGAAACGGGGTCCAAAAAGCTTCAAAATGGCGGACCCCGGGATTGGAGTGGCAAGGAGGCCTCAGAAAGTGCTGGAACACACCGGGAACGCGTGAAATTCGAAGGAGTATCTAATAAAACGCACCCGGGACCGACAAGAAGACTCGTTGAGGCTCGAGGGCAGCTCAAGTTGGCTCCAAGCGGGGAAACATGGTCCAAAAACCTTCAATATGGCGGACCCCGAGATTGGAGTGGCAAGGAAGCCTCAGAAAACGCTGGAACACACTGGGAACGCGTAGAATTTGCAGAGAAATCAGATGTAACGCATCCGGGACCGATAGGATGACTCGTTGAGGCTCGAGGGCAGCTCAAATTGGCTCCGAGTGGCGAAACGGGGTCCAAAAAGCTTCAAAATGGCGGACCCCGGGATTGGAGTGGCAAGGAGGCCTCAGAAAGTGCTGAAATCCACCAAGAGCGCGTAAAATTTGCAGAGGAACCTGATGTTCCGCATCCGGGACCGATAGGATGACTCGTTGAGGCTCGAGGGCAGCTCAAATTGGCTCCAAGTGTGGAAACGGGGTCCAGAAAGCTTCAAAATGGCGGACCCCGGGATTGGAGTGGCAATTAGGCCTCAGAGAGTGCTGAAACACACTGGGAACGCGTAGAATTTGCAGAGAAATCAGATGTAACGCATCCGGGACCGATAGGATGACTCGTTGAGGCTCGAAGGCCGCTCGAATTGGCTCCAAGTGGGGAAACGGGGTCCAAAAAGCTTCAAAATGGCGGACCCCGGGATTGGAGTGGCAAGGAGGCCTCAGAAAGTGCTGGAACACACCGGGAACGCGTGAAATTCGAAGGAGAATCTAATAAAACGCACCCGGGACCGATAAGAAGACTCGTTGAGGCTCGAGGGCAGCTCAAGTTGGCTCCAAGCGGGGAAACATGGTCCAAAAACCTTCAATATGGCGGACCCCGAGATTGGAGTGGCGAGGAGGCCTCAGAATACGCTGGAACACACTGGGAACGCGTAGAATTTGCAGAGAAACCAGATGTAACGCATCCGGGACCGATAGGATGACTCGTTGAGGCTCGAGGGCAGCTCAAATTGGCTCCGAGTGGGGAAACGGGGTCCAAAAAGCTTCAAAATGGCGGACCCCGGGATTGGAGTGGCAAGGAGGCCTCAGAAAGTGCTGAAATCAGCTAAGAGCGCGTAAAATTTGCAGAGGAACCTGATGTTCCGCATCCGGGACCGATAGGATGACTCGTTGAGGCTCGAGGGCAGCTCAAATTGGCTCCAAGTGGAGAAACGGGGTCCAAAAAGCTCAAATATGGCGGACCCGGGCATTGGAGTGGCAAGGAGGCCTCAGAAAACGCTGAAACACACTAGGAACGCGTAAAACAGAGAAATCTGATGTTATGCATCCGGGACCGATAGGATGACTCGTTGAGGCTCGAGGGCAGCTCAAATTGGCTCCAAGTGGAGAAACGGGGTCCAAAAAGCTTAAATATGGCGGATCCGGGATTAGAGTGGCAAAGAGGCCTCAGAAAACGCTGAAACACACTAGGAACGCGTAGAACAGACAAATCTGATGTTACGCATCCAGGACCGATAGGATGACTCGTTGGGACTCGAGGGCAGCTCAAATTGGCTCCAAGTGGGGAAACGGGGTCCAGAAAGCTTCAAAATGGCGGACCCCGGGATTGGAGTGGCAATTAGGCCTCAGAGAGTGCTGAAATCCACTGGGAACGCGTGGAATTTGCAGAGAAATCTAATGCAATCAATGCGGGAGCGATAGAATGACTCGTTGAGGCTCCGGGGCCGCTTAAATAAGCCTCAAGTTGGAAAACGGGGGTCCAAGAAGCTTCAAAATGGCGGATCCCGGGACCGGAGTGGCAAGGAGGCCTCAGAAAACGCAGGAACCCACTGGGAATGCGTGAAATTCGAAGGAGAATCTAATAAAACGCATCCGGGACCGATAAGAAGACTCGTTGAGGCTCGAGGGCAGCTCAAATTGGCTCCAAGCGGGGAAACATGGTCCAAAAACCTTCAATATGGCGGACCCCGGGATTGGAGTGGCAAAGAGGCCTCAGAAAAGGCTGAAACACACTAGGAACGCGTAAAACAGACAAATCTGATGTTACGCATCCAGGACCGATAGGATGACTCGTTGGGACTCGAGGGCAGCTCAAATTGGCTCCAAGTGGGGGAACGGGGTCCAGAAAGCTTCAAAATGGCGGACCCCGGGATTGGAGTGGCAATAAGGCCTCAGAGAGTGCTGAAACACACTGGGAACGCGTAGAATTTGCAGAGAAATCAGATGTAACGCATCCGGGGCCGATAGGATGACTCGTTGAGGCTCGAAGGCCGCTCGAATTGGCTCCAAGTGGGGAAACGGGGTCCAAAAAGCTTCAAAATGGCGGACCCCGGGATCGGAGTGGCAAGGAGGCCTCAGAAAGTGCTGGAACACACCGGGAACGCGTGAAATTCGAAGGAGAATCTAATAAAACGCACCCGGGACCGATAAGAAGACTCGTTGAGGCTCGAGGGCAGCTCAAGTTGGCTCCAAGCGGGGAAACATGGTCCAAAAACCTTCAATATGGCGGACCCCGAGATTGGAGTGGCAAGGAGGCCTCAGAAAACGCTGGAACACACTGGGAACGCGTAGAATTCGCAGAGAAATCAGATGTAACGCATCCGGGGCCGATAGGATGACTCGTTGAGGCTCGAAGGCCGCTCGAATTGGCTCCAAGTGGGGAAACGGGGTCCAAAAAGCTTCAAAATGGCGGACCCCGGGATCGGAGTGGCAAGGAGGCCTCAGAAAGTGCTGGAACACACCGGGAACGCGTGAAATTCGAAGGAGAATCTAATAAAATGCATCCGGGACCGATAAGAAGACTCGTTGAGGCTCGAGGGCAGCTCAAATTGGCTCCAAGCGGGGAAACATGGTCCAAAAACCTTCAATATGGCGGACCCCGAGATTGGAGTGGCAAGGAGGCCTCAGAAAACGCTGGAACACACCGGGAACGCGTAAAACAGAGAAATCTGATGTTACGCATCCGGGACCGATAGGATGATTCGTTGAGGCTCGAGGGCAGCTCAAATTGGCTCCAAGTGGGGAAACGGGATTCAAAAAGCTTCAAAATGGCGGACCCCGGGACCGGAGTGGCAGGGAGGCCTCAGAAAACGCAGGAACCCACTGGGAACGCGTGAAATTCGAAGGAGAATCTAATAAAACGCATCCGGGACCGATAGGAAGACTCGTTGAGGCTCGAGGGCAGCTCAAATTGGATCCAAGTGGAGAAACGGGGTCCAAAAAGCTCAAATATGGCGGACCCCGAGATTGGAGTGGCAAGGAGGCCTCAGAAAACGCTTGAACACACTGGGAACGCGTAAAACAGAGAAATCTGATGTTACGCATCCGGGACCGATAGAAAGACTCGTTGAGGCTCGAGGGCAGCTCAAGTTGGCTCCAAGCGGGGAAACATGGTCCAAAAACCTTCAATATGGCGGACCCCGAGATTGGAGTGGCAAGGAGGCCTCAGAAAACGCTGGAACACACTGGAAACGCGTAGAATTTGCAGAGAAATCAGATGTAACGCATCCGGGACCGATAGGATGACTCGTTGAGGCTCGAGGGCAGCTCAAATTGGCTCCGAGTGGGAAAACGGGGTCCAAAAAGCTTCAAAATGGCGGACCCCGGGATTGGAGTGGCAAGGAGGCCTCAGAAAGTGCTGAAATCCACTAAGAGCGCGTAAAATTTGCAGAGGAACCTGATGTTCCGCATCCGGGACCGATAGGATGACTCGTTGAGGCTCGAGGGCAGCTCAAATTGGCTCCAAGTGGGGAAACGGGGTCCAGAAAGCTTCAAAATGGCGGACCCCGGGATTGGAGTGGCAATTAGGCCTCAGAGAGTGCTGAAACACACTGGGAACGCGTAGAGTTTGCAGAGAAATCAGATGTAACGCATCCGGGACCGATAGGATGACTCGTTGAGGCTCGAAGGCCGCTCGAATTGGCTCCAAGTGGGGAAACGGGATTCAAAAAGCTTCAAAATGGCGGACCCCGGGACCGGAGTGGCAAGGAGGCCTCAGAAAACGCAGGAACACACCGGGAACGCGTGAAATTCGAAGGAGAATCTAATAAAACGCACCCGGGACCGATAAGAAGACTCGTTGAGGCTCGAGGGCAGCTCAAGTTGGCTCCAAGAGGGGAAACATGGTCCAAAAACCTTCAATATGGCGGACCCCGAGATTGGAGTGGCAAGGAGGCCTCAGAAAACGCTGGAACACACTGGGAACGCGTAGAATTCGCAGAGAAATCAGATGTATCGCATCCGGGACCGATAGGATGACTCGTTGAGGCTCGAGGGCAGCTCAAATTGGCTCCGAGTGGGGAAACGGGGTCCAAAAAGCTTCAAAATGGCGGACCCCGGGATTGGAGTGGCGAGGAGGCCTCAGAAAGTGCCGAAATCCACTAAGAGCGCGTAAAATTTGCAGAGGAGTTTGATGTTCCGCATCCGGGACCGATAGGATGACTCGTTGAGGCTCGAGGGCAGCTCAGATTGGCTCCAAGTGGGGAAACGGGGTCCAGAAAGCTTCAAAATGGCGGACCCCGGGATTGGAGTGGCAATTAGGCCTCAGAGAGTGCTGAAACACACCGGGAACGCGTGAAATTCGAAGGAGAATCTAATAAAACGCATCCGGGACCGATAGGAAGACTCGTTGAGGCTCGAGGGCAGCTCAAATTGGCTCCAAGTGGAGAAACGGGGTCCAAAAAGCTCAAATATGGCGGACCCCGAGATTGGAGTGGCAAGGAGGCCTCAGAAAACGCTTAAACACACTGGGAACGCGTAAAACAGAGAAATCTGATGTTACGCATCCGGGACCGATAGGAAGACTCGTTGAGGCTCGAGGGCAGCTCAAGTTGGCTCCAAGCGGGGAAACATGGTCCAAAAACCTTCAATATGGCGGACCCCGAGATTGGAGTGGCAAGGAGGCCTCAGAAAACGCTGGAACACACTGGAAACGCGTAAAATTTGCAGAGAAATCAGATGTAACGCATCCGGGACCGATAGGACGACTCGTTGAGGCTCGAGGGCAGCTCAAATTGGCTCCGAGTGGAGAAACGGGGTCCAAAAAGCTCAAATATGGCGGACCCCGGCATTGGCGTGGCAAGGAGGCCTCAGAAAACGCTGAAACACACTAGGAACGCGTAAAACAGAGAAATCTGATGTTACGCATCCGGGACCGATAGGATGACTCGTTGAGGCTCGAGGGCAGCTCAAATTGGCTCCAAGTGGGGAAACGGGGTCCAAAAAGCTTCAAAATGGCGGACCCCGGGATTGGAGTGGCAAGGAGGCCTCAGAAAGTGCTGAAATCAACTAAGAGCGCGTAAAATTTGCAGAGGAACCTGATGTTTCGCATCCGGGACCGATAGGATGACTCGTTGAGGCTCGAGGGCAGCTCAAATTGGCTCCGAGTGGGGAAACGGGGTCCAAAAAGCTTCAAAATGGCGGACCCCGGGATTGGAGTGGCAAGGAGGCCTCAGAAAGTGCTGAAATCCACTGAGAGCGCGTAAAATTTGCAGAGGAACCTGATGTTCCGCATCCGGGACCGATAGGATGACTCGTTGAGGCTCGAGGGCAGCTCAAATTGGCTCCAAGTGGGGAAACGGGGTCCAGAAAGCTTCAAAATGGCGGACCCCGGGATTGGAGTGGCAATTAGGCCTCAGAGAGTGCTGAAACACACTGGGAACGCGTAGAATTCGCAGAGAAATCAGATGTAACGCATCCGGGACCGATAGGATGACTCGTTGAGGCTCGAAGGCCGGTCGAATTGGCTCCAAGTGGGGAAACGGGGTCCAAAAAGCTTCAAAATGGCGGACCCCGGGATTGGAGTGGCAAGGAGGCCTCAGAAAGTGCTGGAACACACCGGGAACGCGTGAAATTCGAAGGAGGGTCTAATAAAACGCACCCGGGACCGATAAGAAGACTCGTTGAGGCTCGAGGGCAGCTTAAGTTGGCTCCAAGCGGGGAAACATGGTCCAAAAACCTTCAATATGGCGGACCCCGAGATTAGAGTGGCAAGGAGGCCTCAGAAAACGCTGGAACACACTGGGAACGCGTAGAATTTGCAGAGAAATCAGATGTAACGCATCCGGGACCGATAGGATGACTCGTTGAGGCTCGAGGGCAGCTCAAATTGGCTCCGAGTGGGGAAACGGGGTCCAAAAAGCTCAAATATGGCGGACCCCGGCATTGGAGTGGCAAGGAGGCCTCAGAAAACGCTGAAACACACTAGGAACGCGTAAAACAGAGAAATCTGACGTTACGCATCCGGGACCGATAGGATGACTCGTTGAGGCTCGAGGGCAGCTCAACTTGGCTCCAGGTGGGGAAACGGGGTCCAAAAAGCTTCAAAATGGCGGACCCCGGGATTGGAGTAGCAAGGAGGCCTCAGAAAGTGCTGAAATCCACTAAGAGCGCGTAAAATTTGCAGAGGAACCTGATGTTACGCATCCGCGGCCGATAGGATGACTCGTTGAGGCTCGAGGGCAGCTCAAATTGGCTCCAAGTGGGGAAACGGGGTCCAGAAAGCTTCAAAATGGCGGAATCCGGGATTGGAGTGGCAATTAGGCCTCAGAGAGTGCTGAAATCCACTGGGAACGCGTGAAATTTGCAGAAAAATCTAATGCAATCAATGCAGGAGCGATAGAAAGACTCGTTGAGGCTCCGGGGCCGCTTAAATAAGCCTCAAGTTGGAAAACGGGGGTCCAAGAAGCTTCAAAATGGCGGATCCCGGGACCGGAGTGGCAAGGAGGCCTCAGAAAACGCAGGAACCCACTGGGAATGCGTGAAATTCGAAGGAGAATCTAATAAAACGCATCCGGGACCGATAAGAAGACTCGTTGAGGCTCGAGGGCAGCTCAAATTGGCTCCAAGCGGGGAAACATGGTCCAAAAACCTTCAATATGGCGGACCCCGAGATTGGAGTGGCAAGGAGGCCTCAGAAAACGCTGGAACACACCGGGAACGCGTAGAATTAGCAGAGAAATCAGATGTAACGCATCCGGGACCGATAGGATGACTCGTTGGGACTCGAGGGCAGCTCAAATTGGCTCCAAGTGGGGAAACGGGGTCCAGAAAGCTTCAAAATGGCGGAATCCGGGATTGGAGTGGCAATGAGGCCTCAGAGAGTGCTGAAATCCACTGGGAACGCGTAAAATTTGCAGAGGAACCTGATGTTCCGCATCCGGGACCGATAGGATGACTCGTTGAGGCTCGAGGGCAGCTCAAATTGGCTCCAAGTGGAGAAACGGGGTCCAAAAAGCTCAAATATGGCGGACCCCGGCATTGGAGTTGCAAGGAGGCCTCAGAAAACACTGAAACACACTAGGAACGCGTAAAACAGAGAAATCTGATGTTACGCATCCGGGACCGATAGGATGACTCGTTGAGGCTCGAGGGCAGCTCAAGTTGGCTCCAAGCGGGGAAACATGGTCCAAAAACCTTCAATATGGCGGACCCCGAGATTGGAGTGGCAAGGAGGCCTCAGAAAACGCTGGAACACACTGGGAACGCGTAGAATTTGCAGAGAAATCAGATGTAACGCATCCGGGACCGATAGGATGACTCGTTGAGGCTCGAGGGCAGCTCAAATTGGCTCCGAGTGGGGAAACGGGGTCCAAAAAGCTTCAAAATGGCGGACCCCGGGATTGGAGTGGCAAGGAGGCCTCAGAAAGTGCTGAAATCCACTGGGAACGCGTGAAATTTGCAGAGAAATCTAATGCAATCAATGCGGGAGCGATAGAATGACTCGTTGAGGCTCCGGGGCCGCTTGAATGGGCCCCAAGTTGGAAAACGGGGGTCCAAGAAGCTTCAAAATGGCGGATCATGGGGCCGGAGTGGCAAGGAGGCCTCAGAAAACGCGGGAATGTACTGGGAACGCGTGAAATTCGAAGAATCTAATAAAACGCATCCGGGACCGATAAGATGACTCGTTGAGGCTCGAGGGCAGCTCAAATTGGCTCCAAGTGGGGAAACATGGTCCAAAAACCTTCTATATGGCGGACCCCAAGATTGGAGTGGCAAGGAGGCCTCAGAAAACGCTGAAACACACTGGGAACGCGTAGAATTTGCAGAGAAATCAGATGTGACGCATCCGGGACCGATAGGATGACTCGTTGAGGCTCGAGGGCAGCTCAAATTGGCTCCAAGTGGAGAAACGGGGTTCAAAAAGCTTCAAAATGGCGGATCCGGGATTGGAGTGGCAAAGAGGCCTCAGAAAACGCTGAAACGCACTAGGAACGCGTAAAACAGAGAAATCTGATGTTACGCATCCAGGACCGATAGGATGACTCGTCGAGGCTCGAGGGCAGCTCAAATTGGCTCCAAGTGGGGAAACGGGGTCCAAAAAGCTTCAAAATGGCGGACCCCGGGATTGGAGTGGCAATCAGGCCTCAGAAAGTGCTGAAATCCACTGGGAACGCGTGAAACTTGCGGAGAAATCTAATGCAATCAATGCGGGAGCGATAGAATGACTCGCTGAGGCTTCGGGGCCGCCTAAATGAGCCCCAAGTTGGCAACCGGGGGTCCTAGGAGCTTCAAATGGCGGATCCCGGGATCGGAGTGGCAAAGAGGCCTCAGCAAACGCAGGAACCCACTAGGAACGCGTAAAATTTGAAGTAGAATCTAATAAAACGCATCCGGGACCGATAAGATGACTCGTTGAGGCTCGAGGGCAGCCCAAATTGGCTCCAAGTGGATAAACGAGGTCCAAAAAGCTTCAATATGGCGGACCCCGGGATTGGAGTGGCACGGAGGCGTCAGAAAACGCTGAAACGCGCTGTTGCATGCACTCTACTGAAAACTCGGTCTTTGGGTGTCGACTCCCCAACCGGTTCTGGCAATTAGCAACAGTCAGGATTTCCGAGCTAAAAGGCTCGAAAAGTACAGTTGGCCTGGCCAAAGATAGGCGAGAGCGGCTAGCTCTTTCACAGGCGTGTACACTTGTTATTGTTTTTCCTCGGCGACGTCTCCGGGCCGCTGTCTCCAGCTGGAGCCGTCGGAGACGCCGTCGGGTGGGACTCCCGACTGTGCCCCAATGCAAGATACCTGTGGGCTTATTTATTGATAAACTGTGTGAAGGGTAGTCGATAGAAATCATTGACACTCGTAATAATATGATGAAAAGAATTCATTCTCCTTGAGAATATCGGGAGTCAAGTGCGCGAGACTGCTGGCAGACTCTGGCGCCCCCTGGCGGTGTCGTGGCTAACCACTCTACCGTCAGAGGATCGACCGTGCTGCATGTATGCACGCGACACTCTCCCCACGGACTCTTGACATGCAATGATGAGAGTCTACACTAATTCTAAACTCGATTTGATTGATCTAAATAAAGTAGCATGCGGTGATTCACATTTCGGGTATTAAATCCCTAGGAAAGTTGCTCTCGTTTCGAAATCTTCGACGCTTGGTAACTTGAATCTCTACAACGACTTCTCCCGGAGTTTCTCGAAATGAATTCGACACCTCTAGTGGCGAGTGATATTTTCCCTCCCCCTGAGATGTGCGGGAACTCCAAGTGGACCGACATTTCTAGTCTCAATCAATCGCGTTTCGACCTTGTTTGAGTGAGTTTCCACTGGATATTGAGCGGACGCGAACGTGTTCAGTTGCTTACCTCGGTGATCAGCGTGTAATCAGCTTTTCAATGAATCATCAGGAGGTATGAGTTCGTCAATGCTACTTTCGCATCAATACTATCTTCCCATTTATTGTTCCTATCATTTTTGGTCTTACATAGTCGTTTATCCTCTCCCGCAGTCGAACCCGAACTTCGAGCTCAATCTTGATGAAATAGTGGAGTTAGCTGAACAGCTGGGGGTGTTCCCGCAAGGGCGCCCCCAGCCTGTTCCGGAATCCGAACCGGGAGCGGCCGAAGAGTCGGAGCAGGAGGTCGATGACGAATCTGAGGTCGCGGCGGATTCCGAAAGCGTAGCAGGGACCGAGTCTGAGTCGGATTGTGACGAAGCCAGTGACGCCGAGAGCGAATCGGAGTCTGACGAAAGTGGCGATGCCGTGTCCGGATCTGGTGACGGCAATGAGGTCGAGATCAACCCCGCTCCGAATCGCTCTCCTGAGGAGACTTTCCACGGGCGGCCCGCAGGTTTCCGAGGGGCGTGGTCGCCCCTGCAGCACTTTGAAGCGGAGGTCTGTCTCCGTTTGCCAATGGCTGAGAGGGTTCCCGGGCTGACTCTGCGCACTTTTTGTTATGCAGTGTGGGAACGGATGAGTGTATGAGAGCAACGAATGTACCGGGAAATGCATTACGAGCAACGCGGTCGCTTAATGCGCCAAGCTCGGCGCGACCGTGGACAACAATAAACGGCACCAAATTTTTTTTTATCTTTTTCAATGAACTCCTTGTTCTCATTGATATTTGTGTGGTTAGTGGTTGTGACCAATACTCAATGGATAGATCATAGATATAGGTCGTTTGACGATTTTCCCGTTTCCTAGCTTTACCATGCACGAACGTTGTCTCAGGTCTGTTCTTTCTCCACCGAAGAGGTTTACGATTTTGCAAAGTGGCCAAAAACCTCTCGACGGGCTTGGGTCGGACAGCAGACAAACGTCGCCGACGCATAGCGAATGAGGAGGTTTGGGCTTCGTCTCGTGAGCGCTTCTGAGTTGGGCTAGATACTCGATGCGGAATCTTTTCCAGAAGGCTTTCATGATCGACTCTTGGTGTTTCCACGCTTTGGTCATGATAATTGCCGGATCTCTCTTGACCTCTGGCATCGCCAACACCGAAGTGTCTGGGAATCTTGCTTTCGCGTGGTGACCGTTGATCAGGTCCGCCGGGCAAAGTGCTCTGATTTCGCAATCGTCCGAGGTTAAAGCTGTTATGGGTCTGAGATTGATGCATAGTTCAATTTCCGACAGTATTGATTCCAGCTCTCGAAATCTCGGTACGTTTGTTCCGAGAATTTTCCGTAGCGGGCGTTTCACCAGTTGAACGATTCGTTCCCAGAACGCTCCTTGAGTGGGCGCTCTGTCGGTGATGAATTCCCATTGGATTTGCGATTCTGCCAGAAGATTTTGGATCTCCTGGTTTCTTATGTTATCGTACGCCAACCCCAGCTCTTTTTCGGCTCTCTTGAAGGTTGACGCGTTACCTGAGATCATTCTCCTCACCGCCGGGTGCCTATTGATGAATTTTCGGAGTGTGAGCAGGAATTCAAAGGTAGTGAGGTCTGGGTGAGGTCCAAGTGGACTCCCCGTGACACTGCGCACACATAGAGCACGATGTAGGCTTTCGACTTGTCGCCCTGGTTGTCCTTGACATAAATGGGTCCTGCGAAATCCACTCCTGTGTGCGTGAAGGGAGGACTTTCCTCGATGCGGAAGGCGGGGAGAGGTGGAGACACCTCCACCGCCGGCTTTGCTCGGTAGCGGGCGCACCTCACGCATGCTTTGAGAACCTTTTTCGTCGAACTTCGAGCTTTGAGAATAAGGTACTCTGTTCGGATGTGATGGAGGTTCGTGGTAATACCAGGTGAATGTAGGCATTTGTTTTCATGGATCCATGCTATGAGTAGCTGCGTGAAGTAGTTCCGACCGTCGAGTATGATCGGGAATTTTTCCCCAAAAGAGAGGTCCCCTGACTTCTCTAGTCTTGACCTGCAACGTAGGATGCCGTTCTCATCTGCGAACGGGTTATAGAGAAATAGTTTGCTGGATTTCGCCAGTTTCTTTCCCATGGAAGCGACTTCTGCCTGGAAGTCGACTCTCTGGAGATCTTTGATGAGCGCAACTTCGGCTCTCATGTACTCTGCCGAGTCGATCAACTGGCTCGCTCGGGTACCCCTGGTTTGTTTCCTGAATGCCCTGAGTACTCTCGCGAATGTTCGTACCGCTTTTGGCCATTTCGAGAAGTGCTTCTCGTCCAAAACAAGAGAGATCTCAGGCTTCGCATCCGTCGTCGTGGCGAATGTGTTTGTAGACAAGGTGTCGAATTTATTCGCTTCCAGAATCGCGTCTTCGAAGTCGGCTTTGCCGATTCGTGTTGGTCTCGGGAGCGACTGCTCCGCTAGCCAACTCGGTCCGTTGATCCAGAAGTTCACTGTTTTCTCAGACTCTAGCGCGTCTCCGCGACTCAATAGGTCAGCTGGGTTGCTCGTCGTTGAGATCCAATGCCACTGGTCTGGTGTTGTTAGTCTCTGTATTTCAGAGATGCGGTTTGCGATGAAAGTCTTCCATGCCGATGGCGCCTCGCGAGTCCATCCAATGACAGCGCTGTTATCGATCCAGTAGAATGTCTTTTTCACGGAATTTCCGAGTGCTGGTCTCAGCGTGTTGACGAGGCGGGCTGATATCAACGCGGCCATCAGCTCGAGTCGGTGTATGTTCCAGTTGCCTTTGTTCGGCACGACTTTCGCTTTAGCCATGATGAATTTCACCCTGACCTTGCCATCGCTGAAGAATTCGCGGACGAAAACGACTGCTCCGTACCCGAAATTCGATGCGTCGGAGAAGGCATGAATCTCCGTTCGCTGCGGAGACGAGTCTACCTGCGCGTTCGATCGTTTGATGCGGACGTCGCCTGCAGCGCGGAGTTGTTTGACGAAATTCCGGTACGGGGACAGATGCTTTTCCTCGAGCGCGTCGTCCCAACCGATGCGGTCTGACCACATGGTCTGGAATAGAGCTTTAGCTTGGATGGTGATCGGGCTCAAAATGCCCAGGGGGTCGAAAATTTGAGCCAACCCTGACAGGAGTGATCTCTTTGACGGTTTCGCGTCTTCGAACGTCTTGATCGCTTTCTCGGTGAAGACTCCTAAGGTGTCGGTGGCTTGACACCACTTAATGCCTAGGAACTTGAAGTCTGATTCGCCGAATCTGACCGAAATCGAATCGTCGGCGAAAGTTCGGATCATCTCTCTGGCAACCACTTCTGAATTGCAGGCCCACTTCTTGAGTGGGAAGTGGCCGGCGTTGAAGATGTCTCTGCATTGCGAAATTTTCTGAAGGGCTTCGTTGACGTTGAGAGCTTTGAAATTGAGATCGTCCATGTAGATACTTTCCTGGATCTCCTCTATGAGCGTCGCCTCATTGGGACGGAGGGATTTCTCGTTGTCGAGGTGAAACTTGATGCCGGCTTGGTATAGCCATGGGCTAGCGGATGTGCCAAAGTCGAGGCGTCTCGACCAGAATTCAACTATGGGTGCGTTCCGGTCGGTGGAGATTCCTGGTCTCCAAAAGAATCTGAGGAAGGTTCGGTGAGATCTGTCAATCTCAAATTGGTGGAATGCCTTTTCCACGTCAGCGACGACGACAATCGGCGCCGCTCTGAACCTTGCCAGAACCACGATGATTGTTGGTAACAGGTTCGGGCCGGTGAGCAGGACGTCGTTAAGAGATGCCAAGTCCTTGCTCCTGCAGCCTGCGTCTTTGACCAGCCTGAGCTTGAAACCTCTTGGCGCGTTTGCGTCCGGTTTCCTCACCGTCTGAAGTGGCAAGTAATGAGCGAACTCGCCCGGTTTACGATGTGGAGCTTTCTCCGCGTAACCGTTTCTGA
Source organism: Neoseiulus californicus (assembly GCA_028455905.1). NCBI lineage: Eukaryota > Metazoa > Arthropoda > Arachnida > Mesostigmata > Phytoseiidae > Neoseiulus > Neoseiulus californicus. The sequence continues at coordinate 90,990 of JAMQGS010000015.1, forward strand.
CGTAGTTCGCAATTTCTTCGTCTACCGCTGCTAACATGTCTTGAGAGCTCCTTGCTATGAGGTTGTTAAGTCTGGTTAACGCAATCTTCTCGTTGTCGCCTAGCGATTGTAGGTTCTCATTGAAGATGAATTTGAGAGAGTATCTGCCGTCTTTCAGTCCGCGGATGTTTGACTTGAACAACTCGTCATACCTCTGAAGTTCGGCAAGGGATTCATTTTCTCTCGGTGACTCAACTCCGAGTAGTTCGGTCTGAAATAGCAGCTCGATGTCTCGCTCGATCTTGAGCGCTTCTCCGCTTTTCGCCTTTGCTGGCGTCGGGACGTCCATGCGTTGTTCGCTGTTCGCTTGGAGTGCGCAGAACGCGTTCGTGAATGGGCTCAGTGGCGCCTTCCTTCCGAAAGTGAACCAGCCGATTCGCGTCTTCAGCGCGATGAGTCGTCCCGCGGACTTTGATGTGTTCATCCAGATTTGACCTAGGTTGTCGGTGCCTATAAGGAGGTCGATATCTCTGTATTTTAGGTCGTTGACTAGATCCGCGTATTCTTCGATGTCACCGTCTTGCAGTCGTTCTGCTGGTGGGAAGATGGATTCTGTAATCACTGAAATGCCCAAACATTCGACGGGAATGGGCAGCTGCGGAGCGAATCTGCTCACGAGATTGATACCATAACAGGAGTATTCATGAACCTCTGAGGCTTGGCCTCCTAATGTATGGTTGATCAAATGTTCTTTGTCCGTAATTGGAGCTTTGAGCGCTTTGGCTAGTCTTGTCGTGATGTAGGATCTCTGAGACCCTATGTCTAGGAGTATCCTCCTCTGCTGCAACCCATTCGCCGTCAATATGTTGACATAGCCAGTTGCAAGGTTAGACTTTTTTGCGATTCTGTTTGCCAGATCTTTAATACTATCGGGAACCGGAATTTCCGAATCGCTCGATTCGACTGTTGACCCCATAAGGGTATTCGTTTCTACCTTATTCGAAGCCCGGACGCACAGCAATGCATAATGGGCCCCGTTACAAGTTTTACATTTGAGTTTTTGTCTGCATTTAGCAGCCACGTGGTTCCTCCGCAAGCATTTCGCACAAGCGTTCGCTTTTTGTACGATCTCAGCTCGTTCGGAGTTGGTCATTACTTTTTTGCACTTAGTGGAAATGTGATTTTTCATATTGCAAATTAAACACGAGTGATCGCCTTCTACTTCTTGGTTACCGAAGAAAGTATGATTATCCCTTGCCTTCGGCGTGTTGAAGCTACTTTTTTCCCCCCTTGGTATTGGTACGGAATTTGGAATTTCGATCCGGGGCAGGACCAACATTAGCTCTGGCCATCGATGGGGCCGATTTGATTTTGTTTTCTTTCCCCAAAAATTTGAGTAGAGCCTCTAGTTGGAGTTCTGCCTCGTTGGTCTTGGATACCTCGTGCACTCTCAGGAAGGAGTCCCTCACTGAGCTAGGTAGATTGTCTAGGATAGTTGGCAAGATCATTACCGCCGCGCCCTCGAAATTCGAAACGAGAGTTTTGAGAGCTTTGATATTCTGCGAAACTAATGGAATCACCGTATGCCACTTATCTGGGTTCCTGAAGCTCTTCGATGAACACGTCTTGATGATATCCGCGGCATAGGCGTACTGAGCGGAGAATACGCTGCCGTACTCCTCCTTGATGATGTCCAGTGCTGTTTCGTAGAATTCCTCCTTGAGATGTAGATGTGAGATCGCTTTGAAAGCGTTCCCCACCAAACAACTCTTAAGTCTCTTGAACTTTTCCAACGGTGATGTACACACACTCACTGCTGACTCGTAAAGTTCGAACCACTCTTGGAACTTTTTGGCATCGCCGGCGAACTTGGGTATCTTTTCCTCCTGCTTGACGAACACGTCTTTGGGGAACATCATGGTACCTTGGCTGGTGGCTGATGGTGGCCACGCTGGTACACTCCCCGAGCTTGTTGAAGGTCCCGCCAGGTTCTGTCTCAGGATCTGGATCTGTGTGAGGGCTTTGAAGATCTTCTCATCGTATTCTACACAGCGGTCCTCCCAGTCATTTCTGTCTTTGAGCTCGGCCGGTGTTGCCGGGGACTGGAAGCACTTCGTCAGCTCTCGGTTATGAGACTCGACCTTCGCTCGCAGTGATTTCAGTAGCTGTTCTTCTACGCTGAGGGCTACGTCAGTGACAGAAGCTGGGTTTTCTAGCCACTCCTCGACTACCTTGCAGCGCGTGGTGATCTGGCGTCTCCATTGCGCTCGTTGATGTTGCAAATCGTCGTAAATATCACGTTCTACACCTTCCTTGAGGTTGATTGCCATGTTTCACTATCGGGTTACAGCGTTTTGCGGCACGAAACCCGACTTTGTAGCAGGGATGAGTTGCACAACTTTCCGGGGTGGGCACTGATGAAAGTTTTGTTCTGACACCAAATTGTGTTGCATGCACTCTACTGAAAACTCGGTCTTTGGGTGTCGACTCCCCAACCGGTTCTGGCAATCAGCAACAGTCAGGATTTGCGAGCTAAAAGGCTCGAAAAGTACAGTTGGCCTGGCCAAAGATAGGCGAGAGCGGCTAGCTCTTTCACAGGCGTGTACACTTGTTATTGTTTTTCTTCGGCGACGTCTCCGGGCCGCTGTCTCCAGCTGGAGCCGTCGGAGACGCCGTCGGGTGGAACTCCCGACTGTGCCTCAATGCCAGATACCTGTGGGCTTATCAACCCTACTAATAAAGCGCTAAGGCTGAAAAGTGAAGCCTAAAAAGTCTTCTGATCTCGCCGAAAACGCGACACACAAATCTCCAAGCTGGCCTGAGTCGAACGATGGCTACTCACACGCGCGCATCCTCCGCAGAGGGGCTCAGCATTACTCCAAAGAAGAGCTACTTGACGGCGCGAGTCGCCGCATCACCGCGGCGCCAAATTCGAAAACTTTCTCTGCGCAAATCTCCGCAGGTTGGAGCCTTTCTGCGCTTCTTTCTCTTTGCCAACCACTGTCAGCTGATCTCTCAAACGATCATCGCGATCCATCTACGGCGTAGCTCGCGGAGTGCACTCTATGGTAACCAGTGGCGGACCAAGGAATCGCTCGAGGGGGCGGTTTCAGATTTCCAGTGTGCCGGGAGTGTTTTTCCCTCCTAAATGATGTGCTTAAATATTGGATTGTTCGTTTGATAATTGTTGGCTACAAACATTTATCTATAGAGAGATGATTTATGTGATGCTCCCTGCTAAACCTCATACCCCGCCTGAGAGGCCAGACTCGAGGTGGGGGGATCGCCCCATCGCCCTCCGCCTGGATCCGCCACTGATGGTAACTACCCGAAGTAGAGCCGCGATTGGTTTGGCATCCGGTGTATGAGCAGGGCCAGAGTTAGACTTATTCACCGTGGAAAACTTAGGAAATGACGTCAGGAGGCGCGTTGGATTCATCTTCGTTCACCTCCCGAAGCCTTAGCGCGCCGACAAGCCTGCAGCCGATCGCGAGCGGAGGAACTCTCATGGAGTGCGTTGAAGTTTTCCACCTTTGTGAACTCACTGACGCAATGGAGATAAACAGTATCAATCCTCGCGATTGGCGAATGGTGCGGCGCCCTCGGAAATTCGGCAAGTACGCTTCGACTCCGTGTATAAGGTGAACTCGCGCATGGTGCCCCTTTATTGATCAAGAGCACCATCAAGAAGTCTCTCGCGCGCAAGCGCCAAGCGAAGAAAACATTCGGCCTTCGCGCGAATCTTAACCATGCCAGTACGACTGCGAGTCCCGCAAAACGAAACCGCCTCGCCCATCCTCCAGTTCCCTCGCGATTGGCGAATGGAGCGGCACCCTCGGAAATTCGGCGAGTACGCCTCGACTCAGTGGATAAGGTGAACTCGCGCACGGTGCCCCTTTGTTGATCAAGAGCATCATCGAGAAGTCTCTCGCGCGCAAGCGCCAAGCAAAGGAAACATTCGGCCTTCGCGCGAATCTTGACCATGCCAGTACGACTGCAAGTCCCGCAAAACGAAACCGCCTCGCCCATCCTCCAGTTCCCCTGTAAGCGATCTGCGATGGACTGCCACTTTTGATGGCGACAAACTCAGGAGGCAACGCGTGCAGCGGAGGTCTCAACGCAGCGGAGGGCCGTGCGGCCGGCTCCAGTCGGCCGAAGGCCGGCTGGTTTATTGATAAACTGTGTGAAGGGTAGTCGATAGAAATCATTGACACTCGTAATAATATGATGAAAAGAATTAATTCTCCTTGAGAATATCGGGAGTCAAGTGCGCGAGACTGCTGGCAGACTCTGGCGCCCCCTGGCGGTGTCGTGGCTAACCACTCTACCGTCAGAGGATCGACCGTGCTGCATGTATGCACGCGACACGCGCTAGGAACGCGTAAAACAAAGAAATCTGATGTTACGCATCCGGACCGATAGGATGACTCGTTGAGGCTCGAGGGCAGCTCAAGTTGGATCCAAGTGGGGAAACATGGTCCAAAAAGCTTCAATATGGCAGACCCCGGGATTGGAGTGGCAATGAGGCCTCAGAAAGTGCTGAAATCCACTGGGAACGCGTGAAATTTGCAGAGAAACCTGATGTTACGCATCCGGGACCGATAGGATGACTCGTTGAGGCTCGAGGGCAGCTCGACTTGGCTCCAAGTGGGGAAACGGGGTCCAAAAAGCTTCAAAATGGCGGACCCCGGGATTGGAGTGGCAAGGAGGCCTCAGAAAGTGCTGAAATCGTCTGGGAACGCGTAAAATTCGCAGAGGAATCTAATGCAATCAATGCGGGAGCGATAGAATGACTCGTTGAGGCTCCGGGGCCGCTTGAATGGGCCCCAAGTTGGAAAACGGGGGTCCAAGAAGCTTCAAAATGGCGGATCATGGGACCGGAGTGGCAAGGAGGCCTCAAAAAACGCAGGAACCCACTGGGAACGCATGAAATTCTAATCTAATAAAACTCATCCGGGACCGATAAGATGACTCGTTGAGGCTCGAAGGCAGCTCAAATTGGCTCCAAAAAGGGAAACATGGTCCAAAAACCTTCAATATGGCGGACCCCGAGATTGGAGTGGCAAGGAGGCCCCAGAAAACGCTGAAACACACTGGGAACGCGTAGAATTTGCAGAGAAATCAAATGCAACGCATCCGGGACCGATAGGATGACTCGTTGAGGCTCGAGGGCAGCTCAAATTGGCTCAAAGGGGGAAAACGGGGTCCGAAAAGCTTCAAAATGGCGGATTCCGGGATTGGAGTGGCAAGGAGGCCTCAGAAAGTGCTGAAATCCACTGAGAGCGCGTAAAATTTGCAGAGGAACCTGATGTTTCGCATCCGGGACCGATAGGATGACTCGTTGAGGCTCGAGGGCAGCTCGACTTGGCTCCAAGTGGGGAAACGGGGTCCAAAAAGCTTCACAATGGCGGACCCCGGGATTGGAGTGGCAAGGAGGCCTCAAAAAGTGCTGAAATCCACTGGGAACGCGTAAAAGAGAGAAATCAGATGTAACGCATCCGGGACCGATAGGATGACTCGTTGAGGCTCGAAGGCAGCTCAAATTGGCTCCAGGTGGGGAAACGGGGTCCGAAAAGCTTCAAAATGGCGGACCCCGGGATTGGAGTGGCAAGGAGGCCTCAGAAAACGCTACAACACACTAGGAACGCGTAAAACAGAGAAATCTGATGTTACGCATCCGGGACCGACAGGATGACTCGTTGAGGCTCGAGGGCAGCTCAAATTGGCTGCAAGTGGGCAAACAGGATTCAAAAAGCTTCAAAATGGCGGACCCCGGGACCGGAGTGGCAAGGAGGCCTCAGAAAACGCAGGAACCCACTGGGAACGCGTGTTATTCGAAGGAGAATCTGATAAAACGCATCCGGGACGGATAAGATGACTCGTTGAGGCTCGACGGCAGCCCAAATTGGCTCCAAGTGGATAAACGAGGTCGAAAAAGCTTCAATATGGCGAACCCCGGGATTGGAGTGGGACGGAGGCCTCAGAAAACGCTGAAACACACTGGGAACGCGTAGAATTTGCAGAGAAATCAGATGTAACGCATCCGGGACCGATAGGATGACTCGTTGAGGCTCGAGGGCCGCTCAAATTGGCTCCAAGTGGGGAAACGGGGTCCAAAAAGCTTCAAAATGGCGGACTCCGGGATTGGAGTGGCAAGGAGGCCTCAGAAAGTGCTGAAATCCACTGGGAGCTCGTAAAATGTGCAGAGAAACCTGATGTTACGCATCCGCGGCCGATAGGATGACTCGTTGAGGCTCGAGGGCAGCTCAAATTGGCTCCAAGTGGAGAAACGGGGTCCAAAAAGCTTAAATATTGCGGATCCGGGATTAGAGTGGCAAAGAGGCCTCAGAAAGTGCTGAAATCCACTGGGAACGCGTGAAATTTGCAGAGAAATCTAATGCAATCAATGCGGGAGCGATAGAATGACTCGTTGAGGCTCCGGGGCCGCTTGAATGGGCCCCAAGTTGGAAAACGGGGGTCCAAGAAGCTTCAAAATGGCGGATCATGGGGCCGGAGTGGCAAGGAGGCCTCAGAAAACGCGGGAACCCACTGGGAACGCGTGAAATTCGAAGGAGAATCTAATAAAACGCATCCGGGACCGATAAGATGACTCGTTGAGGCTCGAGGGCAGCTCAAATTGGCTCCAAGTGGGGAAACATGGTCCAAAAACCTTCTATTTGGCGGACCCCAAGATTGGAGTGGCAAGGAGGCCTCAGAAAACGCTGAAACACACTGGGAACGCGTAGAATTTGCTGAGAAATCAGATGTGACGCATCCGGGACCGATAGGATGACTCGTTGAGGCTCGAGGGCAGCTCAAATTGGCTCCAAGTGGAGAAACGGGGTTCAAAAAGCTTCAAAATGGCGGATCCGGGATTGGAGTGGCAAAGAGGCCTCAGAAAACGCTGAAACGCACTAGGAACGCGTAAAACAGAGAAATCTGATGTTACGCATCCAGGACCGATAGGATGACTCGTCGAGGCTCGAGGGCAGCTCAAATTGGCTCCAAGTGGGGAAACGGGGTCCAAAAAGCTTCAAAATGGCGGACCCCGGGATTGGAGTGGCAATTAGGCCTCAGAAAGTGCTGAAATCCACTGGGAACGCGTGAAACTTGCGGAGAAATCTAATGCAATCAATGCGGGAGCGATAGAATGACTCGCTGAGGCTTCGGGGCCGCCTAAATGAGCCCCAAGTTGGCAACCGGGGGTCCTAGGAGCTTCAAATGGCGGATCCCGGGATCGGAGTGGCAAAGAGGCCTCAGCAAACGCAGGAACCCACTAGGAACGCGTAAAATTTGAAGTAGAATCTAATAAAACGCATCCGGGACCGATAAGATGACTCGTTGAGGCTCGAGGGCAGCTCAAATAGGCTCCAAAAAGGGAAACATGGTCCAAAAACCTTCAATATGGCGGACCCCGAGATTGGAGTGGCAAGGAGGCCTCAGAAAACGCTGAAACACACTGGGAACGCGTAGAATTTGCAGAGAAATCAAATGCAACGCATCCGGGACCGATAGGATGACTCGTTGAGGCTCGAGGGCAGCTCAAATTGGCTCAAAGGGGGAAAACGGGGTCCGAAAAGCTTCAAAATGGCGGATTCCGGGATTGGAGTGGCAAGGAGGCCTCAGAAAGTGCTGAAATCCACTAAGAGCGCGTGAAATTTGCAGAGGAACCTGATGTTTCGCATCCGGGACCGATAGGATGACTCGTTGAGGCTCGAGGGCAGCTCAAATTGGCTCCAAGTGGAGAAACGGGGTCCAAAAAGCTCAAAGATGGCGGACCCCGGCATTGGAGTGGCAAGGAGGCCTCAGAAAACGCTGAAACACACTAGGAACGCGTAAAACAGAGAAATCAGATGTAACGCATCCGGGACCGATGGGATGACTCGTTGAGGCTCAAAGGCAGCTCAAATTGGCTCCAGGTGGGGAAACGGGGTCCGAAAAGCTTCAAAATGGCGGACCCCGGGATTGGAGTGGCAATTAGGCCTCAGAAAGTGCTGAAATCCACTAGGAACGCGTAAAACAGAGAAATCTGATGTTACGCATCCGGGACCGATAGGATGACTCGTTGAGGCGCGAGGGCAGCTCAAATTGGCTCCAAGTGGGCAAACAGGATTCAAAAAGCTTCAAAATGGCGGACCCCGGGACCGGAGTGGCAAGGAGGCCTCAGAAAACGCAGGAACCCACTGGGAACGCGTGTTATTCGAAGGAGAATCTGATAAAACGCATCCGGGACCGATAAGATGACTCGTTGAGGCTCGACGGCAGCCCAAATTGGCTCCAAAAGGATAAACGAGGTCGAAAAAGCTTCAATATGGCGGACCCCGGGATTGGAGTGGCACGGAGGCCTCAGAAAACGCTGAAACACACTGGGAACGCGTAGAATTTGCAGAGAAATCAGATGTAACGCATCCGGGACCGATAGGATGACTCGTTGAGGCTCGAGGGCCGCTCAAATTGGCTCCAAGTGGGGAAACGGGGTCCAAAAAGCTTCAAAATGGCGGACTTCGGGATTGGAGTGGCAAGGAGGCCTCAGAAAGTGCTGAAATCCACTGGGAGCTCGTAAAATGTGCAGAGAAACCTGATGTTACGCATCCGCGGCCGATAGGATGACTCGTTGAGGCTCGAGGGCAGCTCAAATTGGCTCCAAGTGGAGAAACGGGGTCCAAAAAGCTTAAATATTGCGGATCCGGGATTAGAGTGGCAGAGAGGCCTCAGAAAACGCTGAAACACACTAGGAACGCGTAAAACGGACAAATCTGATGTTACGCATCCAGGACCGATAGGATGACTCGTTGAGGCTCGAGGGCAGCTCAAATTGGCTCCAAGTGGGGAAACAGGGTCCAAAAAGCTTCAAAATGACGGATCCGGGATTGGAGTGGCAAGGAGGCCTCAGAAAGTGCTGAAATCCACTGGGAACGCGTGAAATTTGCAGAGAAATCTAATGCAATCAATGCGGGAGCGATAGAATGACTCGTTGAGGCTCCGGGGCCGCTTAAATGGGCCCCAAGTTGGAAAACGGGGGTCCAAGAAGCTTCAAAATGGCGGATCATGGGGCCGGAGTGGCAAGGAGGCCTCAGAAAACGCGGGAACCCACTGGGAACGCGTGAAATTCGAAGGAGAATCTAATAAAACGCATCCGGGACCGATAAGATGACTCGTTGAGGCTCGAGGGCAGCTCAAATTGGCTCCAAGTGGGGAAACATGGTCCAAAAACCTTCAGTATGGCGGACCCCGAGATTGGAGTGGCAAGGAGGCCTCAGAAAACGCTGAAACACACTGGGAACGCGTAGAATTTGCAGAGAAATCAGATGTGACGCATCCGGGACCGATAGGATGACTCGTTGAGGCGCGAGGGCAGCTCAAATTGGCTCCAAGTGGGCAAACAGGATTCAAAAAGCTTCAAAATGGCGGACCCCGGGACCGGAGTGGCAAGGAGGCCTCAGAAAACGCAGGAACCCACTGGGAACGCGTGTTATTCGAAGGAGAATCTGATAAAACGCATCCGGGACCGATAAGATGACTCGTTGAGGCTCGACGGCAGCCCAAATTGGCTCCAAAAGGATAAACGAGGTCGAAAAAGCTTCAATATGGCGGACCCCGGGATTGGAGTGGCACGGAGGCCTCAGAAAACGCTGAAACACACTGGGAACGCGTAGAATTTGCAGAGAAATCAGATGTAACGCATCCGGGACCGATAGGATGACTCGTTGAGGCTCGAGGGCCGCTCAAATTGGCTCCAAGTGGGGAAACGGGGTCCAAAAAGCTTCAAAATGGCGGACTTCGGGATTGGAGTGGCAAGGAGGCCTCAGAAAGTGCTGAAATCCACTGGGAGCTCGTAAAATGTGCAGAGAAACCTGATGTTACGCATCCGCGGCCGATAGGATGACTCGTTGAGGCTCGAGGGCAGCTCAAATTGGCTCCAAGTGGAGAAACGGGGTCCAAAAAGCTTAAATATTGCGGATCCGGGATTAGAGTGGCAGAGAGGCCTCAGAAAACGCTGAAACACACTAGGAACGCGTAAAACGGACAAATCTGATGTTACGCATCCAGGACCGATAGGATGACTCGTTGAGGCTCGAGGGCAGCTCAAATTGGCTCCAAGTGGGGAAACAGGGTCCAAAAAGCTTCAAAATGACGGATCCGGGATTGGAGTGGCAAGGAGGCCTCAGAAAGTGCTGAAATCCACTGGGAACGCGTGAAATTTGCAGAGAAATCTAATGCAATCAATGCGGGAGCGATAGAATGACTCGTTGAGGCTCCGGGGCCGCTTAAATGGGCCCCAAGTTGGAAAACGGGGGTCCAAGAAGCTTTAAAATGGCGGATCATGGGGCCGGAGTGGCAAGGAGGCCTCAGAAAACGCGGGAACCCACTGGGAACGCGTGAAATTCGAAGGAGAATCTAATAAAACGCATCCGGGACCGATAAGATGACTCGTTGAGGCTCGAGGGCAGCTCAAATTGGCTCCAAGTGGGGAAACATGGTCCAAAAACCTTCAGTATGGCGGACCCCGAGATTGGAGTGGCAAGGAGGCCTCAGAAAACGCTGAAACACACTGGGAACGCGTAGAATTTGCAGAGAAATCAGATGTGACGCATCCGGGACCGATAGGATGACTCGTTGAGGCTCGAGGGCAGCTCAAATTGGCTCCAAGTGGAGAAACGGGGTCCAAAAAGCTTGAATATGGCGGATCCGGGATTGGAGTGGCAAAGAGGCCTCAGAAAACGCTTAAACACACTAGGAACGCGTAAAACAGAGAAATCTGATGTTACGCATCCGGGACCGATAGGATGACTAGTTGAGGCTCGAGGGCAGCTCAAATCGGCTCCAAGTGGGGAAACGGGGTCCGAAAAGCTTAAATATGGCGGATCCGGGATTAGAGTGGCAAAGAGGCCTCAGAAAACGCTGAAACACACTAGGAACGCGTAAAACAGAGAAATCTGATGTTACGCATCCAGGACCGATAGGATGACTCGTTGAGGCTCGAGGGAAGCTCAAATCGGCTCCAAGTGGGGAAACGGGGTTCAAAAAGCTTCAAAATGGCGGACCCCGGGATTGGAGTGGCAATTAGGCCTCAGGGAGTGCTGAATTCCTCTGGGAACGCGTGAAATCTGCAGAGAAATCTAATGCAATCAATGCGGGAGCAATAGAATGACTCGTTGAGGCTCCGGGGCCGCTTCAATGAGCCTTAAGTTGGAAAACGGGGGTCCAAGAAGCTTCAAAATGGCGGATCCCGGGGCCGGAGTGGCAAGGAGGCCTCAGCAAACGCAGGAACCCACTAGGAACGCGTAAAATTCGAAGGAGAATCTGATAAAACGCATCCGGGACCGATAAGATGACTCGTTTAGGCTCGAGGGCAGCTCTAATTGGCTCAAAGGGGGAAAACGGGGTCCAAAAAGCTTCAAAATGGCGGATTCCGGGATTGGAGTGGCAAGGAGGCCTCAGATGTGCTGATATCCACTAAGAGCGCGTAAAATTTGCAGAGGAACCTGATGTTTCGCATCCGGGACCGATAGGATGACTCGTTGAGGCTCGAGGGCAGCTCAAATTGGCTCCAAGTGGAGAAACGGGGTCCAAAAAGCTCAAATATGGCGGACCCCGGCATTGGAGTGGCAAGGAGGCCTCAGAAAACGCTGAAATCCACTGGGAACGCGTGAAATTTGCAGAGAAATCTAATGCAATCAATGCGAGAGCGATAGAATGACTCGTTGAGGCTCCGGGGCCGCTTAAATGAGCCTCAAGTTGGAAAACGGGGGTCCAAGAAGCTTCAAAATGGCGGATCCCGGGGCCGGAGTGGCAAGGAGGCCTCAGCAAACGCAGGAACCCACTGGGAACGCGTGAAATTTGAAGGAGAATCTGATAAAACGCATCCGGGACCGATAAGATGACTCGTTGAGGCTCGAGGGCAGCTCAAGTTGGCTCCAAGTGGGGAAACATGGTCCAAAAAGCTTCAATATGGCGGACCCCGAGATTGGAGTGGCAAGGAGGCCTCAGAAAACGCTGAAACACACTAGGAACGCGTAAAACAAAGAAATCTGATGTTACGCATCCGGGACCGATAGGATGACTCGTTTAGGCTCGAGGGCAGCTCAAATTGGCTCAAAGGGGGAAAACGGGGTCCAAAAAGCTTCAAAATGGCAGTTTCCGGGATTGGAGTGGCAAGGAGGCCTCAGATGTGCTGAAATCCACTAAGAGCGCGTAAAATTTGCAGAGGAACCTGATGTTCCGCATCCGGGACCGATAGGATGACTCGTTGAGGCTCGAGGGCAGCTCAAATTGGCTCCAAGTGGAGAAACGGGGTCCAAAAAGCTCAAATATGGCGGACCCCGGGATTGGAGTGGCACGGAGGCCTCAGAAAACGCTGAAACACACTGGGAACGCGTAGAATTTGCAGAGAAATCAGATGTAACGCATCCGGGACCGATAGGATGACTCGTTGAGGCTCGAGGGCCGCTCAAATTGGCTCCAAGTGGGGAAACGGGGTCCAAAAAGCTTCAAAATGGCGGACCGCGGGATTGGAGTGGCAAGGAGGCCTCAGAAAGTGCTGAAATCCACTGGGAGCTCGTAAAATGTGCAGAGAAACCTGATGTTACGCATCCGCGGCCGATAGGATGACTCGTTGAGGCTCGAGGGCAGCTCAAATTGGCTCCAAGTGGAGAAACGGGGTCCAAAAAGCTTAAATATTGCGGATCCGGGATTAGAGTGGCAAAGAGGCCTCAGAAAACGCTGAAACACACTAGGAACGCGTAGAACGGACAAATCTGATGTTACGCATCCAGGACCGATGGGATGACTCGTTGAGGCTCGAGGGCAGCTCAAATTGGCTCCAAGTGGGGAAACAGGGTCCAAAAAGCTTCAAAATGACGGACCCCGGGATTGGAGTGGCAAGGAGGCCTCAGAAAGTGCTGAAATCCACTGGGAACGCGTGAAATTTGCAGAGAAATCTAATGCAATCAATGCGGGAGCGATAGAATGACTCGTTGAGGCTCCGGGGCCGCTTAAATGGGCCCCAAGTCGGAAAACGGGGGTCCAAGAAGCTTCAAAATGGCGGATCATGGGGCCGGAGTGGCAAGGAGGCCTCAGAAAACGCGGGAACCCACTGGGAACGCGTGAAATTCGAAGGAGAATCTAATAAAACGCATCCGGGACCGATAAGATGACTCGTTGAGGCTCGAGGGCAGCTCAAGTTGGCTCCAAGTGGGGAAACATGGTCCAAAAAGCTTCAATATGGCGGACCCCGTGATTGGAGTGGCAATGAGGCCTCAGAAAACGCTGAAACACACTAGGAACGCGTAAAACAAAGAAATCTGATGTAACGAATCCGGGACCGATAGGATGACTCGTTTAGGCTCGAGGGCAGCTCAAATTGGCTCAAAGGGGAAAACGGGGTCCAAAAAGCTTCAAAGTGGCGGATTCCGGGATTGGAGTGGCAAGGAGGCCTCAGAAAACGCTGAAACACACTAGGAACGCGTAAAACAGAGAAATCTGATGTTACGCATCCGGGACCGATAGGATGACTCGTTGAGGCTCGAGGGCAGCTCAAATTGGCTCCAAGTGGGGAAACGGGGTCCAAAAAGCTTCAAAATGGCGGACCCCGGGATTGGAGTGGCAATGAGGCCTCAGAAAGTGCTGAAATCCACTGGGAACGCGTGAAATTTGCAGAGAAACCTGATGTTACGCATCCGGGACCGATAGGATGACTCGTTGAGGCTCGAGGGCAGCTCAAATTGGCTCCAAGTGGAGAAACGGGGTCCAAAAAGCTCAAATATGGCGGACCCCGGGATTGGAGTGGCAAAGAGGCCTCAGAAAACGCTGAAACACGCTAGGAACGCGTAAAACAAAGAAATCTGATGTAACGAATCCGGGACCGATAGGATGACTCGTTTAGGCTCGAGGGCAGCTCAAATTGGCTCCAAGTGGGGAAACGGGGTCCAAAAAGCTTCAAAATGGCGGACCCCGGGATTGGAGTGGCAATGAGGCCTCAGAAAGTGCTGAAATCCACTACGAACGCGTGAAATTTGCAGAGAAACCTGATGTTACGCATCCGGGACCGATAGGATGACTCGTTGAGGCTCGAGGGCAGCTCAAATTGGCTCCAAGTGGAGAAACGGGGTCCAAAAAGCTCGAATATGGCGGACCCCGGGATTGGAGTGGCAAAGAGGCCTCAGAAAACGCTGAAACACGCTAGGAACGCGTAAAACAAAGAAATCTGATGTAACGAATCCGGGACCGATAGGATGACTCGTTTAGGCTCGAGGGCAGCTCAAATTGGCTCAAAGGGGAAAACGGGGTCCAAAAAGCTTCAAAGTGGCGGATTCCGGGATTGGAGTGGCAAGGAGGCCTCAGAAAACGCTGAAACACACTAGGAACGCTTAAAACAAAGAAATCTGATGTAACGAATCCGGGACCGATAGGATGACTCGTTTAGGCTCGAGGGCAGCTCAAATTGGCTCAAAGGGGAAAACGGGGTCCAAAAAGCTTCAAAGTGGCGGATTCCGGGATTGGAGTGGCAAGGAGGCCTCAGAAAACGCTGAAACACACTAGGAACGCGTAAAACAGAGAAATCTGATGTTACGCATCCGGGACCGATAGGATGACTCGTTGAGGCTCGAGGGCAGCTCAAATTGGCTCCAAGTGGGGAAACGGGGTCCAAAAAGCTTCAAAATGGCGGACCCCGGGATTGGAGTGGCAATGAGGCCTCAGAAAGTGCTGAAATCCACTGGGAACGCGTGAAATTTGCAGAGAAACCTGATGTTACGCATCCGGGACCGATAGGATGACTCGTTGAGGCTCGAGGGCAGCTCAAATTGGCTCCAAGTGGAGAAACGGGGTCCAAAAAGCTCAAATATGGCGGACCCCGGGATTGGAGTGGCAAAGAGGCCTCAGAAAACGCTGAAACACACTAGGAACGCGTAAAACAAAGAAATCTGATGTAACGAATCCGGGACCGATAGGATGACTCGTTTAGGCTCGAGGGCAGCTCAAATTGGCTCAAAGGGGAAAACGGGGTCCAAAAAGCTTCAAAGTGGCGGATTCCGGGATTGGAGTGGCAAGGAGGCCTCAGAAAACGCTGAAACACACTAGGAACGCGTAAAACAGAGAAATCTGATGTTACGCATCCGGGACCGATAGGATGACTCGTTGAGGCTCGAGGGCAGCTCAAATTGGCTCCAAGTGGGGAAACGGGGTCCAAAAAGCTTCAAAATGGCGGACCCCGGGATTGGAGTGGCAATGAGGCCTCAGAAAGTGCTGAAATCCACTGGGAACGCGTTAAATTTGCAGAGAAACCTGATGTTACGCATCCGGGACCGATAGGATGACTCGTTGAGGCTCGAGGGCAGCTCAAATCGGCTCCAAGTGGAGATCCGGGGTCCAAAAAGCTTAAATATGGCGGATCCGGGATTGGAGTGGCAAAGAGGCCTCAGAAAACGCTGAAACACACCAGGAACGCGTAAAACAGAGAAATCTGATGTTACGCATCCGGGACCGATAGGATGACTCGTTGAGGCTAGAGGGCAGCTCAAATTGGCTACAAGTGGGGAAACGGGGTCCAAAAAGCTTCAAAATGGCGGACCCCGAGATTGGAGTGGCAATTAGGCCTCAGAGAGTCCTGAATTCCACTGGGAACGCGTGAAATTTGCAGGGAAATCTAATGCAATCAATGCGGGAGCGATAGAATGACTCGTTGAGGCTCCGGGTCCGCTTAAATGAGCCTCAAGTGGGAAAACGGGGGTCCAAGAAGCTTCAAAATGGCGGATCCCGGGGCCGGAGTGCCAAGGAGGCCTCAGCAAACGCAGGAACCCACTAGGAACGCGTGAAATTCGAAGGAGAATCTCATAAAACGCATCCGGGACCGATAAGAAGCCGATCCCATGTCGTCATGCTCTGCGGAGCACAGGATCTGAGACAGTGTACCGCTGAAGGTAACGTGTTCCAGACCCTCGAGCGTATCCAGCCGCTCCTGATTCAGTTGAAATCGGAGTCACCAACGATAGCGACATTGACATGGGTGACACTCCCAGAGGATCGCTTCTGTGGGGTCACTCCAAGCATCAACGACGGCATGGCCAACAACCTTGCGTTAAGTGCATCAGGAATCGAAATCCTGGACCTCCGTTACCTCAAGGAGAACCCGGCCAACTTCATTCGAAGGGGGAACCTGGGAGACGAATGCCACTTCTACGGCCTGAGTCCCGATGGTGCAGCGCGAGCGACGTATGAGATTCTTCAGCGTCTCTCAAACTACCCTGGTCTGACTGCAGACATGGTCAGCGCCCGGGCGAGGATGGGCCGAGAGAGAGAAGAAATGATTAAGGCCGAGAAGGAGCGACGCAAGGCAGAGAAGGCCGAAGAAAAAAAGAAGGCGAAAGAAGACGTGGCGAGGAAGATCATTCCGAACCAATGTGCGACTTGTGGCCACATCCCGAGCACGATTGAGGTCTCGACGGAAGTGGACGAAGAAGTACTAGATTGGACGCGGAGGCTTGACCTAGAATTGCCTAGGCAGCCGCCGCTAGCATCAGCATCAGGCCCACCCCATGCCCCTGCGGGGAGGCCACATCCGAACTCTGACCGCAGATTATCTGGCGGAAGACGGGGGAGAGATGTGTCCTCTGGCCCCAACGGAAGCCGAGGAGGATCCGGGAATGGTGGCCAGTCTACTGGCCAGCAACGAAGGAGAGACTGAAGCAGAAGTTGGAGCCGACACGGAAGGTCGAGGTCCGGGACAAGGAATCGTGATCGACGATCGAGATCCCGGTCTAGGCCCCGTTCCGTGGCATGGAGACAGAACAACAACAACGACGGCCGGAGGGGATCAAGAAGCCCAGCTCAAGGGCGGTCCCGCAGAATGCATTGGCAGGATCGGGATCGACCCCAAGAAGAGAGCCGGGAACCCCCCCGCCGCAGACAACAACAACAGCAACAAAGACCTACAACTCCTCAGCCCCCACCAGGGTACAGGGTATTGACTGGGCGATTGGACTCATCAAGACCTGGCCCCGGTGCGGGAAACCAGAGGCAAGTTTAGAAGAAAACCCAGTCGACTGAGGAAGCGCCGGACGAAGCGTGGTGGAACGCGAAAACCGTCCAACATAACTATCGCAACCATCAATTTGACTGGAGCGAGAAACAACCGATCGAAATGGGCGCAACTTGACGTAGACGTAATACACGACTCCAAGGCGGATCTCGTACTGGTGAGTGAAACACGTCTGATGAACAAAGAAAAACCTCCGACAATTCCCGGCTACACATGGCACGGAAGCAACAGAACAGGATCGTCAGGAAGACAATCCAACGGAGGCGTGGGATGTCTCACGTCGACCAGTTTGGAAATAACAGGATCCGACTCAGGACAAGACTGGAGTGCAATAACAATAAAATACGGAAAGGACGAATGGGTGATATCAGTTTACTGTGCTCACGCATCCGTCAAGACCAACGAGAAATTCTTCAGGTCAGTGTCACACTTCATAACCAACAGATGCATGGGGAAGGGAATTGTGATAGGTGGAGATTTCAACGCACACACATGTATGTTTGAGGAATCAAACAATTCTAGAGGGAATTTACTCCTAGAATTCGTTCAGGCCCACGGATTGAATGCCACAGACATTTGTCGAGGCAGATATACGAGAGGCAAGGCCGTTATAGACTACATGTTGTGTAATGAAAAAGTTTTCACTGAGGCTATTGACATGGTGGTAGACGAAAAAAGAGAATTGACACGATTGAGTGATCACAATCTCCTTCTCTTCACGTGTAAGGGCCCAATACAGGGTAACCCGAATGGGAATGAGAAGAAGCTTATCACAAAAATTAATGCGTACAAAGCGGCAAAGATAACATGTCGGAGGCTGAGGAGTAGCGATGATGATGACAGCGCGCACCTGAGCTACAAAGACCTCATGAAAACACTGAAAGAAGGGATCAATAGAGCTACCACGTCATATCAAATAACAACCGGCCGATCTCAGATGTCGCCCGCAGTCAGACGGGCGACAAGAGAACGAAAGAGTGCGCTTAGCCAGAGCCACACAGGTTGACGTGGAAAGAGCAGAGAACGAATATCGAGCAGCTCAAAACGCGGTACGACGCGCGCTGGAGCGAGACGAGGAAACTAGGTACTCTATGCTGAGCGAGAGGATCCTCAGAGCGCCGAAAAACGAAAGAGCGAAATTGTTTTGGAATCACGTATCGAAGGCAAACAGAGTCACCCAGAGAAAACCAGTCATAATTGATGACGACGGGAACAAAGTACCCGCTGAGGGAATGAGAAGTTATCTAACCCACATAGGACGGAAGTCTCTGGAGGCAAACCCTGTAACTGTCTTGAGCCCCCCTGTAGAACGGGCGGTAGAAACAGACATACAAACAAATGAGCTTGAAATAAGGACATGCCTCGGGCAAATGTCAGCAAAAACCGCCACGGGAGAGGATGAAATACCGGCAGCTGTACTTAAAGAACTTGGTGACCTCGGAATTACCCGAATCACTCAAGTATTCAATGACATATTCGGAGGGAACGCATGCGTACCCGAAGAATGGAAAGTCGGGCGAGTATCGATGATTGAGAAACCGAACTCGACCAAAGGAAACTTAGCAACATACAGGCCGATAACAATATCTGATGTACTCTATAGAGCATTCATGAAGATTCTGGTTAATAGAATCAATGAATGGATCAAGGAAGAGGAAATCCTCAGCGAGATGCAAAACGGGTTCAGACCAGGCAGACGAGGGGATGACAATTTGTTCATTTTATCGTCTGCAATCGAGATATCCCGCATCCAAGGCAAAGGTCTGTTGTGCTGCTTTCTGGACTGCCCCAAGGCGTACGACAGAATAAGGAGAGAAACCTTATGGGAAAGGCTGGACTGCCTGGGGATGGACCCAGCATGGATTCAGTTACTCAAAAACATATATACAGAGAACCATGTGCTCGTAAAAATGGACGAATTCTCGTCCCAAAGACTGAGTACGGATATTGGCCTGAGGCAGGGCTGTCCGCTCTCACCAATTCTTTTTTCTCTGTACATAACCGAGCTAGAAAACCGAATACTGGGGACGAGATGTGGCTTCGAAGCCATTACGGGAATCAACCCGACTCGAGCTACCAAAATCCCTGGATTATTTTATGCAGATGACTTGGTGCTCATCGCCCAAAATTATGAGGAGATGAGTATCCTGCTCGACGTTACCTCAGAGTTCGGGACGGAAACACAGCTAACATTCAATCCGAGTAAGAGCGCCATAGTTATTTTCAATGAGGAAAATACGGGCCAACAGAGACCACTGAGGATTCAGCAAATGGAGCTAGAGACTCAGGACAGCTACAAATACCTCGGAATTACGTTCAGTAAGGATCCAAACTACCTTTGTGAACACGAAAAGTCGCAAAAAAAGAAAGCGGAGGAAGCACTGCAGCGGATGCACGCACAGTGCCTCTGGACGTTTAACAAGTTCGAAATATCCAAGATTCAGTGGAAGGCCACCGCAGTACCGGCGTTGACTTATGCAAACGCGGTTACTGCGACGAGGAACTCCAGAGCACTCACAGCATATCTGGAAAAAACCCAGATGGCAGCCGGCCGTTGGGCGTTGGGTATCACTGGATACAAAGTCGCTAACGAATTCATTCTTGGAGAGACTGGATGGTCAACTTTTGAGGCAAGAGAAGCGCAGAGTAAAATTAGATACTTTACGCGGATCAGCGCCATGGGCGCGGAGCGATGGCCTCGAGTCATACTATCCGCCATGGCTATCACAAAAACATACACCGAGGCAGTCAAGCGACTTAAGTTCCCACGGACCAAGTATGGGTGCGATGACATACCGTTGACCTATACCTTGGAGGGAGCCCCGCTCCTGAAGAGATTCTACAAGGAAGTGAAGGACCGAATACGACGCACCCAAGACGAGGCGTGGAGGAAAGGTATGGACCTGAAACCAAGCCTCGGAGTGTACAATAAGTACAAGGAGCAGAGAGGATTGACGTCAAGAGAAACGTACGAAAACAAGAGAGGGAGCACCTTGCTAGCATTAGCAAGAGCAGGGATGCTTCCGACTCGAAAATTCCGCAGTAGATTCCAACGAATCCATCCATACTGCTTGAAGTGTGGAATGGAGGAGGAAACAACCCAGCACGTGCTAATGGAATGCACCCCACATCACTTCGAAGAAGAGGAACTCCCGAGAAAATTAGGGCTCCAAGGAGAACCAGATCGTGGCGAGCTGAGGAAAACGAAGGAACTACTCATGCGATGGGAAGAGGAGACCCGACTGATCTGCTGAGCAATCGCCCCTGACATGAAAGGGATATAACGTCTATGAGATTGTATCATATGAGTCATATGGATCAATAAAACCATAACCATAACCATAACCAAGATGACTCGTTGAGGCTCGAGGGCAGCTCAAGTTGGATCCATGGTAAACATGGTCCAAAAAGCTTCAATATGGCAGACCCCGGGATTGGAGTGGCAATTAGGCCTCAGAAAGTGTTGAAATCCACTGGGAACGCGTGAAATTTGCAGAGAAACCTGATGTTACGCATCCGGGACCGATAGGATGACTCGTTGAGGCTCGAGGGCAGCTCGAATTGGCTCCAAGTGGGGAAACGGGGTCCAAAAAGCTTCAAAATGGCGGATCATGGGACCGGAGTGGCAAGGAGGCCTCAGAAAACGCAGGAACCCACTGGGAACGCATGAAATTCGAAGGAAAATCTAATAAAACTCATCCGGGACCGATAAGATGACTCGTTGAGGCTCGAAGGCAGCTCAAATTGGCTCTAAAGAGGGAAACATGGTCCAAAAACCTTCAATATGGCGGACCCCCAGATTGGAGTGGCAAGGAGGCCTCAGAAAACGCTGAAACACACTGGGAACGCGTAGAATTTGCAGAGAAATCAAATGCAACGCATCTGGGACCGATAGGATGACTCGTTAAGGCTCGAGGGCAGCTCAAATTGGCTCAAAGGGGGAAAACGGGGTCCGAAAAGCTTCAAAATGGCGGATTCCGGGATTGGAGTGGCAAGGAGGCCTCAGAAAGTGCCGAAATCCACTAAGAGCGCGTAAAATTTGCAGAGGAACCTGATGTTTCGCATCCGGGACCGATAGGATGACTCGTCGAGGCTCGAGGGCAGCTCAAATTGGCTCCAAGTGGAGAAACGGGGTCCAAAAAGCTCAAATATGGCGGACCCCGGCATTGGAGTGGCAAGGAGGCCTCAGAAAACGCTGAAACACACTAGGAACGCGTGAAACAGAGAAATCTGATGTTACGCATCCGGGACCGATAGGATGACTCGTTGAGGCTCGAGGGCAGCTCAAATTGGCTCCAAGTGGGGGAACGGGGTCCAAAAAGCTTCAAAATGGCGGATTTCGGGATTGGAGTGGCAAGGAGGCCTCAGAAAGTGCTGAAATCCACTGGGAGCTCGTAAAATGTGCAGAGAAACCTGATGTTACGCACCCGCGGCCGATAGGATGACTCGTTGAGGCTCGAGGGCAGCTCAAATTGGCTCCAAGTGTAGAAACGGGGTCCAAAAAGCTTAAATATTGCGGATCCGGGATTAGAGTGGCAAAGAGGCCTCAGAAAACGCTGAAACACACTAGGAACGCGTAAAACGGACAAATCTGATGTTACGCATCCGGGACCGATAGGATGACTCGTTTAGGCTCGAGGGCAGCTCAAATTGGCTCCAAGTGGGGAAACGGGGTCCAAAATGCTTCAAAATGGCGGACCCCGGGATTGGAGTGGCAATTAGGCCTCAGAAAGTGCTGACATCCACTGGGAACGCGTGAAATTTGCAGAGAAATCTAATGCAATCAATGCGGGAGCGATAGAATGACTCGTTGAGGCTCCGGGGCCGCTTAAATGAGCCTCAAGTTGGAAAACGGGGGTCCAAGAAGCTTCAAAATGGCGGATCCCGGGACCGGAGTGGCAAGGAGGCCTCAGCAAACGCAGGAACCGACTAAGAACGCGTAAAATTTGAAGGAGAATCTGATGAAACGCATCCGGGACCGATAAGATGACTCGTTGAGGCTCGAGGGCAGCTCAAGTTGGCTCCAAGTGGGGAAACATGGTCCAAAAAGCTTCAATATGGCGGACCCCGAGATTGGAGTGGCAAGGAGGCCTCAGAAAACGCTGAAATCCACTGGGAGCTCGTAAAATTTGCAGAGAAACCTGATATCACGCATCCGGGACCGATAGGATGACTCGTTGAGGTTCGAGGGCCAGCTCAAATTGGCTCCAAGTGGGGAACCGGGGTCCAAAAAGCCTAAATATGGCAGATCCGGGATTGGAACGGCAAAGAGGCCTCAGAAAACGCTGAAACACACTAGGAACGCGTAAAACAAAGAAATCTGATGTTACGAATCCGGGACCGATAAGATGACTCGTTGAGGCTCGAGGGCAGCTCAAATTGGCTCCAAGTGGGGAAACATGGTCCAAAAACCTTCAATATGGCGGACCCCGAGATTGGAGTGGCAAGGAGGCCTCAGAAAACGCTGAAACACACTGGGAACGCTTAGAATTTGCGGAGAAATCAGATGTAACGCATCCGGGACCGATAGGATGACTCGTTGAGGCTCGAGGGCAGCTCAAATGGGCTCCAAGTGGGGAAACGGGGTCCAAAAAGCTTCAAAATGGCGGACCCCGGGAATGGAGTGGCAAGGAGGCCTCCGAAAGTGCTGAAATCCACTGGAAGCTCGTAAAATGTGCAGAGAAACCTGATGTTACGCATCCGGGACCGATAGGATGACTCGTTGAGGTTCGAGGGCCAGCTCAAATTGGCTCCAAGTGGAGAAACGGGGTCCAAAAAGCTTAAATATTGCGGATCCGGGATTGGAGTGGCAAAGAGGCCTCAGAAAACGCTGAAACACACTAGGAACGCGTGAAACAGAGGAATCTGATGTTACGCATCCGGGACCGATAGGATGACTCGTTTAGGCTCGAGGGCAGCTCAAATTGGCTCCAAGTGGGGAAACAGGGTCCAAAATGCTTCAAAATGGCGGACCCCGGGATTGGAGTGGCAATTAGGCCTCAGTTAACGCTGAAACACACTAGGAACGCGTCGAATTTGCAGAGAAATCAGATGTCACGCATCCGGGACCGATAGGATGACTCGTTGAGGTTCGAGGGCAGCTCAAATTGGCTCCAAGTGGGGAAACGGTGTCTAAAAAGCTTCAAAATGGCGGATTCCGGGATCGGAGTGGCAAGGAGGCCTCAAAAAGTGCTGGAATCCACTGGGAGCGCGTGAAATTTGCAGAGGAACCTGATGTTACGCACGAAGATGACTCGTTGAGGCTCGAGGGCAGCTCAAATTCGCTCCAAGTGGGGAAACAGTGTCTAAAAATTTAAAGCACTAGGGCCGTAGGCACTACCGAAAGGGAGGAGCGGGAAAACGCGGTGATTGAGTGACCCGTTAGGAGGAGGAAGTCGGGTTATTGGTTTTTTGGTTTTCGGTCCGAAGTCATGGACATTAGATTCTGTAACTCGCTCCGACATGATACAAATCGTTTCCAGTTCTCGTATCAAGTTTTTGTCAATATTCGCTTCAAATTCCTTCCTCCTCTCAGGAATCGGATCTTCGTTCGAGTCGTGCAGTTCAACGAAGTTGTTCCGGTCTAGAATGTCGAGACGTTCATTGCGGAAAGGGATGTGCAACAGCCTCATTTCCTGTTGAAATTCAAAATGTCTGCCTGGTCGTAGTTACGGTATCTGAGAATTCGAGGGTTACTCCGCTTTCTATACACTTTGATACGGTAGGTATTCACTACTATCACGATTCGTTTCGTCAAACGGATCAGGATCCTCTTCAAGGTTCATATCATTACTATTTTCCTTTTTCGGTGTGTAACACGCCCGGAATTGGGCTAGAGTGACAGGTTTTAGACTAGCCGGTCGCTCCTCGTATCTTTCTATGTCGGACTTTGTCCGAATATCAGTACTGTCATCGACAAGTTTTCGACGTCCATCAACGACTTTCGTTTCCTGGCTTTGTATTATATCTTCCGGACGGTGTCATCGTTGGGATGGCTACCGCGACTCGTGGGGCCCAACTCATCAGTTGCCGAAGGAGATACGCTGCGGCTTCTTGAGCGGGCATCTCAACACTGTTGAGGATTTTCAACCCGACTTCGGTCATGAGCTGTGCCTGATCGGATTCGGCGTGGAGGCCGATTTAAGCGCAGGGCCGATTTCAGCGCAAGGCCGATTTCAGCGCAGAGCCGATTTCGGCGCTGGGCCGATTTCAGCGCGGGGCCAATTTCAGCGCAGGGCCGATTCCAGCGCAGGGCCGATTTCAGCGCACAGAGGGCGTCTCACACAAACGGTGTGATACGAAATGGAACCGTTTGATGTGAATGACTGCTTCGAGACAGGAGTGTTGAACTCCCTCGGTAACTATGTCAGTGGCTCGTTGAGACTTTGACGGGGCCGGAGGCAGCAGAAAACTCCCCGAGCGTAGCGAGGGGCACTCGCCAACGATCCTCCGACGGATTTCAACACCGAAAACACAGGAAGCTATGGTACCACATGCTTGACTGTGGTGCTTGGCTACGACAGCGCTTCGCGCTGAAATCGGCCCTGCGCTGAAATTGGCCCTGCGCTGAGATCGGCTCTGCGCTGAAATCGGCCCCGCGCTGAGATCGTTCCTGCGCTGAAATTGTCCCCGCGCTGACATCGACCCTGCGCCTAAATCGGCCCGCGCTGAGATTGGTCCGCACCGAATTCGGGATTGGTTTCATGTATTTTCGCAAGCTCGCGATGTAAATTACTAATTCCCCGATCTGCCTTATTCACAAAATCAACTACGTAGGCTGCGCAGGAGTATGGATCTAACATCATCTGTAAATCCATATTTGACTTGGTGGCACGTCAATTGGGCCCCAGCGTCGACTGGTCCCCGGCATCAAGTAGGCCCCGGGACTAAAGAAGCGATGCTTTCGACTCCCTCAATTGACCATAGTGCTCCCCTAGCTCTGGGGATCACTTGACGCCGGGGTCCAGTTGACGCCGGGGCCCAGTTGACGTGCACCCATTTGACTTGAATATGGACGCAATCCACGGATTGAAAGTAAACTTGAGGAGCGGGTCATGTTCCTCTTGAATATTACCGCTGGTCGTTTCAGAGACAATCTTATCGAATCCAAATAAGCCTCATAGTCGCATTCTATATCGAGTAACTATGCTTCGAAGGAATCGCGGGTTTTGGTACTTAAGTTTACCCTCGCGTTTTCCACGCGTTCCTCCCAAAGCTGTCGCCTACGGTCTTCCTTACTCAGCGGCAGAAGTACACGAGTCCGATCAATTGGCCGATAAGGGATATTAAAACGACAATGTCGCTCGACTCTTTTCGTACACGTGAGAGTATGAGAGAGCGTCTGATTACCTATCAATCCAGGGTCTCTGAAATCGTTCTCATCGACACTACACAAGAAAATCAACTGTATAGTACGTGGCATTCTCTCTGTTATGTCTTCATTAGGATCATCCGCGAGCCAAAAGAGTATACCTGCGTGGGGACTGCCACGCTGTTGCCATTCAATACGCAAAAAATGGTCGACAAAGCGATGCCGTTTGAACGGGTTATATGATTTTTTCGCACCCAACATACTCATCACGACTCGAAGTAACTTGTTGAAGTAAATTGCACACGTCACCGGGTCCTCTGCTATCAGATGAGCTCGTTTAGCTCCATTGAGTTTCTCGAAAACGTCCCCCTCCTCGATATCCGATCCGAGTTCTCTAAACTCATCGGATCAACGATGAAGGATCCGTAATAATCGTGTCCAATTCATTTCGTTGGCTGACAGAGTCATGAAACCAGTTGGTTTCCCCAACTGACGGATCATTGCAAATGTGTCTTCCTTCCGAGAGTGCCAGTATTGTTCTGAGTTTGGAACGGACCGCAAAAAAGCTTGATTAGCATCAACTAAACGTTCTACAAATTCCCGATTCTCGATTATGGGGTGTGATGTGTTCGGTCGCACGCAAGCACCGGAACATATTCTGAACTCCATCACGAGCCCGGAACCGAGGAATCTTCATTGCCATGTATAAGATATGTTGAGGCGTTACTCTGCGTCGGTCTCGTCGGCTAATCTCCTATGTAGCCATACTATACGCAGTGGCACGGTTACCTTCACCATTTGTCGATATTATATTCCGACCGTGTCCGAAGTAGATACCAGGAGAACAGAGCTCTTCAGCGTATTTGTCGAAGAGTAAACTCTCAGGAACCCGATCTTGCCCTGGAGCTATGTCCAAACAATAGTTCTCATTCCATAACATCGTCTGCTGCCCCACCCGACGCCGTTTCGGAGGCATATTACGTGACGTTTCCTCTAGTTACGCGGTGGACTTTAGCATTCTTTAACGCTAGCCGCGACTCGAGATCTACAACTTCGTTTCCGCTAACATTTCACTCGGTCGATTCTCGTGCCTGCTTCCCTCCACTGAGAAATAACGAAGCTCCATGGACCCCCACACACCGAACGGGTTTTCGGTATCGCAGCCGATGCATGCGTCCCGTAATCCCACACTATGTTCTACTGTTTTCCCCGTTCTGTTCTGCCCATGTGTGCTGCGTTCTGACCTTATTCCGCCGGAGCGTCTATGCCGAACAGCGCGTTTCCTCCGTGCGGCTTTTTTAAAGGCGTTTTCCCGCCAAAAGCTTCAATATGGCGGACCCCGAGATTGGGGTGGCAAGGAGGCCTCAGTTAACGCTGAAACACACTAGGAACGCGTCGAATTTGCAGAGAAATCAGATGTCACGCATCCGGGACCGATAGGATGACTCGTTGAGGCTCGAGGGCAGCTCAAATTGGCTCCAAGTGGGGAAACGGTGTCTAAAAAGCTTCAAAATGGCGGATTCCGGGATCGGAGTGGCAAGGAGGCCTCAAAAAGTGCTGGAATCCGTTGGGAGCGCATGAAATTTGCAGAGGAACCTGATGTTACGCACGAAGATGACTCGTTGAGGCTCGAGGGCAGCTCAAATTGGCTCCAAGTAGAGAAACGGGGTCCAAAAAGCTTAAATATGGCGGACCCCGGGATTGGAGTGGCAAGGAGGCCTCAGAAAACGCTGAAACACACTAGGAACGCGTAAAACAGAGGAATCTGATGTAATCAATGCGGGAGCGATAGAATGACTCGTTGAGGCTCCGGGGCCGCTTAAATGAGCCCCAAGTTGGAAAACGAGGGTCCAAGAAGCTTCAAAATGGCGGATCCCGGGACCGGAGTGGCAAGGAAGCCTCAGCAAGCGCAGGAACCCGCTAGGAACGCGTAAAATTTGAAGGAGAATCTAATAAAACGCATCCGATAAGATGACTCGTTGAGGCTCGAGGGCAGCTCGAATTGGCTCCAAGTGGGGAAACATGGTCCAAAAAGCTTCGATATGGCAGACCCCGAGATCGGAGTGGCAAGGAAGCCTCAGAAAACGCTGGAACACACTAGGAACGCGTAAAACAGAGAAATCTGATGTTACGCATCCGGGACCGATAGGAGGACTCGTTGAGGCTCGAGGGCAGCTCAAATTGGCTCCAAGCGGGGGAACGGGGTCCAAAAAGCTTCAATATGGCGGACGCCGGGATTGGAGTGGCAAGGAGGCCTCAGAAAACGCTGAAACACATTGGGAACGCGTGAAATTTGCAGAGAAATCTAATGCAATCAATGCGGGAGCGATAGAATGACTCGTTGAGGCTCCGGGGCCGCTTAAATGAGCCCCAAGTTGGAAAACGGGGGTCCAAGAAGCTTCAAAATGGCGGATCCCGGGACCGGAATGGCAAGGAAGCCTCAGAAAACGCGGGAACCCACTGGGAAAGCGTGAAATTTGAAGGAGAATCCAATAAAACGCATCCGGGACCGAGAGGATGACTCGTTGAGGCTCGAGGGCAGCTCAAATTGGCTCCAAGCGGGAAAACGGGGTCCAAAATGCTTCAAAATGGCGGGCCCCGGGATTGGAAAGGCAAAGAGGCCCCAGAAAACGCTGAAATTCACTGTGAACGCGTGAAATTTGTAGAAGAATCTAATAAAACGCATCTGGGATCGATAGGATGACTCGTTGAGGCTCGAGGGCAGCTCAAGTTGGCTCAAAAGGGGAAAACGGGGTCCAAAAAGCTTCAAAATGGCGGATTCCGGGATTGGAGTGGCAAGGAGGCCTCAGAAAGTGCTGAAACACACTAAGAACGCGTAAAACAGAGAATTCTGATGTTACGCATCCGGGACCGATAGGATGACTCGTTGAGGCTCGAGGGCGGCTCAAGTTGGCTCAAAGGGGGAAAACGGGGTCCAAAAAGCTTCAAAATGGCGGACCCCGGGATAGGAGTGACAATAAGGCCTCAGAAAGTGCTGAAACACACTAGGAACGCGTAAGACAGAGAAATCTGATGTTACGCATCCGGGACCGATAGGATGACTCGTTGAGGCTGGACGGCAGCTCAAATCGGCTCCAAGTGGGGAAACGGGGTTCAAAAAGCTTCAAAATGGCGGACCCCGGGATAGGAGTGGCAATTATGCCTCAGAAAACGCTGAAACACACTAGGAACGCGTCGAATTCACAGAGAAATCAGATGTAACTCATCCGGGACCGATAAGATGACTCGTTGAGGCTCGAGGGCAGCTCAAATTGGCTCCAAGTGGGGAAACATGGTCCAAAAAACTTCAATATGGTGGACCCCGGGATTGGAAAGGCCAAGAGGCCCCAGAAAACGCTGAAACACACTAGGGACGCGTAAAACAGAGAAATCTGATGTTACGCATCCGGGACCGATAGGATGACTCGTTGAGGCTCGAGGGCAGCTCAAATTGGCTCCAAGTGGGGAAACGGTGTCTAAAAAGCTTCAAAATGGCGGATTCCGGGATCGGAGTGGCAAGGAGGCCTCAAAAAGTGCTGAAATCCACTGGGAGAGCGTAAAATTTGCAGAGGAGCCTGATGTTACGCACGAGGATGACTCGTTGAGGCTCGAGGGCAGCTCAAAATGGCTCCAAGTGGAGGAACGGGGTCCAAAATGCTTAAATATGGCGGACCCCGGGATTGGAGTGGCAAGGAGGCCTCAGAAAACGCTGAAACACACTAGGAACGCGTAAAACAGAGAAATCTGATGCAATCAATGCGGGAGCGATAGAATGACTCGTTGAGGCTCCGGGGCCGCTTAAATGAGCCCCAAGTTGGAAAACGGGGGTCCAAGAAGCTTCAAAATGGCGGATCCCGGGACCGGAGTGGCAATGAAGCCTCAGCAAACGCAGGAACCCGCTAGGAACGCGTAGAATTTGAAGGAGAATCTAATAAAACGCATCCGGGACCGATGAGATGACTCGTTGAGGCTCGGGGGCAGCTCAAATTGGCTCCAAGTGGGGGAACATGGTCCAAAAAGCTTCGATATGGCAGACCCCGAGATTGGAGTGGCAAGGAGGCCTCAGAAAACGCTGAAACACACTAGGAACGCGTAAAACAGAGAAATCTGATGTTACGCATTCGGGACCGATAGGATGACTCGTTTAGGCTCGAGGGCAGCTCGAGGGCCGTGTTCGAAAGCCTCCAATCTTACGACCACACGGAATCATTTGAAGTGGAGCAAAACGACGAAGTCACCAGCTGCGACTACCCTTAGGATGAGGACTTCATCCCCGTGTACGAGAGCTTCGGCGTCGATCGGGAGTTCTTCACGTTCGAGTACATTACGAAAGTGATTGCTTACGTGGATGAACATCCCACGCATACCTGGTCAGGCTGGCTTCGATATGCCCGCGATACCCTTCCCGAGCATCGGGGCGATGCTATTCGAAGTCGGGGATGCGTGTTCCGTTGCCAATTGCCGCGGCATAGCCTTCATTAGATGCGTGCATTGCAAGGCGGAGCTCTGCGTCGAGTGCTTCTTTGTCAAATTGCATATTCATCAAGTTCTGGCGCCAAATTCGAAGTAAAATCCCCCGGATAACACGAAAGGAAAGCTTATCGTCTCCATTCAGCAGCATTCTTTCCTCTGTAGACCATCGATCCCATAGACTCCATGTTAAAGCGCCGATTTTCGATCTTTCCGTTTAGACCTTCAAACTGCCCATACGCAGATAATATTTCAGACTCCTTCTACCCTCACCTAGGAGGAACTTTTCGCGGAAGTTTCAGATTTTTCGGCGTGTTACATCTTCCAAACCTCCCTTGTCAGGATTGTCGTAGATACGAAGATAACCGCAAGGATTCCTGGGACTTTCGACCCAATGCTTGGCACAGGCCGCGGAGCATTCGTGGGTGATGGTTTTGTTGTTGTTGAGGGATACTCTGGCGTGGTTGTGGTCAGGGATCGATGTTTTTCAAAGTCATCCCAGATGGCAGAGCCACCAGTCACCACACCGTTTGGCGAGATGCACGTTGTCTCATCATCGGCGACTGCCCGACATTTCAGCACACTCTCCATGCAGACGCATGGGAAGAAGTTCTTGTTCACTTCACTGATTGTGCAGCTGACTTTGCTCGCCTGACAATCTGAGTCACAGTCGCTGTATTTGAAACCAGTCTCCTGGAGCGACAGGGCGAACAAGCAGCAGCAAATGACGATGAAAAACATTTTCAATCTGTGCTCTGTGAGAACTGCTGGTTTAATGAGGAGAAACACAGCCGACAACTCCTTGGCTAGATTGGAGCCGGAAAGACCTTGGAATAGTTGTCGTTTCTCAAATGGAGAGTTGCCGATAGCGGATGCCTGTCTCATGGTGCCCTTCGCGAAACCGGTTGGCTTCAAGTAGAGCGAAGGAAACTGGTTTGACTAAAGCCTGTGACCGTGAATATTCAAAGTCAGCATCACCTTATAAAGAGTCGAGTTTCACGGGAGATTGCAATGTTGGTGCATGACAGAGGTAGAGAGACATGAATAGAATGATTGACGGAGAGAATTAGACATTGAGGAGAAGCTGGTTTCAACAGCTAATTCACATTGGGAGTGACCAGGTATTACTGAGCCTTGAGGAACATCGTGAAATACAAAATCTTGGTCAGCGCGTCGGCTTTCTGGGACGCTGAAGGGCAATGGACAATATCAATAGTGCCTTCTGTGGAGAAACGCCACGCGCTTCTCCGGAGAGCGCTCGACCGGCGAGAGCTTTCGGGCCGTGCCGCCAGGGCAGCGGTGCAGTCGCGAGACTGTTCTCCGGAGTTGGAGTGTGTTTCCAAGCAGTCCAGAAGTGTCACCAGTGTATCAAACCCATCGGCGGATTAACCGCACTTAAGAGTCAATACTAGGTAGACCAACAGAGAAGCTTTCTGATTCAATGAACATAAGCCAACAGGGTCTCCGAGAGTCGCGAGTGTCCGGGCACGGATCGTCTGCGATCCGTGCAACAATAACAAGAGGCGTGCAGGTAGCACGATATACACTCTGTGCGCCCTGGCGTGCTTGAGAGTAAAAAGTACGATAACCCGGACTCGGACCTCGGATATCCGGGCAAGTTCAGGATAACTACGGTGTCTTCATTGGGTCCCCGTCAGGGTTCGTAACACCTTCTTTGTAAAGATCCCTAGCGTACCTGAATCTCACATCAATGTGCTTCGTCCTTTTGTGGAAAATTTCATCATTCACGATCAGATTGATCGTGCTTATGTTGTCAATCTGAACTGCTAGTTTCTGATCAATTCCGAGCTGCTTGAGGAAACGGATTCTGTGACCATCCTTCTTGAGGGTGATTGCATGGGGAAGAATGCTGATCTCAAAGTTGTCGCTAGCTAGCTTGCTGAGGGATAGAAGGCGTTTCCCCATGCTCGGGACCAACAGCGTATTGTGGAGAGTGATGTTAGATCGTCCGCTGCCATTGAGAACCGTGATTTCAACAGTACCTGAACCTTTGATTTGGAGTGTCCGGGCACCGCCTAGTCTCACGTTCCGGATGTTCACTTCGGCTTTGTACGAGCTGAACAGTTGGCGGTCATCGACAATGTGGCAGAGTATACACAACAGAGACAATATGGCGACAATACAGGCAGAGTCGAGGATCCATTCCTGGGGGTCTCCAAAGCATCTTGGTTCTAGATCCCAAGATTCATCACTCAGAGTTGCATAGCACTCAGTGACGTGAGCTGAGGGGGAAGAATTTTTCTTCGCATTTCGTTTGGCGAAGCAGTTCTTTACGTTATGTCCCGGCTTCTTGCAGTAGGTGCAAGAAATCGTAGTTTGACTTGTGCTCCTCATGGTGCGTGAAGATGCCTGATGTGACATGTTCCTGGAAGTCGAAGCTTGTTGAGTTTCGGACTGCTGCGATGTTTTCCGGCTGAATGATTTCTGCCACTTGTTGTATCGTTTGTTGTTTCTGGAAATCATTGCGACGGGAGGCTCAGGGTGTTCAGATTCCCTCCGGGCAGCTTCTGATAGGATCAAAGTGATTAGTGCGCTAAAGGTTTGGTCCTTCTCTTCTTTGGGCAACCAAAGAACCTTCATCCAGGCCCATGATGATGAAAGTTTGTTGATTAGTGCAATGCACACTTCTTCAGGGAAGTTAGCTTTCGATTCCTCAAGGGCGTATTTCAGCCGCTTGAACATGTTGATGTTCTCGAGTATAGTTTTGTCATTCCGGTAGACCCAATTCATGAAGTTACGTACCGCTGTAAACTTTTGGGCCGGAGTAGACTTGGAGTAGTTTTCTTGGAGTTTCTTCCAGATGAGGGAGGCCGGGATGATGTCCAGATTTTCGTAGAAGAGGTTGAGTAGAATGTTTTGATGGATCGAGTTAAGGAGAACGTACCTTGCGGCAACGTTGCCTTTGCTGTACTTGGCTTGTTGTTTCTTTGCTGCATCAGTAGTCCCTTTGTCTCCAGTCAGAGTCCCAGTTGTGACTTCCCAAGCATATGGGATGGTCTGGAGGCTCAGGAGAATCAGCGATTTCCACGAGAGGTAGTTCGATCCGTCTTCTTGAAGTATGGCAGTAACAACCCGGCTTTTCATGTCGGTGAGGTTTGGTGGCTCGAGAATATAATCCTTGCTCGGATTGTCTCCACCAGATCCACCACCTCCAGGGGTACTACCACCACCAGAGGTACCACCACCACCAGGGGTGTCACCTCCACCAAGAGCACCGCCACCACAAGGACCTCCGCCGCCACCTGCAGGCGGATCCTGGAGGCCCGCAGCGGTGGCAACCAGTGCGAGGGGCTCAGTTGTTGAGGGGTCCATGGTTGGAGGTTGGTAGGGTCGGTAGGATCTTCGGAAGTTGAATCGGCTCGGATGATTGGAGTGAAGATGACAGTACATCCGAAGTCCTTCGTGCTACGATAACGTATGTTGGAAATACTAGGCTCAGTCAGCTCTCGAGCGTACTGCTGCTGCACTGGTTTCACTCTAGACGTTTTCACGAAATGAAGGCAGGCGAGAGTCGAAAGTACAAGTCGAAAGAGACGCACACACGTGCTTTATTCAGATACGTTCATATAGTGGTGAACGCGGAACTATGAGAGGGAGAAAGTAACTATTCTAGTAGACGGTAACCAGGTCAGACGAAGACCGGGTTTCAAACAGCGCGCGAAGTGTTAACGCTGGATGTTACCAGACTACGGTACAGGAAGTAGAACAGTGAATACAGGGTTGGGAAACAGTTAAATGGAACGAATATCTAAAATATTCTAACACTTCGGGCTCGAACGTGGCCGACTCGTCGTGTGTGCGCCATCCCATCCCATCGGGATTTTGTGCGCAAATGCGCGCGTCAGGAGATATAAGCTCCTGAATATCGCGTGCTCCGTAGAGAGTGGCGCGGTTTGCATCCCGTGCCACCGGGCTGGCGCGCTGCTGCACCGCTGCTGGAGCGCTGCGATCTGAAACACGGGACCTAACTTGGGTCGACTCGATTCTCTTATTAATGAATTTGAAGATATACACCGAGACTCTCATGAAAATATAGATAATCCTGCAGCCACCCCGGTGCCCTCGACTCTCTCGTGTTAGCGTGTGTCTGTGTGGCGATGGTGTGTGAAAGCTCGCTCTCGGCTTAACGGAGACTCTCCGTTTGCCACACTCCCATCCCCCCGAATTCTGATTGCCAACAGCGGAATTGGAGAGTTGTTCAGCCGACTGGTGAAATTTTCGTTCGCTTCCTTGCCGCTTAGTGTTGTGGCGCTCTAAGCGTGTGTTGAGCCAATGCAGTTTTCGGTACCCTCTCCGACGACCCTCTTTCCGATGTAGTTCGGGGAAGTTCTACTCTCGCTTGGAGTTGACTGTCGTGCCGTCTTAGACCAATCGTTTCACGTTCTACTTTCGCCCTGAAGTTACGCCTCCGTTTCGTTTTGCGACAAACTTGTTCCTTCACTTCTTAGGATGCCGAAGTGTATTTTCGAACGGTCTCCATGCGGTATCTTCACCGATGTTCTCCTCAAGGAGGAACCGCTTCTTCGCCAGTTTCCCAACCGTGACATCGGGAAGATATCTCGTTTGTTCTGGACCGATATCACCGCCTGCGAGCAACGGATTTTTCGTGACATGTCGAAGAGCCTACAGGGCCGTTCTGGATCCCCCCGATGTGCAGCAAGACCCGGTGCCTTCCACGACGCCTTCGATACAGAGTTCCTGACCCGGAATTTTCCGCTCATTTTGTGACCTTCCTTCGCCTCGAAGCTCTCCTCGGCCCTCAGAGGGTCTCCGTTCCTCTGACGACGGCGGCCATCGACATTGAATTCGCCGAACCTCCGGCCTTAGTGGCCCGCCTACGTGAACTTGTTGACGCGGCTCGTCAAACCGGCTTCGAACTTCCTGAAGAGTTAATTTTCTCCATCGCCGCGATAGTGGCGGTGGAGCCGCCCCTCGAAATTGTCGTACGATGTCCCCGTTGTGGCGGCCTTACCGCCCCAGGGGTTGAGGACTGTCCTCTGTTGCAGCCGTATCCCGGGCGGCGTCGTGGAGATGATTTCCCGTTTCTGTGCTGGATCAATGTATAACTTGAAAGGTCGTAGTCTGTGTTGCCTGTGTTTTTTTTTCTTTCGTATTTTCTTCTCAGCTGGGTTGAGGGTCTGGGCGGCTTTCAGGAATTATTGAAAGTTTTCGATGGAGTACAGCTTTCTTATAGGTCGATTGAGGACTTGACCGGTTGCTGTCTTGATGGCGCAGGACCTGGAGTTCTCTGGTTTGAGCAGTAGCCGCTGCTGGTATTTTTACCGTCTCGAGAAGATGATCTTGATTTGATCTGCTTTCGATTGATTCCGTGTTGTGGGAAGAAAGTTGTGCTTTGGAAACCGTAGAACAGATCAAGTGGGCTGAGAGCTCTCGGCTCGTCCGCTTCTGACGTCACCGCCGTATTCGGTCTTCGGTTGATTGCGAGCTCGATTCCACTGAGGATGATTTCTAAGTCTCGGAAATGTGGAATGGCTGTTCCCAAAATTTTCCTGAGTGGACGTTTGACACATTGGATCTCGCGTTCAAACCATCCTCCAAACCAACTAGCTGTCGGGGTGTTGAATTTCCTCTTGATGAAGTTTTCCGCCAGCATCTTCTTGACCGCTCCGTCTTGGATGTGATCGTAGATCGTCTTCAGCTCTTTTGACACCCTTTGAAACGACAATGCGTTGTCTGAGACGACGACTTTGACGAATGGGAACCTGTTTATGAATTTTTGAAGAGCCCCTAGGACTTCGACTGTCGACAGGTCAGTCGTGAGTTCGACGTGTAATGTGTACGCAGGGGGTGACCGCGCAGGTGAATAGTAGAAAGTAGCCTTTGGCGGTCTCTCTCTTTTTTATAACGGATTGGGCCTGCGGAATCACACCCGCTATGGGTGAATTTCAACTCGAAATTCCGGAAGCGGTGCTACTGGGAGCGAGCCTGACTCGCTATGGAAGATTTTGCAGACTGTGCATGCTTTCACCACTTGTCTTGCGATTTCTCTAGCTCTGAGGACGAGGAAGTTTTTCCTCAGGTCGTGGGGGATGGCGGCGACGCCGCTTGTGTGGGGACAGTCTCGTTCGTGGATGATTCGGACGATTTGTTTCGTTAGGTTGCTGCTTGCGGGCAGTATATTGGGTATTTCTGGTTATCTGATAGATTCCGCGTGTTTATAAGTCTGGTCTTGCATCGAATGATGCCGTCCGCGTCAATGAATGGATTGTATTGGAACAACGGACTCGAGGTTTTCAACTTTTTGCATCCTGCGTTCACTTCCTCCTCGAAGTGAGCCTTCTGGATCATTCTGACGAGCTGTGTTCGAGCCAGGATCATCTCTTCGGTGTCGATTGTCTTCGCGTTCCTCATAGCTTTCGACTTCGGTGTCGCCTTTTCCGAGTTGGCGACTGGTATTCTGGCCTCTTGGGCATTGGCCCGTAGCCGGTTCATGAAGGGTTGGTACCTGATGGTCCTAAACCATAATGAAAATGATTCGACGAAGTCAATAGGTTCTGTCGGACTGGTGTTTTTCGTTAGCATGCAGTTTGAAATCGACGGCTTCTTTCCCGCTGCCAGCTCCTGAGATACCGACGGACCAAGCACCTGATCAGGGTTTGGCGTAGAGGGTTTTTTTTCTGGCTTTTCAGCCAGAGTGGCCCCTCGAGCCACAGTTTTGCTTGCTTCGGCTCGGAGATATCCGATGCCGCCCGTGTAATGAGATCTGCTGGGTTCTCGTCCGACTTGACATACCATACTTGAATTTCGCTTCTCCAGCCAGGCTGTGAATTCGTCGTATTCTGTTCGCGACGTGAGCTCTCCATCTTTGGGGTTCGGAATTCACCCAGCCTGATACGCTGGCGTTGTCGCAGTAAAGGTGCCTCGAGTCCACTCTGAAGTTTAGGTTTCTCTTGAGGAGGTCGAGGAGCCTAGCTGCCAGGAGCCCTCCGAGAAGCTGAAGTCGGTGTACTGACATCGGCCTGACCGGGCTCACTCGAGACTTCGCCATCAGAAAGTGGATCTGCGGTTCTGCGTCTAGCTGGAATTCTCTGAGGTAGCAAACTGTTCCGTACGCTTGGAGACTTGCGTCCGAGAGGATGAATATCTGATGGGTTTTTCTCTTCGACTGCTTCGACAACAAGAGCCGTGGGATCGCGAATCTCGTTCTTTGGAGTAGATTCAGCGTCTCTTGATATTTTTTCGAGTGATCCTCCCTCGATTCGCCGTCCCACGAATACTTCGACTTCCATAGATCTTGCAGCAAGATCCTCGCGTTGACCGTCGATGGAGTCAGAATGCCTAGAGGATCGAAGACTTGCGCCGCACTGTGGGGGATTCGTGCTCGAAACCTCAAATCGCGTTTTTCGCGGTTTTGAAGTATAAAACGTTGAATTGAACCTAGAAAGGATGGCATAGGCTCGAGGCGGTTGTTCGGGATAGACCAGATGGAGGTCCGTCGAAAGGAGTTGCCACCGCCCCCTCGCAAACTCTCCCTCAGAGAACTGTGGCTCTTCCTGAAGATATCCATAGTTTCTCAGATCCCCGCGATCCCGGCCGGGCGCATGTTGTGTCCAACTCCTCACCAGAGGTAGACTATACCATGGAGATTCCAGCTGCTAGTTCGCGCAACTACGAGAATACGAGAGGAAAACTTGAAGAGCAGTCGCCCTTTCCCACTTTTTTTTGGTATTGCTTTCTCGACTCCAGGCGCACCGCTCTCGCCCAGATGCGTTGAATTCGACGATTTTTGAGGAGAAAGACCTGTCGACCTGATCCGAACCCTCGAGCTATGCTGAAATCGAACCGCCTCGAATCCCACCCAGAGCCACTGGTTGGTACTGCGTTCCTAGACTTAGAATGAACAACACGATTAGATGATGCGAAGCCTCCGCATGTGCTGAACGTCAGATTGAAACCGAAACGAAGCGGCGAAGACTTGAGCTATTCCGTTTAATCGTCTCCACATGGTCCGACATTGGCCGAGGCCGGCAGGGCGCACCACGTACAACGCGCTCACTAGTTCTGCCGACTCTGCTCATCTGCTAACCTTCTGTTTCCAATTTCTACTTCCTCGCAATGCTCTCGGGGTTCTTCTTCTGACGTTATCTGCCGCCCCTTGGATCTCAACACACACACAATATGATCAATGTCCTAACCCCAACAGTACGGTTGCTGTCCTAACCCCAACAGGCAGACGTGGAGCCTTTTCCCATAGACTTCCTTTATGAACCAACTTCATGCTCACAATAAACCACTTTTCACTGTTCTACTACCACACTAGAGTGTCCTGCTGAAACTCGCTCCTGCTTTGTGCCTAAGCAGCATCTAGCGGCTTCCCTGAGCTAGAGAGCACTTGGGATCACAGATTCCAACCTCAACACAGATCACAACTGCTCACCGATGAGTTCGTTCAACATTCGAAACCGCAAACTTTCCGAGCTCTTCTTGGAGAGCGAAAGGAACGTGGATGCCTTTCCGAGGCTACTCCGCGATAGGAACCCGTCTCTAAGTGCTGAAAACGTGGAAGAAATACACCGGTATGTGAAGCAGTGCTTCGTCGGGAAATTCAACGAAAAGTGGCGGAAATCGCACACGATCCGCGACTTCTTCTTCCAGAAATACGGTCAATGGCTGGACACCGTACATAACATCCAGATCACCATTCCACCCGTGATCCATTCGCAACCCGGCCCCTCCTATGAAAGAGCTGACTCCCCTGCTCTAGGTGGTCGTCCCTCAAAATCATTCGAGGAATCTGCGCCGAGCACTCGGCGACGAAAAGTCTCGCTTCTCCGAGACGAAGTCGATGAGGCTTTACTGCAAGCAGTCGCGTCACCGAAGAAGTTCTCTCCAGAGAAAGCACTAGCTCTGCTGCTCGACCTCTCGCTGTCGAAGAGGAAATATACGCTGATGAAGAAATCCGCGACGGAAATCGGCTCGAGCATCTATCTATCCATGCTACGACCGAGTGAGAGAAGCGAAGAGACAATGCTTTCCCAGCGTTTCCCAACCTTTCTCTCCCCGGGGAACCCTCAAGGGTTCCTCAGAGTGCTCCGAGGAACCCCCAGGAACCCATATTTTTTGATGCTCTATTTTCGGTGATTTTTATTGATTCAGGAAGCAAGATGAAGTCGCACTGTCGAATCTCTGGACCCTTGACGTTTAATTTACTCGAAACTCTGCATCCTATCTATGTGTGAGATTCCATGGGAAGCTTGGTATTGTATCATATTTGATATTTCACTGAAGTTGGGAGTCCTCTCGGTCAGCTGGACGAGTGTAGCGAGTTGTCATACGACACAACTCCCCGTTGCTCCTGATTCTCGACTCAAAACTGACTTCACTTAGAGATTTGGTTCCTTTTCGGAGCCCCTAGGACGGTGCACGGGAACCCTGGGTTCCCCTAGATATTTTTCACGGGAACCCTGAGTCGAGGCCTCGGGAACCCTAGGGTTCCGAGGAACCCCGGTTGGGAACCACTGTGCTATCCGAGGAGTATCGAAGTGACCGAAAAATTCAGTTCGGTGCAACTAAGAGATCTCCTGGAGCATACAATCGAGCGCTTATTGATATCGTTGCCCGATGCGTCAATTGACGGCATGGGATCTTCCTTGAAACTTGTGTCGAAATGGGGCTGCGATGGCTCCTCAGGCCATAGCGAGTACAAACAAGTGTCCGATGATCCAACAAACTACGATGGCAGTCTATGCATCTCTTGCTTTGTTCCACTCAGACTCCTCAAGGATACAGACTCTCCTCGCGAGGAGGTTCATTGGGAGAGTCCGGAAAATCGACAGAGAGAGATTTCGAACTTGGGAGTCTCAGGAATCGTCGTCAGAGGCAAGTTGTTTGAGGTTAGCTTCGACATGATCCTACCCATGATCGACGGCAAGATTCTCCAAACACTGAACGATATTCCGGAAATGCAAACTTGCTCTATCTGCAAAGCCCAGCCCAGCCCAGCGAAATGAACCAGCTGGAGAATATTCTGTGTTGGGTCCTTCAGTCTGGATTCCGGTGACAAGGCTAGGCAGTCATCCACTATATAAGCACTGCCCCTGGAATAAACCATTACTTCTCCGCCACGCTAACTTGGTCCTTCCTCGCGTGCCCAGGCACAACGTTCTGGATCGAGTGCCATCCGCTGATCATATGACGATGTCATAAGAAGCTCGAGAGGTGGCAAGTAAAGGGGGATGCAGCGAAGAAGGCGGAGATGGCTGAGGAGAAGAGGATACAGGATGAGCTCAAGGAGGAACTCGGCTTGACGGTAGACTTCGTGAAGCAAGGCTTGGGGACTACCAACGATAGCAACACCTCCCGACGCTTCTTCGCCGCTTTCTCAAAAGTTGCCAGAATCACCGAAGTCGATGAGGATCTGATCCGCAGATTCAAGACTATTCTGAATGCGATAAATTGCTCTGACCAACTCGATGTGAAGAGGTTCAGGAATTTTTGCGCAGAAACCGCCGAACTGTATGTCAGTTTGTATCCGTGGTACTCTATGACAAATACGGTCCACAAAATACTAATCCACGGCCCTCAAATATTGAGCGAAGCCTCCTTGCCGATTGGCAGGCTTAGCAAGGAAGCCCAAGAGGTTCAGAATAGGGCTTACCGAGAGGCACGACTCTATCACGGAAAAGGAGTCGAAAAGCAACTAACGAATATATCCTATGCTGGCGAACTATGCTGGCGTCATCCGGTCCGCTCATCTACAGCTACAGGGAGATGCAAGCGAGAGATGACGATGAGTATGACGAGGACGTAGTAGAACTCTTAGCGGGAGTCGAGGAGGATGACTCCGACTCGGAATAATAAAATCAATTGATCTGCAGCACATGCGGAGGCTTCGCATCATCTAACCGTGTAATTCATTCTAAGTCTAGGAACGCAGTACCAACCAGTGGCTCTGGGTGGGATTCGAGGTGGTTCGACTTCAGCATAGCTCGAGGGTTCGGATCAGGTCGACAGGTCTTTCTTCTCAAAGTCCATGACATTTCACGTCGAATTTAAAGCATCTGGTCGAGATCGGTGCACCTGGAGTCGAGAAAGCGATACCAAAAAAAAAGTGGGAAAGTGCGACTGCTCTTCAAGTTTTCCTCTCGTATTCTCGTAGTTGCGCGAACTAGCAGCTGAAATCTTCATGGTATAGATCGTCTGCTAGCACTGCGTGTGAGCGGATCGTGTTCTGCCTTGACATCATCTTTTCTGTGTTTTCTGGCTTGTTACCTTCTGAAACAACCCAGTTCAGACACACCATGAACATGATTCATAGCCCGACCCCTGCTGTGATCACTCAGGACCCTCTCATTTCGGAGAGTGCCCCTACTCCATCCTCACTTGACCGTTCCTCGATATGCCCCGTATGCTCGTCGAACTTCGCCACTGTACGTTTCTCCCCGATCATCCATGTCATTTGTGGGTCTCTCACTCACTAGGGATGCTCACGCCTATCGACAAGGCAGCTGTCCGGTGATCAATGTGATTTCCGCTGCCGTCCCTGTGCACTGCCGAGCGACGACGACCCTCGCTCTATGTTGATCCGCATCGACGGCATCAATCATCAGGATGCTGCAACTGACGGCCCTTCCAGACAAACTGATCCATCGCCAGATGTTCTGCCAAATGGTAAACATAAACAATCGAGTGGTTCGCAATTCGAAGACCCCCATGTGAATGAACCGGTGAGCGCTCCCCGGGCCACCAAGGTATCCGATACAGCACTATCTGGCATCACTTCCGGAGTTCACGGTGGAGGATCTAGTGATAAATACCACCCCCTTCTCCGTTGACGAGACTGTGCTGCTCCTCCGTGCTCTTTCAAGTAAATTCGACGACCTGTTAGATGGCAGAATTGCCAGCATGGAAGCTAAGATTCAGCTCCTACCCGGCGGTATGACATGCTCGTGCTCCGGGTCTAGCTCCTCACGACATGGTATTAACTCCACGGCTAACAATGCGAACACAAATCCTGGTTACCAAGACGCAGAATCGACGCCGAAGGAGAACGGCGAATCTCGCCACAAGAGACCTGGTGAACACAGTCGATTACATCCGTCAATCCTGAACCTGCATCGCACTGTTAAGACTATGCCTCTAACCAGCCCTTTCTGTGGTCCTCGGCTGACTTCTACACTTGCTTCTGCATCACGGTGCGCCAGGACGACTTTGATGCCCTCCGATCCCCCGACGTCTGGGAAGAAAACCTGAGAGCTGGGGAATTCCACGGAGTTGTCCGCCACCCGGTCGGAAGCCATCCTCCCCCACCGGTGAGAGAGCATCCGGCCCACGGCGACGGCCCGACCTCCCGCAACCATGCCTGACTGCACGAGCCATCCGCTAACCATCCGAATATGACGACATCAAACCTATTCACTGAACCACTGTCTTCCCATAACCTCAAATGTATATATTTCAATGCTCGCTCAATTGCAAAGTCCGGCGCCATCGATTCGCTCAGACTGTACTGCCTCTAAGAATCCATTGATGTTGTTCTACTATGCGAGACATGGCTCAATGATACTATATATGATGCTGAGCTATCTCTCTCTGACTTATACCATGTTCTCCGCCTGGACCGTACCAGCCGTGGCGGGAGAGTTTGCATCCTGATAAGCAAATCCTTGCAGGCTATTCGTGTCTCAACCACTCGCTCTGAAGTTGAATATATTCCGGTGGATATCTTATCACCGGAGATCTCTCTCAGACTTATCTGTTTCTATGCCTCTAACTCTGGCAGCTCGGCGGTTCGGCTTGCCCGCATCATAGACGTTTGTTCCACCTTGACGCACCTTGCGAACACAGATCAGCCATTAATTGTACTCGGTGACTTCAACCTACCGGGTATAAACTGGCTTGACCCGCTCATGCGCTCTGACTGCTCTATTTTCTCGTGGTTTGTGGATTGCTGCCGAAGTAACGGCCTTTTAGCTCTCACTATGCCTACCCATAAAGACGGCGGTATCCTAGACCTGCTCCTAACGACCGACCCAGACATGATTGACTCCTTCGATGTCTCCCAACCACCTGTGGCCACGGATCACCTTGCAATGCGCTTTAGCCTCTGCTTCCCGTGGAACTTTCAGTGCGATTGAACTTCCATCTGTAGTGGAGCCAATGAGATGTATCTTCATTTCATTGATTGTTGCTCATTTCTCATCAAAGAACTTGTTGGTCCAGCAGCTCCCCCCCCCCCCCGAGACATCTCAGGCATCAAAGCTCATGTTTCCGCACTCCGAGCCCATCAAGAGAACGGCTCGCTGGATCCGCTGTTACCCGCCAAGCTCGCGAAAGCCTTGCGCAGCTTACGGATCCTGACCGAGAGCAGAATCAACTTCAAAAATACGAAGGACATACCCAACCTCGCGATGAAGTGCAGCTACTCGCCAATCACTATGCCTCCGTGTTTCTACCTGACTCCGGACTTGGTACTGTGCACTTCCCGGAACGCAATATAGCGTTCCCCGACGCGCCTGTGATATTCTCAGAACATCAGATCCATGAGGTCTTATCTACCCTGAAGCCTCCCTCAAGTCTACCACCGGACACACTCCCCCGAATCTTCTTCAAGAAATTTGCACTTTTCCTGTCCGAGCCCCTCCGCATCCTCTCTGACGCCTACCGCGACGGTGCGGTAGCGGACTACTTCAGAGTGTCCTCGATTATCCCCATTCACAAGGGGGTATGAGACACGAAGTGACGAATTATCGCCCGATCGCTCTGGGAGGCGTGGCTAGCAATGTGTTTGAGAAATTGCTGACAATGCATCTCAAGAAGTACCTCAGCTGTCATGGCTTGTTCGATCCGAACCAACACGGCTTCGTGCCGTCAAAATCCACCCAAATCCAGCTCCTTCTCATGACCCAGCATTGGGCCTTGAACGAAAACTCTAATACATACGAGCTTCCACTGTGTTTATATCGACCTCAAGGCAGCGTTCGATAAAGTGTCGCACAGTCGCCTAATCGCTAAACTGCGGAAACTTCGTGTCTATCATCAAACGGTCACCTCCATCAAGGCATATCTGAGCAACCGATCTTTCCTTGTCAGGGTGGATGACGGCCTCAGCGATCTCACATCCGCCCCTTCGGGTGTTCCTCAAGGCGGATGCCTTTCTCCCCCATCATACGCCATATAAGTTCTTGATATCGGCTCCTATCTACCCGCGAGGGTGAACTATCTTCTCTACGCGGACTATCTACGCGGACGAAACTCCACGCTAAGATCGAAACCCCGTCGGATATCACCCTCCTACGATCGGCCATCGACGGTGTGGCTGCTTGGTGTACAGCGAATGACATGGTCGTTTCTCCCGGCAAATGCTCCACACTGGTTCGTGGAATCACCCCTGCATCCTACACCACCAACGGGAACCTCATCCCAACTGAGGATCACATACGTGACCTCGGTGTGCGAGCCGACCTCAGTTTCGCGCTGCATATTGTTAATCTCCGTGATTCCTCGAGGCGGATAATCACTACAATCTTCCGCTGCTTTGTTGTTCGTAGTCCCCGAATCTCAGTGGCGGCGCAAGCTTCTTTTTTTTGGGACGCTTGAGCCCCCGCCGAAGCATCGTTCGGGGGGGGGGGGGGGGTTCGGAAGAGGAGGAGGACAGACCAGAGTATCCACATCCGCGTTAGAGAGACTATAGGAGACTGCGTCGCAAGATTTCAATCGCTCTATATCTCCATCGTCAGACCAGGATTGAAACTGTTACGAATGGAGTTCGTAGGTAGAATCTC
This sequence comes from Neoseiulus californicus, assembly GCA_028455905.1. Classification (NCBI taxonomy): domain Eukaryota; kingdom Metazoa; phylum Arthropoda; class Arachnida; order Mesostigmata; family Phytoseiidae; genus Neoseiulus; species Neoseiulus californicus. The sequence goes on from JAMQGS010000015.1 coordinate 135,553, forward strand.
CACAGAGAATGAAAGAAGGCAGCCGCTTCCTCGTTCTCTCCCGCCCTCCTCTCCCTGCGGTGGGATCGATCTCGATCCCGACGTGGAGAGACATTCACGCTCGATCTACAGCCGCCAGCGGACCGATCTCGGTCCGGGTGTTGGGTAGAGTTTCGAGAGGGCGGTGCCTACGATTATATATATATAGGTTTATTGCGCTTTGAAATTAAGCAACTCGCGGGATGCCCCGCCCTGTACAAATCAACTGTCTTATTCACGCTTTGCTTAGTTCGTGAATAGTTACTCTTCCGGCGGTACACCGGGTGGCGTGGTACTTCCCGCATACCAGGCCACAATACCTACAAGTGCAATTGTCTTCATCGGCATCACGTGACATTTGAACAAATCTTATGGTGATAACCGTGAACCAGATACCTAGTATACGTGTGTCTATCATCCAGCGCAGAGCCTGCCCACAGTTCTGGCTTCATGAAGATGTCTTCGCGACATACTTCTGTCAGAGCTTCGTTAGCTTTTTCGCTCCAATCGCGGAGCACGCAGCCGAAGGCGACTGTTTGTTCGCATCGGAGTTTTTCCCTTAATACGTCGATCATGAGTGGAGCGCCAGTCAGGACATATACGTATCGACTTCGAGAATTGCGGTTGAGACACAACGCTCGCTTCATATGAAGCGTGAAACACTGTTCCAGCTTTCTGAAATCTTTGACGGTAAGATACCTCCATACTCTTGCTAGTCCGTAGCTGATTACTGGCATCAACTTCATCCTAAACAGAGTGATCGCGGAGTTCAAGGAGAGGCGATTGAGTTTCTTTATGTCACGATAGGACTCTGAGATGGCCTGACACACACGTTCCTCGACGTGGGCATGGAAATTGCTCACTGAGTAGTGGAATCGGACTCCCAGGTACTTGAAGGTGTTCACAAACTCCAGAGGTTGTCCCTCGAGTTGTAGACGGTCGTCTTTTCCTAGACGAGCTGAGCGTCCGAATTTGACGACCTTGGTCTTTCTCCGGTTTATTTCGAGTCCTCGGATTCGCAACCAGGCTGAAATCTTCGGAAGGACAGAGCGAAGCCCATTCAAGTTGGGGTGGGTGATCACAATGTCGTCTGCGTAGAGAGCCACGAAGGCTCTAGATTCTGATCGTACGAAATCCACGAGATCGCGGATGAGTAGGATGAATGCAAGACAGCTTAGGGGGTTGCCCTGTGGAGTCCCGTCATTCTGGGTGACAAGGACTTTGTCGTGTTGTAGTTGGATCTCGAGATGATCCACTTCGAAGAAACTGTCGATGATTTTCAGAGTCTGGCCTCCGACCCCTACGTCCGAGAAACTCTGGAACATCAGCGTTCTTGATGCTCGGTCGAAAGCTTTCGTGCAATCGATAAAGACTGCGCACAACTTCCCATGGGTTGACACGTTTCTCTCTACTTCTGACAGGAAGTAGTGAATCGCGTCCAAAGTTCCAACTCCGCTGCGGAAACCGAACTGCTCGTTGGGTGCCTACGATTATCAAATCAAGGTGTTCTGCTTTAGTGAAAGTAATCCTCTGCGGATCCGTCCCCGGATTCGTAATATTGGTGTCAGAAGTTACGAGAACCTGCGACCCCGCAGTTCATCCGAAGACCCACCGTCGGCTCCCGGCCGCGGTGACTCGCAAGTTCGCGACCCATCGATACCGACCGATCTCGGCGATAAGTTCAACTGCTCCAACCGTGAGTGACTCCGGGCAACCTCGCTCAGTCCGCATCATCCAGTTCCGTCCCTGGGAAGTCCTCGTTCGTTCGGAATCCGTTAGGCCTACCGCGCCACGGTTCCACCGAGTCATCCCAGCCGATCCTGAGAAGGACTTCTCACTTCACGTGAAAAGAGCTACAGGCAGCGACCGATCCCGGTCAATCCAGTGCAGGCTTGCGTAATCGTTGCGGTAGACTGCTCGCTTGCAAAATCGTTACGGTAGCTAGCGACGGCAAGATGTCATTTCCCGACGGAAAACCAACCGCCCCGGCAGGGTCGATCCCTGACAACTCTCCGGCACGGTTTTCGTCCGTCGCCCCGCTGATTCTCTTGAGAAACCGCACCAGAGTCACTCGAGCGCAACTCACCAGGCTCAACAACTCAGTGGCCGCCTTCATTGCCGACGAGGCCTCGCAAGACTATGACGAGGTGGTTTCGTTGGAAGCAGCTCTGAAGGCTTCCCTCGACAAATACATCGAAGTGTTCGAGGCGATGTCTGCGAATGCTGATCTCTGTGCGGACGAGAAGAAGCTGGAAGAGGAATTCGAGAAACACCTCAAATACGACAGCGATACCTCCGAGAATCTCTCAGGTCTTCGCGCAATCATTCGCCGCGCCAGACGCCAGTTCTACGACCAGACTGCTCAGGCCACGTCCCCACAGCATATGCCTTAAGACATCGCGCAGTCCGCGACAGGCACGTATTGCACTGAAAATACGGTTGCGGGGGAAAGCCCAGATCAAGAAACGGGAAGCCCTGGAGCGGGACACCAAAACCCGCTGTGGCCGGTGAAGGACCCAGAGACGAAAATCCCCAAGTTCGCGGGTGACCCGATCAAGTTCAAAGAGTTCTGGAAGCTCTTCGTCTACTACGTCGACTCCCGGCAGATGGACATCACCGAGAAGAGCAGAATCCTGAAAAACTCCCTCCAAGGAAAAGCCCTCGGCGCAGTCTGCCACCTGGAAATTGGCGAAGAGGCTTACGATCTGATGAAGGACATCATCACACAGACTTTCGGGCGTAACGACGCCGCGAAGACGCAGCTCACGAAAAGAGTGTACTCGCTATGCAACATGAAGGACACCGCCAAACCAAGCAAGTTCATTCATTTTGTTTCTCTTCTGGCTCAGAGCCTCCGTCATTTGGTAGCTCTAGGAGATAGCTTCGAATCGCTCTCAACGGCATTTGTTCCGTTGGTACTCTGCTGCATTCCGTACGATTTACGTGTGGAGTTCGACACCCTCTGGGATGAGAGGGCATCCGACGACGGCTCCCACCTCGAGACTCTTCTTCAGTTTTTGGAAAAAAAGAAACGTTTCTCCGAGCTCGCAGATCAGCAGGGTAGCTTTATCAGTCAGAACAGAGGCCCTCAGCCAAACTCTTCAAGGAATGACGGGAGCAAACCCGATTCCAAACAGTCGAAGAACCAGGATAGAGATTTCGGTCACGGTCAAAGATCCCAGTTCTCCTTCGGGGGAGCAACTGGAGGGACCGACCACTCATGTTTTTTTTGCGGAAAAGGTCACGAGAGCTCGAGGTGCGGAGCAAAAATGTCTCCGGAAGACCGGAGAAAGCGCTGCGCGGATCAAAACGCCTGCTTGAGGTGCTCGCGTAGAAATCACAGGGCCAAGACCCGTCGCGCGAAAGGTAAAAATTGCTCTAAGTGCGGAGGTCGACACTCCGACCTTGTCTGTTCCGGCCCGACCTCGGGTCAATCGGATGTTGGTGCGCAAGGTTCAGACTCGCAAGTCTCCGCGGCAGGATGTAACGCTCAGCAAGCGACCCCCACGCCGCTACTTCAGACGGCGTACGTTTACGCGGTCAATGGGTCAAAAAAGATGATCCGTCGAGTACTTCTCGATTCTGGCGCCATGCGCTCATTAGTTTCTGATCGAGTCGTAAGAGAGCTGGGGCTGAAAACAGTAGGTCCGGAGACCATAAATATCCATGGTATCGCGGGAACCGTTACGGAGGTGAAAAATGTTGGAATTTGCAATCTAAAGCTCTAAAGTCGATTCTCCGACGAAAGCATCAGTATAAGTTGTCTGCCTATCCCAAAGGTCATCAAAGGCATCATTCCGCATGCGCAGTTTTTCAAAGGTTTCCACCCAATAGCAGATCAGAAGGAAGTTGGCTTCCCCGATGAGGTAGATATCCGCATAGCCAACGACTGGTTACACCTGGTCTACGCGGGTCAGGAAAGAGTCTCCTTCACCAGGGTAGGATCTATGTTCGCGTGCCCCACAATCTTCGGTTGGGTTTGCTGCGGCATAGACGGCTCAAATAAAATCCGCAATTCGCTTTTCACGTCATCTGCGGTGATCCACAACTTCGCAGCCGCATCAGGCATCGCAGAAGCTCCACCGATTAAAGGCAAAAGCAACTCGTTGGATCTGGAGCGCTTGTGGGACACTGAGATTCTGGGCATTGAGAATCCGCTTCCCGACGACGAAGAGAAGGGTCACGAGGAGCTCGTCAAATTTTTCGAAAGCACAGTCCAGTTCACTCAGGATGGTCGTTATTCAGTTTCGCTCCCCTTCCGAGAAAATATTTCCACGCTGGGCGACAATCAAAAGATCTCGTACTCCCGCCTCCTCGCGTTCTTGAAAAGCGCAAAAAAGGACCCCGCATTGCTCAAAGCGGTGGACAGGGAGATCCAAAGGTACATCGAAAAAGGCTTTGCGGAACCGGCTGAACCAAGGAAGGCAGGTGAGCCGGCGCACTTTCTCCCGATATTGGCGGTGGCTAAAAAATCTCTGAGGGATGCCCAGGAACGCAGAGTGAGAGTGGTTAAGGATTGTGGTTGCCGTTCCAAAGATGAGGCTTCGCTGAACGACGTGCTCTCAAAAGGACCGAATCTCCTGCCCGACGTCTTGTCGGTGCTGATCAATTTCCGCAAGGATCCGATCGTTGTTGTAGCCGACGTTCAGCAGGCTTTCATGCAAACGCTCATCAATAGAGACCACAGGAAATTCTTACGCTTTTACTGGCCGACCGGCATTTCTGAGAATCCAGACGCCCCGATCAGGGAGTATTGGCAAGCGGTCCTTGACTTCGGGTTGTCGTGTTCCCCGTTTCTTCACTGTCAGGTGCTCCGCCACCACCTCGATCGAAGCATCAGCAGGCTTCCCGAAAAGGCAGATACACTACGCGGTATCCGCGACACGTTCTTCATGGACGACTTCTGTGCGGGTGCTGGCTCGGTCGAGGAGGCTAAGGAGACAGTCAGGCTCATCATCGACGGTGTTTTCCAGTGGTCACTTCCCTTTAGACAAATGGGCAACGAACTCCGTGGACGTTGCTACCTTCATTTCCAGTCTGGTACAGCCGGACCGTTCAGTTTCGGGCTCCAACGAAAGAGGGAAGTTCATGGGAATACCCTGGAATCAAATCTCAGACGAACTCTTCATAGACGTGGAGCCTATAGTCGCTTTCCTGTCCTCGGGTCCGGTTTCAAAGCAACAGCTTCTCAAAGGCCTAAGTCAAATCTTCGATCCGCTCGGTTCCATTGCTCCGCTCGCCATAGCTTCCAAAATGTTAGTACAGGTTCTGTGGTCGAGGAAAATCGACTGGGATTCCACCCTATCGGGTGAGCTCAGCGAAAAGTTTTCCGAGGCGACCAAGAGTCTCATGAACGGCTCGTTAATCCAAATTCCACGTCCGCTCTTCGCATGCGCTCAGACGGACTCTCGGCGCGAATTGCATGTTTTCGCCGACGCCTCGCTGTTGGCCTATGGCTGCGTGGCTTATATCAGAGAGATTCCATCAGACGGTGGACGGCCACCAGCTTTTGTTAGATTCCTCATGTCCAAGGCGAGGGTCGCTCCATTAAAAGGTCGTTGGACGATCCCGAGGCTCGAGCTAATTGCCGCTCTCTTGGCGGCGCGTCTCGCCACAGCGATCAAAAATTCGCATGGCTCCAAAATCAGCAGAGTTTTCCTCTATTCCGATAGCAGTCCAGTTCTTGGCTGGATCAGGGATGATCCCGGGCGTTGGAAACAGTTCGTTGCGAATCGCATTCGCGAGCTCCAATCGCTCTTAGATCCAGCGTCATGGAGCTACATAAAAACCCTTGAGAATCCGGCAGATTTATCAACGCGAGCTTCTCCGCTAGATTCAGAGAAGTTGAGAGATCTCTGGCTCAAAGGCCCTCTGTGGCTTCTCAAGCTGGAAAGCCCGGCCGCGCATCCGCTCAATCCATCAGACGAAAATGTGCTCTGTAAAAAAGAAGTCCGACACCCCGGTCGCAGCGGGCTCGATCTCGAGTGTGGCTGACATTGTGATCGGAAAACTGATGGAAGGTCAGGTTCGCTTCGCTCAGTGGCGTCTCGTTCAGGCTCTCCAAAACGGTCCTTCGCTCTCGATCCTGTGGTCACTAGCACTAGTTCAAAGAAGACAAGCAGTTGCAATGCGTACAAAGCGGGAGCAGTTGCTCGTGCAGAGGTTTCCCTAGCACTGGTCTTCAACTCGGTACTGCCGCATGTTTATTGGGTGCCTTATATATCTTCCAGCTAGCCACTGTCTCAGTGGTGTCAATCAGTGTACAGAAAAGTCTGGCACGACACCAGCGGAACAATAGGCGATTACCGCACACAGAAGAAAACACTGTGATCACGAGAACAATGGAAACACTGAAAGTAAAATGGGATGGTCATCTTCCGGAAGTAATTTGAAGTGACCTTGGTGCTGAAAAGCTGTTGACGAAAATAACAATCACAGAATATCTTGGACGATATTCAACAAAAACACTTCTCGTCTTGGAGAACAACGGTGCGAGTCATGGCTTACATTCTCAGGTTCGCTTCAATTCGAAAAAAGATTCCCAGGCCTAAGAGCGTCTCCATTGACGCGCTAGAATTTCAGGCAGCGGAGGAAAAACTTCTTCAGAATATCCAAAGGGCACACTTCCATTCCGAGCTCGCTTCGGATTGTGAAAACATATCAAAGACGAGTCAGATTTTTCAACTGGCGCCGTTCATTTCGGAAGATGGTTTCATCCGATGTAAGTCGAGGCTCTCGAACTCGTCTCAGATGTCGTTCGACGAGAAGTTTCCAATAATTCTTCCGGGAGAAGAGTTCCTTTCTCAATTATTAGTGCGCCACTTTCACGAAGTGGAGTGCCCCAATTCGGGAGGCATCGCATCTATCCTCCAGTCTATGCGCGCAAAGTTTCTCATAACAAGGGCCAGGCAAGTGGCGAGATCCGCTATCTCCGGTTGCAAGGTCTGCGCATGGTTCAAGGCGCATCCGGCCGCGGAAAAAATTCCTCCGTTGCCAAGTTTCAGAATCGAAACGTGCGCTCCCTTCTCCGTCGTGGGTATTGACCACGCGGGTCCAATTTACTACTTGTCCGACACGGGCGAAAAACGCAAAAGTTATATAGTCCTCTTCTCTTACAAGAGCGCTGATGGAACTCAGCTGCGACTTGTCAACATTCGAATTCCTAATGGCTCTGCGGCGCTTCGTAGCCCGGAACCCGGCTGTCTTGAGGATTGTTTCGGACAATGCTCGTAATTTCATTAGAGCCAGGAGGTCAATCTCTTTTTTGAAAACATCCAGTCCAACCAGGTCAGAGACTTCCTCAGCGCAAGAAGAATTGGATGGCAGTTTTCAACGCCCAAGTCTCCCTGGCAAGGAGGATTCTTTGAGCGTATGGTTTCCGTCGTCAAGCGTCCTCTCAGAAAGATCCTCGGTAAACACTTCCTCAGGTACAGAGTACAGAGTACAGAGGTACTTCCTCAGCTTCCAGTTGGAAGCAGTTCTTTTCGAGATAGAAAGGGTGGTCAACTTGAGGCCCATTTCCGCCGTTGTCAGTGATCCAAATGAGCCGCGAGCACTCTCGCCGGCAGATCTCCTCTACGGTTACTCCTCGAACCGGTTCCTTCCGGATACCAAGAGGATCCTCGAAAAGTCAGAAAACGCATCCGCGTTGGTTCCCTCCCAAAGATGGAAGTCCCAGCAATCGGCGCTCAGAGGGTTTTGGAAGCAATTCCGGAACGACTTCCTCCAGTAACTCCGCTCACTCCACTACAACAAACCGAGCGCTTCCAAACCGCTCGCAGTTGGGGATGTCTATCTGATTCAGTCTCCAGATCCGTCGCGAGCATACTGGCCACTCTGCATCGATCAGGAATTGTTCCGCGGGGAAGGCACAGACCGGCGCCACCGTTCTTGTGTGGTTAAGACCGGTACAGGGCAAATTCTAAGGCGTCCAATTCAGCTCCTCTACCGTCTAGAAGTGTGCCAATCTAAACAGTTCCTCGATCCTTTCGCTACTCTCGATCAGAAAGTCAAACAGCACTCACCTACAACTGCTGCGTGTACTGCAGCATGGCAATCATCACCAGCTCGGCGACCGTCGACAGGGGAGCACCCCGTCGCAGAGATCGGAGCCTCCGGCTAAGCCGGATAGCCCACTGGCGACGCTTGCTGCTGAGCGCACACCACAGAACGCGAGCTTGGGCCACCTGCGTCTCTTCGTCTTCTTGGCGAAAAGCTTCGCTGCGCAGCCTCAACACGATAAGCAGCAACCCGGTCGGACTCAACAGAAAGTTTTCACAGAGCACCATCACTTCCGAGTACAAAACGCACTATGAGATGGAATCAATTCAGGCCAAGTCTCTACTAGTTGCAGCCCTCTCTCTCGGTGAATTCGCTTCCGCGAATCAAAGAAAAATGAGTTCAGTTGCGGCGCATCTTTCCCACATCCAAGTCCGGTTTCGGATATCTGCACGGCATGACGCGCGAATGTAGCAGAGTCAGTTAGGAGCGAGTTTAGGTTTCAATTTCTGAGCCCAGAGGAAGCGAAATGGATGAACTTTGCATGAGATTGATTGAATCTATTTATTAATAATTTGCCCTGACAGTGTATTTTCAGTACCGCTTCACGGTACCCCGGGGAGTGTTACGAATGGAGTTCGTAGGTAGAATCTCCACAGAGAATAAAAGAAGGCAGCCGCTCCCTCGCTCTCTCCCGCCCTCCTCTCCCTGCGGTGGGATCGATCTCGATCCCGACGTGGGGAGACATTTTGGTTACCGGTTTGCCGACACTTTCCTCAACGCGGTCGGGCAGAACCTTACCGCGGAATTTCTTGATGAATGTGCCCAGCGGCCAACACTCAGCCGAGAGCAGTTTCCCGATCTCCCCATCAGGCACGGTTACGACGAATGAGGAGTGGGTATCACCCTCACGACACTTGAACTTGGCCACTGACACAGCACTGGACGTAAGTTTAGCAGCGTGCTCAACAACAACACGCGACTCAGTGGTCGGCTCGAGGCGAGACACGAAGACAGTCACGGGCCGGGGTCGACGAGTGACAACGGAGAAGTTTGGCACTGGGTCGCCAGTGCCAACAGTGGGTTTGGTCCTTCTGGGTCTAGTCCCCGGGCCAGGATCAGTAACAGCTTTGTTTCTTCGCTTTGTTCTGCTTTGTTTTTGTTTACGACGGCTGCGTTTGGAGGAAGTCGTATCACCGGCAGTAGATGGCGCCTCAGTCGCGCTAGGCGGAGAAGAAGAATGAGATGAGTTCGATGATGGATCAACATCAGATGCGGGTTGCCGAGCGAGAGGGGAGGGTTCCGTCGGGATCCGCTCTTGATTGCTGGAAATCTTGGCCTTCTTGGCGATATTCCCTGTATTTTTTGACGAGGCAGCTTGAGTAGGACCAGGCGAAGCGCATAGACGTCCAATGAGAGCATCCTGCGTCTCAGTTTTCTCACAAAGGCGGAGAACCAGGTTCGTCAGCTGGATAACGCGGACGAAGACGTGCCTAGCAGCGGGCGTTTTAGTCCCCTCGACACTGCAAGTGGGACATAGACCGGCTTTCTCACGATCCGAGTGGCACTTTTCATGTACAAATCTGTCACACAAACCAACGCAGGCGAGCAGTGGGCCGCGACATCCACCGAGAGGGGAGGCGGCAATCGGGCCCCAATGTTTATTTGGATGGATGCATTTCTCTCCTGTCTCGTGCAGGCGGGCGGTCGGAGATGCGCTAGCATTCCAGAAGCGCAGCCTCTGTGTGTCCGCTACTTTGGCGGAGCTTCGAACGGGCGAAGCGGTTCGGCTCGGAACGCGTGAGCTGGTCTTCGTCTCGATGGCGAGTTCGAATGGAAATGCGCTGCACACGAGTTGCGTAATCAGGAGGACGAAAGTCTCTGGTTAACGAGGAAACTAATTGCTAATCAAACTTCTCTGTCCATGTGTCGAATCTGTGGCAGATGTGGTTCATTGAGGCATCCTCCTATTTAGGCATTTTGGCCCACTGTGCGTTGTCAGTGATCCAAATGAGCCGCGAGCACTCTCGCCGGCAGATCTCCTCTACGGTTACTCCTCGAACCGGTTCCTTCCGGATACCAAGAGGATCCTCGAAAAGTCAGAAAACGCATCCGCGTTGGTTTCCTCCCAAAGATGGAAGTCCCAGAAATCGGCGCTCAGAGGGTTTTGGAAGCAATTCCGGAACGACTACCTCCAGTAACTCCGCTCACTCCACTACAACAAACCGAGCGCTTCCAAACCGCTCGCAGTTGGGGATGTCTATCTGATTCAGTCTCCAGATCCGTCGCGAGAATACTAGCCACTCTGCATCGATCAGGAATTGTTCCGCGGGGAAGGCACAGACCGGCGCCACCGTTCTTGTGTGGTTAAGACCGGTACAGGGCAAATTCTAAGGCGTCCAATTCAGCTCCTCTACCGTCTAGAAGTGTGCCAATCTAAACAGTTCCTCGATCCTTTCGCTACTCTCGATCAGAAAGTCAGACAGCACTCACCTACAACTGCTGCGTGTACTGCAGCATGGCAATCATCACCAGCTCGGCGACCGTCGACAGGGGAGCACCCCGTCGCAGAGATCGGAGCCTCCGGCTAAGCCGGATAGCCCACTGGCGACGCTCGCTGCTGAGAGCACACCACAAAACGCGAGCTTGGGCCACCTGCGTCTCTTCGTCTTCTTGGCGAAAAGCTTCGCTGCGAAGCCTCAACACGATAAGCAGCAACCCGGTCGGACTCAACAGAAAGTTTTCACTGAGCACCATGACTTCCGAGTACAAAACGCACTATGAGATGGAATCAATTCAGGCCAAGTCTCTACTAGTTGCAGCCCTCTCTCTCGGTGAATTTGCTTCCGCGAATCGAAGAAAAATGAGTTCAGGTGCGGCGCACCTTTCCCACATCCAAGTCCGGTTTCGGATATCTGCACGGCATGACGCGCGAATGTAGCAGAGTCAGTTAGGAGCGAGTTTAGGTTTCGATTTCTGAGCCCAGAGGAAGCGAAATGGATGAGCTTTGCATGAGATTGATTGAGTCTATTTATGATATTAATAATTTGCCCCGACAGTGTATTTTCAGTACCGCTTCACGGTACCCCGGGGAGTGTTACGAATGGAGTTCGTAGGTAGAATCTCCACAGAGAATAAAAGAAGGCAGCCGCTCCCTCGCCCTCTCCCGCCCTCCTCTCCCTGCGGTGGGATCGATCTCGATCCCGACGTGGAGAGACATTCACGCTCGATCTACAGCCGCCAGCGGACCGATCTCGGTCCGGGTGTTGGGTAGAGTTTCGAGAGGAGCGGTGCCTACGATTATCAAATCAAGGTGTTCTGCTTTAGTGAAAGTAATCCTCTGCGGATCCGTCCCCGGATTCGTAATAGAAACAGCGATAACCTCTCGCTGATCTAAATCAATGGTTACGAGCATGCCACAACGTGGGCAATCAACCTTTCCGACCGGAACGCATGTCGCATATCATTCGCTCATAACTTCTTCACAACGCGAAAGACACTTCGCGGTCTTTCCTTTCTGCAAACGCATCGACGACCTGTTTTGGGTTGTTGCTGAGGTTATCCGTGAGGTCCTTCTCAATTGACAACACAGCTAAAGCATACAGTCTTCCGTCCTTCAAATGATTCGAACTTATGATTTGATCCTTCCCAGTACACTGAAGCTTCTCGCACATAAAGCACTCGTGACCGGAAAGGTTGACACCATCCTGGAGACCTTGATGAGATCATCGAATCCGAACTCAAACAGATTCCAAACATTAAAGCGGAGCATCACGGTTTTGGTCCCGCCGAAGGTTTTGAGCTGACACGCTTGGTGTTCTGGACTCCGATACGAGAACTCCTGGCACCAGAATAAAAACCTCGCAAGAAGTTGCCGAAATTTGGGACGCTAAGGTTCCCGCTGGCGCTGCCAAATCTATTTACAATTGTACACAGTCTTTGTAGTTAGTAAGTTCCTCTATTGTACCCCTGTATGGCGTCCCCATTGAAGCAAGCACAAGCACGCCATCGATCAAGTACAGCGTTATTTTCTACGAAGGCTCCGTATATGCTGCGATTGTGATATCTCCCCTATGCCTCCTCCCTTGGATTTCATACTCGACAAGGCTGACATTCAGGCTCTCCACGGACTGCATAAACTCGGCCTCACTGAAGCTTTCGTGTCCCTAAAACCTACCCGCGGAATGGTGCAAATACAGCCCTTCTGTCGTGCTCGCTCTGAAAAGATCTCCCATTTTATCGCCTGGAGAATCGCCCGGCGCTTCTCAGCCGAGGCTGCCCCCTCGTTCATAAAGAACTCGTTTATACCATCGTTAAATCCTTGAATAAAGCGACATGAAACAATTCTATCAAAGATTTCGAGCGCAATAAGCGAAGAATAGATATTAACCGGAAGGTGGAATCATTCGAAGAGAACGACTATGTTTATGTTGAATCTGGAAATCGTTTGAATAGAGGCAAACCAGACGAAATTGTAGGTAAACGAGGGCCTGAAAGTCAATTTCACACTTTGCTCAGACGGTCTCTGAGCGATGGAGTTCGATGAGACCGCACCTGCGGTGATGAACACTTGCTGGCACTGTTGAGCTGGGAAGCTGGAAACGAGTAACGAGGCAAGACGGTGAAGAGTAAACTTGGACTGAAGGGATTTATTGTATGGTACTCGTGCTTATATAGATTACTCGAAGGTCAGCTCCCCCTGTCTTGGAAACACTAACAATAGTATGGGGCAATCGCAGCTGACCTCACAACACTGTGATTGAGACTGCTTAACCAACACTGCTTAACTTAAACCCGTGACCATGGTCTGTTTTCACTGAATGCTAATTACGAACACTGAAAGCGAAAGTCTAATTGTTCAGCATAGTCACGGTCTAGTGAATGCAGTAATAGCATGCGAACCGTAAGACAGTATTCTTAACATTCTCCCCCATACTGGAAGAGGGTTCGCACTCTTGCTTATTATAGAAAGTGCTTCCTTGGTGCCACAGACGCATCCCAGTGAAGAACTTCTTCAGTTCCGTTGTGAAGGATGCATCTCCTGTTCGGATCCCCGTCGTGCAACGACCTCAGCGGTGTGACAAGCGAGACCGCCAAAGCCACAGTCTCCGTTGCCACTCAAACAGATTTTGAGCTACCGCTGAGACAAACTCATTATCGTGAACTGGAAGCATTCCTGTGGGATCTCGAGTTGTTCCCTCTTCGTAAAGTGAATGGCTTCAAACAGTTTGCCGACGAGTTGGATCTCCAATTGGATATACGGGACCCGCGAGCAGCCCGGAAGGCTGCTCACATCATTTGGAGCACCAAGGATGACGCATTCAAGGAGCAGTACAGGAAACTGGCTCTGGAGAATTTAGAGCTCAATCTGTTGTGGCGTTCCCGCCAAGCGCGTCGTGTTTTGAGCGCGCTCCGTGAATAAATCCAAAAGGAAAGATCACTCTGCTTCCTTGAAATATGATCCCAATGTTTTCTCTTTTGTTTCAAACATGGTGATAGCACTGGATGTGTACGTCTGCTCTTTCGATGTGCGGACGTCTCATGTGCCTTCGCCCTCACACGTTCTTTTAGCGCTGTTTCGGACGGTCATTCCTTTTCTCGACGCTGGATACGTGACTGACTAAGTGAGCGCGATAGTTCGCCTAACTCGCAAGTACTTTACACCGAATTGATTTCCGTACCACCGGCTAAGCAATGCGAAGGCGTTCGCGGTCGGCCAGTTCAGTTTCACGCCTGCGTGGAGAGAAAAACCGTCGATTAGAGCGCTCGTATTCTCAACGTGAAGTCGCTACTGCGATTCACATGTTAGAGAGAATGCAGACACGAGCTGGACCTGACCTCAAGTTTGAGGATTTCCTTCGCTTCTCGGAGATTGCGGCAAGCGTGAATTATCCACCCGGGAAATTCCCAAGCCTAACTTGTCTATGCTGGGAGGATGAGAAGTATGATCCCGATGTGGATCTTTGTTTGCTTCGTCCCCGACACATTTTCCATAATGTCGATTCCAAACCTCCCTCTTCGCGATCGACAACTGAGTCGCGCAGAAGATCGTCCCCGTCCACAGCCGACTCGACGGAATGGCTCCACGAAGAGAAGACACCGACAGCCAGTGTTTGTTCTGGTTTGAGTTTGGAGTGGGACTACGAAGATGATGATTTCGCAAGCTCTCATCACGAGATCTCCGAGAAAACAGAAACGCCTTGTCCAGAGATGAACATTCCTGTTGAGCCACAGCCGACTAATCCCGTCGAAGTGTGGCGCCCAGGAGTTCCGATATCGATGCCGCCTGTTGAAGACGATAAAGTGAAGTCCGGCGTTGAATACATGCAGGTATTAGGCACGATGCTATTTGCTCTAGGAGCAGCAGCCGCAATGAGTAAGTAATCATGATCTTTATTACGACTCAATTATTGCCCATGTCAACCATTATTGTCATTCAACTTACAACGCCTCACTTCATTCAGTTTCATTCAGCATCTATCTCGTTCTGAAGGTCCCGTCACCACCGCTGATGTTGGATCAATTCACGGACGGACCGCCGATGATTCTTCAAGACGAGAAAGAAACGATTCCAACGTCTTCACAGGCGACCTTCTCCACTTTTCAAGCGACTCAATTCCCGACGCCGGATCCTTTGCCACCCACGACCTTTCCGAATCCAGAGATGTCGACGCGTTCAGCAACGGAAGAATCCGTGACAACACTCGATGCAGTGCTTGTGAACGTAGCTGTCGTGTTTGGCGGGAAACTGCCGAAAGCATTCCCGACACAAGCTACGGCACCACGAAGACCCAGTCTTCATTCGACAATCTCCCCGTGGGAGCAGCCAGAAACTCCGCCCGAGCCGACATCCTCGACCCTCTCGAGCTTATTGATGCCAGAGGTGTCGTCAACTCGGTTGACTTCTCCTGGCTCTACGTTGTCGGAAATCGCGACTGATTCCGATCCATCGTCCGTTTCGAATCCGCTCACCACGAGCAGACCCAGTTCGTCGGTCCCAGTCGTTGAATCGCCATACGTGCTTCGTCGTTTGTATTTGACCAGCACATTGGCTCCCCTGCCCGAGCAATTTCATGCTCAGCACTCGACACGCAGCCCGTCACGTCGACGGACCACTCGATCGCCGCCTATCACCCCGCCTCGCCTCATGCCAGAGCAACGAAATGCTCGGCGTACGACACGTCCTCCCTCGCACCGAATCCAGCGTCGACAAACCACTCGAACGCCTTCCTCCACCACGAATCGCCCCACTCCCAACCCAACAACGCCGAGTACGACAACACTTCCTGCAACAACTCAGAGCACCGAGGCCCCGGAGTCATTGAAGACTACCATTGGACCCCCGGCTCCAGTCTCAACAGCGTTCTCCATCACGAGCGTCGTCCAGGAATACGCCAGCGTTCGATTCCAAGACTTGCGCTGCATGTGGCTGTCGGAACATTACTTGTGTTATCAGAGTGATGGCTCTAAGTGTTTGATCTCCAAGAAACACAGACCCACCACAAATGTTTTTTTTTTTTTGATGTAACACATTGGTCGTTGTTTATTTTCCTTTTGTGCACTTACAGTATATCAAGGGGGGGGGGCGGACTGTATCTCGCGAGAGATAGTTTGAGTCCTGCTCCAGGGTTAGGCAGTACCTAGTATTTGCCCAAGGGGATTAGAAGTAATTCAGTCGAGCATTGGTGTTTGTTCTAAGTAGGTTGAGTAGCTTCTTTCTAAATAGTACTGGGGATTCAATCACACGAATTTCAACCGGTAAGCTATTCCACACTTTAGCAGCTCTTACATAGAGAGAATTTCGTCCAATTTTGGTTTTTCTGGGTTCAATGCAAATGATCTTCGAGTATTGGGCCCGAATCGCTCTGCGGGCTCCCATAACTTGAGGATTTAGTATCACAGTGCCTCGTCTCATCATTTGATCATGGATGAATCTACATAAATTGTACGTGATTGCTGTTGGCAGAGGAAGGATGCCGAGATGCAACATGGAATTGGCCAGACTTCCTCGTGTCGAGACGACGCGAACGGCTCGTTTTTGCAGTCGGTGAATTTTCTTGAGATTAGTTTTTGATGTCATCGCCCAGAAGCCTATGCAATACATCAAATGGGAGTTTACGAACGCATTATAGATCTGCTTTGCGACACCGAGACCTGCCAGTTTGCAAATGTTCTTCAGTAGGAATATTGCACCATTGAGTTTGTTGCACAAGCGACTTACATGATGATCGATTTCAAGTTCCGAATCAAGTACACAACCCAGGAAAGTCGTCGCAGCGACTTTGTTGATTGTCACACCCGCGGCCGAGATTTTCAACGAGGGAGTTTCCTTCCTTTTGCCTGCGAAGATCATGTAATGTGTCTTCTTCGGACTGAGTTTCAGTTGGTTGGTGACACACCAGCTGTCGATGACAGCGTGTTGCTCTTTACCGGAGTGAGTTTTAGAGATGCTTCCTCTCAATCATATTTTCAAAGATTTTGTGCAAAGGCTAAACTTTATTCATTGTAGATGAGGGGTGGTTTCTAAGTCGAGATTCTTTTGATTGTTTTAAAAATGCTACAAATTAAAACTTGTTGTTTCGGAATCTGGCGACTCGTTCCTTAGGTCGGAATAGTTTCTTCTTCGCCTATAGATCTTTACTGTCAGATAAGAGAAGAGGATTAGGATGGCAACTCCGATTGTACTTAAAGTTGCTTCCATCATATGCGACGTATACCAAGGTTTCGGGATTGGAGTGGGATTCGGTTTCTTTGTTGGGCTCTCAGTAGTCGTTTGAGGCGGGTGAGTTGTGGTGCTTGGCCGTGTCGTTGTTGAAGAGTTGTGATGCATGTAAGCATCATACGCAGGCCAGATTTCTTCGCCCCCTATGACTTGTTTTCCGAATCTGAGACAAGGCTCTCTTCTCGACTGCATGATCTCGCATGTTGAATCTTTCTCATGACACTCTTTAGTGAAGTATGTGGGGTTCACCTCTTGGATGGTGCAACTGAACTTTGTCGCTACGCACTCCTTTGGACAGTCGTCTGCATAGCGAAAGAAGCCGCTTGCAGGACAACATGTCACCAGGGTGAAAAGAACGACAGCCCACATTCTGCAAAGAGATCAAACTATTTAGGGATAGGTATTATGCCGGCCAGTTGTATCAGACGCATGAGCGTGGCTTTACAATTCGGTTTCGTCATAAGGTCGCTAATGTTTTGATCGCTGGGTACATATTCCAGAGTCATCCTCTTTTCTTCAAAGGCTTGCTTAATGAAGAAAGAGCGAACAGCGATGTGTTTGCTGTGACGGTGGAAATTATCGTTCGTAATGAGATGAATCGCGCTCTGGTTGTCCATGTACAAGTTCGGTATCGCAGTATAACCCAGCTCTTCGGCAAGGCGATTCAGAAACATGACGCTCTGTGCCGCTGAAGTTGCTGCTTGCAGCTCTGCTTCCGATGATGAAAGCGAGGTTGACTTCTGGAGTGTGCTACTCCACTGAATCGGACCATTATTTGCCATGGCAATGCAGCCGCTTACCGAACGTCTCGTTTTAGGACATGACGCGTAATCACTATCAGTGTAATACTGATACTTTTCATCTCCGTTGTTCTCATAACAGATTCCGTAATGAGCCGTGCCCTTGAGATATCTTAGAACGCGTTTGACATAGTTCCAAGATCTTTGTGTCGGCCTCTCAAGCGTCCTTGAGAGAAAGTTGACACTGAATGCCAAGTCAGGGCGAGATACCTGCACAAGATATTGCAGGCAACCTACGGCTTCTCTGTATGGAACGTCGACTACTTCTGTTGTATCCTCCGTATAGATGTCTCTCAACAACGGACAAGAGACCGGTTTGCAGTGAGTCATGCCAAACCTTTCAAGCACTTCCTTGGCATATTTCTCTTGACTCAGAAACAAACCCTTATCAGATCGTTTGACTTCTAGACCTAGAAAATAGTCCATTTCCCGGTACTGGAGCTCAAGATCTTGTTTGACCTTCTCCAAGAACTGAGTGACTATTTCTTTGGTCTTTCCGATTACGACCAGATCGTCAACATACGAGGATACAATCAGACCTTGATCTTTTGGTCCATGAAACACACAAGGATCGACTTGGGAAGCTGTAAGTCCCAAGGATTCAAGAACAGATTTTAATTTTCTGTAAAAGCACAAGCTCCCTTGACGGCTACCGTAAAGAGCCTTCTTGAGCAGCAAAACATTTCCTTTCTTTACGGAATAGCCTTTCGGAGCCGCCATGTAGAGGGGAACATCCAAGTCCGCTCTGAGAAAGGCATTCTCCACATCTGCTTGATAAATGATCAAGTTCTGTCTCATCGCATGATTGAGCACCAGGCGAAGAATCTAAAATCGGATGACTGGACTGTAACTTTCATGAAACTCAGAACCGAGTCTCTGGGTGAAACCGCGAAGACACAGGCGGCTTTTCAATTTGTCAAGAGATCCATCTTTGAGAGTCTTCACCTTGAATACCAACTTCGATGTGGTGAGCCTGATTCCAGGCGGAGGAGTCACTTCCTCCCAGACACCGAGCTTTTCCATAGCTGACAGTTCGGCTTGGATCGAACGAAGCCAACCTTCTTTCTGAGGCGAAAGGAGTGCTTCTTCATAAGTCTCCGGAGTGCTTATACTCTGTAACTCACAGCTGTTTGCCACGGCTGAGGCAGAGTCGAATCGCACTGGCGGTTTCAACTTTGATCGATCTCTTAGCCTAGCTCTTCTTTCGGGATCTACCTGATAAACGTTTCTTTTACGTTTTCTTTTAGAGCTATCTACTTGCCCAACTGAAGCGACTTCCGTTGAAGTTGACGTTGATGGCTGTTGAAGTTGTTCGTTGAGAATCAGCTGTTCTTCTGGTGTAGTCGTCGGTTCTGTGCTGCGCGGTGACGATGATTCCGCTGGCGTTGGTTGAACGCCGCCACCCTCTCCATCCTGGAGCTCTTGAGCGGGTGTGTCGTTTTCTTCTTGCTGTGTTTCTGGTGATTCTCCGTTGTTTGTTGACATGGTATCAGCTGGAGAACTTTCTTCGAATATCGGGGTGTCATCCGCTGAACTAGGTTGTTGCATTCTTAAGAGCTTAGCCAAGGGGTTTTCTTTTGGAAATCGGACATGCTTTGTCGTGATGATGGTTCGGGTACCAGGAACCCAGATCCTGTACCCATACACGAGCTGACCACACCCAGTAAGATGCCCCACGAGACCCTTCGGATCAAACTTCTTTCGGCCTGGCTTTTGATCTAGATAAGTACACTTCGTTCCGAAACTGTGAATTTTACCAAGGTACGGAGGACGCTTGTAAAATATCTCGAACGCTGTTGTGTTCGTTACTGGATTGATTGTGATACAATTGCAGATTTCATTTGCGAACGAAAGACTTTCTGCCCAGAGTCTTTTAGGAAGACCGCTATCGATTAGCACAGTACGGGCTAGATCAACTAATATCTTGTTACTGATTTCAGAGAGGCCGTTCTGGGTGGGGTCCCGCGGATTATTCTGGGTGAAGTCGCAACCGATTTCCGACACCAACTTCTTGACTCTTTCGTTGATAAATTCTCCCCCTCGATCTGTATGCAACCTGCGGATGTCCTTCCCGATAAGGTTGCGATACCATGTGGCGTAATCTCAAATGCAGTCCGGTACTTCGTCCTTCTTCTTGAGGAAGTACACCTTTCGAAACTTGGAGAACTCGTCGGTGAGACACAGGAAGTGGTTGTGTCCTCCAAGTGAAGGTTCGGTGGCACTGCACACGTCGCCATGAATTACGCCTGTTTCCGTCGCTCGAGCACTGTCGGGTCTCGTGCGAGATGGCTGCTTCTGCTGCTTTCCTTGATCGCAGGCTAAGCAGGTATCCAGATCGTCTTGATACGGGATACTGTAGCGATTGAGGAGCTTGACGACTTTATTCTTGCCAGCGTGGGCTAGAATCTCGTGAACCTCTCGGAGACTCACTCCGGTCTCGGCTACCGCCTGCAGGGCTTGCGGTTCACTGACATGGTTCGGTCTCAACGTGTAGAGCCCATGTCGTCGTCTTGCAACGACGCTGCTCCTTCCGGAGGACATGGCAATCTTGTCTTGCTTCACGACTACCTTGTAGCCATCTTGAGTGAGTTGACTGAGCGAAATGAGATTCGCATTCATTGCCGGCACAAGCAACGCGTTCTTCAGTTTCAACGTCACGATCTTGTTTCCCTGCTGGACAGCCAGAAGGGCAAGACCAGTGCCGTCGACGTTGACGACAGTGGAGTTCCCCAGCCTGACCTCGCGAGTGTCCGTCGCAGGTTTAAGATCGACGAAGAAACTCTTGTCCCGCAGAATGTGGTGGGTACTTCCGGAGTCCACATGTACTTCCATCACACCACACTCGCTTCCCATTGGCATGGTATTGTTGGCGTTCGCCATGAATACCTGGCTGAAATTAGCCTTTGCCTTGCGGGGTTTGGGCGCTTGCTTCTTCTTCTTTCTGCAAGACGATGCCATATGTCCTCTTAACCCACAGTTCCAGCATTGAACGCTCGTTTCCGTCGTTCTGCTGGATGTCTGCCTATTACTGGTGCTCGACTGCTGGCGTCTTCGATAGAATGACTTCCTTCTCTGACCACGGCGCTTGGTGATATGCGTCTGAGCCATCAAAGCGGTCATGTCGCCTACACCATCGGTTTTACGGCGCGCGGCTTCGCTGAGGATCAAATTGATCAGAGAGGTGAGGGACTTGGATTCTTCATCCTTAGTCGCCCAGGATTGCTTGAACGCATCCCAGTCAGATGGTAGAGAAGTCATAAGACGCGAAGTTATCGCGGAGGCGGGTAGATCGGCGTCACTTTCCGTCAGATTGAACGTGATCTTCTTGTAAGCCTCAAGGTTCTGTTCAATGGTCTTTGACGGTGTGAATTCAAATCCGATCCAACTAGAAATGGCTTGCTCCCTAAACAGGCCCGACACATTTTGGAATTTCTCGCGGATCTTGGTCCACATGTCAACCGCAGAAACGACATCTGAATCGAGAAAGTATAGAGACAAAATGATATTCGGGTGAATAACATTGAAGAAAACAGTTCTCGCATTCTGATTGCCAATTTTGTAGTTGTCGGGATCTTTGTCGGGCGTGAGGGGATCAATTTTTCGTATGACATCCCAGGCGTACGGCTCGCTCTGCATGTAGCCGGGAAGCATGGCACGAAAACTTAGCCAATTCTTTCCGTCCTCCTGGAGCACCATGGCAGTTCCAAATTTCATCTTAGCTGTATTACTTTCACCTGTTGTGTTGACCACAACGGAGCCTCCGGTCATCTTGAACGATGTGTTGGTTCACTCAAAGCACGCACAAGAGTCACTGATGTTTGATGACACTTGAGTTCAATCACTGCACTGGGTTCAAAGCCTTATCGAATCCTTATATCGTGCTGATAACGTTATGTAGGTGAACGAGGGCCTGAAAGTCAATTTCACACTTTGCTCAGACGGTCTCTGAGCGATGGAGTTCGATGAGACCGCACCTGCGGTGATGAACACTTGCTGGCACTGTTGAGCTGGGAAGCTGGAAACGAGTAACGAGGCAAGACGGTGAAGAGTAAACTTGGACTGAAGGGATTTATTGTATGGTACTCGTGCTTATATAGATTACTCGAGGGTCAGCTCCCCCTGTCTTGGAAACACTAACAATAGTATGGGGCAATCGCAGCTGACCTCACAACACTGTGATTGAGATAATTCACTGCTTAACTTAAACCCGTGACCATGGTCTGTTTTCACTGAATGCTAATTACGAACACTGAAAGCGAAAGTCTAATTGTTCAGCATAGTCACGGTCTAGTGAATACAGTAATAGCATGCGAACCGTAAGACAGTATTCTTAACAAATATCACATCTGGCACATAGTCGCTGAATCGCTTGCATGAATCGCTTCTGCAAGTTGTCAAGTAAGGAGCAGTGCTTCGCTAGGTGAGGCCTCCAAATAGGACCCCCGTATAGAAGTTTCGGTAAAACAATTGTAATTCTACTACAGCTTGATGTATACAGCAGGATTTTTGATTGCAAAACAGCGAAAGATCGCGTTTATGAGGATGCCTGCTGACTTCACAGAGGCGACAATATGCTCGGAAAAATTCAAGTCGGCGGTTACAATAACACCCAAGTCGCGTACACTTTTGACGCGGGGTATCGATTGACCATTGATGCAGTACTCGTGGTTGCCCTCTCCATGGCCAAGAACAACACATTTAGCGACCGATAGTAGCATCCCATTGTCAACACACCAGCCGAGAACCCCATCCACTGCACGTTGTAAGGCCCGGTGAGACGAGTTCAGTTCCGTTTTGCATTTTGCAACCTTGCATCTTACAGGTTCTGGCTTGTGTCTGATTTCACGCAGTTACACCCATAACCTCGTTGGGGTTGTCATATCCTTCCCCCCTGGGATGGATATCGGAACATTCCTGAATTGTACGCGAGATTCTCGAGCGTCACTTCTTCCAGAAAACGGACACAGCATCATTGATTGCCGTCAGATGCGTTAGTTCCCATATCATTCGGGACACCTTAGAGAATGTATCGATACGAGTCTTTCCTTGGACTTTCGCAGTTTCAAACGCTCTCGTAGGTAGAGAGAAGCTCTGACCTTTACGATGGTTGCCATTCAAGGATTGATGCCATAGAACTGGTGAAATTGGTGGCTAACCACTAACCACCCATGCTAATGGACTTTGAGCGCTGCGGTCCGGGAGATATCAGTTCTGATTTCTGAATGCCATATCGCATTTGTTGGAGGGCATCTCTTTCCATCTCGATACGTGATCTGCACAGGTCGGAGACGCAATTACTTGGTCTTGCTTGATCAACAAGCGATAGGATGAGAACATCTTCTCATGCCATTGAAGAAACAGTAACATTCATGTGTTTATCATTTTTCGGATGTTTTTGTGGAGTTACGAGCCGTGATTTACGGCAACACAGAACTATTTCTCATCTCATTCTGACGTGGGGACATCTAACTCTCGTTTCAAGGATCACATCGCTTGCTGGCAGGTCTGGCAGCAAGAATCCTACGGTAATTAGTTCGCTGAGGGACATTTTCGTCTCATCACCGTGATCGGTACCGTCGAAGTACAGGCTCTGTTTCTTGATGAACTCTGAAATCTTCTACGTCTTCGTTCTGAAATCGTGGCAAAGCTTGTTGAAGAATTCGTTGTAGGAATTCAACACAGCTCGCTGGAACGAATGAGTTCTCCATGTCATTGGACCGCGTATCTTTGATTCGACGCACGGTCCTCAGAGCTTCTACTTCTCCAGGAAGATTCACCGGGGAATCTTTGTTCAAACTGGATTTCTCAACGAAATAATGTACGTCCATGGATGAACATCCCAAGGGAGTCAAATCCAGATGCTTCCCAGCTCTTGTTAGTCTCCATGATTCGGATTTCCGAAAATCAACTCCTCATCAGTCTCATCTGCCGTAATCTCGTCACTTGCGTTAGTTGAATGGCAAGGATTCAGAGATATAGACTCCGTTGCATTCGCAACAAGAGTCTCTCTTTCGAAACTGCTACGAATGCGACGAGTTATCCGAATTTCGATCTTTATCTCTCGAGTTTATCAGAAATTCACTGTTTCTGCAATCAAGTCCTCGAGGTTTTTGACGTCTAGGGTCGCTCATCATACAGATGCCTTCGTTTGCAAGTGAGAGCCGCTGAACTGAACTTTTAGTTTGGAGCTTACGCACGGGAGCCTCTGTTGGAACCTTTATGTTTCTCATCATTTCCCTATTGAGCAGAAGGCAACCGTGTTCTTCGTGAACCGGGTAATCATCAGCTCTCTGTTTCAGAGCATGCCTTTTTCGAATCTGGCTAGTGATCTCAAATGAACAAATTGAGTCACTGCCAGTGTCTCATTTCTTGAGTCAGTGGGGGCGATAAACATCTATTCGTTCCTCTATCCCCAATCGCATGTGTGCATCTCACAAATCCATAACTGACTTCCCATGTACGACTCGCCGGAGCCGTTAAACGCGTCCAGTCCACACAGTTTTCATCATCACTGCATGCTATGGTTGCTAGCATCATTCCACACGCACATTCTGTGCGCTTCAGAGTAAGATCGATCACACGCTCAAATGCTCTTGCCTTTTGAAGCGGAGTCCTTGGAAACTCAACGGACTTGCACGCTAGCATTTGGAAACGAGTCAGTTGTTCATCTATTTTTCTTAGCTCGGTCGATCTTCATCCTTCCCTGGATGGGAAGAATCATTCGCCTCAATCCCATGGGGGTCTCTCGAGGTTTCCGTTACTTTTCATTGAGAATATCTCTGAAGTTTCTTGATGATTCCGTTATTCAATTGCTCATCCTTCATGAGTCAATAGGACAATCATCCACACAAATCATTGTGGAGATTCCATCCGGGGATTGGTGATAAGAACATACGGTTCTTTAAAACTTCTCCGTCATTCTACACGGTCTTTTAACACGGTGTCGATAGACTTCCCGTAGAGGTACTTTAAGGCTGAGAAGAGAGCTATATCGAGAGCTACTTGGTTCAGAAAGATCCTCTCGTGAGCTGACACAGACATGATTGTCCTCATGGTCTCGAAGCTTGCCTTCAAATTGGACAGATTTCCTCAATCCTCGGGACCTCTGTTGTTGACAGCATCATAATGCTTATCGAGCTCCTTCTCTTGATAATGTTCCATTCCTTGTTTTCCTTCAAGGAGAAAACCCAGCGCTCTGACAGGACGTTCAAGCCTGGAGCGGGTTCGATAATTCTACCGAGTTCGTGTTGCTGAACACCTTCTTCGCGTTTCAATCCTTGAGCACTTCAAAGGAAAATACACGGCAACTCAACAGGACATCTGGTCCTGGAGTGGGTTTACTCGGATTCTGTATCTAGTTTCTTCGAAACTAGTGCCATCGCAGCGTAGTATTCATTTACGGACTTTGAACAATCATTTTCCATCAGAGTTGGGGGCACGTCTGCCTCTCGTTCTGTCCTATTATTCTTCTATCCTACCCGGGTTGCTTTTCAAGCTATTGGCTGCAATTCTACTCATGGTATTGTAATCTATGCCTGGCACAAACACACGTGATTTCTGTCTACGTAGTTCTCACAATATACTTGCATCCCTCGTCTTGGTCCTCCATCCTTGCCGGGTCCATCCTATTTGTTGGACTGCGCAGTCCTTTTGGCAGGCGGGACCGGGTCATCGCTAGGCTCGGTTTACGAGGCGATACCCACTTCTTCGCTTTGGCATTACTCCTTCCTGTCCATTCATCGCCAGCGTTGTCTCGTCCGTTGGCGTTTCTGATAAGGGGTTCCTTCTCTTCTTCTGGTTCTGTTGGTTCATCGATATCTGTGGAAGCTGGATTTTCTGGTGGCGAAAAAGAAAGCTTATTCTTTTGATAGTCAAACGGTTGTGGTTCGGTCTCGTTGATGAGACGGAATCGATGTATCGTCTTTTTCTGAATTGTTTCACCAGACGACTGAGTGGATCATCATCTGGTCCTTCGATGAATTTTTCAGTAGCTTGCATGTTAAGCTGGTTTATGTCAGGGACATAATCTCAGTCTCGATTGCTAGGTGCCGAGTAGGGTTGGTTCTTGGTTCTCAACAGTTGATGTCAGTCAAGACTGCAGGATCTTCTTCTGTATCTCGGTACACCCATCAGGAGGAAGATGGTGAACTTGTTTTTTGATACGATAACGGTGTTATCGAGGATGTGATGAGAGCACGCGTCGACAAGAAATCGACAAACTGAAATTCCCTTCGTTGACTCAGTGGAGGGTTAGCTGGAACAGAACACAAATGAAGACTCGCTTGGACAGAGTGATTGCGGATAGACAACACACAGCATGATCTTTATTGAATTGCATCTCTCTTATATACTAGAGTTAGGAAGGACAGTGCAAGGCTAAATGAAACTTCTGGACACTGAGGTTTGCCTAGGTTAGCCCTGACGGAATTCATGAGCTATAGCTACTCTACGCTTCAGTGCCTCCGACAATATGCATAGCTAGTTTAACAATGGATATGCGGAAACGGTGATAAGTTATCAAGAAGCATAGCTTCGGTCGATGCTCGGTAAAAGTGAGCGACCGTCAGCTGACATTTCATCATAGCCCCCCTCAGATGAGGAGGAGCTCACGGTGTCAAAACCCGCAGTCCTTGGACTCCATCCCAGTGTTCGAACACGAAACTAGGAATGGATGCCAACCTGCGTGCAACGTCTGAGGTTACAGTTCCTAATACGGATGGTGATGATCAAAGTGACAATGTCAACTTGAATCTGATTGGACGTGTATATCCAGAACGTCAATTCAACCGTTCTTATTACCTTGAGCTTCAGCGATATCTCTGCGACCTGCAATTGTTTCCATTGCGCAAGTGCACCGGATTCAAACACTACGTGGAGGAACTTTATCGTCTCCTTGGGCTCGATGATATGAGCTTGGCTCGCAGAGTTGCGAAAATCATTTGGACCTCGAAAGGTGACGATTTCAAACAACGCTATCGCTTTCGTGCTCTACAGGAATTCGAAGAGAAACCAATTCATCGCGGAAGAGTGGCCAGGAATATAATAAGACAGCTTCTGCAATAAAATTTTCTCTCTCGAGTTTTGTCGTTTTCAATTTTCCCGCCTTTTCTTTTTGGATTCGCGCTTCGCGAGTATGAATGTGCATGTGTGGAACATCTCTTTTCCGAGATGTCTCACTCGCGTTGTTTCGTGATCATACCGCATTCGCGAACTCCCTCTCGTAGTGCTCGGATCGTGAATTCCTCAAATGGTAAGTTGTAACATTGCGATTCGTTCGGGTCATCTGCGATTTTTCCAAGTCTCCCTCTGATCCAATTTTCTATGAATCTAGGCATCGTATGAAATCTCGCCGGGACGTTTTGTCGATGAGGTTTCACTTCGGAACCTTCGTCGCTGTCTCGATGAAACGCGGCCGATGACTCGGCAACTTCGATGGCAATGGGATCTCGAATTATCGCGTATGGAACTGCATCGGCTGAATAGCCAACGAAACTGGCTTCGGAGTCCTGTGCCGGTAGCCTTTACCTCCAGCGGTCCGGTTTATGAGTTCGAGCTTCAAACAGGCGCGCCCGAAGTTCGAGACGGATTTCTATCAGACAGTGAAATCGAGGAGCTGCGTAGGAGATTGATCCGCTGTCAGGAATCGCCGAATCGTCTTCCGGAAATACGCGGATTTTTAGACACGAGCGCAAGTATTTTGCCCCCGGATCACCGGGATCAACGGATTCCACCGGATCGGTGAGGCCACGATCCATTTTGAAGAATTCCAAGAAATCGTCCGGCCAACCAGTTTTGCCCGCCGGGTCGTCATTCATAAAGAATGAGACCGCCCCCATTACTCAGAACGAATGTGAAGGTTTTAGCAATGTTGTGGCCGAAAGTGGAGCCAATGTGTTCACACGCGACAAAGTTGGTGAACGTGAGAGTCAAGCCGATTTGAACAACACTCCGCCAACGAACGGAATGAAATCGCAACCCGATATTGAAATGAACTCGATACCTCCGGCACGGTCGTCTATAAGTGAAAGTGTGCATCCTCAGACCGAGTCGGATTCGCTTATTCCGAAACAGCCGGTCGGAGAATTCAACGCGTCGTTTGAACCCGAGCAATCATTTGTCACAATTCCACTGGAACCGGACGTGTCAGAACCTACCGCTGCCAACGATGTTTCCACCAATCCTCGCTTTCGGGATATTCCTGGTGCTTTCGGATCAGGTGCCATCTCGTCAGTAAATCACAACGATAACCGAAGAGGAAATTGTTATCGTTGTCCTGACGGAGCCTTGTGGAAGATCGCCGTCACTGTCGGCATCTTTGCCGCAAGTGCCGCTCTGGGTAAGTGATCTCCAGGAGGAATTGCCTGCCTAATATGAACTTTCCTGACATATCATGTTTTCACAGTATTCTTCAGCGCCTTTTCCATTGTAAAGGTTTCGGCAGTGATCACGGAGGATGCTGTAAATGTGAAGGCGTCCTTCGGAGCGATTCCGAAAATGGTGACGTTTTCCACGTCGACGGACTCGAGCAAGACCACGATACCGACGATAAAGACGGAAGTACCGATACCTTCGACCACTTCTACCGAAACGCCTGTGATCGGCTTGGTGTCGATTGACCGAACCATCGCCCCAGTTGTTTCACTGAGTTTCGAGGGCTTTCGCTGCGTTTGGCTCTCTGCGAGATCTGACTATGTTTCCGGCACGCTTCACGAGCTGATTCAGCTCGTAATTTTGGAAACGAGCCTTCACCCACGGTCGAAGAACACGGGGCAGCATCCCTCGACCGATATCATTCTCGGTGTACACAGTCGGAGGGAAGAGTGCAGCAACGAGGTCTGCCACCGAATGGACCAAACGCTCGTTCGGTCTGTACGGCGGAGCATAGAATGTCACAGGTTTCTCACAGTCATCCTCAGAGTCTGAGGAGAGTTCAATGACGTCAGTGGTGTCCAGTGCAGGTTTCTTAGCTGCGGCTGGCACCTCGCTGGACTCCATCGGTTCGGAGCGATTGTTTGGCACACTAGTCATGTCGATCACTGCACTCAAGTGCCAGAGACATGAATTCGCATGGCTTATATGAGATAACAGAACAAGAAAGTCCTGCACAAGAGATCATATAAGGAAACTGCCAAAAGTCGAATAATAGAAAATGAGTAGGCGCAAGTCTAATTTCGGAGGGACGACAAAACACACGGTTTGGAAATAACCATTTATTCTAAAGAAACATACCAGCTTTTCAGCTGGCATGCCTCCGGGATTGCGGATCCCGGGCAGAGAAGGGCCATGGCGGCCATTTAGGGTATCTCCCCGACGGCGATGTTGACACTCGTCCGGTTTCGTCCTCTCTCCCATATCACGCAACTTCCGTACGATGACTCCTGAACACAGTAAGTCGCCCCGAAGGGCGACAGATCAAGAGCTCGGTGTCCAGAGTCGTGGGCCCAAACCCACGACCAAAGGATCGCTTCAGATCCACAACAGTTTCGACCCTGACGTCATCAGCGTCTAGAGAAATGAAATCAAGATAAGTATGACCAATCAATCAATGGCAACAGTAACGTGAAATCAAAACAACGGAAAGATGAAACAAACACTCACGCATACGCGACGCTAATATACAAGCGTAAACTCCAAATGTGACGCCGATAACGATTCCAAAAAGGAACCAGAGCGCTTTAGCGCGACATCCCCCTGCCCTTTCGGGCACCGGCGGCAATGGCCGGAGTTCGATCTCCGGGATCGGCCTAGGCGGGACCACTGGTGTCGGCCTCGCGGAACAGCCGCAAGAGCCTCTTCCTCATCAGGCGCCAGGAGCATTCTGATGTTGTTGAAAATGACACTCATTATGTAGTCGGTAACAAGCAGCAGAAAACTGACTAATGTAAGAGATCAAGCGCCTCTATTTACAGGTATTTAACCAGGCGACCGATCTTAGAGATCAAAATGCTTGAGAACGTCTAAGAAAAACGAGTACACGAATAGAGAAATGTCGAGAAGTTTTATGTCAGAAACACAAGCGTATATTAAGCGTATCATATATACAAATATACCGAAAAAAATGTACAAGTCATCAACACTTCGTTATTGATCGATTTTGATGAACCAGGTCTTGGTTTGACATCGCGGGAATGACCCGTAATGCTTCAGAAACAGCGCTATATCACGCGGCGGAAGGCGAGCCACGCGAATCGGATCGTCAGAAACGCGACGCCCAGGACGTCGCAGGACACAGGCTGCATCCATGACGGAAACGCAGACCGAAGCCACTCGAACTGATCTACAAATAAACCCATAGTCGTCAAACAGCTGGTCCACTTTTCTGCGAGCAGCGAAGTCCGGAACCCATCGAACAGGCACGGGCTTGGCCACCGTGACATCCACGGAGGCCTTCGGAGCCGTGTCAACTCGGGTCGGTCTAGCCAGAACATCAGTAGAACCGGTAAACCTCGGCTTGATCTCCGGAACCGGTGTGGTCGATGATAGGACCTCCGGAACCGGAGTGGTCGTTGATAGGACCCCCGGAACAGGTGTGTTGATTTTCGGACGCGGGGTCGTCGACGGCGTCGGCACTGCGGTCGTCGTTGTCAAACGAGGCGGAGCCGCAGTTGTCGTCGCCGGACGGCGAGTCGTTGTCGAAGTGGTCAACACAGGAGGAGCGACGGTGGTACTCGAACTACGCGGACGCGGCGTGGTGGTAACCACGGATCGTGTCGTAGTAGAGACCTTGCGAGGTGGTAAACCGGCCAGAGCTGTTACATTGGCGAACACAGAATCCGGCAAGACAGTGACCGTTGTGCGGATCGGAACCTTAGTCCCGACAGCAACTTTGTCTGCCTGAGAGATTCTGGTAGGGACCGTCTTCGGACTAGGACGTGGAGTTGTCTTAGGAGCCGGAGGCACCCGAACCTGACGATTTGCCACATCATTAGGAATCAATCGTGAGGATGACACATTCACGATTGAGCAGGAAGCCTCGAGTCGAGTAATCGAGGAGTCTTCTTCAGGATCGATGGCTGGTTCGGAAGACTGATTCAGCATGATGGACAACGCTGAAGTGTCGGTCATCCAGGGGAGCTGACACCCCGATGATACGAAAAGCGCCGCTGGAAACAACGCAAGTAAATCAACCACGTTCCAAATAGGAACTGATTCAAGAAAAACCGTACGAGCTTGCAGAGTACTCACAAACGACGGCCAACAACGAAGCGGACATGATGAACATCACACCAAGGACTGCCAAAGTCCACTTCAGCCTCTTGATTTGGAGGCGAGCTGCCTCATTCTCTCGTCGGAGCGAGGTAACCTCCTCTGAGTCGTTTCCTAAGGAAACGAGCTCAAACTCCTCCGGTCGCACCATAACCGGAGAAGCTCCAACCTTGGAAAAGCAAGTAGAGAATCCCTTGCAGCAACTCATGTTGTTCGTTCTCTCGACACAAACGAAATGATTATCAAAAGCTAACCTTAAAGCTTTCGAGGCATAAATCACTCACCCTCAAATACCTAAGGCATGGTCAACGGAACAGGAAAGTCCCCGGAATCCAGGTCAAGTTACCTCAGTGACTCTCATCGCGCGTGGACCAGAGTCTAGACAACGGAGGACAACGCGACACAAGATATCGGACTGAGAAAACACCGAAATCATCGATCAACGGAATCTATGGAATCTGTGTGTCAACGATACGACTGTATCAGGATTGTAAACCTATCCGACTATAGCCTAGGTAGAATTATCCGATAGGTATAAGATTACCTATCATATTCACTGTAACAGACTGCCGATGTAAGACAACCCGAAGGAGGGATGTTGAAATTACTTATTCTGTTGGTCTTCCACGGCATATGCGTAGGATACTATCGTAGGTGTATACAGACACGTATTTCTGGAAACGTGGGAGACACGTGGGATACTAGTGGGATGTATACCCTTTCCTCGCATACTATTCAAATACTATATAAGCATACATATCAGCAATATATATGTGTCTATACTGGGTACTGCTTCTGTGAACAACAAGCCTCTTTATTCAGTGCTAGTGGTCTCCGAAATCTCGACAAAAACAATAACAAGTGTACACGCCTGTGAAAGAGCCAGCCGCTCTCGCCTATCCTTGGCCAGGCCAACCGTACTTTTCGAGCCTTTTAGCTCGGGAATCCTGACTGTTGCTTATTGCCAGAACCGGTTGGGGAGTCGACACCCAAAGACCGAGTTTTCAGTAGAGTGCATGCAACACTCACTCCTTTAGGAGAAACATACACGACACTCACACCAGCATACGCAAACAAGATCATAGAGAAACTTAGTTGGAGTACCAAGGTCAAATTCATGGGAGACTACAGAGACAAAAACAAAAACACGTTCACGAACAAGCTCGAAGCGCTGATGTCATTCCTCGAGTTCGAAGCGCGGACAATCGAGGTATTGACTACACAGCCCGACAGCCAAAATGCAACAAAGGAGGTGACACCTACATAAGTTGGGGTAAACCGAGGTCGCTGATTCCAAATCTGGACGCAGAATCTTTCCATCCGCTCGCGTTTTCATGTTTCATGGATTTTTTGGATTTTGGTGATTTTTTCCCTAATGGATTTTTTAACTCGGCTCCAGGGTGCGAGAGATGCATTACGCATTCAGGAGCATGTAGTCCTGTGTCAGGACTATCCCTATAAAAAAAATCGTGCGATTCGGAGCGGCCGCTGAGCTAGAGTACATCAAGGGTCAATGTTCGGGAAAAATACTGGAAAGTGGCCTCTTCTTCGGCTGATGAAGAAAAAACTATCGCCCGCACACCCGCGGCGTCCATAACATTACCCTTCGCAACAAGTACAACTCCGAGAAGGTCCTGAAGCTCGAGGCGATAGAGCTCAACTGCCTGACTCGTACGAAATTCCCAATCCTCAAGGGAAACTTCGATCTGACCCCGAGAGCAGAACACGCGGAAGGGAAAGAGTCAGACATGGTGGACATCCTCCTCGGGTCAGAAAGGATGGCCCAAATAGAATTTACGGACCCTCGCAACATTGACAACCTCTTCGCATTCAACTCAATGTTCGGCT
The DNA here is from genome assembly GCA_028455905.1 of Neoseiulus californicus. Taxonomy (NCBI): domain Eukaryota; kingdom Metazoa; phylum Arthropoda; class Arachnida; order Mesostigmata; family Phytoseiidae; genus Neoseiulus; species Neoseiulus californicus. Next base: position 168,145 of record JAMQGS010000015.1, read on the forward strand.
GGGTGATCGGGGGCTCGGAAGACACCTCAAAAAGTTCAAACACTCTAACAGGCTTCTGTGGCTTCGAGGTGATACAACCCGCGACAGCAGTCCCAGGCATAGCCATTGAATACCCGGAAGAACCGCCAGAAGATCCGGAGACCTCAAAGGAGTTAAGAACAATTGAGGACATCAAACTTTGGCAGTCCGACGACGCAGGCTTCGACGACGAAGCCGAGAAAAAGGAAGAAGACGACGAGCTCAATAGAGAGCTCAGAGCCAACTTCAAAGCTACTATAACTCGAGAGCCCACAGGGGAGTACGTCCTGCACCTCCCATTCAAAGATAACATCCGCAACTTAGGCGACAACATGAACCTGTCGATCTCGACACTGCATTCGCTGCTGAACAAGCTAGCGAAGGACCCAGTTAGGCTGAGGGCAGTCGATCAAGAGGTCAGGAATTACATCAATCAAGGATTCGTCGAAGAAGCTGAACCACGCAAGCCAGGACAACTGGCACACTACCTGCCAGAGCAGGCGGTCTTCTAACAACGTCCAGGCACACCGCTGAAATTGAAGACAAGAGTCGTTAAAGACGCAAGCGCACGAACTCCGAATGCGGCGAGTCTAAATGACGTACTTCATGTCGGTCCGTGCTTACTTCCGAATCTGATAAAGGCAATCATGAAATTTTTTTTTGTTAAAGAACGTGTTGCGTTTATTACTTATAACTTTCAAAACTCAATCCACAAGGGCAAAACGCCCTGTCTGTGGGTTCACACGTTAGCAGTCGTCAACACTCTTAGTGGGGGGGGGGGGGGGATGTCGCTATGTTCAAAACAGATGTCTACCAATACCATACTGTGATTCTTATCAGCCAGCCATCGATGTCTTCACTTCGCTCAAAAACATATTCTCTTATTTTTTTCTTCATCTTCGATTTCTTGTCGGGTTTTAGTAACTCATCGAACTTGACATTGTTTTCGCGGTAGAGATCAATGTATTGGTTAATATACAAACGCTTTGTGCGTGTCAGACGGAGGCGGGTCGGGCGGACGGCGGCTCTACCGGGGCGGGGAGGTCGGACCCTTCGGAGCTGTTCCAGTTTTTCCAGAGTCCTCTGGGGGTTTCTAATATTACATTCTGATAGCAGACATTCAAGGTACAAGCTCTCCAGGGGTAGGACCCCTGCTCTTCTATACACCTCTCTCGTCGGGTCCGATCTCACCGCCCGCACCATCTTCCGCACCAGGTAGTTCTGCAGTTTTACCACTGGATCTAGACAGCTTGGGAACGCCGCGTGGTAGGCCAGGAGACCATACCTCAAGTTCGATTCAAAGATTGCTTTGTAGGCGATTCTAGTGTTTGAGCGATTCGTCATTCTGCTAAGTTTCACCACGGCAGCCGCGGCCGCTCTCAATTTAGGGAGTAGCAGGGACACATGATCCTTCCACGTCATTCTTTCGTCGAAAACAACTCCCAGATATTTGACATTCTGCACTCTCGTTAGCGGATCACATGGGCAACACTCTCCTCTGGGGCAATGCTCGTTGTGCAACTTGATTTGAGGTGGGAGAGAGAGCGCGCGAAAACCGAAGACGATGTATTGGGACTTCCTCATGTTCAGAAGCAGGCCGTTCAGTCGTGACCATCTCCCTACACTGTCCAGCGATCTCTCGATCAGGGACCAGTCAATTTCCTTACGAAAGCTGAACAGCAGACAGGTGTCATCCGCGTATCCCAGCATTTCCACGATGTCATTGCTCATCATAAGCAGGTCATTTATGAAAATCGAAAAGAGTATAGCTGAAAGGGACCCGCCCTGGGGGACCCCGCTCACGATCCGTGTTGGTTCTGATATGGCTGTCGTGGAGCATCGTAGACTCTGTTGCCGGCCGTTTAGGTAGTTCTCCATAATCGTCAAAGCGCGTCCGTCAACACCGATCCTCCTCAGCTTCTCAAGCAGGCGCCCATGTGGCACGCAGTCGAAAGCTGATGTATAGTCTAGCATAACCACCACCGGGACCCTTCCCTCATCAAGACTCTCGAGGACGAAACGTTGCAAGTACAGGATGGCGTCCTGGGTGCTTCTTTTCCTTCGGAAACCGAATTGTTGCAGGCTCAGAATCTCGTTCGCCTCCAGATGCTCGTACAGCTGCCTCTCAATGATCTTCTCGATGATCTTGTTGAAGATACTTAGTAGGGATATCGGTCGGTAGTTCTTCAAGTCCTCCGTATCACCTTTCTTGTGTATCAGGATTGTCGTCGCCTGCTTGAGTTTCTGCGGGTATACCCCTGTCTCGAACACCGTCTCAATCAGGTGACTCAGAACAGGCGTGAAGAAGTCGAGGTTTCTCTTCAGCGTCTGGGCCATGAAACCATCGTTTCCCGGGGCCTTGTTGTTCTTCAGTGATTTGATGATCCCTTCCAGCTCGAGGAAGGATGGGGCTCGAAAATCAGAGATGTTCCTGCGAACGGAGTAAACGGGAAGGCCATCGTAGGAATCATTGAAACCCGTCTGATCCCAAATTCGCCGGCCGATCGACGCAGTATAACCATTCGCCTGATTCAGCTTAATGAGTTCTGGCCGGGACGCCGCGAGGGCGGAAGGCAGTCGTGACACACGTTTCTTTCCTCTTATCTGTTCGTTGATGGTTCGCCAGGCTGCCCTTGGGTCCCCCGCAAAGTCGAATTTCGCCCTGTAGAAGTTCGCCTCGGCAGCTCTTAGAACATCGCGGAGTCTGTTCCTGTAGCTCTTGAAAGTCTCTTCGAAGAATCTGTTCCTCGGGCTCGTCTTGTGGAGTTTCCATAGTCTATCACGCTCGCCAATCGCTCTAAGGATTTCGCTCGTGATCCAGGGTTTCAACAGTGTCGTCTTTCTCGATGCTCTGTGTGTACCTGAGCTAGCCTCACGGCACTTCTCCAGGTCACGCAGGAGTCGGTCGGTCAGCTCATCGGGATTCGACATTTCGCGGTAGTCATTCAAGCTCAGATTAGCCAATTCCCTGCTGAAGCTGTTCCAGTTCACTTTTCTGTATTCTCTCGGCAGTTCAGTCTTATCTTGTGATCTGTCGCAGCTCCAACGACACTCTATCGCAGCGTGGTCTGACAAACCCATGGAGTCGACAACACAGGCTTCAAATCTTTCCGGCTCCCTGGTCCTCGCGAAAACGTGGTCGATCGCAGTCGGTGAAGCGCTCGTTTATTGAACTGGACGAGGAAACAGATGAGATTCTCTTCTAGGCTTATTAAGTAATCTCGAGATACGCCATCTGAAGCTATGATACACGGCATTGGATCTGGCCCTGATAGTAACATAGTGTAATCTGGAACGCGTTGACGTAGGCCGCGTAGGGAAGAAGTATCGGAAGTCGGGATTGATCTGAATTTGACGGAATAATCTTAGGTCCTTGGAGTCGAGAACCTCAGCAACCGGGGGGAGGGAGAGCGCCGATGGCTCCACCTTACATTTGAGAGCGACTTTGCGAATGTACCTCCTTAAGAACGCATAGAGCGTAGAGGTTCAGTCTTCACAGAGAAATCGATTGAACGTACGGCATCGATGACGAGAGCTGCCAATGAACTTGGCGGGAATGCTTGGATGTCTGCTCCGCATCGATTGGCGGTTTGCAGTCCGAACTCCTCGTGGCAGCTGAAAAACAGTTGTTGGCTTCGGTTCTAGTTCATCATGAACTCCCCTCTGCATACCTCGATGGCGCAGCACTGCTTCTTATTTACCGTGGAGCAGCTCCATTCACATCTGGGATTTCTTGGACATTATTCCATCTCGAAAACAAGTGAATGTTGCCTCCGTTAACCATTCGGGCAAATTCTTAAAAGACTCACTCTCTCGGCTTTCGAAATCAATCCCAACAGGGAGATCGCCATCAGAAGTGATTTGTTTGAGATGTCATTTAAGGAGGAAGGTGTTCGACCCTTGGGCTGATGTTTGTCAACGAGAAACTCCTTTGCGGGGAACCACTTTGACTAACTCTCCTTATTGTCCATTTTCACCGCTAGCCGAGCCTAACTGGATGTTTCGTCAGAATGAACTCTCTCAGCTAGTGATAAAACAGTGATCGGAGGGATCCAACGGAGCTGTGGCCTATTATGAAGGACCGAGGACTTGTACCCCAGCTTTCAATGCTGGATAACATGGGTACGATGCTCCTCCTCTGGCTCTGATCAGTTCAACTCGTACTGAACTATCTGTTATCAGATCCGATCACACATGCGGCACGATCGCCGCGACCCTTTCGCAGGGGCTGTTTTCAAACGGTTTCAATTAACCAAGAGCTTCCATCGTTGGAGTCCGTCGTACATCTTTCAGATTGTCCCAAAAGACAAACGGGAACTGAACAAGAAAAAACGGACACATGCCTAAGACGAGGCTGGACCACGGCTGCAACCCTAACTTCGCCACGAGAGTTCTCTGTAACTCAATCGCTGGGGTCGATTATCGCTTCGTGAGGTGGTCACCTTGACCTGAATTGGCGGAAGGGTGTACTGAAGAACATTCCGAACGAATGTGCAGCGGCCTCGGAACCCACAAACGGATTCTCTGAACTTCAGTCATACAAATGACTTCCAGGCATTATCTCGATTGGTCGGCCATTTCAATATTCGGGTTGTATATTGGCACGGACCATCGACACGATCAGCTTCTTGACAGATATCACCTGTGCAAGAAAAGACATGCGAAGCTGAATTCTTATTGAAGAGTATCAAGAGCACCACTTCTTCTTCACCCTCGCCGACCCCTGATGGTTATAGTTGTACGGCGGGTTGGCTGACGTCAGCTGGCGTTTGTTTCGCGACGTCAGTTGGTGATTCTTCGGTGACATCTTCTTCTGGGTCCTTCTTGGACCATCTCACATCCCTAGTGCCGGCAATCATTGGATTGCTCGTTCATGCAACACTGCGAGATATCATCTCATATTTAAACGGGCGTACACGATGACTACGTGTAATGCCTGATCACTGCCTTAAGAAATTGCTCCTAATACGATCTGGCTATATCATGAAGAACTTGCTGGGTGAGGAAACTTTCTACTGGCCTTGGAGAACAAACAAAATGACCTGGAGCCTTCGTGGGCTCTTGAAGAATACAATGCTGAATCCACTCGAGGTGCGAAATGCACTCATTATCTCGGAAACTAGGATCTCAACAGCAGACTACTGATGAGAGTGGTGGAACTCTACTTGAACTTCACTCTCTACCTTTCACCAAATGAGGTTTGTTTGCTGTGGCAGGAGAAAGGCGCTTCTGACTATACTTTTGAGTAGTGTTGAAGCTCATGTCTCTGAAGACTTGTTCAAGGATTTCTAATTTCTGAAGTGAGTTGTGGATTTAGCATTCATCGATTCCTCAGCAGAAAACAAATCAAGGTTGAACTACCTGAGCTTTCTTCATGACAACCGATCGTGAGACTTCATCTAACATGATCTACTTAGTACCAACTTGATGAAACTCCTCTCGAGTTTCCATGTAGTCTAGGCAGAGTTGAAGGTACTCGCTCCTTCATCTTCTCGGGGTTGTCGCTGCAGCTCGTAGGCGATGATGACGTCCGGTCGGCCACCGGCTTCGTTGCCGCCGCGTTTTCTGGTGGTGACGTCAGATGTCTCAGGTGCTGGTCCGTTGAGCGCTGCTTCCATTTTCTGGTTGATTTCAGCGGTTGACTATTCTCGCACTCGCACGCGGTGTTGCTCACTCTTCTTGTAGCGATCTTGCGATCCGCTCACATGATGAAACTTCTTCCGAGGATCCTCTTTTCTTCTTGAGCGCATGGGTTCTGCTGACTGCGCTATGACCTGGTCCTTGATCATCTCGAAGATACACTCGGTTCTCCTCACATATCATCTCCAGTATTTGACACGGTACCTTGATTGCAAGCGGAAATGTCACATACAGTGGCCAGGGGTCCCGTCCTTCCGCGATCCGTTCTGGAGCTTCGGTAATGTCTCGTTGCTTGCTCCGGATCCTTCCTTTGCCTCAGCCTCGTTATCAAACGCGGATTCAGTCAATATGATAATCGATCTGGCAAAAGGGAAATACTTCTCGCACGGAGGATCGGTGCATGAGTATCGTTCAGCACTTGTCAGCTGAAATCAATTCTGAGAAGAATTATCTGCAATCTTTTAGAGCGGTACGGTCTTCAGGACAGCGGGTTCTCTTTCAACGCTGTTCCTACATTGACGGGTTCTCTTCGGTCCAATCAGCCCTATCGAAACTGGCACGTGCTGGGAGTCTGCGGAAACTCCTAGGGCTCAAGTCTTGCTCACAATAAAAATCGACCTACAGGGTTTATTTTGAATCTACCTGGAGAACGTAGATCTGGCAAAGACTTTCACTTGACCGGCGGACGTAGCACTTCGTTTGGCATCAGCCGATTCTCGGTGTTTCAGTATCGGCACAAACGACACGGTGTTCTTTCCAAGCTGTCGTAAAGCACGTTCCGGAGTCAAATCTTCGATTGAGCCATCTCAACAGACAGTCTGTTCAGCGTTATAACTAGTAGTGCTCAGAAACTAGTATGACTGCTTACTTTGGACTTTGCGCGCGTCTGTTGAGGGCACAGGATGTCGAAGATCCATTGGTCGTTTAGTACATGGTAAACGGATTTCATCCACGAATACCAGAACACCGTAACTTGACTTTATCGGAGTTCCCTCCTCCGAAAGGCTCTTCCGCTTTGCTTGCGGAAACCTCACTAAACATTGACCACGGCTTTACAGCTTCACAGGCGCCTTCTTCCACAGTAAACTGCTACACGTCCTTTCTCCTTCCTCGAGTCGGAGATTTCACTTTCCCTGGACTTCGGTGCCTCGAGCTTCGTGGTATCTACTGCTGTGTCGTCTTCACTTTTTCACTTCGGTCCTTGTGACCGCTGTCATCCTGTAGATACCACCGATGGCGAGCTGTCTCACTAAAGATGATAAACAAGCGAATCACACGACTCTGGGGTTCGCTCCTCGCCTGTTCTCAACTGGACACAGGAGAACACAACATGAGGCGAGAGCATAGTCAAACTTGGAGGCTCGAAGTATTACTTCGACGTCAACTCAGATGAGGGTACACGGCGGTTGACGGGCACTCAAATGTTGACTTCAGTCTGGTCAGGACGTAGAACGCGTCGGGTGATAGCATCCAGACTGAAGGGGGTTCACCGTACACACGTCTGAGAATCAGTAAAACCTTGACTCGACCTGTATCGTTAGATTGCGGGAGTCGTCGGCCATCCTGGTTCTCATAGAAGACTTGACTCGACCTGTATCGTTAGATAGCGGGAGTCGTCGGTTACCTGAGTTCTTAGTAGAAGACTTGACTCGACCTGTATCGTTAGATGGCGGGAGTCATCGGCTATCCACAAAGAACAGAGACATGAACCGATTTTCGGTGAATGATGCTGGAGATAACATTCAGTGCAGAACGATCGTCGAGATCGTTGTCGTCTCCTCTCCTCGTTTGACTCCGGCTCATTGTTGAGTGAATCACATTGCGATTTTCACGTTTCTCACAATCACTCACACGAGCAACCAAGCTTGTGGATTGTGGATCGCTGTCCTAGCTCATTGAATCCTTCTATCTTCTTCTGGCACCACGACGCTTGTGTATGGCGGCTCTGTTGAGCCAGCGTCGCGCGCTCCCGGCCGGAGCGCTTTGCTGATCGTTGGGCATTCCTGAATGCCTTGCAGTGGGCTTCACGGATTCCTTTCCAGGACTGGTCTTACTGAGATTCCAAAAGACGAAGGTTTCAGAGGTCGTCGTGCTGATAACGTTTGCTGGTAAATGGGGCCTCCACTAGCTCAGCTCTCGTGTTAGGATCTCTGGAAGTTAAATTCGAAGACCGGAGCACAATCACTGGAATAGAATCGTGGTAGACTAGGGAACCACTGGGAAGAACGACACGTTGGATGACTGACTTGGCATAGTGACGGTGTGTCACTAGTTCAGCAGCAAGTGGTTTATTGAAGAAACGATTCGCCTTATATACCCAACTTCTGGGCAACGCAAACTATGATCACAATTTGAATTCTGATAACAACTAACCTTGAATAAGAAACATTGTAACTAGTTTGGTTTCTGTTGGTTACATTCCAAATGACCTTTCTAGTCTTGAATATCAAAGTGATGGTTTTCTGGTGAGGCGTCTCGTAGATACGAAATATCACTCATCTACACTCGTTCTGCACTACGAGCCTGCGATGGTGGAATTCTCATCACTTTGTATAGTAAAAGGCGACTAGAAACATTTCGCTATGTACATCAGCAGTCTAGATACATTGATACATGGTTCACTCACGGTTTGCCTCTCAGGACCTTCGCTCGTACATCCGAAAGCTAAGTAGCTTGCTTGGCTGATGGTTCTTGGTTTCTGAAGTCTCTTCCGCGCTTCCGATTCGCCCTCTCTGAGTCCACTGCCAGTCTCGCCGCCGGGCTGTTCGATTGAATGGCACCTTCGCGTAGCAGTCTGTCCTTCAGCTGGATTACCTCATTGATCGAGCGAAGAGTGATCCTCTCCGCACCTGGTTCTCTGCTCTTAACCATTTCTACAGTTTGGCTGTTTGTAAGGGCGCATTTACACCGTTTCAATGCGGTTGATCAACGGCTTTGATCAACGCCGTTGATCAGCATGTTGCGGTTCTGTGGATCAACGGCGTTGATCAACCGTAGCACCGCAGATCAGGGTTTCGCGCAGTCTCGCCGCAGATCACTCCGCGCAGGGAACGGCATCGCTCGTACGTCGTCCTAGGAAGAGACCTCCGCAGGAAGAAACTCGTGAGCCGTAGGAAGAAGGGAGACCGAGATTCCTAGCCCAGATGGCGCGGTCAAGACGATGGCGAGACGACGTGCGAAAAAGAATCGCCGCAATAGTGCGGGTGCTGTGCCTGGAGCTCGGCAAGGAGTTGGCTGCGATAAGGAAGCGGCCCCGTCGATGGTGGGTGAAACCGTGGGTCGCACAGCGTTCAACCCTAGGTGCATCGGCCACCGTCCTGACGGAATGGGCTAGTACGCCCGAAGACTTCGAGAACCACTTCAGGATGACTCAGGCGCAGTTCTCAGAGTTACTGGAAAAGGTGGCCCCGCTTAATCAGCGACAAGACACCTTTTACCGCCTCGCGATCCCGGCGAAAACCAAGCTTGAAATGTCCTTGCGATACTTGGTGACCGGGGACAACATCGGGACCCTAAGTGCTCTGTACAGAATGCCCAGATGCACCAGATCTGTCGTGCAATCTACGAGACCTTAGAAGATTTCATCGAGGTTAGTTGCTGAACTAGTTCGGACTTTATTACACAGAGTATCTGATTGGCAGTGGTTTGTAGCGGGCTGGAGTGAGCCAGCGGGGGATATACATATCACAAGTCAGAGCTCGAGGAAGTCTGGCGGGCTCATTTGTTCGTCTTCGACGTCAGCGCCCGGCGACAGGGGAAAGCTTCCTTGGGACGAGGAGTTCACGGGAGTGGCGCGAGCCAGTGAACCGTAGTACCGTGTTTCTCTTATAGTAAGCCATGGCTTGTATTTGTTCAGATGTTGGAAAAATGGGGTACGGCTTATTTTCGGGGGATGGCTTCTATTGTCAGCCACGGTTATATTATTGTACTCACATGGGGATTTTTAGGATAGCTGAGCCTAAACCGGTGAGTGCTCGATCTGGAACAATTGTGTCGCCCCCCTCTGGGACATCGTCAAATACCGTATTGTTTAACAATTCCTGTTCCGATTCGCGTATGTCGTGTTCCAAGAGAATTTTCGGACCGAGGCGGTCGTGTTTCGCTACGTAGGGCTCTTCAAACGGGCTACCTATTCCTAGATATCCAGCTCGCAATGCATTCCTGACGCAACCTTCGCAAATTTTTTCCCAAGACTTCTTCACCCAGGAAACAAGTTCCGCTAGTGCCGGCTTTACGAAGTTGCCGCGCTAGTCTCGTTTCATGCGATTTTCAATGTGATCATTTGCTTCTGACCGCACATAGTCCTTGACACGCCAAGGACACAAGGCTCACAAACCCTCTCCGTAGAATTCTCAGGAGCCGCAGGCATCAATTCGCGTTAACGTGCACATCCGTGGCGGGATATCTGGAGGTTTCACGGCGGAAGTTTCGCCTCCGCGGGCCACGAGGCGATTCCCGCTGCGGCTTATTTTCGGGGGTACGGCTTCTATTGCCGGAATTAGCGAAAATAGGGCTATGGCTTATTTTCAGGGTATGGCTTACTATGAGAGAAACACGGTAGGTTGACGCATGTGCGGCGCGGTGATGGTCTAAGCGTGCGTCAGCTACAACCCTTTGGATCGTCGCTTGGCAGCGAATCGCCAGCTGCGGGGGCAGCTGCTTTAGTTGAGCCGCGATGCTGTCACCGAAAAGATCAAGTTCGTGTGTTGGTTCACTACGAGTGCTCTCCATGATGCTTTGGAGTTGGCCTATCGCGTCATGGACCGCCGGGGGTGGTTGGGCGCCAAGATGCCTCCTCTTCCGTTTGCCGAGAGGTTGAGCTCCTTTCTCGCTGGTCAGCGGCGGACTCCTTGCTGCTTGCCGTGCTTCTGGTTCAGGCTCAACAGTAGGTTGTCCGCGGGTGTCAAGCTCTGTCGGGCTGTCGTCGAAAACCTCGTTGGTCGTTGCTTCGGCGGTATCCACCTGCAGGAAAGAAGGATTATGACTACAGAGGTCTTAATTTCCCGCCACAGGTACCGAGGCAAGCAGAGCAGTGGGAACGTATCATGCGCGGGTTCGAAACGTCCTGGAACTTCCCGAACCTATGTGGAGCAATGGACGGCAAACACGTCCAAATTCGGTGTCCCCCGAACAGCGGCTCCGTGTACTTCAATTATAAGCGCACTTTCAGCACGATACTTTTTGCCGTCGCGGATTCTGAATGCAACTTTTTGTACATCGATGTCGGAACGAATGGGAGGGCAAATGATGCCTGTGTCTTCTCCAAATCTTCATTCGAGACCGCTCTACAGAGGGACCTGCTTAAGGTTCCAGCACGTGGAGTTTTCGTAGGTGACGACGCCTTCCCGCTACGGCGAAATTTGCTCAAACCCTACTCTAGATGCGGACCGCTGACGGAAACCCAACTAGTTTTCAATTATCGCTTGTCAAGAGCCCGACGTGTCGTGGAGAGTGCGTTCGGGATCCTTGTGGCTCGATTCCGGATCCTTGAAAAACCGGTGCCTCTGGCCATCGAAACTACGGAGCAGATGATCAAGACTTGCTGTGCTCTCCACAATTGGCTGCGGAAGACTGCATCGGCCAGTTCTGCCCCAATCGACGCTCGTCCTCTGTCCAGTCCGCTCGTCGACCGCGGTCGGCCCCTAGATGACAGCCCGCGTCTCGAAGAACTGACGGGCTCTGAAGTACGGGACCAGTACGCAGCACAATTCGTCACCAACTGGAGTGTTCCTTGGCAGTGGAGGCAGGTCTGACCCGCTCCCAACGAAATGTTTCTCTAAAGAAATTATCCACAGTCACTTACCCGACTCTTTTCTCTCATGGCATGCCGAACTTACCTTTAAATTTGAAGAACTGCTCTTTGCCAGCGTGTACTTTCGAAGGAACGCATCTGCTGCGTCGAACCAGAAAAGCTGAGGCTTGTACACATCCTCGGTCCCAGCCCCGCTCTTCTCGGACTTTTTGATCTTTGCCAATTCCGCGGCGTACCTCGTACGCACAGACTTGATTTTCTTGGCCACTTCAGTTGCCGTCACCCCTGGAATCGCCAGCTTTTCGGCCATACTAGCCATTGCTCTGTCGCGCTGGTTGAGTCTCGCGTACTCCGAGCTTTGGGTGTTCCACAGACATTCGTGCTCTCGGTACGCTTCGATGAAGGGCATCATATGGCCCTCCGACCACCTGAACGACATGCTGAGTACCTTCCCAAGGTCGCCTTCCGCGTCATGAAAATCACACCTTGCCGCGAAGATCGATCCAAGTTACGCAACCGCCCACCAGGACGCCAGCTCTCTTGGTTCCGTGCTCTCCGCTGGGTGGCGCTGTCACCTGTGATGCACTGCGCAGTATGACGGATCTCGATGACGCCTCCACCTCTGGTCTGGCGGTGATCAACGGCGTTGATCAACGCCGTTGATCCACAGACCCGCAAAATGCTGATCAACGGCGTTGATCAACGGCGTTGATCAACGCCGTTGATCAACCGCATTGAAACGGTGTAAATGCGCCCTAAGCGGTCTGCAGAAAGCCCAACCGGCATCTTTCTTCACCATCGTTGCCGTTCGTAGAAGCTCACTGAGGAAGGTGCTAAGGTGGTATCGCACCTCAATTTTCCCCGTGTCGCCGAGAGACAAAAAGCTGAGAGAAGTGTCGGGTGCTGTTCTCACTCTTTGAAAAGCTTCCTGAGCATGCGATTTACTCTCAAACTGGACGAGTATTGGACTGTTGCTCTTGGAGCCGATCCTGTGGGCCACTATCACCCTCTGCTTGACACCCAGTTTCGAGGACACCTTCGCCACATATGTCTCGGTTGACTTGCGAGCTTCGCCTGGCTGTGCTGGTATGCCGTACATGATCAGATTCTTCGATTTCATGTGCTGATCATTCATGTCGACCTGTAACTTCAGTATCGACATTTCCGCTTTGAGCTCCGAGTTCTCGACTTCGAGGACTTTCACCTTCTCCTGTAGCTACGGGATCACCTTCAGCATCTCTTTGATTCCTGATGGGTTTACAGGTTTCGATCCGATAGCTACAGTACGGTCGGACTAAGTGAAAACACGTCTTGCTAGAGTCAGGTGATGTTACTCCCCCTTGGTTCGGGGACTCTTTATTCTCCTTATATACTCGACAGACAAAGCACAGAGGTGAGGGCTGGAAACACTGGTCACTGAACTAGAAGAAGGGTTGAGTGAACTAGAGCTAGCTTATGCGAACACTGTGAGCAATTACTGAAGACAAAGGGTGCGCTGACCTCTTCGGTCAGCCAAGCATAGACGCAGTGGACAATGACCCTAGAAGGGGTAATATCTCATCATCTCCCCCTTTGGCCACGCAGTTCTATGATACTGTTCCAGTTGAAGAAGCCTGATGAATAAAATTGTTTCTGGCAGCCTGGAAATTGTTCATTCCTCTGCAAAGAGCTCAGAAATCTGAGTTTCAATTTTACATCTTATCTATCGAGTTGCGGAAGCTTCATTCCAGCTTCGTTCTACATCCGAAGTCTTGACATTTCGGATTCGGATGATTTGGGATTTTATCATGAACATCGAGACTTGTGTTGAGACATTTGAAACAAGTGCACATTCAGTTTCCTTCCTCAATTCGAGATTCGACATCCTATGTCTGAATTATCTCGAAGATTTCGAGGTTCTTACTCTCTAATTCTACCCTTTCCATGGAGTATACTTAAGGGGTTTTCATTCCCTAGGTTCCTTGTAGAGTTTTGTTCTCTTGTTGACAGTCTGTCAATTTCTTGAGTCTCAATTCGTTGTGTACGACTGTGTACGGTCAGTCATGCCCACGACTAGGCAAACTCGGAAGGTGGTAGAAGTGCAGCAGGAAATCAGTTCCTCGAGGAGTTCAAATGAGGAGGGATTTCCTACAGCCCCTGAACAGTGTCCCGAAGAACGCCGTGGAACTACCAGATCGTCCGATCCACTGTTGGTCAGGATCCTCAGTCATGCCAAGCTCGTCGGTGCGGTGATTCTCGTCATATTCGTTCTGTTGTTCACCTTGGGTGGTAAGTCTTTCTTGGGAGTGTTCGACAACAAAAGAAATTGATCGATTTGTGATAGTTCCGAAAAGGAAACTTCTAATTTGTACATTCTTCTCTTCTTTCAGTGAACGTGAGTCGACAGACGAGTGATGTGCCGACCGCCGTTATGAAGTCAACCGTTGAAGTGGTGGACTTGAGCTCGTACGCTTGCCTGAGAGGAGCAGGCCTGTGGGTTTGTCGATCATCCGCCGACAAGGCCTGTGCTCTTATGACGTCAAGCATGAAGGTGCCGGCTGAGGCACTATGTTCAGCCCAGGATCAATTGATTGGTAGATTACTGACTTCCTGCCAGGGGTCCAAACTGTATTTGTGCTCTGGCACATCCGATGATTTGGAATAAATCCAAGATGAATCTTTTGTTGCATTCAATTTGTTTTTTTTTTCATTTCAAAAGAAAATTGGCTAGCATTGGTTCTCATTCATGTAGTGAACCGAAACGTCAGATCTCTCACGATTGACAAAACACCGTTAGCTCTTTGATTAGTTGTTTTGATTCGGCGTACTTTGTCAAGTCAGTTTGACATTCTCGATCGTGAGATAGAGAGAGAGTCCAGTGGACTCAAGAGTTACTTTGTATCGAGTGGGTGCTACAGGCGAGTCATTTCCCGCCAAGTGAGCAACCATGAGAGTTTGCCGAATGAGAGGATTTTCGGTGGCAGTTGTAGCGACGCTGGCCGTCGCTGCTACTTGCGGCTATGTAGCTTTTGTGCTGGGTAAGTTCTCTGTGACTCACAGCTTGCCAACTTCCACTCAATATTTTCTGGGAGGCGCAAAAAGTTACTGGATTGCAGCTTCACCAGAATTTCAGTCGCTGAGTACTCATTCGTTTTTCTGTTTTTCTAATTTCTCAGCTCGCCGGATGGAATCTTTTGAGGCGAGTCGCTCACCCGACCTCACGGCGAAACCACACGCTGATTTTAATTCATCTCGGGACGTGGTGGAGTCTCCGAGTCACATTCGGCTCATTTCGACTGGGTTTCATTCAACTGTTGCCTCGATCAAGAGATTCAACTTCTCGACTCCAATTTCATCAGTGACTGTTACAACTCAGGCGGTGATTCAAGAAACAACACCAGTGCCTGCATCGCCTGGAGTTTCAGATGTCGGCGAAGCAGTAACAGTTGCTCGAATCTCGGAGAGTTCTACAGTGCACCTTCCATCAAGTACAGCGATTCCAATTCCGATGTCCAGATTTCCACGTGTATCGACATCTACCGCAGCTCCAAAGTTAAGATCAACTGTCACCATGGAGGAATGGTCTGCTGCGGCGAGTAACGATTTGAAGAAACTGGCAGAGTCGATGAAGCCCTTCATAGAGGACTCCAGAGAGCGCGAACATGTTAGGAAGGCTTGGTATTATCAGGCTCCAACCACAACTGATAAACCAAGGTCAACAAGCTCGACGTCAAGCTCGACGACGACGAGCACTACGACTCCAAGGCCGTTCTACTATCGTGGGCCAACTCAGCGTTCAAGTTCGGACCCGATAGCAACGAATCGACCACTTTATCATCGATCGATTACCGAGGCCTCGAGAGCTTCCGTCGCGACAACCACTAGGAAGACTTCTAATCAGGCGACGTTCACGACGAGAGCTCCAACCTCAGTGAAGACTACTACGAATGTTTCGGCAAGCATTTCCTCTACGACTAGTTCTCCAATTTTATCTAGTTCTACTACCACTTCCTCTCCATCTTATTCTTCTAACCTTCAAAACGCTTCATCTTCGAACTCTGTTGGCCGGACGATGGTCATTACATCAACTATTCCCACGCTTTTGACCACAACCACGATTTCACCGTTGAGTGTTGATACTTCGACATCTACCACAACACCGTCAAGCCAGAGCTTACAGACGGAGGCAGAGCCGGGATCTACAACAACACCAGAGCCGTCATCCACCAAGTCACCGATCTCGGAAATCTCAAATTTCTCAAGCTCAACGGAAACTGTCTCGGCAGTTCAGCTTCCAGAGCACGTTGTGACAGATTTTCGTGATTACAATTGTATAACTCTAGAGGAAGTCCGATTGTGTGTAGGACGCAGGCAAAGGAGCTGCGTCCTGGTCGATCGACATCACCCCATTGGTTCAAGAATGTCTGTGGCAGTGAGCTACGATTCGACCTTATCACTCGCTTCGGAATCGGACTTAGCGCGGGCAAAACGAGTTTGCTCTCGCTACAAGCTCACTACCGGCAGAGGGATTCAATAAACAGCTTCGTGAAATAGGTTTGGGAACGAAAAATTGAAGTGCGTTTATTTGTGGGTCAAGAGTTATCAAAAATATTCATAAGTCTACGACGGTATCTTGGACCCTAGTCCATTTCTGCGATTGACGGCGGGAGAATCTGGTATCTGTTCATAGCGGCTCGAAAGTCGCTTCACGACGAAGCGCTTGAGCCCGACTGACAGAATGACCAGGATGATGAGCGTGGTTCCCAATGAGTAGCCGATCAGCGGCTTGAACCACTTGCACGCAGGGTCAACTGGTGAAGGCGGTCCGGGAGGCGGAGTTGGTGTCGGTGGGTGCACGTGCTTGTTGTAAGCATCCCAAATGTCCTCGCCTCCGACCGGTGGTTTCTTGGGTCTCAGACAGACCTCAATGCGCGAAGCCAGCTTGAGACAATTCGCCTCGAATTCAATGCAGTCGTTTGGAAAACTATGCGGGTTGATCTCCGCGATAGTACAAGATCTTTTCTGGCTTCTGCAGAACGTTGAGCAGTCTTCCGAATAGTTGAAGTATCCGTCAACTGAAGCTACCATGCTAATGGCCAGAATGGCTATCAGCAGCTTCGCCGCCATTGAATCCTGCAATTTGGAGCAATTTTGCAAGTTTCGTCGGATCCAAATTCTTTGTGAGAAAATCTGCGGCGTTAACCTCACTAGGGCAATATTCGACGCTGACCTCTCCGTTAAGGTATTTTTCTCGAACGTAGTAGAATCTCACCTCTACGTGCTTCGCGTTCTTAAATTGCTGCGAAGACTCGGTCAGGCGAATGGTAGCGACGTTGTCAATAAGCAGTTGAGGTTTCACGGGGTACTGGAGTTCACTCAGCAGTTTGGCAGTCCAGATCGCGGTCTTACACGACTCTGAAGCGGCGATCAGCTCCGCTACCATAGAGCCGGTTGAGACACAGCTCTGCCGCTGACTGGTCCAGCCAATGGCTCCTCCTCCAAACTTGACCAGAGTGCCAGAAGTACTCCGTCTGGTGGTCTCACACATAGCGAAGTCTGCGTCGCTGTATACCGTGAGTTCCCGTGAACCGCTACGAGAGTAGAAGGGTCCGTGAGTTTTGGTGCCTTTCAAGTATCGTAAAATGTGCATTCCCTGTTTCCACAATTGTTTGGTGGGACATTCCAAGTACCTGGCCAAGAACCCGACCGAATAGGCAATGTCGGCTCTTGTCGCGATGGCAAGGTACATCAATCCACCAACCAACGAGCGATACGGCAGTGAAAGATCGATTTCGCCGTTGTAGGCAGATTTCGCGCTGCTGTCCATCGGAGTTCTTGCGGGCTTGCAATTTGCCATGTTGTATCTTTCGAGCAAGTCCGATATGTACTTGGACTGATGGATATGAATGACAGAATTGTCTGGGGAGATATCAATGTGCAACCCCAAGAAGAATTCCAGTGGCTTGGAAGTGATATCTAGTTTCTTACCGAGTGCATTCAGGAATTCTTCCGCATCCTCCTTGCAAGATGTTGCCAGGATACCATCATCGACGTACAGAGCTACTACGATACGTTTTGCACCCTCGGAGAAGAATAAACTTTGATCCGAGTTGCTTTGTGTCAAACCCAAGTCCAAGAAACACTGTTTGATCGTTTCGTTGAATTCCTTGGGCGCTTGCTTCAAGCCGTAGCAAGCTTTCAGCAGCTTGCACACTCTTCCAGATCCATCCTCAAAACCGGGAGGTTGAGGAGTGTAGATCTCTTCCCGTAAAGCTGAATGAAGGAAGGCTGTTGTTACATCGAATTGGGTGAGTGTCAGCGCTTCTTGAGCTGAGACTGACAGGAGGGCTCTGATTGTATCGAAACGAGCAACAGGGGAATATAACTCATGAAAATCCTGTCCGGGAATCTGGGAATACCCCTTCATCACCAAGCGTGACTTTCTTCGGACAATTACCCCATTAGCGTCCTCCTTCGTCTTGAAAATCCACCTATTTCCTATAGTGCGTTTACCCTTAGGGAGTTCAGTGAGTTCCCAAACGTTGTGGTGCTTCATTGAAGCAATCTCTTCGGCCATTGATTTTAGCCATTCCTCCCTGTAAGGTGAACTATATACATCGTTAATGCAGGTAGGCGCGTCCGCCTCGGTATTTACACTAGTGCTTGTATTCTCTCCGCTGGATGTCTCAGCATCCGCGTAACCGGCTTGGTATCGATCTGGTGCTTTCAGCTTGGATCGATCCCGTAACTTTCTGCGCATTTGACTAGATGCATCTGGATTATCTTCCTCTTGCCTGTCGACAGCCGCTCCGGCGGCAGGTACCTCTCCGGAAGTACTGGCTTCACTTTCAACCACGGCTGTTGGATCAGGGCGCTCTGTGGAGCCTTCTTCGCTTTCATCAGCAGCGACAGTACTCTCACTGTCGGCGCTTGTACCCTCTCCACTCTGCGCTGACTCATCTGACTCGCTTTCTCGAGCAGTGTCGAGCGGATTTGGCTTGTCAATTTTGACGTCTTTTGTGCGAATGATTTGAGTCGTGCCAGGTCTCCAAACGCGATAGGAAAGACCATCTTCGTCAATTCCGACGATTCTACCAGGGAGAGCTCGGTCATCTAATTTCTTTCGGCTTGGATCTCGATTGTAATACATGCATGGAGTACCGAAGGCCTGAATCTTTCCTATATATTATAGGGTTTTCTACCATGAATCAACTCGAAGGGAGTTTTATCAGAATCTTTAGAACCTTTTACGCAATTGAGGACATGAGCGGCGAAGTTCACACCCTCCGCCCATAGTCCCTTTGGAAGTTTACTTTCGATTAACATTGCTCGAGTTGGATTGAGAAGTGTTCTGTTCAGGCGTTCGCTGACTCCATTCAAAGTAGGAGTGTATGGAGGAGAATAGCTAATCTCCGCTCCTATCTGATCCATTAATTCGGCAACTCTTTGATTTTTGAACTCAGTGCCTTCATCCGATTTGAAATGATAGATGTCATGACCGGTCTGGGTTTTGAACCATCGAGTGAAGGACTCAATGCAATCTGGTACTTGGTCTTTAGTTTGGATAAAGTAGACCTTTCTGTACCGACTCATATCATCTGTCAGAGTCAGAAAATAGTTAGCTCCGCCATAAGATCTATTGCTAACTGCGCAGGTGTCAGAGAAAATATAGCCGGGTCTAGGAGCTTTATCATAGTCTGGTCTAGGCCTATTGATTGCACGCGGCATCTTCCCGCGAGTACATGATTCACAGACTATGAAATCGTTTTCAAATTCGTGCCCCTCACGTTGCAGCATTTTTCTTATCAAATCCACATTTATGTGGGCAAAGGTTTTATGTGCTTCTAAGAGGCTGATCTTCTGAGGAACTCTAGCTACGTTGGCCTCGGGGGGGTCTGCGACGCGAACAACGAACAAATTATTGACCCTTTCTGCGGATATGTTGACGCGACCTCTAATCAGATTGATGCTATCTTTAGTCACTCTGATCTCGTAGCCATCATCTGCCAATTTAGCTACGGATAAAAGGTTTCTGCGCAATCTAGGAACGTGGAGAGTCTCTTTGAGTTCTAAAGCAAAGAGTCCATCGTTAGACGAGACTGTAACCAGCGCAGTGCCGGTTCCTGCTACCTTGAGCACTCTGGCTCCACCCAGTCTCACTTCACGATGCCTTCTGAAGGGTTGATAGTCAACCATTCATCTCCGACTAGCACACATATGGTGTGTCGTCCCGCTATCTACTAGGAATTCCTCACCCAAGTCGTTGAAGTTCACTTCAGCCAGTTCGACGTTGAGGGCTTCGATGACGTTGGCCTGGGGTAGATTGTTGGACCGGGACGCGTTCCTTCCGCGGTTGTTTCGGTTGTTGGAATTGTTCCTGTTGTTGTTGTTGTTCCGATTGTTGAACCGATTGTTGTTGGGGGTCCTGTTGTTGTTCCTGTTGTTGTTGCGGTTGTTGTTGTTGGTGTTCCGTGGAGCGTTGCACTGTGCCCTCATGTGACCACGACGTTGACAGTTGTAACACACTACGTCAGTTGACAGTTGCGTAGTCGTGCGCTGTTGGAAGCTTCGACGTCGGAAGTTCCTGCGAGGGCGACTCCTGCTGTTGTTGAATCTGGAGTACATGGCTGTGGCTTGGTCATCGTTGGATTGGCCACGTCTCAGTGCTTCAGCTCGGATGCACGCGATCAAGACATCGATTCGTTTGTCTTCGTCTGTCCTGGCGCTCCAGGCCTGTCTGAAGGGCTCCCATGCTGCAGGGAGAGCCTCTAACAGACGGGACGCCTGGAGGTCGTCGTCCAGCGCGAAGCCAGCCTCAGTCATCTCGTACAGAATGGTCTGGTACGTCATGAGGTTTTGGATGACAGGCTTGTTCTGTTGGTAACGATAGCGAAGGAATTTAGAGACTGCCAGATTTTTCTTGGTTCCATCGAAACTCTGGAATCGATTCTTGATGCGGCGCCAAATCTCTTGAGCGTCTACTTCTTCTGCGTTGTCGAGAAAGAGAGTGACGGCCAGATCCGGATGGATGGAGTTAATGATGATGTATTTCGCAGCTCGGTTGCCGATCTGATAATGCTCCTTCTGGCGCTTTCCATCCTTTGTCTTCGCCTTGTCCGGATCGGGTGGATTCAGCTTGCCTCGTGCGACGTCCCATGCATACGGCTCGCCATCCAGCACTGATGGCATGATGGTCTTCCAGGGGATGTAGTTCTTGCCATCAGCAGCGAGTATGATGCTGCTGGTCACCCTGGGTCTTGGTCCGCACACCACAGGATCATCGTCGCCGTTCTCAGCTCCGATGTCGAGTGCGAGCTTCTCGAAGCTGTCGGGCATCTTGAAGCACTACACTTTGCAGTCAAGTTCTTGATCACGGGTTATCACGTCCTACGAACCTGGTCGTGCTGATAACGCTGATGGGTTTACAGGTTTCGATCCGATAGCTACAGTACGGTCGGACTAAGTGAAAACACGTCTTGCTAGAGTCAGGTGATGTTACTCCCCCTTGGTTCGGGGACTCTTTATTCTCCTTATATACTCGACAGACAAAGCACAGAGGTGAGGGCTGGAAACACTGGTCACTGAACTAGAAGAAGGGTTGAGTGAACTAGAACTAGCTTATGCGAACACTGTGAGCAATTACTGAAGACAAAGGGTGCGCTGACCTCTTCGGTCAGCCAAGCATAGACGCAGTGGACAATGACCCTAGAAGGGGTAATATCTCATCAATTCCCAGAAGTTCGGTCATTAACTGGTCCTTATCGCTTTTTGCTTCGGTTTTCATGCTTCTAAGCTCGCTCAATACCTGGGAAACGGCCATCGTCCCGCACAACAAACGAAGAGCAGACGACGAGCAGTAAGGATGAACGCATTCCGGCGGAGGCGGGCGGTCGGGGGCACGGAGAAAATGTCGCTATCCCCGAGAGCGAGCCCGCTATGTCAGCGGAGAAATCCCGGCGGTATGCAGCGTTCTTGCGGTGGACTGTAGGTAGCGCGCGCCCTGCGACACAGGCTCATAGTTGATCTTGATTGATTCCGCGGATCGGACTAGCTGCAGGAAGCGGGTGACGGAGAAGGAGGTTAATCCTTCAATAGTAGAGCCTGGTTCTCAGCTTCCAAACTCGCCTAACGCGTCCAGTTGTGGCCTCGGAAGTGCCCCCCCCCCCCGATCGGTTGCTGCAGGGTCCCATCCGGTCACAAACCTGCACTGACCTCTGGATTTTCGACGAGTGATGGAGCAGCCAGGTTAAGGGTTGGTTTCCCAAAGGCTTGGTTAGAGCCCCCACGGGCTCCTCACTAATCGCCAGCGTGGTATGCCACCCGGGGATGCCCGGCTCTACTATCGGAGGATTAACCTCCTTCTCCGTCACCCGCTTCCTGCAGCTAGTTCGATCCACGGAATCCATCAAGATCAACTATGAACCTGTTTCGCGGGGCGCGCGCTACCTACAGTCTACCGCAAGAACGCTGCACAGCGCCGGGATTTCTGCGCTGACATGGCGGGCACGCTCTCGGGGAAAGCGACGTTTTCTCCGTGCCCCCGACCGCCCGCCTCCGCCGGAATGCATTCATCCTCACTGCTCGTCGTCTGCTCTTCGTTTGTTGTGCGGGACGATGGCCTAGACTCCAATACCTGCTCCATGATGTTCGAATTCGTCTGCTAGCACTTGGGCACTTGCTTGCTACACTTCGGAGACGCAGTGGAAGCCTCAGAGTGTTGGCCTCGCGGTTCTCTGCTCAAACACAGTCACCCGAGCATCCAGTTTCTGTCTCAGGCACCCGATACTTGCTTTCGAGTAGTTATTTGCTGGGTTTGACGCCTTTTTGCCGCACACGCCGCTATGCGTGCATGTCACTGTGAACAAAACAACGGAACTGAACAAAACAACGGAACTGAACAAAACAACGGAACTGAACAAAACAACGGAACGGAACAAAACAACGGAACTGAACAAAACAACGGAACTGAACAAAACAACGGAACTGAACAAAACAACGGAACTGAACAAAACAACGGAACTGAACAAAACAACGGAACTGAACAAAACAACGGAACTGAACAAAACAACGGAACTGAACAAAACAACGGAACTGAACAAAACAACGGAACTGAACAAAACAACGGAACTGAACAAAACAACGGAACTGAACAAAACAACGGAACTGAACAAAACAACGGAACTGAACAAAACAACGGAACTGAACAAAACAACGGAACTGAACAAAACAACGGAACTGAACAAAACAACGGAACTGAACAAAACAACGGAACTGAACAAAACAACGGAACTGAACAAAACAACGGAACTGAACAAAACAACGGAACTTCAGGCAGTACCGTTACGCAGTAACAGCTGATATCATGAAAGCCTTCCTGCAGTTCAAGATCGCCGAGCCAGACAGAACATTCTTACGTTTCTTCTAGCCACTGGGCATTTCGGACGGTCCTACGGCTCGAAGGATTGAATTCTGGGGCACAAGGCTCGACTTCGGCCTGGTCGGCTCCCCAAGTCTTCATTGCCAGGGAATCTTGCTTCACCTAGAAAACGCAAAACCGAAATATCCACAGCACGCCGAGTTTTTGGATGAGATCGCACATGGACGACATACGCACGGGGGCGAACTCGATCAAAGAAGCAAAAGAACGAATCACCCTGTTCTTCGAAATCTTCCAAGACGGTCACTTCCCGCTGAAGAAATGGTCGTCAAACAGCACAGCTTTAGGAGCTTTCATCCGCGAAACGTCACCGGTACCCGATCCGGAAGTCTACACAGACGAAACTAACGCAAAATTCTTAGGCGTCGCGTGGAACCAGGGGACGGATACGCTCTCCGCACCACTCGAGAAAGCACTCAAAGTGCTCCGAGTAGGGCCTCCATCCAAGCGACGCCTTCTCTGCGGATTACCGAGCGTCTTCGATCCGCTGAACCTGTTGTCACCATCAAGCATCAACGCCAGGGTACTCTTACAAGAGCTCTGGAAGGCAAAATGTGGATGGGACACGGCACTGAACGGCAGCTTTATATTTTCTTCGACGCGAGTTTGGAGGCCTACGGCTGTGTAGCCTACATCCGAGAATTCAAAGAAAATTCGAAGCCACAAATATCGCTTGTGATGGCAAAAGTCAAAGTAGCTCCGGTTAGGCCGATGTCCATCCACAGGCTCGAATTACTCGGAAGTCTACTCGCAGCCAGACTTTTGGATCTTCTGAAGAAAAATTTGAAGTTAGTAGTGCATAAAGCACTACTGGGAGAGGAGGGCGCGAAAACGCAGTACTGAATTGATGTTATTTAAGGGTTTGGTTTGACCGGTATTCTCTCACCGGCAACAATTCCAGAAAACTCGCTACCGGGACCGTCCCGGCCTTCAGATCTCGGACAATCCATGATCGATCACAAACCTAACAAACATGTTTTGTTTAGCTTGTTTATTCACTCGCTTCGAGAAAAGACATATAACAACTACGTGACAACAACGATAAGAAGAACAAGAGAGCCTCGGATCAGGTGTCTGCCATGCTCGCGAGGGAAGCGTGTATGCATCTCAAGGTGTGATACAAGTCGCAGTGATCATGACATCTTACGCACACGCATCATCACGGCGTAGGGTCATGGAACGGTTACATGGAGCAGAGTTTGAAATGGAAACCATGTAAGGAGAATCGCGTGATGACGTGGCGGTTGAATCGACCGGGTTGTTTCCACGTCTGATCAGTTAGGGCCAGGGAGACGTCAAAGTCCGAGGGGATCGCTGCGAACTTGGCATCCCACTCCGAGCGGCAGGATGTCAAGGTGTCGGTTTCCGGCAAGCTGAACTGCGCTTGAATTTCTTCTGTGGAGAGAGGGACGTCGGCCATTCGATAGACGAGCCGGTTTCGCTCTGAGCGGTGGAGGCCAAACCTCTACTGGTTCGTGGACATCCACCGGTATTTCAACACTTTCGTCGTCGTTCCTCGACCCTCCTGAAAATCACTTGAACTGGAGCAGCGCTTTCACGCGTGCATCAACGTGATCCGAGGAGATGAGCTATTGTCTCGCGAATGACTCTTCAAAAAATCTTGGGTGGGGCATTTGCCCCTCTTGCTCCCCGTGGGTACGCTACTGCCTCCATTCACCAATCGCAGGTCACAACCACCCTTGACAACATCCTTCATCTGTCCACTCTGCTTCAATCGCCTGGAGATTTTTGTCCGCTCCACATGTCGGGTCGATCGCCCGACATGATCGGTTTTGACTTCGAACGTTCCCATTCCCTCACGTTTGGCCTGGTGGTCGAGTGTCCCTCACTCATTGTCAGTGCGCCCGTGAACGGAGCTTCGTTATATTCAATAAAAAAGTATCTTTCTCCAATCCCCCGACCAATAACGAAGTGACCAACCCCTCAGTCCTATTCCGTGGGACCTCGGGAATTCATAGAAGGCCCGTGGTGGTAACTTCAATATGCCACAGAAACCTTCGTCCGTCTTTCCTCTTCCTTCATCCTTGGAATCAGTTTCACCAGTCCCTACGAACCGGAGATATATGCGGCCATTCCTAACCCGCGACCGCCCCTCCGGAATGAACTTAAAAGCGCTTTCGCGCCAAAATCTGGACTTCAGAATCGACTCTCGCCACCTATATTGCGATAACTCGAGCGTTTTAGGGTGGGTAAGGTCGAAGCCAGAAAAGTGGAAAGCTTTCGTCGCGAATCGAATTCGAAGGATACACGCGCTGGTGGGAGACACGCCTTTCGCCTACGTTAAAAGCGAAATGAATCCGGCGGACCTCATCTCACGGCCAAGCTCGGACATTTCCGATCCGATGCAAGCGAAACTCTGGGCTCAGGGCCCAGCTTGGCTCGGCAGCTCAAAACGCATCTCGAACGAGGAAGGTCTCAACTTCCAAGTTGAAAACTCTACACCGCAGCTAGACGCCGAGCGAAAACCGACGATATCGAATTGCCTGCACTCAAGCTCAACGGAAGCGGAAAATCCAAACCCGATTTTCTTCGAGAAATTATTTTCTTGTTGGGAGAAAACGATCAGATTCTGGGCCTACATGAGGCGATGGAAGGTGAAGGCAGAGAAAACCAGGCTCAAACTAGCTAATGCAAGCGCGTCCACTGCCCAAGCTCCAAGCCCCAGAACGGCGAAAAACATCGACGCAGATGAGACGATCGAAGCAAGAGCCGATCTAATCAGAATCATTCAGCGAACATATTTCCCGATCGAAGTCAGGCTTCAGTGCAAGAACCTGAAGACTACAAGTCCACTCCTTCAATACGCCCCGTTCGTGGACGAGGAGGGACATGAGTCCCTCCTCGTTGCAGGTCAAGACTGGCAAAGTCGAGAGATTTGACCGACGGGGAAAAATTCCCAATCATTCTTCCTTCCGAGGGGTTCCTGACACGACTCATCCTCAGAAACGTTCACGAGCAAAGGTGTCTCCACTCGGGCAGAGTGGCAGCAATCCTACACGAATTCAGGAAAGACTATCTGCTACTTCACGCCAGGAAGATAGCCCGGGAGATGACCACATCTTGCCCGACATGCAAGATTTTCCACAGCAAGTCAGGCTTGCTTCCAATCGCCGATCTACCCGACTTTCGCATTGAGAGAGCCGCTCCGTTCGAGAATACAGGTTGCGATTTTGCCGGACCAATCCGCTACAAGAAGGGTTCCGGCGAAATTGCGAAGGGATACATCCTTCTCTTCACATGCGCGGTTACCAGGCTGGTACTCCTTGAACTAACTACAGACCTATCGACAGTCGAAGTTCTAGGCGCGCTGCAAAAATTCATCAATCGTTTTCCATTCGTCAGTCGATCACTTCGGACAACGGGCTCTCATTCAAGCGAGCGTCCAAAGAGATCAAAGCGATATACGAACATATCCAAGATGGAACGGTGAAGAGGATGTTGTCAGGCAACTTCATCAAATGGAGATTCAACACGGCATCCTGCTCATGGGCGGGAGGGTTTTTCGAGCGTATGATTCAAACTGTCAAGAGACCCCTCAGGCAGATTCTCGGAACGTCGGTACCGCATTTCAGAGATCTGGAAATAATACTCAGCAACATAGAAGCAATGGTTAACCGTAGACCAATCACCACTGTGGCTTCAGGAGCCGACGAGCCGCTGGCACTTCCACCATTCGACTTGCATGTGACGACGACTACAGCCATAGAGGCGGCACGTTCATGCCGCAACACAGCATGTCTCCAAACTCGAAAAGCGATGAAAACAACGCGATATTCGCAAGACGCTACAAATATCAGCAACGACTCATCAATGCTTTCTGGAAACGATTCCAAGGAGAATACCTGGCATACCTCAAAACGGCTCACAAGCAACCGCATGCAGCGGTCAGGCCGCTAGAGGTGGGAGACATCTGCCTGCTAGAAGACCCCGCCACTAGCAGAGGGCTATGGCAACTATGTAGAATCATCGCATCCCCTGAAAACTAAAACCCAGCAACCTCCAGATCCTGCACCATCAAGACGGCGAAGGGCCAAATCCTAAACCGTCCCATCAAAAAGCTATACCCTATTGAAAAGTCGAACATACCATAACAAGTCGGAGAGCAGGCAAAATAATTTTTATTTTAATCTCTTACTCTCCAGTAAACATTGAATTTTTTTTGGGCGAGCAAACACTCCCCTTACATCGAGTGCAGAGCTGTGCGCCACGCCGAATTTTCGGCGCCGGCGGCGGACCACAGAAAACGGCGGCGCGCCGGGATTGCGCCGTGGCGCGGCCGCGCCGTCTTGCGCCGGGATCGCGCCGTGGCGCGGCCGCGCCGTCCTACGCCGGGATTGCGCCGTGGCGCGAACGCGCCGTTGCAGGGCTGCGCCGCCCCTTGGATAGTTGAAATTCACACGGATGGAAACGCGCAGTAGCAAATATCCATTCTAGAAAGCAACCACGACAAATATCTTAGGCAGATCGGTCTGCGTTCGATGAATGCGTCGAACATCTCCGTGAATTCTACGTATCGTTCGACGTTGCCGTTGAAATTCGGTAATTTGATGTTGGCGAGCAGTCTTCGAGAGCCCCGACGCCGGTTGTCTTGATGTTAGAATTCTCAGCAGCGTCGAAATTGGGGCTCGGATGATCTGTGGCTCGATGAGCCGCTTGGGTTCAACGACTGAGATCTCGGTTCATCTTCTATCGAAACATAGTCAGCGATGTTGAGATCATCCTGAGGAGCCGAGAACATGGAGCTGCGGATGTCGTCATTCCGAACACCTGCATCATGGTGACCACCATCATGCATCAAATTATAGATGTAAATGGCACATTTATAAGAACAGATCTCACACAAGAGAACGTGAGCATAGTATCGTATGCCGTTCCTTAAATAAAGCACATAGTCAATCAATCAAACCGATGGACAGATTAGCGAATGCCTCGTTCAGCGTCGGTTCAGGATGAATTTGTTCTCTCTGCCGCGATATGAGCTGTTGCATGTTGTCTGAGGGGTAACTCATGAAATCGTCTTGTGGAGGAACCGACATCCTTCTATCAGTGGCTTCAGAATCGAACTGAGTTGAAGGATCTGGAACTTCTAGCTTCCAGAAGGAGTTTTCGATGTGCTGTCAGAGACCTTCGCTGGGAGAGGTGTATTCGAATTCGAATTTTCGAACCAGAGCTGCGATGAGGTCGGGTCGCCAGCCTCTCGGCAATGTCGCATCGCGTTAGGCCTAGCGGTAGCCGAGAGGAAGGTGGATGTTGGAAAACGGTAAACACATGTTTTCCAAACTCAAAATTCAGGTTCGGGGCGCATTGGTGGTGGCGCACGGCGCGGGCCCGCCGAGCAGCGCAAGTCCGCCGAGCGGCGCGGGTCCGGCGCGGGTCCGGCGCGGCGCGCCGTGGCGCACCGGCGAAAATTCGGCGCGGCGCACGGCTCTGATCGAGTGGCGACGGCGACGCCCGCTCCAGCGCAAATCGGCATCAGGCGAGATCGGCGCTTCGGCCGAACCGACGTCTTCGAACTCGCGTTCGGCGACGGCCAAATTAATCTGGAGCTCTACCGGCTCCTCGGAGTTGGTCTCGGCGGCGAGGCCAACGGCCTCACCGCGAGCAGGTACGGTTTCCGAAGTCGACGTTTCCGCGGCGGGGACAGCGGCCTGACCGTCATCGATGGAAGACAAACGCTGGAACGAATCTTCAAGAGCACCGAGGAGCTGCGAGTGCTCCCGGCGGATGCGGGTGACCACCTGGAACCGATGGGCTAGACAAGCCGCTAGCCGCACTTCGTAAAGTGCCGCCGCGGAACCCTCCAAAAGAGGGCCCGGCTCTCCGCGTTACGGAGGCCGGCGACGAGCCGAGGCTCGCCCTCCGCGACGAACACCCGTCGTGGGTTGGCGGCGGAACTCACTTGCATCAAGGCCACGAAGGCCTCACCATCGCACGCGGGCGGAACTTCGTAGCGCAGAGGAGGGACGAACAGTCCGTCTAACAGAGCCCGCGGGCCAAAATCTGCCCCCGGTCTTCCCTGCCAGTTGCGGGATACACTGCGAAATGGGGCCTGTTCTTCGGCGCTTGATCCCGTCCAAACAAGTCGCACCACACGGACTAGAAGTGCCTGAGGGTAATCGCGTAACGAAGCCTCATCACGACATAGGACGACACTAACAACACCAGCCGGGGATAACTCGTAACGGCAGTTACGCCACCCACTCCTCACGTTAACTCCACGGGCCATGGTGGAAACACCTAGAATCTCAGAAGTTAAAGAAGTCAGAAAAGCACAAACAGTATCTAACTGTGGAAGGCAAAGAGAACCAAGACGTGCACGTACCGTTCGATGCGAAGATCGAAAAGGAACTCTGGAGTTCGCACTTCCCGGGAGTCAGGCTCCGCTCTCCACACAGGAGAGTGGAACAAAAGAAAACTTTCGAATCCGTATTTCGGCGCGGGCGCGAAAAACTTCAGCAACGATCCGAATTCCGCCCGTGACGGAATTCTGGGGGGGGGAGTGTGACGTACGGGATGCCCGTATCGCAAGAGAGTCTCAGTTCAACACACATTATCACTACAGATTACAGAAACGACATACACACACACAAACGGGTTGCCAATACGGATAACCAATAATGTCCTTTATTGTCATATAACATTTAGGTATTCCCGGTACTCAAGCAGAGTACACTCATTCAATAAATCCGACGAGACAGGCGCGCGCGGCTGACTTACAGAGCGATAACCAGTCAACGGCCAAGAGCCGATGACGTCACCGCTCTCCGTCGGCTTCCCCGGCGCGCGGTCTCGATCAGCTGTCAGGCGGCAGCCTGACAGCCCGGCGTGGAATCAAAAACATTCTCTCCGTCAGCGATAGCAGACGAATTCAGTCAGAAATACACAGCGGTCCCAGTGAAACCCTTTTCCGGGATCCCAGTGAATCTAAAGTGCAGTCAATCCAAATTCCGATAATCTCGCCCCGCGAGATCATCTTCCGAACCTCGGAACCCTCCAAGCGATTCAGCCGCACTCAGAGCTCGATCGCTCCGTCTCTGAGCTGTCAGGCAGCCGCGCATCTGTCCCGCGTCTTCAAGGAACCCAGTGTCTTCATTGTTACTAGGATAGGGCGCCACAGCGTTCCCATGAATCGAATCGCGCTGAGGGTGAACCGCTCAAGATGTGCCGTGCAGAATTTCTTGAAAGACCCTGAGAATTACGGGAAAAAATTCTGCAGGAAAGGAAATCGGAAGCTTTCGAGACGTGATCTGAGGAAATTGGCCAGGCGTGCATCCGGATCTGGGACCGGAGCGTCGGTTCTCAGGGCCGAACTTGGTCCCCCGGTCTCGACCCGGCACGTCCGAAGACTCCTCAGCGGCAATCAACGCTTCGCATGGATGAGAATGGCAAGAACTCCCAGGTTCAAGCCACATCATATTGCCAGAAGAATCGAATATGCAACATCCGGTGTACAAATGCGAGAGCGCTGGCAAATCGTCATCTTCTCGGACGAAAAAAAGTTCAATCTTCACGGTCCCGAGGGCTTCCATTGCTACTGATCAAATTTTCAGCCGAATTCAATTACTGGATCACCCCGCACTGAGCCCGGATTTGAAGCCGATAGAAAACTGCTGGGGAATCCTCGCTCGAGCGGTTTACGCCAACGGGAGGCAGTACGATACGCCTTCAGAATTGAGAAGATCAATTAGAGAATGTTGGCGTCAAATTGAGCTTCCAACAGTGCGAGCCCTCATCGACTCCATGCCAAAACGCCTCAGAGACGTTTCATTGAACAGAGGGAGGATGACTGAATATTGAAGAAAATTGCCGAAAGAATGAAACCGCCGCAGCGGTCTTTCGCTTTCGAGGCACCTGGCGGCCCGGATGAAGAAGGCCGCTCTGGCCTTCGCCTCGATCCCAAAACCCCACGAACTCTCGCTCGCCACCGCGATCGCTCTGTTTGAAATCAAAATTCTACCGATAGCCGCTTACGGGATTGAGATCACGTGGGAACACATGTCAACGAAGAAACTGGAGAGATTTGATAAACTCAAAGCAGGGTATTCCTGTATTCCTTAAGACAGGTATAGTAGCGGGACCTAGCTGAGAGCTGCCCTTGTGTGAAGAATTATCTAGCATAACTTCGAAGACGGGTCCTTTTTTGCTTCAGTGCTGTGGTGAACCAGGTTTTGCGAGTGGTCTCGGAGGATGGGACTGGACATGAGGGGAAGGAGGAGTCATAAATGTCATAGAGGCGAGAAGAAAATAGCGCATACTCAGAGTCAACATCGGTACACGAGTAGAGTGAGTTCTCACCACTTAGGAGGTGAAAGAATTTGTTGAAGTTACACGAGCTTTCCCTGCGAGAAGCGTCAACGCGTGGGGCGGGAAGTTTGATAGTCTGGAGAGCCATATCAGAGGACAGCGGAAGATGATCCGAGAATTCAGGATGGAGTAGGATCTCAGTGTTGAGAATGTCAAGGGAGCCATCATTGGTAACCCATACGTGGTCCAGGCAAGTTCCAGAGGAGGGGCGAGTTACCTTGCGGTGAGTTGGATACAGTCCAAGGTCAGAAAAAACTGAGTGAAACTTAGTGACAGCTGGTGCACATGACAGAAGATCAACATTGAGATCACCCACTAGGATGATAGGAGAGCGACAGGTGGGAACAAAGCTTTTGGTGAATTCAAGGAGAGAGCCCGCGAGTTGGGCGTTGCAAGAATACACCGCTATTAGCCAAAATACCTTGTTGAGTACTTTGAGTAGGAATGCAACCGCCTCATCCTCGGTCTGGATAGGTCTGCTCTCGAGAATCGCAACGTTCTTTCTAACGGAAATGGATACCCCCCCATATGGGGGAGCTTCTGCAAGCAAAAAAGTGCGTATAGTTTTCAAGCTTTGTGCGTTTGGAAGGGCGAACCAAGTTTCGACGCAACAGATGACATCATAAGTTTTTTGCATAATATTCAGAAAGTAGCTCGAATTTGTAGACTGGACGAAATGAGCGAGCGTTGAGATGTACGACTCCAAGCTTTTCGGTTTGTAGTCAGTCTGACTCTCCAGCGTCAGTAATTTCAGCCATAGGAGCATGTTTTCCGCCAGAGTCATTGTGTCGCCTCTCGGCAGTGGGTTCGGGGCCAGCGTTTATCACGGTCTCCGCAATCCGGCCTCGGTTGATTGTTCCTTCGAAGAGTTTGAAGAGTATGCAAGCCGCCTATCTGCAGGGGGCAAGCAGAGCGTCGACCTGATCAGACCTGACAGTTATGGCGAATGAAGTAAATGTATTCAGGGTGCCTGTCGTTGTTGAACCTTGAAACGGCCAGGACACTTGTAAGGTGGTCTGTAAGGTTTGATGGTCGATCCTTTCTTGGCGGTTACCGCGCCGGGTTCCCACACTAGATGATTACCATCCTGGAACGTCGCGAAGACTTTGTCTCCGGGCTCGAACAATCTCACGCGAACCCCGTGGTGGCGGTCGAAGTTTTTCTCCATTCTTTTCTTGTACTCTGAGAGCTCCTCGACCTCGTCGTGTTGTGCTGGGACCAACATTCCGAGCGTCGGTCGCGGTTTGCTCCCGAGGAGACTTTCCGCCGGGGTCTTCCAACCTGTCAATGCTGAGTTTGGCGTGTTTCTATAGGTGAACAGGAACTTCATCAGATTTTGTTCGACTGTTCCCCCCCCTCCAATTTTTTGAGAGCACGTTTGACAGTATCGACGGCTTTCTCGGCCTGTCCGTTGCTTATGGGGTGCCCTGGCGCTGTGAAAATCTGCTCTATGTCTCGTGCCTGACAGAAATTACTCATTTTCGCGCTTTTGAACTGTCCCCCCGTTGTCTGATACCAGCGTCTTTGGATTTCCAAATCTTGCGAATATTTCTTCGAGTGCGCTTATGACTGTGTCTGCGGTGATTCGTTTCAGGATGTTCATCTCCATATCTGTTCCAACGCTCGTTCGGGACGGTCGCATTATTGTTAGCTCCTGAGTGTTTCAGCTGCAACTCCGAGCTCTCGAGGACTAGAATTCTCAGACTCGGACACTGAAGAAAAACGACTGCTGGCAACCAGAACAGTGAATACCACACCTTTAATCACAGTGAAAGTGCTCTCTAGAAGATACCGTCTCATCAGCTGTGAGTCAGCAGTCTTCCCACTCTCACCGGGCAAGCCTCTTGCCATCGCAGCCAGACGTACATCTTCAGGAACTTCAAACGGCGCGCTTTTTGAAATGGCCATGAAATGCACCATCTGCCTCGCAGACCTATTGCGTGAAGAACTAGCGAACTGCGCCATATGCAACCGAGCCTTTTTCGTCTTGCGCCGGGATCGCGCCGTGGCGCGGCCGCGCCGTCCTACGCCGGGATTGCGCCGTGGCGCGAACGCGCCGTTGCAGGGCTGCGCCGCCCCTTGGATAGTTGAAATTCACACGGATGGAAACGCGCAGTAGCAAATATCCATTCTAGAAAGCAACCACGACAAATATCTTAGGCAGATCGGTCTGCGTTCGATGAATGCGTCGAACATCTCCGTGAATTCTACGTATCGTTCGACGTTGCCGTTGAAATTCGGTAATTTGATGTTGGCGAGCAGTCTTCGAGAGCCCCGACGCCGGTTGTCTTGATGTTAGAATTCTCAGCAGCGTCGAAATTGGGGCTCGGATGATCTGTGGCTCGATGAGCCGCTTGGGTTCAACGACTGAGATCTCGGTTCATCTTCTATCGAAACATAGTCAGCGATGTTGAGATCATCCTGAGGAGCCGAGAACATGGAGCTGCGGATGTCGTCATTCCGAACACCTGCATCATGGTGACCACCATCATGCATCAAATTATAGATGTAAATGGCACATTTATAAGAACAGATCTCACACAAGAGAACGTGAGCATAGTATCGTATGCCGTTCCTTAAATAAAGCACATAGTCAATCAATCAAACCGATGGACAGATTAGCGAATGCCTCGTTCAGCGTCGGTTCAGGATGAATTTGTTCTCTCTGCCGCGATATGAGCTGTTGCATGTTGTCTGAGGGGTAACTCATGAAATCGTCTTGTGGAGGAACCGACATCCTTCTATCAGTGGCTTCAGAATCGAACTGAGTTGAAGGATCTGGAACTTCTAGCTTCCAGAAGGAGTTTTCGATGTGCTGTCAGAGACCTTCGCTGGGAGAGGTGTATTCGAATTCGAATTTTCGAACCAGAGCTGCGATGAGGTCGGGTCGCCAGCCTCTCGGCAATGTCGCATCGCGTTAGGCCTAGCGGTAGCCGAGAGGAAGGTGGATGTTGGAAAACGGTAAACACACGTTTTCCAAACTCAAAATTCAGGTTCGGGGCGCATTGGTGGTGGCGCACGGCGCGGGCCCGCCGAGCAGCGCAAGTCCGCCGAGCGGCGCGGGTCCGGCGCGGGTCCGGCGCGGCGCGCCGTGGCGCACCGGCGAAAATTCGGCGCGGCGCACGGCTCTGATCGAGTGGCGACGGCGACGCCCGCTCCAGCGCAAATCGGCATCAGGCGAGATCGGCGCTTCGGCCGAACCGACGTCTTCGAACTCGCGTTCGGCGACGGCCAAATTAATCTGGAGCTCTACCGGCTCCTCGGAGTTGGTCTCGGCGGCGAGGCCAACGGCCTCACCGCGAGCAGGTACGGTTTCCGAAGTCGACGTTTCCGCGGCGGGGACAGCGGCCTGACCGTCATCGATGGAAGACAAACGCTGGAACGAATCTTCAAGAGCACCGAGGAGCTGCGAGTGCTCCCGGCGGATGCGGGTGACCACCTGGAACCGATGGGCTAGACAAGCCGCTAGCCGCACTTCGTAAAGTGCCGCCGCGGAACCCTCCAAAAAGAGGGCCCGGCTCTCCGCGTTACGGAGGCCGGCGACGAGCCGAGGCTCGCCCTCCGCGACGAACACCCGTCGTGGGTTGGCGGCGGAACTCACTTGCATCAAGGCCACGAAGGCCTCACCATCGCACGCGGGCGGAACTTCGTAGCGCAGAGGAGGGACGAACAGTCCGTCTAACAGAGCCCGCGGGCCAAAATCTGCCCCCGGTCTTCCCTGCCAGTTGCGGGATACACTGCGAAATGGGGCCTGTTCTTCGGCGCTTGATCCCGTCCAAACAAGTCGCACCACACGGACTAGAAGTGCCTGAGGGTAATCGCGTAACGAAGCCTCATCACGACATAGGACGACACTAACAACACCAGCCGGGGATAACTCGTAACGGCAGTTACGCCACCCACTCCTCACGTTAACTCCACGGGCCATGGTGGAAACACCTAGAATCTCAGAAGTTAAAGAAGTCAGAAAAGCACAAACAGTATCTAACTGTGGAAGGCAAAGAGAACCAAGACGTGCACGTACCGTTCGATGCGAAGATCGAAAAGGAACTCTGGAGTTCGCACTTCCCGGGAGTCAGGCTCCGCTCTCCACACAGGAGAGTGGAACAAAAGAAAACTTTCGAATCCGTATTTCGGCGCGGGCGCGAAAAACTTCAGCAACGATCCGAATTCCGCCCGTGACGGAATTCTGGGGGGGGAGTGTGACGTACGGGATGCCCGTATCGCAAGAGAGTCTCAGTTCAACACACATTATCACTACAGATTACAGAAACGACATACACACACACAAACGGGTTGCCAATACGGATAACCAATAATGTCCTTTATTGTCATATAACATTTAGGTATTCCCGGTACTCAAGCAGAGTACACTCATTCAATAAATCCGACGAGACAGGCGCGCGCGGCTGACTTACAGAGCGATAACCAGTCAACGGCCAAGAGCCGATGACGTCACCGCTCTCCGTCGGCTTCCCCGGCGCGCGGTCTCGATCAGCTGTCAGGCGGCAGCCTGACAGCCCGGCGTGGAATCAAAAACATTCTCTCCGTCAGCGATAGCAGACGAATTCAGTCAGAAATACACAGCGGTCCCAGTGAAACCCTTTTCCGGGATCCCAGTGAATCTAAAGTGCAGTCAATCCAAATTCCGATAATCTCGCCCCGCGAGATCATCTTCCGAACCTCGGAACCCTCCAAGCGATTCAGCCGCACTCAGAGCTCGATCGCTCCGTCTCTGAGCTGTCAGGCAGCCGCGCATCTGTCCCGCGTCTTCAAGGAACCCAGTGTCTTCATTGTTACTAGGATAGGGCGCCACAGCGTTCCCATGAATCGAATCGCGCTGAGGGTGAACCGCTCAAGATGTGCCGTGCAGAATTTCTTGAAAGACCCTGAGAATTACGGGAAAAAATTCTGCAGGAAAGGAAATCGGAAGCTTTCGAGACGTGATCTGAGGAAATTGGCCAGGCGTGCATCCGGATCTGGGACCGGAGCGTCGGTTCTCAGGGCCGAACTTGGTCCCCCGGTCTCGACCCGGCACGTCCGAAGACTCCTCAGCGGCAATCAACGCTTCGCATGGATGAGAATGGCAAGAACTCCCAGGTTCAAGCCACATCATATTGCCAGAAGAATCGAATATGCAACATCCGGTGTACAAATGCGAGAGCGCTGGCAAATCGTCATCTTCTCGGACGAAAAAAAAGTTCAATCTTCACGGTCCCGAGGGCTTCCATTGCTACTGATCAAATTTTCAGCCGAATTCAATTACTGGATCACCCCGCACTGAGCCCGGATTTGGAGCCGATAGAAAACTGCTGGGGAATCCTCGCTCGAGCGGTTTACGCCAACGGGAGGCAGTACGATACGCCTTCAGAATTGAGAAGATCAATTAGAGAATGTTGGCGTCAAATTGAGCTTCCAACAGTGCGAGCCCTCATCGACTCCATGCCAAAACGCCTCAGAGACGTTTCATTGAACAGAGGGAGGATGACTGAATATTGAAGAAAATTGCCGAAAGAATGAAACCGCCGCAGCGGTCTTTCGCTTTCGAGGCACCTGGCGGCCCGGATGAAGAAGGCCGCTCTGGCCTTCGCCTCGATCCCAAAACCCCACGAACTCTCGCTCGCCACCGCGATCGCTCTGTTTGAAATCAAAATTCTACCGATAGCCGCTTACGGGATTGAGATCACGTGGGAACACATGTCAACGAAGAAACTGGAGAGATTTGATAAACTCAAAGCAGGGTATTCCTGTATTCCTTAAGACAGGTATAGTAGCGGGACCTAGCTGAGAGCTGCCCTTGTGTGAAGAATTATCTAGCATAACTTCGAAGACGGGTCCTTTTTTGCTTCAGTGCTGTGGTGAACCAGGTTTTGCGAGTGGTCTCGGAGGATGGGACTGGACATGAGGGGAAGGAGGAGTCATAAATGTCATAGAGGCGAGAAGAAAATAGCGCATACTCAGAGTCAACATCGGTACACGAGTAGAGTGAGTTCTCACCACTTAGGAGGTGAAAGAATTTGTTGAAGTTACACGAGCTTTCCCTGCGAGAAGCGTCAACGCGTGGGGCGGGAAGTTTGATAGTCTGGAGAGCCATATCAGAGGACAGCGGAAGATGATCCGAGAATTCAGGATGGAGTAGGATCTCAGTGTTGAGAATGTCAAGGGAGCCATCATTGGTAACCCATACGTGGTCCAGGCAAGTTCCAGAGGAGGGGCGAGTTACCTTGCGGTGAGTTGGATACAGTCCAAGGTCAGAAAAAACTGAGTGAAACTTAGTGACAGCTGGTGCACATGACAGAAGATCAACATTGAGATCACCCACTAGGATGATAGGAGAGCGACAGGTGGGAACAAAGCTTTTGGTGAATTCAAGGAGAGAGCCCGCGAGTTGGGCGTTGCAAGAATACACCGCTATTAGCCAAAATACCTTGTTGAGTACTTTGAGTAGGAATGCAACCGCCTCATCCTCGGTCTGGATAGGTCTGCTCTCGAGAATCGCAACGTTCTTTCTAACGGAAATGGATACCCCCCATATGGGGAGCTTCTGCAAGCAAAAAAGTGCGTATAGTTTTCAAGCTTTGTGCGTTTGGAAGGGCGAACCAAGTTTCGACGCAACAGATGACATCATAAGTTTTTTGCATAATATTCAGAAAGTAGCTCGAATTTGTAGACTGGACGAAATGAGCGAGCGTTGAGATGTACGACTCCAAGCTTTTCGGTTTGTAGTCAGTCTGACTCTCCAGCGTCAGTAATTTCAGCCATAGGAGCATGTTTTCCGCCAGAGTCATTGTGTCGCCTCTCGGCAGTGGGTTCGGGGCCAGCGTTTATCACGGTCTCCGCAATCCGGCCTCGGTTGATTGTTCCTTCGAAGAGTTTGAAGAGTATGCAAGCCGCCTATCTGCAGGGGGCAAGCAGAGCGTCGACCTGATCAGACCTGACAGTTATGGCGAATGAAGTAAATGTATTCAGGGTGCCTGTCGTTGTTGAACCTTGAAACGGCCAGGACACTTGTAAGGTGGTCTGTAAGGTTTGATGGTCGATCCTTTCTTGGCGGTTACCGCGCCGGGTTCCCACACTAGATGATTACCATCCTGGAACGTCGCGAAGACTTTGTCTCCGGGCTCGAACAATCTCACGCGAACCCCGTGGTGGCGGTCGAAGTTTTTCTCCATTCTTTTCTTGTACTCTGAGAGCTCCTCGACCTCGTCGTGTTGTGTTGGGACCAACATTCCGAGCGTCGGTCGCGGTTTGCTCCCGAGGAGACTTTCCGCCGGGGTCTTCCAACCTGTCAATGCTGAGTTTGGCGTGTTTCTATAGGTGAACAGGAACTTCATCAGATTTTGTTCGACTGTTCCCTCCCCCTCCAATTTTTTGAGAGCACGTTTGACAGTATCGACGGCTTTCTCGGCCTGTCCGTTGCTTATGGGGTGCCCTGGCGCTGTGAAGATCTGCTCTATGTCTCGTGCCTGACAGAAATTACTCATTTTCGCGCTTTTGAACTGTCCCCCGTTGTCTGATACCAGCGTCTTTGGATTTCCAAATCTTGCGAATATTTCTTCGAGTGCGCTTATGACTGTGTCTGCGGTGATTCGTTTCAGGATGTTCATCTCCATATCTGTTCCAACGCTCGTTCGGGACGGTCGCATTATTGTTAGCTCTTGAGTGTTTCAGCTGCAACTCCGAGCTCTCGAGGACTAGAATTCTCAGACTCGGACACTGAAGAAACACGACTGCTGGCAACCAGAACAGTGAATACCACACCTTTAATCACAGTGAAAGTGCTCTCTAGAAGATACCGTCTCATCAGCTGTGAGTCAGCAGTCTTCCCACTCTCACCGGGCAAGCCTCTTGCCATCGCAGCCAGACGTACATCTTCAGGAACTTCAAACGGCGCGCTTTTTGAAATGGCCATGAAATGCACCATCTGCCTCGCAGACCTATTGCGTGAAGAACTAGCGAACTGCGCCCTATGCAACCGAGCCGTTCACGCGGGATGCAGGGTGCCGGCCACGGCGGGCGCTGACTGGTGTTGCAAGATATGCCAGGCAGCCGGAGACAGCTCGAACGGCATCTTACACGTAGTCGACGCGGCACTGACCACTTGCGACTCATCGGCTCTACGCCAAACAGTCGCATGGCTCTTCAGAAAAGTTGTCCACCTGGAGAACGAGCTTCTGAAATGTCAACAAGAGGCCATCAAAGCCAAAGAATCCCGAGCTGCACGGGATGAAGGGGTAACGATGGGTGACGAAACTTGCAAGCGGAAGCGAGTCCTGGTGATAGGCGATAAACTTTTCCATCCCTGTAGAAAGGTCCTCGCAGCCTCAGCGAAGCCAATCAAATCGTCGCTTTCGGTCAAGACTCACGATGCGCTACGGAAGAGCCTCGAGGAAACCTTGGTGACCATCAAGGAGTCCGCTGAGCCGACCTTACTTATCCTCCACGTAGGCCAGAACGAATGCCTGAATCTGGAAGTCGATTCAACCTTGAAACTTCTCCACGGCTTCCTGCAGAGCGTGCAGCTGCTCCAGGCCGAGCACAAAGTCACCATGATCTCCGTACCAGTGTACGACGAGAAATGCAAGACATTCAACCTTGGGCTCACGCAGCTGGCAGAGGCATGCGAGTTCGCAAACTTCCTCGACCTGACGAACATTCAATCCGCTGCAGTATTCGCGAGGTCTCTCTCCTACGCTGAAGAAGTGGCGAAACGGGTCGCCACGGTCATTCTCCGCCGCTCTTGCAAAGTCCTGGAAGTTAAGATTCCCAGGGACGCGAAGGAAACCAGCGACACAAGAAAGCCTCAGCAGAAAAGCGGAAAGCGAGACGACCGTGCCAAACGGGGAGCGGAACCGCGTCGACCTCGCCCCCGGCGACCCCAAGCGGATAACCGGCGAGTCGCCGTACATGAACGTCCACCGCCATCACGAGTCGTGACGCAGTCTCCCCCGGGGTTCACGGGAGCTCCGATGGGGGCTCCGATGGGGTTTACGCCTTTGAATCCATTCATGACGCCCAACCCATTTGCTCTACTCGGGAGCCCCATGCCTTCGATGACGTACGGAATGCATACTCCGATGTCATACGGAATGCATACCCCAATGATGCAGTGGAACGGCCCTCCAGGACGGCGGAGGAAAACCCCGTCTCGGAACTGAAAATCCTACAGTGGAACTGTGAGAGCACGACGACGGCTATGGCCCTCCTCCCGCCTGAGGAAGCCAAGGTATACGATCTCATAGTTCTCACGGAAACGTGGGCCCTCGAACCCACAATAAAGGAAGGTTTTTACACTGCCGAATGCTTCGCCAGGCCACCAGAAGGCCGCGGTCGTCCAAGCGGTGGCGTTGCCGTACTGTACAGCAACGAGTTCGGCGGTGTCGAGATAATTTACAACGAGGAAAACTGTGTGACAATCACAGGGGACTCCGCAAACGTTATAGCGATGTACGCTCGCCCAGAAGAGACGCTTTCACTCTTACTCGAGCGACTCATTCAGTGTCTCGACATGCTCAATCTTCACAGACCCACGATAGTTTGCGGTGACTTCAATTGCCGTGTCGACAAACCCTCAGTCTGGCGAACACAGCAGCTCCTCGAAACCTTCGAGCTCCGTGGCCTGTACCTGGTGACCAACACGTGCGAGCACACCTATATTTCAGCTCAAGGAAAGTCCACCATCGACCTCTTCTTTACAAATATACCGAAGGAGAACGTAGAGTACCTCGGTCTCCAGAAACAATTGAAGGCCTTTGGTTTCCGGCGACACCTGCCGGTAGCTATGCGGGCATCGACCCCATCCCGAGCATCGGCGCAGCCAACTCGCCGCGGTCTGAGTTCTTCGCTGAATTTAGAGAAGCTTCTCGAGCATCTGCCTTCAATGCTTCCAGTGCCGTCGGACTTCTGCGTTGATGAGTATAGCTCTCGCTTGGTGAATACTCTGAAAATAGGCGCTGAAGAACGCAGAGCGCGGAGAAAAACTCCTTGGTTCACGGCTAAGTGTCGGGCCGCCAAGTCCAGAACGGTACAAGCTTACATTCTTTCGAGGATTCGCGATTATATGACTCCGATGTATATCGCACAGAGCCGAGCCTACAGGCAAATCATCCGAGAGGCAAAGGACGATTTCAATCGACGGGCCGAAAGCAAACTCATCCAGGAGGCTCAACTCAATCCCTACAAATGGCTGAAGTCAGAGGCACGTTCTGCAGCTTGTCCAATCCCATCAGCCAAACTCAATCAACATTTCCGACAAATGTATGCGAGCTCATCG
The DNA here is from genome assembly GCA_028455905.1 of Neoseiulus californicus. Lineage (NCBI taxonomy): Eukaryota > Metazoa > Arthropoda > Arachnida > Mesostigmata > Phytoseiidae > Neoseiulus > Neoseiulus californicus. The sequence continues at coordinate 209,569 of JAMQGS010000015.1, forward strand.
ACGCTCCCGGCCACAGTCCCGATACCCACGGCCGGAACGACGGTTTCTTATACCATATCGCGGGAGATCTTGGAACAGGAGTTCTCCATTGAAGAAGTGGCCAGCGCCATTCTCGCTGCTCCGCGGAAGAAAGCCCCGGGGCCGGACCTCATTCGGAATGAGCATCTCAAACAAGCCCTGGTTTTTGCCCCATGCCTCACCGCGCTGTTCAACAAAGTTCTCGCGACGGCTCAACTTCCCCGGACGTGGAGGGAGAGCCTCCTCAAGGTCATACCGAAGGGGAAAGGCGACCCGCTTGACCCCACTTCCTACCGTGCAATCGCGAAAAAGAACGTCATGTACAAGCTGATGTCGGCCATCCTCACGCATCGTTTGGAGGACTTTCTGGAGATTGAGGAATGCCTACCGGAGGAGCAGCACGGTTTCCGACGCGCCCGCTCTACCTACACGGCCGCATCAGTCCTACTCAACAAAGTGCATAGATGCCTGGCACGGAAGAGGCTTCCGCTGCATGTGGTCTTCGTAGATTTCAAGGCCGCCTTCGACACGGCGTCCAGGGAGATCATCTTGGAAAATATGGCTCTTAATGGAGTGCCGACCACAATTCTCAAGCTTCTGTTCTCGATTCTCCAGGAGGGTACGGTGATCCTTGACGATGGAGTATCGGAACTCGAGCCGTTTCAGCAAACCACGGGTGTAGCTCAAGGGGATAACTTGTCTCCGCTGCTATATTCGGTACTTGTCAGCGACCTCCCAGGGACGATACAGGGAAAACACCCTCAGGTCGAGCTGCTCATGTACGCTGATGATCTAGCCCTCTACTCACACAGTCGCTTTCACCTGCAGCAGGCACTCCGAACACTCGAACGATATGTGGCTCACAACGCTCTCGTGATCAATGTCCCCAAGACAAAGGCGATCAAGTTCAGACGTGGTGGCAGGCTCTCATCTGACGATTGTTTCAAACTCAACAAAAATGAAATAGAATTCGTGGCACATTTCCCATACTTGGGAATAGTCTTCTCGTCCTCAGGGAAGTCCTTCACCCGACACCTGCACGACCGAATACGGAAGGGCAAGCTGGCATTCCATAGCATCCCGGACCCGCACAAGCTCTCAATCGAAACAGCCGTAGCCCTCTTCGAGCTAAAAATTGAGCCGACAGCTTGCTACGGCGTCCCCGTCACCTGGCCATATCTCACAGAGACAAACTTCATGGATCTGGATAGACTCAAAGCGGCCTTCCTCAAACGCGCCCTGGGAGTGCATCGCTCGAGTAGCAACAGGATCACCTACCTCATAGCGACAGTCCCGCTCCTGACCGAGGATCTCCAGCGAAAGTTCAACCTCCCGATAACGAAAGCATTCGCCGATCATTGCCGCCACTGGGAGGTCAGGTTAACCACAATAGATCCACGGGTCTTCGACACAGAGGCATTTTGTAGTGACAGATGGAAGAGGGCGAACTTCGCCAACAGACATCTGATAGCGAAGTTTGCTGTGCACGGATTCCATCATAGGATATGTACTCGCAGAGACTATCACAAGGAGTCTGAAACCTGCATGTGCTCCCTCTGCGGCGAACCATGCGAACCCTACCATCTGCTCAGATGCAAGTCCGCAGTTCCACTCGGAAAACTTACATAAACCTAGGTATTTATGAACTGGTCGTCAGTTAATAAACAGTTATCATCATCATCTCCACCCATTTCGTTGTAGCGTCGACAACAGCAGGGAAGTGGTTGCCGTTCATTGGGCCCGCCAGGTTTACGTGAACTCTTGACCAGGTCCTGTTTCAAGGTTTTGCATAGGGATTTTGAGCGGCAGCTTCCCTGCTAGTTGACAGTTTCCGCAAGATCTGACTACTCGTTCGATATCCGAACGATCTAATTCTATTTCTCTTGACATTTGAAATTTGTAGACGTCGTACGTTTACACTCGGCGTTGTTGAACGGCAGACCCCTGCCAAACGCCCAATTTTGTGACATTTGGTGCACTTCGACTTGATATGGGGGCAATTGCGTCGCCAGTGGTCGGCGTTGCCACAACGGGTGCATTGAGATGGAGGTTTGTTGCTTCTTTGTTGCGGTGATTGTTGCCTTGGACTCTGTTTACCGTCGCCGAATTGTCTGGATTATTCGTCGCGTCGTTTTTCAGATGTGTGTAGCTGATGAGTTCTTTCGCCAATGATTGGAGCGTGGTTGTTCCGTCATCCAGCTTCCGCAGCGCGCGCGTTCTCAGCTCGAGATCTTCGGCCGCTGACAGGGAGTTCACCAACACTAAACACTTCAAGTTCTCTGGCGTCAGTTTGTCCAGAGCCGCAGCTTCACCTCTTGTGTTGATCAGCCAAACGAGGTCTGAAATGTCGATTCCATCCCTTTTTGTCTGTAGGAATTCGAATCGTCGTCGGAAGAGTGAGGCGGGTTGACCAAACAGGCTTTTCAGAGTGTCCAGGATGTTGGCGAGAGTTTCAGTTGTGGGCTTCGCTGGCAAAAGATAAGAAACGAACCGATCATACTCTTTCGAGTCTCGCTTGGAGATGATGAACTGTTTCTTCGTTTCTTCCGACCACGAATTTCCGTTAGCGTCCATGAGCGGTTGCCATCTGCTGCTCCATTTTTCGAAAGTCTGATCCGCTTCTGGGTCATACACGAACTTTGGAACTCGGGCACTGAGAGAATCGATTGTCTTCTTAGCGTCTCCAGATTCACCTTTCAACAAGCTTTGAACGAGTTCCTTTTGCACACCCTGCGCTTGTTCGAGCGCCGCTGCCACAGCTTCCTGCACGAGTAACTTCACGCACTCCACTGTGATAGACATGGTTTTGCTTGCTTTCCGTTGGAGAGTTTCTGTCGTGCACTCTTCCGCCAATTTCCGCCGATTCAGCCAATAATCTTCGTCGCCACTTTTGTAACTTGAAGGGTTTACACGAAAACTACTAGGGGACTAACGACGCGTGGACTCCGCTGGAACTGAATTTGTGCTACATGCACATCTTTCTTTATTCTCAACAACAGCGCCACCGTCGCCGGTTGGCGCGCATTATACGAATTCTCTGGACCACTCTAGCTCTATTGCTTGTTTTGCTTCTGCATACGGACATATACGGGCTCGTTCGGCTTGAAACTTCTTTCTTGAGTGCCGTGGTGCTTGTCGAAGTAGCTTTTCATTTGAGCTTGGTGCTTTGAAGCCTGAACTGAAGCAACCATTTTCGTCGGTTCTGGTCGCATCATGTCGAGATTTGTGCGAAATTTTCTTCCGGTGAACATTTCTGCGGGCGTTTTCCCGTCTAACGCCTGCGATGGTATGGTGCGATAGGTCCTCAGAAATGTTCGGATATTTGCAGGGACGCTACCATCATGTTGCATCTTCGCAAGTGTTCTCTTGAACGTGTCCACCATGCGTTCTGCGCGACCGTTACTCTGTGGAAAGTTCGCTGCAGAAAATGATTTCTTGATGTCGTTTCTTCGGCAGAATTCTTTAAAGTCATGAGCTGTGAACTGGGTTCCATTGTCAGTGACGATTTCTTCTGGAACTCCATGTTGTGCGAATAAGTTCTCAAAAGCTTCGATGGTGTTGACTGAAGTGATTTTTCTCATGGGTACAATTTCCGGCCAATTTGAGAAAGAATCAACAACGATGAGATAATATGTATTGTTTGCGGGTCCGGCAAAATCAGCGTGGATGCGTTTCCAGGGTCCAGTGGGACGTTCCCATGGAGATAGAGGCACTTTGATTGGATTTTTGCTGGCGAGTTGACATTCGTCACAAGTTCTAACGAAATCTTGAATGTGCTTGTCAATGTTCGGCCAGTATACGTATGACCTTGCCAGAGCTTTCATTCTAGTTTCTCCGGGGTGCCCGACGTGAAGTGTGATCAACACTTTGTTTTGGAGCTTGCTGGGTATCACGGCTCGATCTCGAAATACGATGATTCCATCCGTGATGCTCAATTCAGTACGTCTGGAGTATAGAGCGAAAAGCGCATCATCACGTTGAATTTTCGGCCATGTGCTGTTGATGAATTTCTTTGCTCGCGAAAGGACTGGATCGGTTTCCGTCAACGTTCTGATTTCGTCTCGGGTTACCGGAAGCGGAGCGATGCTATCCGAACCGCCGAGTACCGTCGAGATTTTCTCAACAAAGTGGCTCCCCAATGGGATGAGCTCATGGACGAAATGGTCGACCTTGCGCCACAATTGGGAATCGAGGCACCGGCGAGTGAGTTCATCGCCATCGAAGAGGAAATAGCCAACTGCGTAAGCTACCTCGGCGGGCTGAAAGCGTTCATCGTCAACAACAGGGTGTCAACAATTTCAGAATCCACCTTCGGGTCGCGGGCAAGCCAACGACCCCGAGAACCGCTGAGCTCCCCGCACACACCTCTAGACCTGCAAACGTCTAGCCACCAAGAGTGGCAGTCGTCAACTCCTTAGCCGGTGCCACCGCAGCTGGCGCCGCCGCAACCGGTGCCGCCGCAGTCGGTGTCACCGCAGCCGGTGGAGCTCACCTCAACAACCCCGGCTCCAGAGATTCGGCTGTCAGACCCACATGAGCCACTGCTGTCCGTCACAAAAAACTCAACGGACGTAAGCCAAGCGGTGAGAACAGAAAATTCAGCAGCTGAATCACCCCCAAGCTTGCCCGGCGACTCCATGAGTCAAAGCCGACAGGGTCAGGCCCAACCGGGATGGAGCCCAAAAGCGATACCGGAAGATCCGGAGAATTTCCTTCCGAAGCTCTCCAAAAACTTCAAACTTCCGAAGTTCAGCGGCGATGTGAAAGAGTTCCGAAAATTCATGGACACTTTCAACACGTTCGTACACGATCGCCAGATTCCCGAGCTCCAAAAGATCATTCTGCTTCATGAATCCCTGTCAGGCAGGGCATACCACAGCGTCAAGCACCTGAACCTGAGAGCCGAAAACTACATTCCGATGAAGCAACTGCTGGAGAAGCAGTTTGGACGGGAAAAGCGAAGGACAGCCATCTGCGAGCTATGGACCAGATCCTGTCGTCTGGAGGTGAAATCCGCAAAGATAAGTTACCCCGTTTCGTCAATTCTGTCTCTCAGCACATTCTAGCTCTGATTTCTTTAGGAGACACGTACACTACACTCACACCCGCATACGCTAACAAATTAATCGAGAAACTTGGGTGGAACACGAGGGTAAAATTTCTAGAAACGTACAGGGACAAATACGAAAACACGTCCACAAGCAAGCTCGAAGCGCTAATGTCATTTCTAGAGTCAGAGTGTAGCATCATTGAGACGCTCGTAGCAAACAGAGGCTCAGGGCCGAAATCGCCATTCGGTTCACGAAGGAACCAAGGTCAACCCAGCAGCAGCCGTGACGATTCAGGCAAGCAGTCGGGGAAAAGTAACTTCAACGCAAAGAACTCATTCAAAAACACGTCGAACAGCTTCCACATATCGTCGGATCGAAGGACGGTGCCAAACAGGCAGGTGTCCAAAGAACCCCTCAGAAAACACAAATGCGTGTTCTGTGAGGCAGACCATCCGTCCTTCAGATGCACAGCACAACTCACAGCGCAAGAACGCAAAGAAAGGTGCATCGCCAGTAACGCCTGTCTCAAGTGTTTGCGGCTGAACCACGAAGCTAGGAGCTGCAAGCAAACCTTCAAACAGCCCTGCCGCTTCTGCAAAGGAAAACATTACTCTATTATTTGCGGTAAAGCTCCAGTCGACGTCAGCGACCAAAAACGAACGGTCGCTATGATGAACATCGAAAACGATGTCCGTGAAAGTCACGCATACCTGTGGACAGCGCATGTCCATGCAAGCGTAGGAAATAAGACAATCCTCTGCCGAATTCTGCTAGACCCAGGATCCCAGTCCTCTCATATCACCCATTCCATGATCAAGAGACTAGGTTCCATTCCAGACAGCCACGTCGACATGGCGATCTCTACCGCCGGAGGCCGAGTCACCAACGTCTTCAACTGCGGAGTGCACAACATCACACTCCACAGCAGGATAAAACCTGGAAAGCTCCTCCACGTCAAAGCCATCGAACTAAAATGCCTTACGAGAGCAAAGTTCCCAATCATGAAGGAAGAGCTCGGGTTAGGCCCGTTGGCAGACAGCGTGGACGGCAAAGGTCGGGAATGGGTAGACATTCTCCTGGGGTCCGAGATAATGGCCGAAATCGAGTTTGAAAAACCTCAGTCAATTGGAAGCATCTTCGCTTTCGATTCGATATTTGGCTGGATTTGCGGCGGGTCTCCAAAACTCTCAGAGAGCCCGTGCGCAATCTCAGGGTTCTGCGGTTTCGAGATCGTCTAAACAGCATCACCAATTTTTAGCAACCTGGATGAGGTCCAGCAGTCCGAGGATTCCAGCATCGAGATCCTCACGGACGATTCGCGAGCCAGCAAAAAAGCCAGAACCTTAGAGGACATCAAATGGCTGTGGCAATCGAGCGAAGCAGGCTTCGAGGACGATGTCGAAACGAACCAGGAAGAAGATGAGCTGAACAAGGCGCTGGCAGAGAACTTCAAGGCTACTACCACGAGAGAACCGACAGGAGAATACAAGATACATCTCCCGTTCAAAGATAACGTCAGAACGCTAGGCGACAATGAGAAGTTGTCACTTTCGAGGCTTCGATCACTGCTAGACAAGCTAGCAAAAGATCCAATCAAGCTCAGGGCTACCGACTTGGAAATGCAGGCATGCATTCATGCCGGGTTTGCAGAAGAAGCGCAGCCGCGAAAACCAAACCAGCTAGTCCACTATCTACCACTGCAAACAGTATTCGAGCCGGACCCTAACTCCCCGCTGAAAATCAAAACAAGAATCGTCGAAGATGCGTCGAGCAGAACTATGAATAAGGCGATTCTCAACGACGTCCTCCATCAAGGACCAAATCTTCTTCCAAATATCATCAAAGTGCTCATGAATTTCCGGGAATTCAAATTCACCATAACAGCGGATGTCCAGAAGGCATTCCTCCAGTTCAAAATCGCGGAGGAAGATCGCACTTTCCTCCGCTTCTTCTGGCCGTTGGGAATCTCAGAAGATCCGAAAGCAAAGGTGAAAGAATTCCATTTCGTCGGGCTACATCCTTCACCGAGGTCAGATAGCGATTGTGATCCGATAGGCGACGAGTCGGTCTTTCAAAGAAAAAACAACGCAGGAGGACGACGTCTGCAGAAGCCTCACTGTTTGTTTTCCGCTCGTCGACGAAACACGTCTTCGCGCACCGTTCTCAGTTTTTCGACCGGTTCACAGTTTTCCGTCAGTTTCCTGCTCCGGAAAAGTTGGTAAGTTGCTGCCCTTTCTTCCAGCACCCGTGAAGTCACCTCCGCGGTGTACTTGCAGCCGACGGATCTTCCCCGGTCATGTGCTCACCACGTGCCAACCACGTGCTCGCTCCGCGCACAACGGCGCAGGTGAACATTTCACCCCATTTCCACCTTTATGGCCAAGCACCAACCGATGACCCTACGGACTATCGTCCTACACGGCTATTTACACTGGGCCTCTGATTACAAGCCCCACTATCGATGTCTTGAACTCGATTCCAGACGATCTAAATTCGTCCCGTCACTAGGCCTCTGATTGCAAGCCTCGCTATCGTTGTCTCTGACACGATTCCCGACGAATACCTGCTTCGTCGCTATACCCACCGGTCTTACGACCTCCATTCTCGCGACCCCGGTCTCGACTCACTGTTATTGCAACAGATTGCGCTATCCCGTGGTTAACCCTAACGGCCTACGTTTGCACCGCTTCTACAGCGCCTATCTGATCTATTTTAGATTCCTGACCATGTCCACTCACGACGATGTCGACCTTGCGCTGGACGTTTCCGAAGAGGAAGTGGTTGATGACACCGTCGAAGCGCCCCCGCTCGACTTCCAAACTGATGCGACGTCCTCGATCTTCGATGGACTTCTTGAGACGACCACCGCACCAGCGCTACAGTAAAACTTTCTTCTAGACTTTTGCATATCCTAACCTCACCTATGTGTACCCACACCTATGCCCTACCTATGGCTTGTCCGTCTTGACTATCCTCAAGATCCCACTCCTTCCTTCTTTCAGCCCCGGAGTAGTCAGCGCCTTGTCCCGGCTTTTTAGCCTAAAACCGCTCGAGACCTCCAAACTCCTTGAGAACCTCCGTCTCGAATACCCGGAACCGGCTGGCCTCCAGTTCTTGACCCCCGAGTCATTGAGTGATGCTGAGGCACACTTGAAAGCGAGTAAACTCTTCTTCGCCATCAAAGCCGACGCTGCCTTAGTGAAGCTCGGCAACCTCCACGCCCTTGCCGCACGTCCGCTCGCCGATGTGATGTCCTATGTCGCTGAGACCCGCAACCCCCTCGATCCAAAAATCGTTGCCGAACGACTCGCAGCGCTCGCAAAAGCTTTGGTCCTCGCAGCGAAACAAACGGAAACCTCCAGAGTTGAACTAGCGTGCCGCGCGTTCAAAGTCCCAGTGTCCGCCGCGGAGACTGAGCGAGGCGTCTCACTCTTGGGCCCAACATTTGCAAAAAATGTTCAACGTCTACGGAAAGATAAGAAAACCTTAGTCGGTGATGACGTCCCGCAGACTTCCTACCGCCGTCAGCCGTTCCGACCCTATAACCGTTCCCAAGAACCACAACCCCGCCGATCTTCGTGGCGCCAGCCCCAGAGTTCCAACTCGCATTGCAACACCCCCCCATCCTCCCGTTCGGGACCCTCGAACGCCGCCGCGTCGACATCCTCTCGCCCACGCACCAACACCGCCTCCACAACAGGTAGTGTTTTCCCTTCCTTATCCCCTTCTGAATCTGCCGGGCACTCTATCACTTCAGACGCGTGGATTCTAAGCACAGTACGAGGTTACCGCATCCCCTTTGCAATACCCCCCCAACAACACTCCCTTCCCCACCCGATCCCATTCTCCGACGCACAGGCAGCCGTTATGGATCGGCTGGTATCTGACCTGGTCGGAAAAGGAGCAGTGACTCCCATTTCTGCGTCACACGCACGCTTCGTATCAAACATCTTCTTGGCCAACAAAAAAGAGTCTGACTCGTTCCGCCCAGTCATCATCCTAAAACTCCTGAACGACCACATCGCCGACAACAAATTCAAGATGGAAGGTTGGATGGAGATAAAAGAAGCAGTCTCCCCGAATTGCTTCTTCGCCCGCATCGACCTCAAGGACGCGTTCCTTTCGATTCCCATCCACCCGTCCAGTCAGCCATACTTGTCGTTCTCATGGCGTTCTCAACCCGACTGTTGGTCTCGCCTTCCTTTCGGCTTAAAGACCAGCCCTCGAGTCTTTACGAAGCTGCTCAAACCTGTCGTAGCAACTCTTCGACAAGAAGGCATCATCCTCATCGTTTATCTAGATGACTTTCTCCTGATTGCGGACTCCCCCACCCGCCTGACCTCCCATGTCCAGCGAACTGTAACCTTATTACAATCCCTGGGCTACACCATCAACTTCGCCGAATCCGCACTGACTCCTACTCAGGAAGTCACGTTTCTTGGATACATCATAGATTCAATCAACATGCGCCTCTCAGTTCCTGTTAAGTAGCGCATCCTTCTCAAACGAGACACCACCCCCGTACTCTCCGCCCCTTCGATCACTCTCCGTGCTCTCAGTCGCATCCTAGGGAAACTGAATGCCCTCACAACTATCGTGCGTTCCATACGCTATCATTGTTCCACGATTACCGCTCTAGTATCGGTCTCCGCCCGCCACGCATCTTCCTTCGAAACTCTCGTTGGCCTGGTGCGAGACTCGGGCTACCGGCGGAGCATGGAACCACGACGACACACAACTCCACATCAACGCTCTCGAACTCAAAGCGATTCTCCTGGCGACCCGCCACTTCGCTTCTTCCTGTTCCGACACCACCATCGCGCTCCGCACTGACAACACAACTGCCATGCATTGCGTGAACAACTTTGGCTCTCTTCGCTCACCTACCCTCAACACCTTCGCGAGAGAACTATGGGCGTGGGCTTTCGAACGCAATATCCACCTCAAAGCCTCCCACCTCCCAGGACTCCGAAACGATGTTGCTGATTTTCTATCATGCGCTGTATGGGACCAACACAGCTATTCCCTCCTGCCTACGGTTTTCCACCAGCTGGACACCGCGCAAGGCCCCTTCGAAGTCGATCTCTTTGCCGACTTCTCCAACTATAAGGTCATCCCTTACTCCAGTTGGCTGAAAGATCCCTTTGCCTTCAGCGTAGACGCTTTCTCTTCCCGATGGGATCAGTGGTCGAACCTCTACGCATTTCCACCTTTTAAGATGGTAGACCGCTGTCTTTCATATTTGGACTCCTTTCCGACCTGTGAAATGTCATTAATCTGCCCCTTTTGGCCCACGCAGCCGTCCTTCCCTCGACTTCTACAACGATGCATCGCCCCACCACGGCTCCTCCCAACCTCCGACGATCTTCTTCGCGACCCCAAGGGCGACCCTCATCCACTTCTGCTAGCACGCAAACTGCAGTTAGTCGTATGGCGCCTTGCCCCTCTCCCCTGTCTCGAGAAGCGTCTAGCTTTTTGGAAAACGCTATCCGACCCGCAACACGAGCTTCATACAACGTCTGCTGGAACAGCTGGCTTCGTTGGTGTCACCAACGACACGCCCCTACCAATGACGTTCCTTTAAACCAGATCTGCAACTTCCTCGCCGACTCTGCCACCCAAGGCTACTCTTACTCTTCCATCAACTCCTTCCGATCGTGCCTCTCCTACCATCTACCGCCAATCGATGCGTTCAAAGTGGGAGCTCACCCGACGATACGCCGACTCATGCGCAGTATCTTTAACGCACAACCTTCATCAAAACCGCGACCACCTGTTTGGGACGTCGAGCTTGTCCTCTCCCTTATGGATTCCTGGGGCTCGTCGGAATCGTTAACACTCCCTCAAACCAGCTGTCGCACTCTCCTATTACTACTACTCACCTCGGCTGCCCGCATCGGAGAGATGGCGGATCTCCTCTACCCACCTCTGATTCGAGATCCTTACAAATGGGAATTCTCTTTCATCCGCGGGCTCACCAAAACGAGTCGCCACGGACACCACTCTTCTACCATCAGGTTCCGAGCGTTCCCTCCGAACCCTCTGCGATACCCAATCTCAGCACTCAACGCATACGTCGCTCTCACTGCCACCCATCGACAGTCCTCGGGACCACTATTTCTCACCTCTCGGAAACCATTTTGTCCAGCCTCCAAAGACACCCTCGCTCGATGGGTGAAGACAACTCTAACGACCGCCGGTATTGACGCCTCAATCCTCACGGCCCACTCCACGCGCGCTGCATCCACCACGGCCGCCCACCTCCGAGGTGTCGACCTGTCTGATATCCTCCAGACCGCACAATGGACTCGTGCAACTACATTCCACAATCACTACTTCCGACCTCCTCCCCCCTCCCCAATGACCTCCGCCGTGCTGAATTCACAACGTTGAAATCGCTATCTGACCTCGGTGAAGGATGTAGCCGGACGAAATGGAATTCGTCAGCCTAGCCGACTCATGTAATGGGAAGGCTTGGCTGCAATTCCATGAGTCGGGTGAAATCCTTCACCGAGGGCTCCTACCCAACTCTGTACACCCACCCCCATATACTCTCCCACTGTGGCTTGTCACTACCGCCGACCTCTTTCACACGGCGTCGGCTTACCTCCATGGTTACCTGATCTCATTCCTTTCCAGGTCCTCCGTCCACCTGAGGACCGCAGAGTTCAGTCGTCGGGGCCTTCCGCCGCCTCCGATCGCATCTACCTGTGTTAAGCCGAACACAGTTTTCTTGATCTCATTGTCCTATCCCACGTACACACAGCTGTCCATTAACTACCGTAGTCAACCATAGTAGTCAGTGAACCCTGAACCTAGCTCCGAGGTTCACCACCATCTATTTAGCATGTTATATCCTGTTGCGATATTTACAGTTTCCCACATCCCAGATATGTTCAGATATGGATCACTTCTACATCGACGACATAAGCACGGGAGCAAACACATTAGAAGAAGCTCAGCAGAAAATCAAACTTCTCTTCGACATCTTCCAGGATGGACACTTCCCGCTGAAGAAATGGTCGTCGAACAGTGAGGCTTTAGGAGCCTTCATCAAAAAAATATCTCCGGTCCCTGATCCAGAGATCTCGGTGAACCAAGTCAACGGCAAGTTTCTCGGAGTGTCGTGGAATCAAATTTCCGACGAACTCTCGGCACCGACAACGAAAGCAATCCAAGCTCTCAAATCGGGATCGCCTTCCAAGAGGAAACTGCAATGCGGCACAGCGAGAGTGTTCGACCCACTGAATATTCTCGCGCCGTCGACGATCAACGCGAGAATCCTGCTTCAAGAGCTGTGGAAGGCAAAATATTCCTGGGATGGAGAACTGAGTCAGGCTCACATCGAAAAGTACAACGAAACACTGTCGCTTCTCGAAAAAACAAAAACATTCTCAGTCCCGCGTCTTATAATCTCAACAGATCGACGAGCAACGACGAAACAGATTTTCATCTTCACCGACGCCAGCCTGCAAGCCTACGGAGCAGTGTGCTATCTCAGAGAATTCAAACTCGGCTCAGAGCTGAAAGTACATTTCCTCATGGCAAAAGCAAGAGTCTCTCCGGTTAGGCCGATGACAGTACACAGACTCGAACTGTTAGGGAGCCTCATCGGCGCGAAACTCCTAGAGCTCCTAAAAAAGACGTTAGGCGTCAAGATCGATTCTTGGCATCTATACTGCGACAACGCAAGTGTCTTAGGCTGGGTTAACTCGAAACCCGAAAAATGGAAAGCGTACGTGGCTAATCGAATCCGCCGTATCCACAGCCTCATAGGCGAGTCGAAATTCAGATACGTGAAATCTGAGGAAAACCCAGCGGACCTCGTGACACGAGCGGCGTCGGATATCTCCGACGCGAAGCAAGGCGACCTATGGCTCAACGGACCGGGATGGATGAAAAACAACGAAGTAATTCCATCCACCCCCGGTCTCGAATGTCAACCAGGCACATCGAACGCCCACGTGAAAGCCGAGAAAAAACCGTTGATCGCCAACTGTTTCATGACGAACTCGGAAAAGAAAATTCCAGCAGAGCCAGTCGATTTCGCTGATACCTTCTCATCTTGGCAAAAAAACCATTAGATATCAAGCGTTTATGAATCGGCTAAGGGCCAAAGCCATAAAGGCGAAAGAGAGAATATCAGCAGGTCAGCGCGCGTCTCCGAAGTCTGCGGCAGGCAGGAATGCAATCGTAATCGACGCGGACGAAATGAGTCAGGCTCGGAACGACCTCATCAAAGCGCTGCAGCTCGCACACTTCAAAGATGAAATGAAGTCGAACTGTAAAAATTTGAAAACGTCCAGCACGATTCTCCAATACAAGCCATTCGTGGACTCGGAGGGTATGATAAGATGCAAATCCCGGTTAGTCCGGTCGAAGAATCTGTCAGACGGGCAGAAGTGTCCAATCATCCTTCCCGCGGAAAGCAATCTAACAAAGCTGATTATCCGCAATGTCCACGAACGCGACTGTCTCCACACAGGCGGCATCGCAGCTATTCTACACGAACTCAGGAAAGAGTTTCTGGTGATTCACGCAAGGAAACTTGCAAGACAAACGATTAAGTCGTTTGCGGTTTGCAAGATATTCCACAGCGAGTCAGGCTCGCTACCAATTGCAACCTTGCCGAGCTTTCGAATCGAAGAAGCCCCTCCGTTCACGCACACGGGGTGCGACTTCGCCGGCCCGATCCGCTACAGGAAAGACTCAGGGGTTTCCAAGGGTTATATCTATCACAGATCAATCTGTAGGAAGAGTGACAACACGGTTGTTTCACTGCGACGCGACAGGAGAGAGAATGTGACACTCAAAAATGAGAAAAGAGGTAACCCGGGTCGGTGTAGGATACACTCGACCGCGGGCCCGTTGATGATGATTGAACTACTGATGGATGCCGTGATGGCTGCTGGAGGCTGCCATCTTGGCTGTCACTTTTCCTCTTTCCCCTGCGCGGTTTATTTGAATCAGAGTCTCCGGCTTGGAGACTCTTCTCGGAATGGAATATTGGAAAACATCTATTTACAACATAAAGCAGCTAGAAACAACACACCGAACCATCGGTTCGTGATATTCCCCCGGGGACGGGGAGTCGGCGGACTTGAATGTTTTGAGAATATTTTGACGCTGCACATCTCCGCTTGACGACAATCGATACATTTCCCTTTTGTTCAGAACATCCGAAACGGCCTCAAGTTCCTCTGACCGTCTTACGACGTCACCCTCCCCGCCCGAGCGCGGCCCGACACCGCCTCCGGCAACCGAAGATCCCCAGGTCTCCGTCGTGCTGCCTGCACGCGGTGATCGGGGGTTGGAGGTGAACCGCGAGTGCGAAGACGTGGACGATGACGTGCGTGAAGAAGCGGACGACGCGGAAGACGCCGAGGTGGAAGAAGATGCCGACAACGGCGGATGCAGCTCCTGCCAGTCGTGGTGGTTTCCGTGGTGGCCGTGGGCCCGCGTTCCGTTGCTGATCTTGAGTGAAGAAACTGTGATTGTCTCGTGCTGTGTGGTGGCTCGCTCCCCGCTGGTTGCAGTAGCGTAGCTCACGACTCTGGCCGGACTGGAACTGTCTTCTTTCGTTTCTTTGCTCGTCGGTGTTGACGCCCCACTCAGCTTCTCTTCGGACTTTGACTGTGCCCTCTAGGAAGTTCAGCATGAGCTCGAGGTCCGTAGTCCATGGATTGATTTGCTTGAATTCAGCTAACTTCACGATGAACTTCTCGCGTAGGTCCAACGGAAGTCAACGAAGGATACGCTGATTCGTTGTGGTTGATAGCTCCCACTCGCGGAACTTCTTGATTTCTCCTCCGAACTTGGGGACCTGCCTGGCCTTCCTGCCGAGCGAGTAGTGGTCGAAAGAATTCCGAAACGAGCTGTTGAGATGTTGCTGAGGAGCCGACGCGTACGCTTGCGACTGCGCGCCCGAAGGCTGGTTGAAGAAATCCAACGGGTCTTGGCGAGCCTGCGACTGCGGCTGTTCTGGCGTCGCCGGATGTTGAGCTTGATGACTTGACGCTTGCGAAGTCGACCCGGCGAGAACGTTCGGTTGGAGTAACGGAGCCTGAGTGCAATTCGGAGGCCACTCGCGATCCCCAGTCGCCTGCGGCGGCGACTAACGGTCCATTTGCGCTTGCGCCGGCGCTGTCGGAGGTGTGATTCGCGGCTGGGCGAACGATTGCAGTGGCAGCTGCTGCGCTGACTGCTGCGCTGACTGTTGCGCTGACTGCTGCGATGACTGTTGCGCCGACTGCCGCTGCGCAGCAAACTGCGACAACAGCTGAGCCGCCGACTGTGGTGGAAACTGCACCCGAGCCATTGGCTCGTTCGGCGCAGGTATCTGCGGTGCTTGTTGCGCTGCCGGCTGCGGAGGATTTTGCCGCTGAGCAGTTGGCTCTAGCGGCACAAAGGAATGCGTTGTCGGTTGCCCCGACTCTGGCATCTGAGCCTGCATCTGCGATTGCAACTGCTGTAGCACGGGTTGCTGTGGGTCCACCGCGCGGTCCGGGGTGCTAGGCGCCTGCGGCGGCGGCCCGCTTGGAAGAACCGGACCGTGCAGAAATTCCCCGGTAGGGCCCGCTAGACTTTCTGGATCAACGAAGCTATATCTGAAGACGATGCTCTCGTGGCCCACTGACGGACGCGGTGGGAGCGTCGGGGTGCTCTGCCAATTTGTACCGTCAAGGTCTTGGATGCACGACGCGTCCGATGACGCTCTCGACCTGTTGGCGGCTTGCTTGGCGGCACGAGCCCACTCGCCGACGGCATCAAGGTAGATCTTCGCCTCGCCGGTCAGCGAACGCAGGTGGCCGACCCTGGCGTCATTCGCCGGATCCAAGATACGCAGCTTGCAGGCGAGCTGATTGACTTCGCTCGTGATCGCTACAACTGCCGCTTCCTCTACCAGCAACCGCGCCTTGCGCGACTCGACGGCTCTGATGAGATCTTCCAACGGCAGCCTATGAGCGTCGACAGCCAAGGCAAAATCTTTGGTCCACTGGAGCATGTTCACCTTTTGCACTTGCTCGAACTTCTTATCTTCATATGATGCTCGCAACCGCTGCTCCTCTTCCGGGGCCAGCATGCTGGACCTGAACGATGCCGAAGCCGCCGCCTGCGGAGAGTTCGAGGTTTTCACTTCCGACGGGCCTGGCAGCTCTGAGTCCATGTCGTCGCTTGATCTGATCTGACGACCACGGACTGGGATGATAGAAGTGAATTTTCGACGCCAAGGGACTTCTTTCACTTTCTGATGAATTGAACCGCCGCCGCTGCGTGCAGCCGGTTGGATGAATGATTGATGACGGAGTGGTCAATCGGGTGACCGAAACCGTGCGACGGGGAGTATCTTCGGATGGGACCGGAAACAGGACTCGAATGATCCTGGCACTCCGCACGCCTAGAGGTTGACAAGCCGAGCACTCGCTGAGGTGAGCGTGCGCCGGCGTGAGTTCTTCTTAATCTTCTGACACCAAAATATCACAGATCAATCTGCAGGAAGAGTGACAACACGGTTGTTTCACTGCGACGCGACAGGAGAGAGAATGTGACACTCGAAAATGAGAAAAGAGGTAACCCGGGTCGGTGTAGGATACACTCGACCGCGGGCCCGTTGATGATGATTGAACTACTGATGGATGCCGTGATGGCTGCTGGAGGCTGCCATCTTGGCTGTCACTTTTCCTCTTTCCCCTGCGCGGTTTATTTGAATCAGAGTCTCCGGCTTGGAGACTCTTCTCGGAATGGAATATTGGAAAACATCTATTTACAACATAAAGCAGCTAGAAACAACACACCGAACCATCGGTTCGTGATAATATCCTGCTCTTCACGTCCGCCATCACGCGGCTAGTCCACGTTGAGCTAACTACGGATCTGTCGACGGTCGAAGTCTTAGGGGCCCTCCAGAAATTCATCAACAGATTCCCGTTCGTCAAAGTCATCGTTTCGGACAACGGCCTGTCATTTCAAAGAGCCTCAAAAGAATTGAAAGCCATTTACGAACACGTTCAGGACGGAGATATCAAGAGAATGCTGGCTGAAAATTTCATCAAGTGGAATTTCAACACGCCAACGGCGAGCTGGTTCGGCGGATGGTTTGAACGGGAGATCCAGTGCGTCAAGCGCCCACTTAGGAAAATTTTGGGGACATCCATCCCACATTTCCGAGACCTGGAAATAATCCTTAGTGGAATCGAGCTGGCAATAAACCGTCGACCTATAACCACGGTGACGACGGACGCGGACGAACCAAAAGCCTTGAGTCCTATAGATCTGCTACAGTAGAAGCTCGTTGCAACGAACCGCGTTACAACGAATTTTCAACTCAACGAACTGATTTTTATTTTTTGTTTGGACGCCCATAGAGATAATGTCGAAAAACCCTCAATTCCACTACGAACTTTCCAGTAGAACGAACTGAAAACGGTGCCGGTGATGGCTAAAAGTTCGTTGCAACGGATGCTTCAGAGCTTCGCACTCGGAATGTCGGATCAGAGCACGTTCTCGGTTGACTGCGATGTCAAACTTGCACTCCGGCCGGCCAGCGCTGACGTTCGACTCGTCATCGCAATCGTTCCAACTCGTGGAGGACGTCAGTTTCTCGTGCGAATAACCGTCTTCTAAGCTTTACTATGCGGCCAAGGTGAAAAGGAAACAGTTTTCTCTGAAAGAAGGGTCCATCATGATCTAAGAAGATCTCTGAATGAGGCTATCAACGCTCTCGGTACGATGAGGATATCTACAGAAGCTCGTGATGACGTTGCGGAGGTTATTCCACGTTAGAATGCAGAGCTTGAAGCATACCTCATGAAACCTCAAATAGATAGACTGGTGCAGACTGACTTATTTCTGGTCAAATTAGTCGTAACCAGTGCTCGTATATCGGTCGTAAATCATAGTAATCTCAATGAAGATAATCAGTCGTGGGTTGTGGCTGATATTGCCGTTTCCCGGTACATTTCGTTTCAGCGAACATTCATTATAACGAACTGATTTTGGTGGCACCAACGTGTTCGTTGTAACGAGCTTCTACTGTATACGGATTCCAAGGGGAGACGTTCTTTCCACAGCACGCGTCAAAACCGACAAAGAGAACCCACGAATCCATGATCATCTTTTCCAAGCGATACAAATACCAGCAGCGTCAACTGAATGCTTTCTGGAAAAGATATCGGGGCGAATACCTGCAATATCTGAAAACAGCTCACAAGCAGCCAAAGGCACGGGTTAGGCCCCTGAAACTGGGAGATATCTGCCTTCTTGAAGACCCTGCTTCTAGCAGAGCGGTCTGGCCGCTGTGCAGAGTCATAGCCTTCCCGGAAAATGTGGAACCCCCTAACGCTAGATCCTGCACCATCAAAACAGCTACCGGCCAAATCCTGAACCGGCCGATAAAAAAGCTATACCCGATCGAAAGCACCCGATGAACTAGCCCAGCCGCCCCGCTCTAATTACTATCTACTTGTCGGACAGCAAAGACACAAGCCGTTATGGAAAATCATCGTCTGCTAGCGCCCGCAGCGAATAGACGTGTTTCGTTCGAATCTCGAAATTTGACGAAAAACCACCGAAAAACCGTGACCCGCGCTCGACTAAAAGTGAACCCGACGATCCCAAGACGGACCCGGAGTCACCCTTGAGTTCTAACGCCGAAATCTAAACCGCTACCCCGGATCCAACCACCCAATCAACATGGGCCTACGAATCGAGTGGGTGTTCTGTTCGAAGTCAGTGAGCAAGGATGGAGAAATCCGTTCCTGCAGCCAGGGCTGTGGATCCTTTCTCCACCCTTCATGTGTTCAGACAGAAGGCGATAACGACAACCTCCGTTGTCAGAAGTGCACCGAGAACAGAGCCGTGGGAATGCACGCCACCGCGGAACTCATGACGCGCATCATCTTCCTCACGGACCTGGTGCTGGAACTGAAATCCGACCTCACCGACGCCAAAGCAGAGATAAAACTCTTGAAAGACCCTACACGACTGACGTATCAATCGATGAACCCGCACGCCAGAAACATCTTCAGAAGTCCCTGGAGCCGTCAGAACATTCCCCCGTCCCTGGATCCAGTCGAATCACAGGGAGCGATCAGCCAAGGGACACCAAAACAAACAAAGCAAACGTATGCCGACCAGAAGCGAACAACGGAACTCTTTGTAGAGAGTACCCCAAAGACATCAAAGTTCCCCAGGACAACATCGGAAAGAGGGAAGAAAATCTCGATCCCCCCAGCCCGCGGAAGAGAGGCACAGTTTGACAAGCGATCAACAGCTCTCTTCGGAACTGGCAACGAACTCTTGCCGTCAGCTGTTGTTCCACCGAGGAGCGATCGAATCTTCCTGACGCAAGTCTCGAGGGAAGTAAGTGCCCAAAGAATTCTCGACTACGTGATGACAATCACTAGGAAGGTGAGATCCGTGATTAAAATGAAACCCAGATCAATGAACCCCTCCTTTGCCTCATTCGTCGTAGAACTCGACGAAGGAGAAGGAAAAATCGCTAACGACCCATCGCAGTGGAGCAGAGGAATTGCCGTGAGGATGTTTCGCGGTAGACCGTTGGACGAACAAGTCGAAGAGATCGCCCTCAACGAACCAGAGGAAGAAAGCCATAATGACGCCGAGACGACCATGACGGAAACCGCAGGCTTAACCTCCACCCCATCGGGGGACCAATAAGGTGTCCCGAGCTCACCCCCCACCAGGCACCCGTTACAGTTACCGATAACCCTTCATCTCTTCTTACAGAGACTGAATGCAAGATCGTAATTTGGAACTGCGAGGGGCTGAAAAAGAAGATCGACCTATGGAACGACACGCAGATAAAAGCTTATGACATCTTTGTCTTAAGAGAAACATGGGAGACCAAGACCGACCTGAAGTTCCCCTCCTTCTACTCGGCGATATGCCCAGCCCAGAAGAACGACGGGCCCGGCCGACCGTACGGAGGAGTAGCCGTAATATACAACTCAAAGCTAATCGACGCACACTGCCCAATGAAAGAGGACAACACCGTGATAGTTGAAGCCAAGAACCTCGTGGTGATAGCAATGTATTTAAGCCCAGCCGAATCGATTGAAACCTTCGAACAACGACTGGCAAGCGCATCCCTGCATATCAGGCACGACACGCCGACGATATTATGCGGTGACTTCAACGCCTGCCTTAATAACCCCAACTCGAAACGCACAAAGATCCTCCACGAGCTTCTACATTCGTGGGGCATGTGGATAGCCACCGATAGCACCACACCAACGTTCATCGCACGTCAAGGAAGATCGACAATCGACCTCTTCGCCTCCAACAAAAACGCACAGTACCTCGGCCCTCAAGAGCATCTCGCGATTTTCGGTCTGACTCCGCACATTCCCACAGGACTGCTCGTAGAAATCAACAGATCGAAGGTTCGTCCGAAAGAGGCAAGACCGCGCACGAAGCTGAAACAAGACGTTCTGCTCTCAGGAGCAAACAAGCTGAACGCAGGAGAACCAGGATCCCCCAGCTCTATAGACGAAAAATACCGCTCCTTGTCCGACCTAATCAGAGGTGCCACTGAAACTCCGAGACCATGCGGAAGACCCGCTTTCCACCGTCCACGAGCTCAGGGCAAGATATAGACGCCTGATCAGACGTAAGAAGCTTGACTACGATCTGGAACAAGAAAACCTTCTGATCAAAGATGCCTTGAAAGACCCATACCGTTGGCTGAGAAAAGATAGAAACCGGCAGAGCTGTCCGATCCCCTCGAACAAACTCACCGATTATTTCTCCCAGCTCTTCAACGCCACGAACTCAATCCCTACCAAGCTAACAACTCTGTCCTGGGTCAGAGACGAGGAGGAGCTGGCAGAAGCCGAACTCCTAGACGCCCCATGGACCATCGCAGAAGTGGTGGAAACCATAGGCAATCTCCCTCGACACAAGGCAGCCGGTCCCGACCGCATCCTAAACGAGCACCTACAGCAATGTGGTGCCGTAGTCCCACACTTAACGTCGCTCCTGAACGCCTGTCTCGCCCAAGGTCATATTCCTTCCGAATGGAGGAATTGCGACCTGACCATCATACCGAAAGGCAAGGGCGACCCGCTGGACGCCTCCTCATGGCGAGGAATAGCCAAACGAAATGTTATAAGCAAATTGCTATCGACTCTCGTCTCCAAAAGGCTCAACAGGTTCCTAGAATTCAAAGGTACCATTCCCAGCGAGCAGTACGGCTTCAGACCAGAGAAATCAACGATCATGGCGTGTGAAACACTCCTGAGAAAAATCGCAACGGCGATCGGACCCAACCAAGCCCCGCTCTACGCAGTGTTTATCGACTACAAATCAGCGTTCGATCTCGCGGCAAGGCACATAATCCTGAACAAGCTCGCCGTAGCAGCAGTAACCCCGAAGATACTCCGTCTGATATTCCAGATGTTCCTAGAGGGTAAGGTCTCCATCGACGACGGTGTTGGACAGATCCCTCAGTTCTCACAGACGACAGGTGTAGCGCAGGGGGACAATCTTACAATTAGTCCCCAGCTCTTTTCGGTACTCCTGGGGGACCTCCCCGCCACGATAACGCAAGAGCACGACCTGGTCTCAACGATACTCTATGCCGACGATGCCGTACTGTTCTCCCGCTCCCGCCGTCAGCTACAGAAATCCATGTCCACTCTCGAGCGCTACTCGCGCGAGAACGGACTCGTCATCAACGTAGCGAAGACAAAGTTCATGAAATTCGGCAGGGGTGGCCTCCCGGCAGCCTCCGACGTTTTCATGTTGTCCGGAACCGTCATCGAAAAGGTCAGCAGTTTCTGCTATCTGGGATTAGAGATAGCAAGAGAGGGACTCATAGCGTGTGAAACACTCCTGAGAAAAATCGCAACGGCGATCGGACCCAACCAAGCCCCGCTCTACGCAGTGTTTATCGACTACAAATCAGCGCTCGATCTCGCGGCAAGGCACATAATCCTGAACAAGCTCGCCGTAGCAGCAGTAACCCCGAAGATACTCCGTCTGATATTCCAGATGTTCCTAGAGGGTAAGGTCTCCATCGACGACGGTGTTGGACAGATCCCTCAGTTCTCACAGACGACAGGTGTAGCGCAGGGGGACAATCTTAGTCCCCAGCTCTTTTCGGTACTCCTGGGGGACCTCCCCGCCACGATAACGCAAGAGCACGACCTGGTCTCAACGATACTCTATGCCGACGATGCCGTACTGTTCTCCCGCTCCCGCCGTCAGCTACAGAAATTCATGTCCACTCTCGAGCGCTACTCGCGCGAGACGTAGCGAAGACAAAGTTCATGAAATTCGGCAGGGGTGGCCTCCCGGCAGCCTCCGACGAAAATGGGGGGAAAAAAAAAAAAAAAAAGGACCCCCCCCAAAAACCCAAAAAAAAAAAAAAAAACCCCCCCCCCCCCCCCCCCCCCCCCCCAACCCCACCCCCCCCCCCCCCCCCCACCAAAACCCCCCCCCCCCCCCCCCCCCCCCCCCCCCCCCCCCCCCCCCCCCCCCCCGGCCCCCCTTGACCGAGGACCTCGTAAGGAGATTCGAACTCCCGCCAACTCCCGCCTACCGCGAACATCTCGACAAATGGTACGCGAAGATCGCAGACCTAAACCCAGAACTCTTCACAACTCCCGCCATCAAAACCGAAATCTGGAAAGGTCCCAGATTTAAGAACCGGCACAGACTGACCAGAGGAGCCGCACACGGGTTTCATCACGCAATATGTAACGAGAAGACGAAGCACGACCCGAACGAGGAGTGCCGATGCACATTCTGCGGAGAATCATGCGCTCTGTATCATATCTATTCCTGTAAATACTCGAAAAAGATAGACTGGGATAAGCTTACATAACAGTACTACCAATCATGGTAATAAACTGCTTTGAAATTGTTATGAAAAATCAGCAACTTTATTAAGATTACTCAAATATCGAAAACATAGATGCAGCATAAAGAAAGTTACGTCGCAGCTCATTCAAAGTACTCAGGGTACATCAGAAAGATGAACCCCGGCCCGTAGGCGGGGTCGATGACGGTCTCCACAAAAACGACACCACACTTGGGTCCGACAGCGCTGGGTGTCACGGCGTCGGGCCCGTCGAGAGCACCATCTTCGCGAGCCCCAGAGCCCGCGTCTTCGCGGATTCCATCGGCGTCGGGCGGAGCGGAGTTGTCTTCGTCGTCTTCGTTCGCACCGGACGATCCATCGGCATCGGACTGAGCGGAACTGTCTTCGTCCTCTTCGTCCCCGCCGGACGACCCATCGCCGCTGGACTGATCGGAGCTGTCCTCGTCTTCTTCGTCGACACAGCTCGATTCGTCTTCGCCGGTCTGACCGGAACTTTCCTCCTCGTCTTCTTCCCCACCTGTCGCGTCGTCATCGGCAGACGTTCCGTCGGAGTCTTCGTCGCCGACCTCATCGACTATCTCGGCTTCGACGGGATGATCGGGAGCGGCGCCCGGGAGCTCCGGCTCGGGCTGAGGTGCGGGAGCGTCCGGGGCAGGGGCTTCGGCATCAGCGTCGTCACGAAGCGCGTGACGAGCCTGTACAACTCGCTCCAAGGCAGCGACGACGGCAAACTCTGGATAGCGAGCCGCACCGCGGTGCTGGGCCTGATCGTAGAAGTATCGGGTCGCGACCCGGTTGTAAAGATGACGGCTGCTAGCCTCTAGAGCACGGTGATGATTAAGCACCTCCTCCGATGCTCCATTTGCACGCCGGATGTCGAACATTCGGTTTCGAAGCAGGCTGTAAGCTTCACCTACACTCGCGGGTTCCTCAAAGTGCAGCCGCCGTTGTCCAAGGTCGCGGTCGACCGAAACACGGCGGGGATCCGTGGCCGCTTCCATCTCGAGGATGGAAACATAAACTTCACTCAGCCAAGGCCGGGGTACCTGATACCGTAGTAGTCGCGGACATCGTAGAGCAGCCGGCGGAGGCATGACATGTGTAGCGACCAGAGTTGTCTCTGGTCAGCGGATAGCTTGGCGCACGGAAGGCGAACGCGCATGTGGCTAAGAAGAGATGGACTGACGCTGCACGAGAGTGGCGGCGGCAGTCAAGAGCGAAGTGTGAATGAGATAGTAGTAGAGAGAGAGTGGCAGTGCCGTGATCGCGTAAGATCGGCGGACTGCATATGAATGACTGAGTGAATAAAAAGGTGATACTAGTGCACTACCGGTGAACTCCCTCCTGCATGTGCATCCGCATGAAGAGAATCAACTCTGTCCCCGATCAAGCCTGTTACAATTAGCAGCGGTGGGATACACGTGCAGTGGTAGCGGACAGGTAGTGGCAACTAGTGCGAGTGGTGGCCAAGACTCAGGATCAAGAGGAGAAAGGATCATGGAGGTGATGGCAGCGGAGCTTGAGAAGCTTAAGATGGAGGTGGAACAGCTCAGAAGTGAGCGAGAAGGAGGTCGACGCGAAGTTCGACGAGTGGAGGACGCGGCGGCCTAGAGAATTCATCAGTACAACCCCAGAGTTGCAGCACACAGAACGATCGTCATAAGATCCAATCGTATACTCCGAACGATTCAAATGTAACCAGTATTGTAACGCCCGCTCGCGACTTGTTATTCAGTTAGGCATAGGTAGGCCAGATCAGTTTGTTCAGTTTAGTTAGGAGATAACTGCCAGGAGTCAGTGTAGGTAGCATGGTCGAATGTAGCGACCAGAGTTGTCTCTGGTCAGCGGATAGCTTGGCGCACGGAAGGCGAACGCGCATGTGGCCAAGAAGAGATGGACTGACGCTGCACGAGAGTGGCGGCGGCAGTCAAGAGCGAAGTGTGAATGAGATAGTGGTAGAGAGAGAGTGGCGCTGCCGTGATCGCGTAAGATCGGCGGACTGCATATGAATGACTGAGTGAATAAAAAGGTGATACTAGTGCACTACCGGTGAACTCCCTCCTGCATGTGCATCCGCATGAAGAGAATCAACTCTGTCCCCGATCAAGCCTGTTACACATGGCCTCGCTTGCCCCTGAGGCTTTTTGAAAACTCGCGATACGGTAGGCGTTCTTCTTCAGTGAAACTGCCCCAAAGCAGCCGGACAATGCGCACTACGTCAGCGTTGGGGAATTCGCGGAGTCGGGGCTCCTCTCTAAACAACCGATAATACAGAACCCCGCTGGGGGACTGATCGAAGACACACCCTCGGCGACGTGGACGACGTTCTGCCATCTACAAAAGAGGAACCAATAAGGTCAAGGAAGTCGCGATGTCGGAGTGAAAAAAAAACACAAGATCATAGAAACTCGAAGAGAGAAACTCACCGTTAGAGAAGCAGGGCACTCACGACACAAAACGAACTCACGAAACAAACGTTCGGCAAGAAGTCCAAAGGCAAAGAGAACAGTTCGTCGTCGAACTTCAACTTCCAGTCCACCTCATAGGGCGGAGCCGGAAAGGAGATCGGGAAAGAAAAACCGTCTCGAGAGCGCTGAGAGCGCCGGAACACGGAAGCGTCAGGCGCGGAAACTAAACAGCGAACTCTAGAGTATCTTTCCAGTGACGTAATTTCGCCTCCCGGAATTCGGGGGGGAGTGTGACAAACGGAGGCTCTCCGCTGTGCCTAGAGCTTGCTTTCACTATCCAATCGCCACAAGCTACACACACTAACAAGAGAGCGAAGAGACAGACGGGGTGGCTAATTAGAAACAAAGTCGAGATGTCTATTTTATTCTTCTTCATCATCCAGTCAATCACCCGACGGGAGCCCGAGTAGGGCGACCGACGGGCAATGAATATACGGAATCTCCGACTCCGGGTTCGATTCGCATACTCCAAGAAAAGTCGCCACTTCACTCGAGTGACGTCACTGCCGACGAGCCGTCAGGCGGCATCGCCCGATGCACGCTAGACAGCACGTCGCCGCGCACACATCTGTGTGCCCAGTCAGTGAGTTGTTTTCTAGCGAGCTTACGGTACACACGCCCACGGCAGGCCGTAAAGAAAACGACAAGTTAGCCTACAGTCACGAACCGAACTCGTCGGTTAACCAGCTCTATCCAGCGGTCTCAGAGACCCATTCTCTCAGACTCAGAGTCGATCACTCGCGACTCACCCAACAGTTGGAGATCGAATCGAACACGTGAGCGGAGCAGTTCCGAAAGTGCCAGAACCCAGTGTTTTCACTTTTCCTGCGAATTCGTCCGTCACAGGCGGGAACAAGTGAACCATGGGTTTCGTTCCGGAGGATGCGAAAGACGTCCTCGTAGGCCTGCCGCGTCGACCGCTTCATTAACGCACACGCGAGCATCATCGCCTGGAGATAACAATCAAGTAAAGTCGCACGATTGCAGGCATCATTCAAAGGATTCATCATTCAGAACATCATTTAGCTTTACTTACTTCACCTTTCCATCGCCCGTGAATAGTGAACAACTGCCTACTGCTCTTCGGAACTACAGAGTACAGTGGATTCCGCTTAATGGGACCACATCGGGACCGGGCCATTTTGGTCCGAATAAGCGGCCGGTCCCAATAAGCGATAGGGGGAAGAGCATCACCGGAATCAATAATTTACGGATATTAATATCAAGGGACGCCATGCCTGTGAATCTGACAGTCGGTATCCTCATTGTTAGCTCTGATGGCTGACGAATCGGTTCCCTTGCAAGAGCGATGCATAGACATCAGCTACGACAACCAGTTTGTCGTAATTGACGATCAGTTGAAGCTGGAAGCGTCGGAAGAACGGAGCGAATCGATACGCAGTTCATGATAGAACAACTCAACAATAGCTCGCTATCATCATCGCCAAACGATACCAAGCTTTCGAAGATTTTTTATCGAAAGCTCGGCCTCGACTGGCCCGATTAAGCGAATTCTTGGTCCGATTAACCGGACAGATTTTGCTGGGAAGATTCGGGGATTTGGATTTTGGTCCGAATACGCGGCTGGTCCCATTATCAGGTCCCATTAAGCGGAATCCACTGTTTGTTGAGTCCGCTTGAATCATCGGGGCTCGCGCCAGGATATCCAACAATCGACGCGTCGTGAGAACTAGGCTGTTGGTGTCCGGGCAAAAGAAGCTGAGAAGATTCTCGCCGTCTCCTGTGCAAGTATAAGTTTGTAGTCCGGGCCGAGCCTGTATGCTCTCGTGGAGCTCTTTCAAAGTGTGGATCTGGGGAGGCCTGACGCTCGCTCCTTGGCGTCGGAGAGTTCTCGTATGCTGCTTCGGAATAACCTGCTTCGCCACAGCAATCGGGAGTCTGTGACAGCAAATATGACATCAGATTGGACGAAACAAGATCAGGTCAGAGAAGGCCTGAATGAGGAGGCTCATACTTGAATTCGATCGCAAATGAGAGACCAGGATTCTATTACTTTCGTCGTTCCTTCAGTAGCGCTTGCATCGGCTGCTGTCTTGGACTTGCTTTGAAGTTCCTTATCCAATTGCCACGAGCTGTCAAGACGGTCGAGACATGTCCCCCACGCTCTGGAAAGTGATTGTGGACTTTGCCCATACTGACGATCTCCCCGGAGGCTGTGATCTTGGCTCTGACTTCGCACATGAAAGGACTGACAAGAGTAATGAGACAATGTCTACTTGAGTTCTTTAGAGAGGACGTGAGACCAAGACTCGGTTAATTGGTCGCAACTCATCGCGGGAACCACAGCCCCCCGTTCATCGCATGGAATGTAAGAGCCATTCATTCGTGGAGAAGACTGAGCTGCAGAAGTGGTTATCGGAGACCAGGCGGCTTGCGGCTGTCGACTCGGATCGGATGATCTCTACCGGGTCACATCATGAGCGATTTCCTGGAGGAGAATTTCCCACAGCCTGGGCGGGCGAAAACGACGCTTTAGGGGTTGGTTGGGTCATCATTGCATTTATTGTTGGGGTAAAAATGGCATTCTTGATTGGACACTATTCTAATTCTGGTTTCGAATGCCTTTTTCTAACATCAAGCAATCATTCGCAAGCAATCATTCAATCAAGCAATCATTAACATCAAGCAATGGTCGTGGATTTTCCTTGTGTGAACGCAGTTCCACAGCGTTGTAATTCGGTTCACCCTGATAACCTGCTTCGGAAGAGCTAATTGGAACTCTCCCGGACCGGAGGATCCACACCGAGTGATTTCAGGGACCTATTACTCATATGTACACAGATGTCCTCTGACAATATGAGTGCGTAGTTAAACGAGAATGATATTTCCGGATTCGAGGCTTCGAGGGCTCCAAAATATGGTCAGACCGATTCTGGAAACGGTTCAGGCGCATAGGGAAGTTGAAGGGGCATCCTGCCCATGTACTCGATCTCACGGAGAGGATTTCGTCCCGACCGGAGACAAGAATGCGGCGATTCGGTATGTTCCTGGGGGAAGATTAAGTTTGAGAGGGGGTGGAAGAGATTCCATACATGATTCCTTAGTTATCAATACACCTAGATAAGAGAAGATAGAAGACTCGGAACTGCGTGCGAATATTAACACCGCGGAACGTATTCCTGGGGAGAGCCTCATGGTTTGTCAACGACTCTCTCGGCTGCCGAACAATGCCTGTATGACAGTGGCTCCCTAACGTTTGAGTCTCGCGTACCCCTTCGACCGCATCCTGGCGTTTGGCGCATCCCCGGATCACCCATCCATGCAGAGAGGGGTAGGTTTTTCCAACATCTTTCTCATTTAGACTTCCGAAAACGCCACAGATATCCAATAAGTGCTGACATTGAACGACAAGTTGTTGTCCTCTCAGCACTCAATTCCAATATCTAGCGGCTACGGTACTTGGCCAAGACAATCGAAAATCCTCTCGCGTACCCCCCGCAATCGCTCCGCGTACACCTTGGGGTCGGTGAATCCCAGTTTGGGAACCACTGCTCTATGACATTGGCGATTTACATGCAACGGGTCGTGCAATCAACTAAACAGAACATAAGAACGGATGATGTCAAGAAACTTACGGTCGCCAATGTTTGCAGCGAACTATCAAGTTGCCGTCCGCGGCAGTCTTTTCCCTATGGAAAATGAACTCCGCGACTCCCTGAGACCCGTCCGCATGGTATGCCCCTCGCGGGTCGTACCAGAGAACAGTCCCGTGCTTAGTTCCGTCGCTTTCACGCATCTCGCCACCCACTCGATCCATCGTTACAACTTTTGTGTTGAGAAAACCGAAATTCCCTGAGCAGTGTTCTTACTGGAATAGAGACGAAGCATCGGTCAAAGAGGCCCATGGGGCCTCACGAAGTAATTTCAAGCCATTCTATTCTCTCTCCTGCTTTCGGTGATGGTTCATATAAAAGCAACAGGTTTCTTTGTAATAAACACTGTGTGCAGATTATCCTTACTCCGAGTGCCATTCTTGAGTTAGAGAACCAGTGACTTCGAACACGTTATCAGGCACGAAGCTCTGTTCACCAATCAACTGGGTGAGAAAATCTTGCATCGTAGAAGAGAACTAGAGTAGCACAAGTCTTTACCTTGCCAGCCGAGATGGCCTCGGAGAGCGGTTGCAAAACCGCTACCTGCCCAGTCAAGCTGGCAAGTGATGGCCAAAATTACATGGAATTTAAGAACCTCATGCCAGTCTACCTCGAAGAATATACGAATGTCTGGGAAGCCACTAAAGGAGAATTAAAACCTCCTGAAGTCCCGAAAGGAACTGATCCTACCGATGCTCAGATAAAGCAGCAAGAAAAATTTGACGCAGCCAACAGAAAGGCCAGGGCCTTGCTCTTTGCCGCAATCGATCCAAAATTGAGTTTGCAAATATTTTATGGAGAAACAGAAACTATCAATTGCGCAGAGATCTGGACAAGATTGTCAACCAATTTCCAAAAGAAAACTGGAGCGCTCAAAGACGCAGTCTTGGCAAAATTTATGTCATTCAGGTTCTCAAAGAACCTCACGGTTTCCCAAAACCTGGCAGAGTTCACTGAAAATGTGAACAGCTTGACTGATGTAGGACTGACAATGGCAAACGAAGTCAAGTGTTCCAGGCTCCTAGCGGCATTGCCTAAGGAGTGGGAAGCAATGAGAATTGCATGGTCCACAAAAGCAGAAACCGATAAGTTACTGACCAATTTGATAGAAATGATCAGAGCGGAATCATTCAGGAAAGATTCTCAAGAAGACGGTGGAAACGTGTCGGCTTTATTCGCACAAATGAATGTGGCAGGCAATAGAAGAGGTAGAGGAGGGTTTCTTGGGAACAGACGAAACTTCCAATCAAGATGGCAAAGCAGAAATTACCAACAACGACAGCACAGCTCTCGAACTTCTTTCGAAGAAAGAAGAGAAAGCAGGCAAGAAATTAAGTGCTACAATTGTGGTCAGAAAGGACATATGAAAAACCAGTGTCGAAAACCAAGGAGATCGAATGTTAATAACGCACCAAGAGCAAACCTTGCAGAAGGCACAAGTTATGCCGATGCATTCGTGGCTTGTAAGAAAGCGAGCAAAATTAATTCAAATAAGTTCGTTATCGACACGGGCGCTACTCATAGTGTCCTTAATTCGAAAAAGTGGTTCACATCCTTCACCAACCATTCTGACATTCCGGAGGTCAGAGTTGGCAGCAGCCATTGCCTGCGGGTCTTCGGGCATGGTAAGGTTGTCTTGACCGTTGGAACTGGCGAGTCAAGGATGAACATCGAACTTGAAAACGTCCTCTGTGTGCCGAGGATGAGATTGAACCTTCTGTCAGTCAGTTGTATGGCGCGCGACGGTTACAAGATGGTAATCGGTGAAGAAGATCTGCAGATCAGTAAAGGCGATGCAAGTGTCATGGTACCAATGAGCGAAGGTCTTTATCAGCTGGAAGCTGACGACATCACCACAAACAGTGGTCAAGCACTAGAAACTGAAATCCGCTCACACCCAGAGGAAGAAGAGGAGCCAGAGGTCTTTAACAAAGACAGACCTGTGAGTCTCAAACAAGTGCACGAGATTCTGGCACATGTCAGCAAAGAAAATGTCAAGAAGGTTCTGAAGCTAGAAAAAATCAACTTCATCGATGACTTCGATCAGTGCGAGCATTGCATCCAAGGCAAGCAGCCTAAGGCAATCTATCGCAGCAGACCTACAGAGAGTAGAGCCACTGAGATCGGCACAGTCCACGCTGACCTTTGTTCGCCGAACATTCCGTCTATTGGCAAGTCAAGGCATTTTCTGATGATTACGGACGAATTCTCAAAATACCGAAAGGTATACTTTCTAAAGACATAAGACGAAACCAGCGAATGCATTGACAACTACCTAAAATGGTTCAAGAACCTCACTGGTAAAGAAGTGAGAAGATTCCATTCGGACTATGGTACAGAATTTACCGTCCGAACAGTTCAGGAGAATCTGAAGAGTATTGGTGCCGACCAATCATTCAGCAATCCATATTCTCAGATGCAGAACGGAATAGCAGAACGCGGGAACAGGTCAGTCGTGAATCTAGCACGAGCGGTGATGATCGCCGCAGGTCTGATTGAGAAGAAATATCTCTGGGCGGAAGCGGTCAATTATTGTATCGAAGTACTGAACTTGACCAGCATTCACGACTCACTGAACATCTCTACCCATGAGATAATGTACAAGACAAAGCCATACCTGGGAGAGCTTAGAGCGTTCGGATCGGATTGCTCTGTGGGTCAACTCCATTCGAAAAAGAAGAAGTTCGATAAAAGAAGGATACCTGCAAAATTAGTTGGATATTCACAGTTTGGTCTCGGGTATCGTGCTTGGATTCCCGGAACCTTTGAGATAATTAAAACCAAGGATTTGACATTTAAAACCGAACCGATCCTCATGAGGCTAACTCAACCCAAGAACGCCGAACCAAGAGTAGAAGCACAGCAAACGAACAAGCCTGAAACAATCGAAACTGGTGACTCTCTGAGTGAAAGGAACGAGTCTGAGGAGGAAGAAGAAATTTCTCCAAATGTAATGCAGATAGAGGACACTTATTTCTCGTTGCGCGAGCATCGATGGCTCAAGAACGACTGGCATGGATGGCGAGAAGACGCCAAGCCAACGGGAGCTATGGCTCTCTCCATCTGCTCAAGCAAACAAACGAACGCGGACGCGCGTGACTTTGAAAATGACAGAAGCCCGAGATCGTACGAAGAAGCGGTCAAAAGCCATGAGAAAGAATCCTGGAATCATGCGATTCAAGACGAGTTGTCAGCAATGACAAAGATGGGTGTGTGGGAGCCAACCGATTTACCGCCGGACAGAAAAACCGTGGATACCAAATGGGTCTTTTGCAAGAAGCAATGCCCGAAAACCGGAAAAATCACATTCTGAGCACGGTTGACGGCGAGGGGCTTTCATCAGATCGAGAGTCAGGATTTTTCGGCAGATCAGCTATACAGCCCCGTTGCACGCCAGGAGGCCATAAGATGTGTACTGAACGTGGCAGCGGCAGAGAAGCTCACGCTTTATCAGTTCGATGTGGCCAAGGCTTTCCTGACGGCCCCCTTGTCAAACGAGATCTACCTGAAACAACCTAAGGGGTATGATGATGGGACGCAAAGAGTACTGAAGCTTAAAAGGGCGATCTATGGATTAAGGCAGTCGAGTCACGTATTCAATCAAAAAATGAAATCGATCCTTCTTGAAAGAAACTTTGTCCAATCAAAAACTGACTCCTGCTTGTACATGAAGAACGGAGAGGAGATTACGATAATTCTCCTCTATGTCGATGACGGAATCATTGCAAGCAGGACCGTTGAACGAATCAACGAGTTTTTCAATTCCTTAACGAAAGAATTCGAGTTCACCTCAAAGCCCCTGTGCTATTTTCTAGGCGTGGAAATCGATATCAAGCCAGACCATTCAATTCATCTGCATCAGACGAAGTATGCAAAACAAATTCTTGAAAGATTCGGAATGAGTGACGCAAAACCAATATCGACGCCTTGCGATGCTGGGATT
Organism: Neoseiulus californicus; assembly: GCA_028455905.1. Lineage (NCBI taxonomy): Eukaryota > Metazoa > Arthropoda > Arachnida > Mesostigmata > Phytoseiidae > Neoseiulus > Neoseiulus californicus. Next base: position 242,508 of record JAMQGS010000015.1, read on the forward strand.
TATTCCATGCCTGAGTCAAATCCAATAGATAGCACTCAGTACAAGCAGCTGATCGGGTCGCTGCTATACCTTGCGACTGGCACAAGGCCAGATATAGCGTTCACCGTAGCATACCTGGCACGGTACTTCGACAAGTGCACGGAGAGGCACTGGAGCGCAGGAATCCGAGTCCTAAAATACCTAAAGTCGTGTCCGACCCTCGGCATCACCTATCGTGGAGGTGTAACGTTGCCGACAACCGTCTACTCAGATGCGGACTTCGCTAACGATCCCGAAACCAGAAAATCAGTTTCGGGAGTCTTCGTCGAGAGACAGGGAGGAGCAGTGGTCTGGTCATCGACGAGACAAAGTAACGTAGCGCAGAGCAGCACCGAAGCGGAATTCTATAGTGCAGCAGAGGCATTGAAAAGCCTTCTCTGGATAAGAAAGCTGCTTGGAGAGCTTGAAATCATTGAAACAAAGATTCCTATCATGATTGATAACATTTCAACAATACGGCTCATAAAGAACCCGATCTTCTACCGCAGAACTAAACATATAGAGATCCGGCTATTGTTCCTGCGAGATTGTTACGAAAAAGGCGAGGTCGATATCAGATTTATCGGATCCTCGGACCAGAAAGCGGACATCTTGACCAAGGGACCCTGCAGGTCAGTATACCTCCGACTAAGGGATCTCATCGGGTTGAAATCGCAAGAGGCTTGAAAATGGTGATCGGAAGTACCCCATTATTCATCTTGATACTAACTGTGGAGGATATGGATCCTGCTTTCTAGAGTGGATGGCGATACTTTCGGAACAACGGGATGTGTATGATGTCAAGAGGAAAAACACCTTAGCTTCGGAACAACGGACGGTGGATTGGTTCGTCCCAAGCTCTACTGCTTATGTTTATTTTCGTTGCAAAGCAGCCGCTCCGGGAGAGAAGTTCTTCTCCCCGGGAGCGGTTTGAATCATTTGAATTGGATATTTGACACTGCCGGGCCAAAAACGGGAAGGTTTTTTAAGACTACATCACAAGAAACCCAGAGAGTCGGAGAGCATTCGGAATAGAAACTTGGCCATCGTATATGTACAAGTTGAATTATTTAAGATCACAAGTTGTTGAGAGGTTGAGTTGATTATTGACCGCCTGTGCTGGAGGTTTCAGGAGCCGACGCGGTTGATTCAGGTTCGTTTCCAGTCTCGGCGATTTCGAGAGGATGAAGGAGTTGCGCGGCGCGCCTTGTCGTGCTGCCGTTCGGAAGCTTGATAGTGTAGATTCGCACTCGGCCGTCGCGTCCTGGATGCGCGTCGACAATTCGAACGAGATCCCACTTGATACGAGAACGACCATCGTCTCGCAGCAAGCACACCTCGCCGATCGGTAGTTGGGTTGTTGGATTGCCTTTGGTCAAGACAGCCGACCGAAGCAGCGTAAGATATTCGCGAGACCATCTGACGCATAAGCTGCGAAAGTAGTTCGTCCTCTTCGCGAGGTTCCGACGAAGCTGTTCAGCGGTTACAACTTCATCACTGCGAAGTTGATCGACGGGTGCTAGTTGCTCGATTGGAGCGAAGCTCGGCCCTCCTCGGAGGAAGTGAGCAGGTGTTAACGGCTCCTCAGCGTCTGGATCGGATGACACATAGGTTATCGGGCGATTGTTGATCACAGCGGCTAGCTCGCAGAGTATGGTTCGGAACTCTTCATATCCCACCAGACTGCGACCCAGAGTTTTGTATAAACACGTCTTCAAGATTCCAACGAATCTCTCGTAGAATCCACCATGTGCGGGTGCTCTTGGGCAGATGAACGTCCACTGCACGGCTCGGCTACGCAAGGTTTCTTTGACTTCAGGGTCGTTGACTGAGTTGAAAAGTCTTTTCAAGTCTGTTGCCGCTCTCACAAAACTCCTGCCATTGTCTGAGATCAACTGCTTGCAAGCTGGATAAGCGGCTAGGAAACGACGGAGTGCCAGAACCGTCTGAGGTCCCGTCATCGACGGAGCTGTCTCGAGATGGACAGCTCGAGTAGTGCAGCAGGAGAGCAACGCAACGTACGTCTTCTGCGGAGCGTCTCGGTGACGAGTGAGAAACGGTCCGCAGAAATCGACGCCGGCGGCGCTGAATGGCTCTCGGCGGTCGGTTCTGAACTCGGGAAGCTGACCTTCGACTTGAGTGGCGTGCGGACCCTGACGACGGCGGCAAATCACGCACTTATGAAGCACAGACTTCACGATCCGACGTCCTCTGGTGATCCAGAACTTTCTTCGAAGGTGCGAGAGGACGGTGTTCGTTCCGAAGTGTGCTGATCCGGTGCACGTCGATGACAAGGAGTCGCGCTAGCCGGGACTCACCGGGGACGACCATGGGGTTTTTCTCGTCGAACGTGAGCCCCTGACTGACCGTTAGTCTGGTGCGCGCTCTGAGAACTCCATTTTCGTCGATGAAAAGCCGGAAGGATGACAGTCTCGAGGATGAAGAGACTCGATGTCCTGCTCTCGTATCGGCGATTTCCTGTCGGAAGAACTGTCGCTGTGATTCACGAACGATGTGCATCTCGGCGCTCCGATAGAGATCGGCGGGCGCCGGAATCTGTTGACGTCGGACCCTGTGGATGAACTCAAGAACGTAAGCCATAGTCCGGACTGCACGACCAGCCGTCGCATGTCGGTCGAGATCGATTAGAGGAGGCACAACGATGACTGGAGCCGCCACCTTTCGCGACTCATCGCTCACTCGCTCCAATGCTGCGCTTTCAGCTTTCGGCTGCGAAATCGGTTGCTCCGAGGTAGGCAGCCTCAACCAGGATGGGCCGAACCACCAATCTGAACAATTGATCAGTGTTCCAGCTGGAATCCCGCGCGTAGCAAGGTCGCTGATGTTTTCAACTCCTTTGCAGTGGTACCATTCGCTCGGAGACGAGTGACTTTGGATTTCAGAGACACGATTACTGATGAACGGCTTCCACATGCCTGGCCGGGCTAACGTTGCCCAGTGGTGGGCGATTCTGGAGTCGGTGTAGTAACGGATATCAGCAAAGTTGATGTCCAAGCGGTCTCTGAGAAAACGTCCGAGGCGAACGGAGATGAGTGCCGGGAGCAGTTCGAGTCTAGGCAGCGTCTGTGGGCTCCGCGGCGCAACGCGGGACTTACACATCGCGAGAGAAAATTCGCTCGGGCCATCGGCGTATCGGTACTCGATATAACCGGCAGCTGCGTACGCTTTTGGCGACGCGTCCCCAAACATGTGCAGGTGGTGCGAGATGGGTTCATCGTCGCGCAGAGTGAATCGTCGTGGGATTGTGTGTGTCCGTAGAGTCTGGAGTTCGCTAACCCACTCGTAAAGGTCTTGATGAATTTCAGCGGGAATCGGATCCGTCCACTTCATGTCAGTCGTCCAGATCTGCTGGATGAGCAACTTCCCTCGGACTGTGAGGGGGAGAAGCCACCCGAGCGGGTCGTAGACTCCTGCCACGACGCTGAGAGCGCTCCGCTTGGACACGGGTCTCTCAAGCTCAACTTGAGCTCGCTGGTCCGGTATTGTGAAGTGGAACCTGTCCGCCTGTGTATCCCATGAGATACCGAGCACCTTGAATAGTCCATCAGCTTGCGCGTCGAAGTCGGATGGCGCGACACCAACTGATTCCAAGTGCCTCTGAATTTCTTTAGAGCTGGACTTCCACTTTGCCAACTCCATTCCCGCGCTCGCCAACGTACATCGCACGAGATCTGTGAGCTGCCGAGCTTCCTGCTCCGACGGGCAACTGAACAAGAAATCGTCTGCGTAGAATCGATCTCCCAGTTTCTCAGCTGCAGGACCGGCTCGCCTGAAGTGCTCACGTATTGTTGCTGCTAGCAGGTAGCCCGATGGGGCGGCTCCCCACGTGACTCTGGTCATCTGGAAGGTTCTGACTCGGGAGTCCGTCGGCCCTTTCCAAACGAAACGAAACAGCGGTTGATCATCTTTGTGCACGGCGATCTTCATGTACGCTTTCGCGATGTCGGCGGAAACCGCTACACGGCCAGTGCGGAACCTCAGAAGTAATGTAACGAAATCGGGGTTGAGGTTGGGTCCCTGTAGCAGGTGGTCGTTCAGTGACGTTGCGTTTTGAGCCTTGGCCGAGCAGTCGAAAACGATGCGCCATTTGCCTGCTGAGTTGATGACCTCATGGTGGGGCATGTGATATGTCTGATCGCTGGCCTGATTTTCTGGGGAAATTTCGACTGCGAAACCATCTTTCACAAATCGCAGCAGCTCCTCCTCGTATCGCTCATAGCGTGACGGATTCTTCAACAGGCTCGCCACCTTGCGTTCGAGTCGCTGAATGGCAAGCGCGCGGTTGTTCGGCAAACGGTTGATTGTAGCTCGCTTTGGGAATCGCACGGTGTATCGGTCGTTGTCATACGACAACCCGGCGTGGAATTGCTGGACGGCAGACTCCTCATCAGATGAAAGTCGGGGGTCACTTGATGCCCGATCAACGATACCGATGGTCTCGAGACTCCATAGAGCGCGGAGCTCTCGAGCGGGCTGTGAGAGCTGCACCGCGGTTGACACCGCTGTTGCTGCGCAGCAAACTGCCTGAGCGACCACGACCTCGTTCCTCTACTAGAGCAGTGGTTCTCAAAGTGGTCCAAATGGACCCCCAGGGGTCCATTCCACCGCCCAGGGGGTCCCCGACGCGAAAAATAGAGATTGGGGGTCCATGAGGGGTCCCTGAGAATGATTATGGGGCTCCCGGATATTCATGGGAGGTAACATTGGAGACTGATGCGATACCTTCGCAGCTTGAGGGCAGCGTTAGCACTCTGGGGTGTCAATTCGGTCAGCGGTTCCTAATCAATTCGGATGAATAATACGTCTGCCGTTGAGACTACCCGAGCATCGTATCATAATGCCTCTCAGAAGCATCCCAACCTGTGGCAAAGCGTCAGGAAGTTTCTAATAGCGTCCCAAACGTCATATCTGGCGGAGCAAGCGTTCAGCACGATGACGAATTTGATTACTGACAAACGATCTTGGCTTGACGTCACCGCAAGGGGAGATCTGAGGTTGCATTGGAGCGAATGAGTCCCATCCCTGGTCGGCCCCGGTGCAGTTCGGGCCAGCCCCGCCGTCGCGAGTCGGAGGCGCCGAAGATCAGGAAGCACGCCGCTCTCCCCAGCAAGTGCCTGTTTCAGTCCGTTGGCCTTCTGAACCATGGGGGAACCTGTTCCCCACACCAACACGCTGATAACTCAGGTCGGAGAAGCCCTCGAGCGGTCAACAGGAGACAGGAGGCAGGGCCGTTTCTTGGCTGAAAAAATATCTCTGCACATCTAACGGGGCAACGCGATGCCGGTACTGGGTACCATGAATGGCTCAATGGAGATGCCCAACTGAAACTGAGTGAGTGTTGGGTCATAGAATGGAACCATGTTGGACCGGACTCAAACCAGTTATCGGAAACTTGGGCGCTAAGAGTCAGGCGCATCCGTTAAACTGATCGTCCACTCACTCGCTATCAACAAAGAAATCGCAAAAAATCGGAGCAACGTTCCGCCCAATCGTCGGAGAGAGGACGCGCACGATCGAATAGCTCATGGTTCGAGGATTCGAGGTTATTTCCAAGCGTCGGTTCAACCTATCCGGTTCCAGCTATTCTTAGTTCGATTGCGCACCGAATTCTTATGATATGAATGAAGCAAGAGAGGTCGAGCGAGGTTTGCTCCTCTGACTCGTTCAAGGGGTCCACGAATGTAGGCAAAATCCGATAGGGGGTCCATGGATGAAAAAAGTTTGAGAACCACTGTACTAGAGAGACTGTTCCAGCCTCGCCACCGACGATCCAACCGAACTTTGTTGGGTACGCGGTGATGTCGCCGACAACCTTTTTGGGTGCAGCCTTGAGTCTGAACTTGTTCCACTGATTCAAGCCGAGCAGAATCGCTGGTGGTGCGGCTGTCCATTCGCCAAGGTATGACCGATCCGCCAATGGAGAATGCCGGTCGAATGCTCGAAGCGCTTCACTGATGTGCTGGGAACTGACGTTAGGAGGGTCCACTCCGAATTCGGATTCGTAAGCGAACATCTCGACCTCGGCCTCGCCTCTCGGACCAGCCACACGAATGTTGTAGAGCGGAACACTTTTCTTGACTTGGAAGTTTTCATAAGCCTGAATGTTGAGATCGTGGAGACCGACAGGTTTTTCTCGAAGCATGGCCAACAGCGACGGAGAAGCGAGAGTCAACGAACTTCCGGAGTCCACGAAAATTCTGACTGGGATTTTCAGCCCGTGATTGGTTACGTAGGCGCACATGGTAAACAGGAGAGTGTTCGACACCGTAGCACAAGAGGCACTCGACACGACTGAGACGACGCCTTTGTCAGGATGCATGTCGGTATAGTGATCAGCCGAACGACACTTAGCACAAGCAGATCGGGGTCCCGAACACTCCGCCGGAGACGCGTGAGCGCTTCGGAAACACTTTTCACATCTCTTGAGGCTCTGCAGGAGCTCACGCCGTCGGTCTGTTGACATGTCAGCTGAACACCGAGACGAGCTGTGCTGCTTGTCGCTGCAGAACAAACATGGCTTGGGTCGGGATGAATTGTGCTTCGGCTTCTGCGAGGTTGCGGCCACAGTGCTGACCAGAGCATGCTTTCTTCTGAACTTCGGGTTTGCGAAATCTTGACGAACTGTTGTCTCTTTACCGGCTGCCGCAGACGACTCAATGTTGTTCTTGCCGGCTTCCAGCTGGCGAACCCTCTTCCGGATGAACGCGATGAGCTTGTTTGTCTCAGCCGTAGGATCATCGGCAGCAGACGGAAACGGCCACAGACTCTCCGTGGTGATTTGTGTAGGATCGTCTGCACGGACCGCGAAACGGTGGTCGAGCTCTCTCGAAGCCTCGAAATCGTCGCGCATGCGCTGTGGAAGAGCTGTGCTGATCGACGTGAACAAGCCGATGGCGTAGTGCGAGAGCGGGATGCCGTTCGCCGCCAGCGCGGCAACGTTCGACTGGACGAGCGCGATCATCTTCTTGAGAGCCAAGAGATCATACGGTTTGGGAACCCGAGGAAGCGATTGAAGCTCTCTGAGAAGTCTGAACTTCTCATCGCTGACGGAGGCGTGATTTTCCTCAAGCACCTTCAGGGCGACCTCGTAGTTAACCTCGATAAGTTCCAAGGCGCCAACGAGCTCCAGCGGTTCACCCCTGAGGTACTTCTGAAGCACAATGAGTTTCTCGAGCGGCGAAATACCGTGGAGGCGCGCGACGTAACTGTTGAATCGGGTGATAAACGCTCGGTACTTGAGTCTATCACCTTCGAAGACCGGTGGAGCAAGCTCCGACTCGCGCACGGGGCGATAGTAGGGCACCATGGTAGCTGTAGTTGCCACGGGACCCTCGGGTTGACTGATATTCGGGTCTGTGACCTGCGGGTTCTCTGACGTTTGAGAGACACGGGGGGATTGCGTCTGCTGGTCATCGCTACGAACACTCGTGTTGACTCCGTCGGCGCGAGATTCTTCCGGCTGCCGTGACTCGCCAGAACCCGTAGTCGCAGCCTTGAGCAAGGCAATCGCCGCACCGATCTGTCGATTTAACGCCTCTGCTTCGTCGACCTCTTGGTCCAGCTCGTCGTCACTGATGGTTCGTTGGATTTCTGAGTCGGCGTCACGTATTTGCTCGCAAAACTCGAGCAGTTGGGTCAGAATGCTCCGGCACTGCACGTCACTTGGCTGGGTTGATGCGTTGGCGCTGATTTCGAGCACTTCCCTGCTCAGTTCCATCGCAGCGTTTCGCCAGTTGGTCCTTCGACGGCGTAGGAGCCGCAAGTCTCGATCGATCCGAGCGTTGAGGGGTGTACTTTCCAGGGGCATGACGGTTGACACTTGTCGGATCAGGGGAACGGCAGACGTGAGTGTCGGTTGCACCTCGAGTATCACTTTAATCCTTGATCACGGCACCAGTGTGGAGGATATGGATCCTGCTTTCTTGAGTGGATGGCGATACTTTCGGAACAACGGGATGTGTATGATGTCAAGAGGAATAACACCTTAGCTTCGGAACAACGGACGGTGGATTGGTTCGTCCCAAGCTCTACTGCTTATGTTCATTTTCGTTGCAAAGCAGCCGCTCCGGGAGAGAAGTTCTTCTCCCCGGGAGCGGTTTGAATCATTTGAATTGGATATTTGACACTAACAATTCAAGCATCAAAAGCATTTTACTCATACGACGACTGCATGAACAAATGTCAGCCAGGGAACATGCCTTGTAACATCGTGGAAATATCGAAAACATATTTTTTGATTCACTGCAGAGAAACCGTTGATAAATGTGATTCGGAAGCAAGCGATTCGATACCTCGTGTAAGAGAAGATGCGCCGACGCGAGGCGGCACTGAGAGCTGGATAGAATATCAAAGCCACAAGAAACCGCCAGCGCCCAACGTCTCAGAGAAATGCAGTGCATGGATAATATTTGCGGGAGTCCTGGCTGGCTCATATATAATCGTATTAACCATAACTCTATCCCTATACGTCATGAGAATATACCGATATCGTAATTATGAACCTATAAACCCAGTATCCATTGTAAGCGAGAACAACCCATACCAAGAAACGGTTGAAGCAATCCCAGTGAATGAATGACAACCCAAGTGTAGACCCAATGAGACACAGAATGCTTGTTATGATAACCGAAAAGAAAAAGAAAAAAAAAAAGGGGTGCATTGATACGATCGATTATGTCGAAAGTTTATTCAGTTTATTGCAATAAACCAGCCATCCGATGAGCAAGGCGCAAGACGTTCATCTGACAAATCAGCGAAAGAATCTAAATTCTCAACCGAGAGTTTGAAGGCCTTCAACGAAACAACCATAGAACGACCAAACTGCCTGATGACACAAGCGCCCAATGAGCGAGAAACACAGACCACAGAGCGGGTCGAGGGACGACACATAAATTCACTGAACGAAAAGGAGAAGCTTCGACCAATCGGACGAACATACTGAAACGGATCGGGGGAGATGGTCGTCTGAACAGTGGCAGTTGATCCTGAATGAAGCTTGGGTAGCTGAGTCGTGGTGGGATGATGAATCGAAGCGTGGTCTTCAGTCTTGAATTCGGAGCCGACGATGTATTCGAAGTCATCTAGGGTCAACGGAGAAATTCAAGGTAGATACCTCCGACGGTTACTGAGAGACACAAGATACTGATAGAAGACAGCCAACATACCCACTGTAAGCGCCCATAGAGATGTTCGCTTGTCGGGAGCGAAGGTTCGAGTAACGGATAGCGAGGAGCTAGCTGGATAGAGCCTGAGAGAGGGCGGCATGCGACGGTAGCGCCACCTAGTGGCAGAGAGAGGCATTAGTTTAGACAGATTGAAGCGAGTCTTCGTCGAGAGTGCACGGCACGGCACGGCCAGCCGAGGAGGCTGAGGTCGTGAAGTGAAGTTAAAATAAAAGAGTGAAACGAAGCATCCAGCGTAATCCCTCTTCCTAGAGAGTCCATCCAGGTTCCCCCGACAGAGGCTGTTACATTGCAGCGGTGGGATTTCTTGGTTGAGTGGATTGCAAGTGACGCGAAGTGCACCCTCATCGTCAGTGTCCACGATGGAAGCGTTAACGGAGATGATGAAGGCGATGATGGAACAACAGAACCAGAGGATGGAAGCACTGGAAAAGAGGTTCGACGAGGTTCTGGGTAGGAAGACCCATGAGGAGGTTCCGGAGAAGGACGACAAACCGCCGGCGGAGGAGCCGCGCAGCGAGGACACGAGACCGAATCGGGAGGTTCCAGCAAGGATCGAGTCGGAAGGAAAGAGGTTGGAGACAGTGGAGGACCAGCCACGGGAAGCCCTGGAGAAGAAGGAAGCAAGGAGGAAATCGAGGGAAGACGAAGAAGGTTCATGGAAGAGACTATCAGCGGCGCTAGGTGAGAGCTCGATCAAGCAAATTCCGTGGGTACACGAGCTCACGTATGAGGAAAAAGCAGTAGCGGCGCCAACGGGAAGCTTGGGAAGCTCAAGCTTCCCAACTTTTGAAAACCGGGACGCTTAGCGTCCCAAATTCCGGCAACCTCTCGTTGGGGGATTTTCAGTCTGCCGCCAGGAGTTCTCGTCTTGGAATCCATAATATCAAGCGTGTCGGCGAGCTTCGAAACGTCTCTTGTAAGCGGGGCAGTCAACAGAGCGTACGTGCACCTCCGCATGAACATATTTGCAGGCGCACGTTGACGTTGATGTAATTCACTGGCGCAACCTCTACGCGATTGCCCACTTATAATGCCCGCTGTCAGAAAAGAATTCGATGATCTCATCAAGTTCTTCAGCATGGTGTCAACCTTACCAGTCACGAGCGCTTCATAAAAGAGAAAATTCAGTGTACTGCGAAGGATCAAGTCATACCTCCGAAGTACAATTGAGGACGAAAGGCTGTCTGCTTTGGCCGTGTTGTCAATTGAGAGGAACCTCACGGATAATCTCAGCAACGATCCAGAAAAGGTCGTGGATGCGTTTGCAGAAAAGAAAGACCTTGGAGCGTCTTTCGCGCTGTGAATAAGTTATATTCGAATGATGGGCGACGTACGTTCCGGACAGAGGCGTTGATTCCCCATCATTGTGGCACGCTTGTGAACATTGATTCAGATCAGCGGAGGTTATCGCTGCTTTTATACGGCCCTTACGATAAAGATATAACCGATTATCATGTTGCGGCGCAGGCTTCTCTGGTTTCACTCAAACAGCTATGGATATCCAGAGTCCCTCCCCCCTTCCTCCCCCCCTCGCCCCTCTTCGATGGTTTTGCGGTAGCTCAAGCGTCCCAAAAAAGAGAGGCTGGCGCCGCCACTGGGAAAAAGTGGAGGCGAGGAAGTATCTCGAGAAGGAACTAGAGAGGTGGCGACGAAGGAGGATTCGATTCTACAGAAGAGCAACGACGGAAGCGAACGAGCTAGTTGTACGTCTGGCAGACATGACGCACTGGTGTGCGGAGCGCAACGAGAGGGACAATGACCGGTGGATTCTGTTGGCAGACTGGATTTGCCGAAGGTGGTCGAAATGGGATTATCAGAAATCTGTCAGGGAATGGACCTTTGAGGAAACATATGGATTTGATTCTTATGAGGAGTGGCTGAAGTCATGGATCGAAGGAGTGCACGCCGCGGAGCGTGAGTGCGAATTGTTCGTCGAAGCGGAATGGAATTTGCAGGTTGCAAGGCAAGCCCAAGGCAAACAGGTTGAGGTTCAGGTGTATGGTTCTGCGAGCGATGATCCCGATAACGAGGAACGAGCAGAGAGTGACTCTACAGAAACGATCGAGACCGAAGACATCAATGACAGCGAAGATGAGTCAACAATTTCCGAAGTGGAACCGGATCGAGAATACGAAGACGAGGAGGTTCAAAAACTGACAGCTTTGGTTCACGGCAAGCTGGCGAGCGTTGAAGAGGAAGCAGAGGTTCAAGTTGGTAGCGTGAACGAGCGATCTGGCAACTGGTTTGAATCACCAGTCCTCTCGGGGGCAGTCCAAGATCGAAATACAATCGCAAGGGAAGTGCATCCAACGCATGAAGTATCAATATCGACGGAAGAGTCGCAACGAAATCGCAAGGTTATCGATCATCGTGACGGTTCAAGGATGCATTTGTCGAAGGTTCATAGCTTGAAGCCATGGAGAAAAAAGCTATAGGTTTTCACTAAAGTGAAAGCGATCACGGAGGATTCCGTCATTCGGATGGGGAAATATACAGTGGATTGCCGCAATCTGGGTTATTGAATCGGATGTAGCATGATGGATTATGAGAAAATCACAAAGTACCGAGACGCACTTAATTATTACGTATGCGGTGCAGTATAGTCCACAGCTACAGTACAGAAATACCTGGACTAATGCGAGTGGTCGAAACCGCAGTGGTCGGGTCCTCGTATGTCGACTCATCTTATCACGAAGGCCAAAAGGATTCAAAAGCAATAAAAAAAACTGAATTCATGCATTCATTCATTCATACGTTCTGTTTCTTTTTTCGTCGCCGGCGTGCCAACCGAGAGATGCATCTCTACGGAACTATCCGATGTTCGAAGTTTCGCATGCTCTTGAAGCAAGAGCTTTTCTGCGGTAGGTACCCTGGAGTAGGGATGTACCCCTCGTCACTCGGTCGCCTGATTCAGAGATCTGCTCCGATCGCTCTGCAATCTCCCTCGTCAAAGAAAGTCGGGAAAAAAGCCAGTGCCACAGCGGCACTCTTTTCGTGACATCCGGTCGCGGGGAGCCGCGCCATAAAACGGAATCCTCCGTTAAAACTGCCGCCCCATGTAGCAGGTCCAGAATCAATATTCTCATCGCGTTATGAAATTTGGGCATCCAGAATTTCATGGGGCTCGATTGGGCGCTGCTTAATTCGCACTTGGCGTCTGAATTTCATATGCCAAAAACTTCCTACCGCCTCTTCATCTGGAGTCAGATTTGCCGCCCCTGTGAAAGTGCCGCCCCACGCTCTAGCCTGAACTGCCTAATTGTAAATCCGGCCCTGCCTACGGGAGAGCAGGTCACAAAGTCGGTGGTGGGCTCTGACAGAAAACTTGAATGAACATGACAGGAAGAACGCCATGATTGGGAGTTTGTTCAGTGCTCTCCTCGAGGGAGTATGTCTGTCTCGGTAAAACGCTGGTGGCTGTTGGTGGGCATTTAAAAATGGAGGGCGTCAACAGCTCATTCTTCCGGAAAGTGGTGGCGAATCCTGAGGCTCCCATTTAATCCCAGTTTCATCGTGTACGACAACCTGTATTGAGAAAATTTCAGCCGAAGATATCATGAAATTACCTCTAGATTATCGTCGTGAATATACACGAGCTCACACATATGTTGCACGGCCAAAGAGGGGAGGGAAACTCTTCGTCAAGAACAGTTTCCGAGAACTGATTCGCCCGGTATCTGGGCTTCTTTCTGCAGGATTTCCGCTTGCGAGGAGCCGTCAAGTCTTGTTTTTTGGGGGAGGACCTCCCTTTCTTTACGTAAGTGTCGGATCACCGCTGAATCACCGCGCAGAGAGGCACAAACTGCTTCCCGCGCGCAGAGTCCACACGGATCGCGAAAGTAAACACGCAGGGGGAGAGGGAAGTGGCGGCGACCGCTGCTGTGCGAGCAGCCGGCGCGGCGCCTGAAGTGATTCATATTTGGCGCCGATACCGCTGCTTCCGTGGGCTCTTTTCGTGACATCCGGTCGCGGGGAGCCGCGCCATAAAACGGAATCCTCCGTTAAAAGAAAGTTCGTGTGAGTGGGATCGTGATTTCAGCGCAGGAGCGTGAAGGAAGGCACTGGATTGAGGCACACGTGCGGTTGGAAGCGAACAAACGAACATCATCGAGAGTGGAACGAGTAGGAGATGAAATCAGTGTTAGGCGGATATTGAGTGAGGTTACTGATGTATCATATCAGAGAAGGTTTTTGAGAAGGTTATCCGATCCGGGTGGTGAAGCTAGGTCAGTGTTAGGTAGGAAAAGGTTTAGTTAGGAATTAGCTACGATGCCAGGAGGCTATCGAGGGTAGCGGTGGTCGAATGTAAGCGCCCATAGAGATGTTCGCTTGTCGGGAGCGAAGGTTCGAGTAACGGATAGCGAGGAGCTAGCTGGATAGAGCCTGATAGAGGGCGGCATGCGACGATAGCGCCACCTAGTGGCAGAGAGAGGCATTAGTTTAGACAGATTGAAGCGAGTCTTCGTCGAGAGTGCACGGCACGGCACGGCCAGCCGAGGAGGCTGAGGTCGTGAAGTGAAGTTAAAATAAAAGAGTGAAACGAAGCATCCAGCGTAATCCCTCTTCCTAGAGAGTCCATCCAGGTTCCCCCGACAGAGGCTGTTACACCACGATGAAGGACAAACGGACAACGAAGTAGATGACACTGCCAACGACCGAAAAAATGAGAATGATGATGAGCAGCCGGATGAAGAAGGTCAGGAACGAACGATCAGGACTGGACGAGCGACGGCGTGATGAGATCCTTCCTCTTCCTGGATGATCCTGCATGGTCTCTTCCGCGATGTTGAGACCGACGGCGGTGAAATGGGTGACCTCGTCGGACGGCTCCTGACTGCAGAGAGCTACCAGGCTGACTGAGCCGGCGTTCTCCATGGGTGAAGTGTCGAGTTCGTCAGAACCGGAAGCGACTTCTGTAGTGGTCTCAACAGCTAACGGAATTTCGCTCTCTGTCAGTTCACTTTCCATCCTCTCCAGGGGGCGAGAACTTTGCGCGCGCTGAGAGCGCCGAATGCGCCGACGAACACGTGATGTCACAAATTCATCAGAATCCGAGGCGGGATCGCTGTTGACGGCGTCAGATCCGGTTCTTCTCCCGGAACGAAGAATGGCTGGTCGGGGAGTCATGATGAATACAAAATTCACTGATGGCTAGAGAGGAACTGAGGACACGAAGCAAACTTTCTGAACTGTTCGATCTACTAAATCAGTCTATCAGCTCCCATCTGCCTAGAGCAGAGAATGGGTAAATGTCAGGAGGCTATATCGGTCAGAACTGCATTTATTTTTTTATCAAAATATGAACTATGTGTCAATGAATGTTCACCATGTACACGAACATGTCACGACAGAGCGCGATATCCCAACTTTTGGAAGAGTCGGACGGAGACTTATGTAGGTAGCACATACAATGAGATTACAGAACTTGAAATTATTCAAAGATTTGTGAAACACGGCTCAGTGAACGGGGGTGTGTTGAGAAAACCAAAATTCCCTGAGCAGTGTTCTTACTGAAGTAGAGACGAAGAGGCCCATGGGGCCTCACGAAGTAATTTCAAGCCATTCTATTCTCTCTCCTACTTTTGGTGATGGTTCATATAAAAGCAACAGGTTTCTTTGTAATAAACACTGTGTGCAGATTATCCTTACTCCGAGTGCCATTCTCGAGTTAGAGAACCAGTGACTTCGAACATTTTGGAAGGAAGCCTTGGCGCGCCCCCTGTTAGACGCCGTCTTCTAACGGCCGCATTGAGCTTCGAGACATTTGAATGTCATTCGGCCCCATCCCGTCGAATCGTCTCCGGATCTCGCGAGCAAAAACGACAACTTTTGTTGCATTCAGGATTGGCTTTATTTACTCCGAAGCAGCGCATTCCTCACATACTTTGATGATTTGGTGAATCGTGATCGCATCCTGCGTTGACACCTGTTTGTCATGCCTCCTCATATAATTATCCTGGTTCACCCGTGTGACCCACAGTGTGATACCGGTTTGCTTTGCTGATGCAAGGCCGTTGATGATCGACTGTATTGATGATTCCTGGCGAGGAAAATAGCATTATAAGTCTTAAACAGAGGATGACGTGTCAAGGCTGCACAGATGAGGCTGTAGCACCCTACATTATTCGAATCACGTGAGCCCTCTCTCCACCGATCCCAACCTCCTCTCCCTCGGTTCCTCGATGCGCCGCCATTTTGAACGGCTACCATATGACCGGCAGCGCTACTAATCAGGCATCCTTGAAAACTGTTCCGAATTCAGTGCAGTACTGGGTTGGTCGAGAGGAAGACTCATTTGCAATGCTCCGACAACTCGGCAAGCCTACTGCATTCTCGACATAGAGCGCGGACGAGACGCCTTGGCCACATTTACTTCGTGTTCTATATCGGCTGAGGATAAGTTCAAGTCACATGGAGACGATATTCCAGAGAGTCAAATTCTGGAACGCGTCACTCGGTATCAGCGGGCTGGCTTGGTAGCGGAATATCCCGTATCTTGCGCTATATATTTCCAGAAGCTGGTGCATATCACCATGTCACTACTCGGTACAAAGAAAACTCACAATTCGTTTGGTAAATATCGTGTCGAAGATTACCGGTGCAGTACAGACTCATCTCAGCACGTGTAACATACAAACATGCTATGTTTGTTTGTGTGCCACGACAGTAAGAGTAAACAATAAGAGATCTCCCCCAACACAACACCGGTTTTCCGTCCCAGACGTTTTCCCGCCAAACTACTCGCTAGTACCCTTGGTACTAGCATCGCAATTTTTTTTTAACACAATATCCTAGATGAAACATTTTGGGCCTAAACTCGCGGAGGCTCCAGTATCGCCGGAATTGATCCGATCACCGAGAACTTTTTTTGAAAAAAATAATTGTGTGGACCAGAGGTATCTATTGGCGTCAGTGTCAGCGATAAAATTTGCTGTTTTGGCGAATTTTCCTGCGGAAACGGAGAGCAAAATGGGCGAATATCACGAAACCGAGCTTTGCATAGGATTCAGGACGCGATTTAGAAGCCATTCAGAACCCCAGAATTGGGAAAAATGGAATTAACTCCTTCTGGAACTCAGCTCCTCGAGAGGCTAGCTAGAGAGTCTCCGAACCAGGAAAACCGGGGCTCACGGTGTCTTCGGTTGTCTTTTGCTTGCAATCTCCAGCTATACCGGTTTGGAAAAATTCCAGCTCGCGCTGCTCCGATGCGAATTATTCTCTTATGCCTCACACCGAATGTGATAAATGTCGCGCATCATCTTTCAAAGACATTAACCGCCCCGTACGTACGACTCGTAGGCAGAAATTCGACCTGGATGACTCAAAAAGCGAGTTCAAAGTATGGCTTGTGTTTTCCTCGAGGTCTCTCGGGGTCACGTCCGCT
Organism: Neoseiulus californicus; assembly: GCA_028455905.1. Classification (NCBI taxonomy): domain Eukaryota; kingdom Metazoa; phylum Arthropoda; class Arachnida; order Mesostigmata; family Phytoseiidae; genus Neoseiulus; species Neoseiulus californicus. Next base: position 259,116 of record JAMQGS010000015.1, read on the forward strand.
GGCACAGCAGCGCCGCGCCTCTGCGCGCCAGTTTTTGCCGCTGCTGGCCCACTTGGCGCCGTGGTTCTGAACTCGTTCTCGGTGGAAAAAGTATTCCGAAAATCCTCTTCGGCCATCAACCTCATATTCTCCCTCGGAGTCACACCACACCGGAGACGGCAATAGGGCCCCAATGTTTACATCGAGGCGCTATTTTGAAGAGGGAGAGGGATATGAATTATAGAGTCTGATCGAGGTAAGCGGACCTAGTCGTGAGATAGCCGCGGGGCTCAAAGCCAGCGCATGGCCTAGGACAGGTTAGGTTAGGTTGGAAACGCTCAAAAATGAATCGATTAACTCAATTGGTCGGTGGATTCATCTTCCCTTTCCCTCTTCAAGATCGCGCCTCGATGTAAACATTGGGGCCTTATTGCCTATACCCACACCACACGAACTCCCCGAAGGGGTATGCGACATCTGTACTGTAAACAAAAGAGATGGATGCATCGCAAACGCTGCCGGTCAGGCGGGCGGTCGGCGGTACCGTAGGGTGCTGCACGGCAAGCGACTCGGCGGCCTGAGAGCTTCGGGAGGCGTGAGATTGAGAGCTCAAGAAGGTTCCAGATAACGGGCCTGGGACTCTGCCACAAAATCAAAATTCCCACCAAAAGTTCTGAGAGTTGCGCTCCGTTCGAAAATATGTGACTCGATTCCAAGGACCTGAACTGCCTGAGCACTTGCTACAAACTTTTGTAGGAAAATGCTCTCAGGTCAGTCGAAAGGTCACTGCAACAGCCTGCGACCTGGCGCCATGCGTCGGAACTGCTCTCCGAACATCGATTTTGTCCAAAGACCAACAACCACAACAACCGATTCAACTTCGCATCTGCAGGAATATCTGGAGCTGATATATTGATTTGCGCGTAGTTCCTTATCGAAAACGTGCACTTCATTCCGTCCGAGTCGAGGTTTACTTCCAAGCTTTCGACGTTCTAACACGAGCATCGTTGGCCGAGATAACTCAGGCGAGTCAGGCGCCCAAGTCAGGCGCTATGATATGCATATATGTATATTGAACTGCTCGAATCCTCCAAAAGTATCCAATCTCGCCTCTCATATTCGGGAATCGCCTCTGGGCCCCCCTGAGAATCGATCTGGGCCCGCGCTAGGGAGCCTGGGCGCCCACTTCAGGAACTCCTGGTCCAGTCCTACGTGCCTACCCATATCGGTTCGTGCAGCACCCTACGGTACCGTCGAGCGCCCTCGTGACCGGCAGCGTTCGCAATGCATCCATCTCTTTTGCTAACGGTACAGATTGCGTAGACCCTTCTCGGAACCCTTTAAAGCTTCTTGTTCCCCATTCTGTCACGTTGGTTTAGGAACGGTTCTCGAGGAGGACGACTCCCAGGTTGCCCAGACGCTTATTCAGGACTGTCCGCCGCGCTTGAAGGAAGGGGGAGGGGGACACTTATGTACGTGTGTCTCTGACGGCTTTGGAATCATGACAGGCGCGCGGAAGCATTCTCATCGAATTGAACTGAAAGTGCCTGAGCTTGGTGGATCACTCGGAAGCTTATATTCTCTGAATAGGAATTTAATGGATTGAAAATACACATCAGAGCCATTCCAAAGCATTCATTGCCGGTCCAAGATATCTCTCAACTCCAGATATATACATGCGACGTTCCGCTTCAGCAAACTTTTCAAGCTTGGGCTCCTTTGTAGCCCGACTGGACAAAATCAGGGCAGGGATATACCGTTCCGACGCGTTTTTTGCGGGGTTTTCATAGCTGGCGAACTCCACCAGATTTGTTGAATGAATATACTGAGTCCCGCTTTGACAGAGGAGACGCCATGCTACTAGAATCTATCATTTGAAATAGAAAAACTCTCCTTCTTGGGATCATCCGTTCACGGTGTTCTTCGGGGGACTTCGGGAGTCCTCTAGCCGCAGCCAACACTCTCATGGAACCCTCAACTGTTTTAACCTCGCGCGCTGCCTCTCGACCGCCACACGCGGCTCGTACATCCAATCCAGGTGTTTTCCTCATGGGGGTCTCAAGCAGGTGGGATTTGTCACAAATAGTGTTCATTGTGGGTGCCGTGCCGCATACCCGAACGGTTAGAGGGGTTGTTAGTTGTTGATAGTCGAACAATGCTTCGCGATTGTGGGACAAATGTTCGCTTGCACCCGAGTCAAGGACCCAATGAAGGTGTGAAGCAGATTGTGGAACGGAAACAATGAAAGCTTGCGCTTCGAAGTGGTCGGAATCGGAAGGAGTTCCAGCCAGATGGGCTCGAGGATTGCAGGAGTTGCCTCGCTGGTTTTCTCGGCGAGACGGGTTCTGGTTGCGGGGCCCGTCCTGGCGGGGCGGATAGCCACCGCGAAAGTTGTAGAACGGGCGCTGGAGGAGAGTGTGTTGAGGCTGGGTGTAGTGTGCTCGTGGGGTGAATTGCTGGAACTGTTGATTGTTTGCACGATAGTTTGGGGTGAAGGACGGACGTGGGTTGTAGAAGGGTGTACGTGGAGCGTTTTGTTGTGGTCGGAACTGATGTCGAGAGTGGCGGGGTTGATAGCCGTTTTGGTATTGTTGGGTAGGTTGAATTCGGGGTTGATGAACGGCGGGATTATTGTTTTGGTTGACACGAGAAGTCTGAGCTTCCGCGAGAAGGCGAATCCGTTCGCTTTCGATGAGCGCATAGAGATTTGTGATCGTTTGTTGATCTGCTGGCTGCCGACCCCAAGTTTGCTTGAAAAAGACCCAACCGGGCAAAAGAGCTTGCAGTAAGCACGGAACCAGAATCAAATCGTTGGTTTTTGTAAGACCAACAGAGTTGCTCTAGTGAATTTCCATCAGACTCAGAGTAGAAGCCCAAGCCCACGCGTTTCTGTAGAAGGCTCGCTGCAACTAGAGAGTTGTTACAATGTATCTATGTAGAACAGCCTCAACCGTCAATAAAAGAAGCCGACTTGCCAGAGTGCGATCACTTGGCTGTGTGTGAGCAAATGAACGAGTAGTCTTTGAGTCTAAGTGACTAGCCTTTGAGCCTCCGTTAGTCTTACATTTGGTGGCCCACACAGGGACCCAATCCCTCACATTTCGTAAATCAGAATCACAGGCAACGGAAAGGTTAGTCACTCATTGTGAAAGTGAATGACTCGCAGGAAACAACTCAAACAAGAAAGTCTTCCGAAGAAAAAACAGCGAGAAGTCAATATCATGGCAACCGGTGGAGCTGACTCGAGTACCGGGACACCATCAACGAAATACGGAAAGTTCGTTCCCTCCGTTGTGCTCAACGGCGACGGATCAAATTATCCAATCTGGGCTACAACAATGGAAGCTCTGATCCGTGGTGAAAGTGCAGACTACTGGAAATATGTGAGCGGGGAATTGATTCCAATACCTTCGAACTCATCTGACTTTGTGATATACCTACATCATTCTACACTCAGTGGAACCTACCATCACCCAAGCCATCTTCAACAACAAGACAAGTGAAGAAAGAACAACCATGATGGCATCCGGCAAAAGACTCTGGGATGCAGTGAAGGAACACTGCAGATCCATCACCGGATCATCCGAAGTAGCTGCCTCCTCTCAATTCACCTCGTTTGAATATGACGACGCGACAACAGCAGAACTGAATCTAAACCGGTGGTAGAAGCGATCGGCACCCTCCCGAAAGGGAAAGCAGCCGGACCCGACCGCGTCAGGAATGAACATTTGCAGCAAGCCGGAGCGCTGATTCCGCAGATCACCGATCTTCTCAACGTCTGCCTGGAGGAGGGCGAAATCCCTGCGGGCTGGAGAGACTGTGAGCTCGCGATCATCCCTAAGGGGAAGGGCGACCCCAGGGTGCCTTCCTCCTGGAGGGGGATAGCCAAACGGAACGTGCTTGGAAAACTCCTGTCAACACTGATCACGCGCAGACTCGTGAGATACCTTGACCACAAGAAGCTCATCCCGGAACAGCAATACGGGTTCCGTGCTGGTAAGTCAACGATCGAGGCGTGCGACAAGCTCTTAGCCAGGATCAAAACCGCAGCCAGAGCTCGGGAACCACCATTGTATGCAGTCTGTGTTGACGACAAAGCTGCTTTTGATTCCTCGTCAAGGACCATTATTTTGCGGAAACTGGCAGACGCGCGTGTCCCGTACGAATCGCTCCGCTTGATCTTCCAGATGCTCCAGGAGGGATTGGTGGCGCTCGATGACGGTGTGAGCGAACTGACCCCCTTCCCCCAAACGACTGGGGTCGCCCAGGGCGACAACCTTAGCCCGTTGTTATTCTCTGTACTGATAAGCGATCTTCCGGCGACGATAGAGGGTGAGCACGGTCTTGTGTCGACAATTCTTCATGCCGACGACGCTGTGCTTTATTCACGGTCTCCAATTCAGCCACAGAGATCGATGAGAACACTGGAGCGATACTCTGCAACGAACGGGCTCACAATTAACGCGGCAAAGACGAAACTCGTAAAATTCGGAAGGGGAGGCCTTCCCGCCTCGACAGACATCTTCATTCTGTCCAATGAGCGTATAGAGAAAGTTGACAGCTTCTGCTATCTTGGCGTGGAGTTGCACAGAGGAGGAAAAGACTTCTCGAGGCACATCGGGGACCGGATAAGACGGGCTAGACGGGCCTTCTGCTCAATCCCCAAGCAGCACCGACTCTCCTTGCGAACAGCCGTTGCCCTGTTCGATCTCGAAATCGCGCCGATGGCATCGTATGGGATCCTGTGGAGAAACGCCACGCGCTTCTCCGGAGAGCGCTCGATCGGTGAGAGCTTTCGGGCCGTGCCGCCAGGGCGGCGGTACAGTCGCGAGACTGTTCTCCGGAGTTGGAGTGTGTTTCCAAGCAGTCCAGAAGTGTCACCAGTGTATCAAACCCATCGGCGGATTAACCGCACTTAAGAGTCAATACTAGGTAGACCAACAGAGAAGCTTTCTGATTCAATAAACATAAGCCAACAGGGTCTCCGAGAGTCGCGAGTGTCCGGGCACGGATCGTCTGCGATCCGTGCAATCATAACAAGAGACGTGCAGGTAGCACAATATACACTCTGTGCGCACGGGCGTGCTAGAGAGTAAAAAGTACGATAACCCGGACTCGGACCTCGGAAATCCGGGCAAGTTCAGGATAACTACGGTGCCTTCATTGGGTCCCCGTCAGGGTTCGTAACAGATCCAGCTGGTCTGGCAAGACCTGTCAGTGCCCCAACTGAGAGCGCTGGATGAGCTGAAGGCGGGCTTTCTCAAGATCGCCATGTGCCTCCACAGATCGACGCGGAATCGTGTGACCTACCTGCTCGCTGACTGCTCCCTTCTCACGGAGGACTTGGCGAGAAAATTTGAACTCCCCCCGACGACCTCATTCAAAAAACACGTCGACGACTGGCATCGGAAAATGGCAGAGATAGACGGCGATATCTTCAAAACGCCAGGATTGACGAATGACTTCTGGAAACGCACCAAATGTAAAACTAGACACATATTCACGCGAGGGGCCTCTCACGGGTTCCATGGTCTCCTATGTAGAAGAGCGGGTTGGCACGAAGCGGACTCTGATTGTGTGTGTAAATTATGCGGGGATCGAGCCCCACTCTATCACCTATACGAATGTAAACAAGCAGAAAATTTCGACTGGAACGAAGCTAAATCTACGCGCACGGGGAGATACTCCCAGCCTTGTACAAGTCAGTTTTATATAGTTAAACAAACACACCGGTTGATGGTCAATAAAACGCTTTTGAACGAATCTAAACCGGTTTGAGGACATCATTTTCAAGATACAATTGACGGGCACGCGGATTCCAGACAAACTGGTCCAGTCCCAACTACTGAAAAGTCTTCACGGAGAAGAACGGAACAGCTTCAAAGCAAGCATATCTGGAAATCCACCAGACAAATACGCAACGCTAAAAACACGTATCATCGGAGAATACATCCGACGAGAATCAGAAGAAGTCAAGCTCTCGGAAGTAAGAACTCTTCTGACTAACACTCACATTTCTCAAGGAAGAGGTCGCGGCCGCGGAAGCCGACCACCGGAATTCAGGTTCGGGGTGCTACCACCAAGCAACAACAGACAACCTCAACGACGACGACCACCACAACGAAGATATCACCATCAAGAAATAAGAACCATGTACACTGAAGAAACCCGATGCCACTACTATGGAAAAAGAGGGCACAAGGAGAGAGACTGCTTCAGGAAGAAGCATGTCCAATGGAAACGTGAGCTCAACGCAATTGAAGCTCCAGAAGTTCAAGTGACCGAAGGTTAGCAATGCGTCGACACACTGTCTGCGCACTTTGTGGTTGTTAGTGGGGCAACGCATCATTGTGTAAATACAACAATCATCTCCAGAACTATGAACCATTTGCGAGAAGTGTTGAAGTGAAGCTCGGAGGATCTCAGTCAACCCAAGCTCTGGGAACGGGATCGGTTGACCTTCACTTCTTAAGAGGAGGCTGTAAAAAGGTCTGCAGACTACGAAACGTGCTTTACGTTCTCAGCCTACGACGCAACCTCTTCTCAGTCGCGAAAGCTGCTGACGCGGGCTGGAGAATCGAGTGAGACAACGATGGTCTAACGCTCACTATAAATGATACGAATATCACCGCGGTGAGGGAGAATAACCTGTACTACTTGAAAATAAGAAATCTGGTTTGTCCCAGAACCATGACGAAACCAAGTACTGAGCTCAACACAACGGAAATCGGAACATTACAGGAAATGCACGAGGCCCTCGGACATATAAACAAAAGAAAGGTCAAAGAACTTCTCCTGCGCGACGGGATCCAATTCCAAGATGACGATGAAGCATGTCACGCATGCATTCGAGGAAAGCAGCACCGCGCAACATTAAGGATTGGAGTTTCCCGTTGTCCTTGAGCTATGGCTCAGACTGATACATTGTATGCTTGGGCGTGGTCACGAGCCCGGTCAGGGTCGTGATAGTAATGTCACGTACAGTCGCGTAGAGGTAGTTTACTTCTCACGAATAAAAGGCCGTGTACTCGGCACACGAGCTCATTGGCTCGGCAACCCGCAACACCAACGCGTCTTCACCCTGAGAGAACTGGCTGACCGATAAAGTCCTTCGCATCCAGTTTTCCAAACAAGGACTACACAAGGTACCGGAAGGTGTTCTTTCTGCAACAGAAAGATCAAGCGAAAATCTGCACCAAAGAATATCTGAAATTGTTCGAAGTTCAAACGAAAAGGAAGGACAAGGCACTCCTATGCGACAACGGACTCGAATTCAACAGCCAAGGAGTCAAGGAAATCCTCGCCCACGAAGGATGCGAATTCAGGACGTCAGCGCCTTACAGTCCACAACAAAATGGAGTGAGTGAAAGGACGAACAAAACGATAATCGAGCTGGCAAGAACGTTGATGACAAGCAAGAAAATTCAACCGTTTTTATGGGATGAAGTTGTCAACTGTGTAACGACTCTCATGAATATTTTTATAGCCGGCCTTCGGCCGACCGTTTTGGGTTTCCTGCGCTGCCAGTGGCCTGTTCTCTGCGAGGGGCAAAGAAGAGGTCGGATGTGAATTTCGTGACAATGATATTGGAGGGTTTGGAGATCATACAATGGATTACGTGACTCACAATAGACGTTTCTTTGTTCCAATCGTCACTCTGAGTTACAGTAAAATTTCCGAAGTCGGAATATAAATTTGCGAGTGAAGTGCTAGCTCGTCAGACCGACCCTGGCTTCATCCCCATTAGCTTGGAATAGTATGATCAGACCTCCTCCAGAATCGCCTCTAGAGGGGCCCCGCCGCCGGCGGCGGGGCCCCGGCCGGACGAATGAAGCCGACACTGGAGCGATCCTCCTCGCGCCGCAGCGAAGCTTCAGAAGGATGGCCTAGGGCTCGCTCTGCTCACCATGCGATGACTGGAGCACCAAGCCTTGCTTTCCGAGCCTCACGTGAGCCCGCAAGCACTACCATTCGCAAGGAACACAGAGTGTTATGTGACCACATGGAAGTCGATTTATTTCGCAGAGCTGACTTTCAACGCATATGAATCCACGCGACTGCGCGGAGATAAGACAATGGATTGGCTCGTGGGAATTTTTCCACGACCTTGCTCAAGTTTTGATGCCGCTGCCTGTAATACGGCCGTTTGTTCGGTGGTTCCATGCTTGCTTGTAGTTGGGCCCGCCGAAGTTCGCTGATCGAGCTGTTCTCCTGGAAGGCGTCGATGAGTCTCCACATGGTTGGCTTGTCGGCTTGTAGCAGCGAGTGGAAGCTGCCATGCCAAGCTTCCACACAATTGTTTGTCAGCGGTAATTGCTCTTGCTGCAGCGAATAATTGTTCCACAATTTGATCGGAAACAGCGGCGCGTGCTTTTTGCCGTCGCGAGAGCCCCAGCCAAGCCAAGTACGTTCAAAATAGCGCAGAAAACCGGCGAGTTCCTCACGATGCTTGACGAAGAACGGCGTTGCAATCAACAGATCGTAGTACTCTTGAACCTTGTCTTCTGCGACGAAGGACAATGCGAAAATCTGACGGATCTGGACAGCATAGAGCGGATCGGCCAAGTACTTATCGCGGATCTTGGGCATCTTCTCGATGCGGCGCCATAAGGCCTGACCAAGATGGAAATGAAAACCGTGCAAGTGAGCTGTCGGGAAGGCAGAACTGAAAGCGTTGATGAACGCCCTCTCGAAATCCGAGATCCCGCGTTTGACCTTCACCCCAGGCCCTAGTAGCTCCGTCACGGTGCCCAACAGGCGCGCATACGTCGCTTGCCGCTTCGAAGGCAGCAAGCAGTAGAGGCCAGAGAAAAACGAGCCTTCTTCGAGGAAACTGATTGTGTATAGCTGATAGAAAAGTTGCGGCGCCGCCTTGAATGTGCCATCCATCAGCCATACTTCACTGTCGCGAAGTCCCGTTATCGCTGACTCGGACCCGAAAATGAGGAATCGGTCTTTCCCGGCACCAACCCCGGCATCGAACTGCAGAAACTTCATGCCATTTCCATCGAATTTATACCTCTCCGGTATGTCCAAAGCATCTAAGGACTGAGAACAGCGAGGGAATTGCTTCTGCCGCACGCGTCGGACGGTTTTCTTCAGTGCGCTCACTGAGGGCAGGTACCCAGCCGTTGCTGGCAGCACTTTCTGTACGTTTACCGCGACGACTTTGGAAGTGGTACCAACAGAAACCGCCGCGTCTCCTTTGAGTTTCTCCATGAAATCACTCTTCTGCACCCTGAAGGATTCCGGCAGGTGGTTGTGATCTTGCCGCACTTCAACTTGGTCGTCCGGGTGGGTCCACGCACGACCCCGGCATTTCGAGCGGTCGTACTCAACACAGCGCCAGGTTCGTCTCACCGAGCGCGTTTTATCCGCGCGGTAACAGAATCCGTCGTAGCACAGCAGATCTGTCCCTTTTTGACTCCGCACAAACTGTGCCATATTGCTTGCCTTACTACTCATGCTTCCTAGGCTTAGCATTCTCGGTTTTGTGACTCCGTTCACATTGTCGTCCTCTTCCTTTTTCGAATTCAAACCGCCTCAGCGCGGTTTTCGTCCAGCGCGGTTCTGGCCCGGCGCGGTTCTGGCCCCGCGCGGTATTGGCCCAGCGCTGTTTTGGGCTGCCACGATCAGACCTACCCCGGAATCGGGTCCGCAGGTTCCAAAAAGTATGATTATGAAGTACCCGGGATCGCCAAATGGTCTCAAAAAAATATGACCGATCTCGAAATACCCGCCCTGTACTTCCATGGACATCTTGAAGTATGGTCAGACCGACCCGGAATCACCTCCATGAGCCCACAAAGTATGATCAGGCCGCCCTTGAAACGCCTCCATCGGTTCCAGGGAGTGTTATCGGTCTGACCCCGGAATCGCCCCATAGACTCCCGAAAGCATGATCAGACCGACCCCGAGATCGCCCTATACGCTCGATAAAGTATGGTCTGGTGTCCTGGGCTTATGTCCTTCCCAGGAGCCTCTTTTACAACGTGAGAAAGAAACTGATCAATCGCCCAGGCGATCATCGGGCGCAAACTCACGAATAAGTGGGAAACGATTGCAAAACACCCATCATTTTCATGAAAAGCGCTCTGGAAAACTTGAGATGAACCTTTGGGGTCCGGTCTGCATAGCCTATGTCCTTCCCAGGTGGCTCCCCGACAACGTGGGAGAAGAATTTCCCCCACAGATATAACCGCGAGAGAGTCTATAGAGGACAAACAAACATACAAACATACCCTGGATTTTTATATATATAGATACCTCACCAATGACAGGAATGACTCCTTACGAAGCTTTCTTTAACAAGAAGCCTCATCTGGCAAGGATTCACCCGTTCGGATGTCAACGTTTCCTGCTCAATCGTATTTAATATCTACAAGCTCAATTTCCCCAAACGTAGAAAATGGGATGACAAAGGAATAGAAGCAACTCTTCTCGGATTCGATGAAAACATAGAGAGTTACCGACTCTGGGTACCGTCAATACGAAGAGTCATGAGATCAAAGGATGTTATATTTCCCGAACCAAGTTTGTTTGTCAAGACAACAGCGGTGGCAGCAGAACAGTCAAGAAACCAGGAACGACAAAATGACACCAAGGGAGAGATCAGGGAAGCATCTCTGACGGAACCTCAAACGGTCGAAGAAGCACTGAACTATCCTGACGCAGAACAATGGAAGCAAGCTATGGAAGAAGAGCTCTCGGCGATGAAGAAAAACAGAGTGTGGATACTCACAGACTTACCGGAAGGCCGGAAATCCATTCCCAATAAATGGATCTTCAAATACAAGACGAATCCCAAGGGAGAGATCGAGAGAGATGATTGGTCGTCAAAGGATACCGACAAAAATTCGGGATCGACTTTAATGAAACATTTTCTCCGACAGTCCGATTTGATACCATAAGATTTCTTCTCGCCTACAGCGCCCAACACAGGTTGAAACTAAAACAGTTCGATGTTAAAACAGCATTCCTGCTGGCGAGACTCGACAACGAAGAAATCTATATGGATCAACCGGAAGGATTCTCGGAGAATACCAATCGAAAATGCAAACTCCTGCACAGCCTTTACGGTCGCAAACAAGCTCCTCGCGCCTTCAAAGGAAAGTTCGACGAAGAAATGCTGAAACTTGGATTCTCGAAAAGCAACGCCGACAACTGCTTATTCACCCGCAAGGAAGATGGAAAAATGATCATCGTCTGTCATTATGTCGACGACGGAATCATTTGTGCTCCTGAGACGAAAGACATCGACAACTTCTTCACGAAGCTGGACGGAATCTTCGAGCTCTCAATCAAACCTCTGAACTTCTTTCTCAACATCCATGTGCACATCGATCAACAATACAACATACACTTATCACAAACAAAGTACATTACAGAACTCATCAAAAAGTTTGGTGAAAAGAAATGTAAAACAGTCTCAACACCAACAGACTCGAGTATCTTCGCAAGAGAAGAAAATGAAAATGAACAAGGACAACAGGACTTTCCGTTTCGAGAGTTAATAGGTTCATTGAATTATATTGCTATAGCAACTCGTCCAGACATCTCTTTTGCAATCTCAATACTATCTCGATACTTCAATAACTTCAACAGATCCGACTGGATTCGAGCTACTCGAGTGTTAAACTACCTCGAAGGAACGGAGCATCTCGGAATCAGATATACGGGAGGAAACAGGAATGCAAGGCTTGAAGCCTTTTCAGACTCGGACTATGCAGCAGATCCCATCTCAAGATACCCCACTACTAACAGAGGAGTTGAGAGCTCGGCACGATCTACCGATCACATCAACCTTCGCGGAGTACCTAGAAGCGTGGCTGGATAAGATGTGTGATATTGATCCGGATTTCCTCGAAACCTCGGCGATGAAGGATCGCTCATGGTCAGGACCTCAGCGTAAGAACCGCCATCGTGTCACAAGAGCGGCCACCCATGGATTTCACTTCAGGATATGTGATCGAGGACGAAACCACGAACCGAACAAAGATTGTATGTGTACGCTTTGCGGCGAGTATTGTGAAATATATCATCTATCCAAGTGCAAAAGGGCGTCTGAGTTCACCTGGTAACCCACAGAAAATAATTTAGGAGAAACACACCAAAATATTGGTAAATAAACGCATTGAAAAGAGATCCCATCTCGAGAAGATCGATAAGTTCTAAATGTTTTTAACGATGGACCTATTGTGTGGAGTTCGAATCAACAAAAAGTCGTAACGCTGAGCTCAACCGAAGCCGAATTCCTCGCGGCTGGCGAAGCTACGGAGACAGCCCTGTGGCTCAAACAGTTGTTCAAAGATTTGGAAGTTGAAATAATTCCAACTGTTCAGATCGATAACATTTCTGCTATACGTCTGATAAAAAATCCTGAGATCTTTAAGAGAGTGAAGCACGTTGGCGTGAAGTTCAAGTTCACTTGTGAAAAGTTTACCGACGGAACAGTCAAGTTTGAGCATGTTCGAACAGACAAGACTTTAGCGGACATTTGCACGAAAAATCTTCCAAAAGGAGTGTTTGTGAAGCTCAGAACCTTGCTCGGTTCGAAATGAAACTTGTAGCGTTTCTGTGTTTAATACACAACGTCATAGGTAACCATGATTTCTTCCAATACGATGACTGTGGTTTAGCTTGCACAAGACAAAGGATCAGCTGCACCATTACAGAAGACCAACCAGGACAGTTCGTCACAACATGCTGCAATAGCGAAGACTGTGTCGCTCAGGAGAGCAATCTCGTTGTGTGTCTCCGACCAGGAGAAGGCCCATTGGGAGGCTCTGACATCTGGTCAGACTACAAGAGGCTAGTCTACCCAGTCAATCCAAAACCAGAATCAACAGACACTTGTTCGATATGGAAAACCATGATGGGAGTCTCGTGGTCAGTCAATACAGTTCTGATTATTCTTGGAATAATCAAAGTTCTTCAGAAGAGAATGCAACCAAACAACGATCGAGAACCTCTGACAGATCAAGCGTCAAATGAAGAGAGAGAATCATAGAGTCAGATGGAAAGGAGAGCATGTAAGACCAACAGAGTTGCTCTAGTGAATTTCCATCAGACTCAAAGTAGAAGCCCAAGCCCACGCGTTTCTGTAAAAGGCTCGCTGCAACTAGAGAGTTGTTACAATGTATCTAGAACAGCCTGAACCGTCAATAAAAGAAGCCGACTCGCCAGAGTGCGATCACTCGGCTGTGTGTGAGCAAATGAACGAGTAGTCTTTGAGTCTAAGTGACTAGCCTTTGAGCCTCCGTTAGTCTTACAGTTTTTGCTCCGGCCATGAGCGCGTCCGCGATCAGCTGTCGGAACCGTCGCACGTTTTGAACTGGTGTTTTGGTAGCGTCGAAACTGTACGTGAAAGGGCTGTCTGCTGTTTGAGTTGCCTTAAATTCTCGAATTCTTCCGTTAAACTCCTGCATACTTGAGCAGCGGCTTCCTTTGGGATGCCTTGGTTAAATTTTAACTGGAATAAAGGAAGCTCCATTTGGTTTAGAAGCATGCTCCGCGCAAGAGTGTTCCATTTCGTATGTTCGGGGTCGTTGGTGGGCAGAGCGCCCATGGCAGCTTCATAACATTTGCCTCCGGAAGTCTGCACAACCTCAATTACTGTCTTCCAAGCGACGTAATTTTGGCGTATATGGGATAGGTTGCTGAGTTTGGAGGAGCTGATGGAGGCCGTCGGTGCATCCGCCGACAAAAGCGCTCCAACAGCCTGAGGAAAGTAATGAAAATTGTTGTCGTAACTGAGGGAGATGGCAAGTAAATGAACTCACAGGAGTCACTTCGAGAGGAGGAACTCATAAGGGAGATTGGGAAGAACGCAGCCAGAAAGTGACTGCCCACTTGTACGAGCTAGATACTTACTTCCTGTCTGGAGAAGGAAGCACGAACCCTAACTGACACCGCGGAGCGTTAAATTGCGGTCGATGAGGTGTTGAGCCAAAACGGGCTGATAACGTGTTGAGTTGTGAGCTGTTAGCAACTCTGGCGCACACTAGCTAGTCGGGAACATGCACAGGCACTTGCTCTCCTCTAGACAGAGATCTGAAGACTCGTACTGGAGACGTTGATAACACAGCCCGACAAAATAAAAAAAAAGTCATGACACAGAGGAGGTGAGATCAGTTTCGGGGTATTTCGAGGTCGTAGATTCCGAATCTGGTCGCAGAAATGCTTTATCTGGTCGTATAAGCGAGTAATTTCGATTTTCGTGTTTTTTCATTGATTGAATTTCTTTTCTCCGCCCTTCGACGAGCTAGTTGCATGAAAATTTAATGGCAAGTGGACCACTAGGGGAACTATCTCTGGTGAAATTTTCGTGAAGATCGGTGCGCTGGTCTCCGAGATATGGGTCATCGAAGTTCAATTTAGACGGAAAGTCAGCCGGAGGAGAGCCGGGTTTCCGTCATTTTTCCGTCGAAATTGAACTTCGATGACCCATATCTCGGAGACCAGCGCAGCGAACTTCACGAAAATTTCACCAGAGATAGTTCCCCTAGTGGTCTACTTGCCATTAAATTTTCATGCATCTAGCTCGTCGAAGAGCGGAGAAAAAAATATTCAATCAATAATGAAACACGAAAATCACGAAAATCGGAATTACTCGCTTATACGACCAGATAGAGCATTTCTGCGACCAGATTCGGAATCTACGACCTCGAAATACCCCGAAACTGATCTCACCTCCTCTGTGTCATTTTTGCTGTCGGGCAGTGTAATAGACAGTAGTTTATTCAAGTCTAGGCTGTGGTTTATAAAGGGATCTAGACACTGGAGTAGAAAGAAGGGACTTGGCTAAATGGCTATACCTACATGGCACCCCATGTCCACAGATTTTTGTCTCAGGGTAGGCACTGGGGTTCAATGTCTTAGCTAGGATCCCAGTGCTGCATCTTGTGCCGGTTAAGTCGTGTGCGGAGCGCAAGTGCCTTCTGGGATGCTCCCGCTATTGAGCTCAGGATCGGCTCCGCACAGTCTCAAGATTCCACGGTCTCCGAGAGTGCGCGAACCACCAAAGGGTTGTCGCGTCTCAACACATCAATTCAATGAGGTTCCTCCCCGAGTCGCGGCGCTTCACATGGTAGCAAAAAAGTGGCCGTCCCTTGACGGCCGTCGCAGTCATAAGCTCCCCTCTCGTCATACCACACGTCATTCTCACCGAATCGCAGGCTCTTCATCCTCTTGAATTTGTGAGCAGTTGCCATCTTCTGTTCGGCTACGCTAGCGTCTACGTACTTGTTACTGTGCCCCTTACTACTATATGCAACGATTCATATCGTACTCTACACTGAATATCTGAATACACTGAACCGAAGGCTGGATCGAAGAATAGTCGGGATCACTAGCTCAGAGGTTAGGAAGGACAACGCTGGAGGTACGCAAGGAACAAAGGCCTGCACCAAAGTGAATTTTATTTGAATTTATGGCTATCAGCGGTTTCCTGACAGCTGGTGTGGGAACCCCGCTTTCTTTGTACCAGGCACGCGTCCTCTGTCTAGACGCCGTTAGTCACTCTCGTGAGTCATACTACCTAGGTGGGGTCTGAGCCCGACAGTCTTACACCATTATCTCCAACAATACTGAATTGAGTTATGTGCCAAAAGCAATTCACTGTTGGACGCTCGAATCACGACTGACGTCGAGAGCTCCAGGAGCAGTTAACGGCTTCTCGACGAGAATACCCGCCTTTGACAGATCCAAAATTGCGAGGAAGCTCGAAGGCCGTGGGACATTTCGGTGGACGTCGCATCAGTGCATTCTGATGAGGACACATATCAGTTTCTGAAACGTGAAGTTAGGAAGTCAATTTCCATATTTTCGGAACGCCCAAGTTCGGGAACTCGGAAATTCCGTCGGTCAGCGCCCCCTGGTGACATCGCCTCCTCCATGTAAGAGGGCGCGCTGGGCTGCTTCCCGAAACTACGGGCCGTCGAACTCCGACAGTCTAGAATTGATTATCTCTGTGTGAACTTCGGGGCAGAGATGGGCGTAGTCAAAGTCATGACTCTGACCGCTAGTCATAGTAATAGTTATGACTATGGTCCTAGTCATAGTTGTTGTTGAACTGAGCCACGGCCAGTTTCTGAACAAGATAGAGAAGACTGCGATCTCTGAGGAATGTACGGAACCCGAGACCGCCACTCTGGCGCCAGCCGAACACAATCTCGGATCCGTACGAAACTAGGCATCTTGCATTGTGACAAGACACCGGCTCCAGCTGAGCCAATACCGAGTACTGTTCCGTACATCGGACCACATGCTGACAATAGAATCGTATAGGTACGGGGAGGTCCGACTGTACCCAGAATGGGGGAGTGCTCTAGGCACTCACCCGAAACCCTTATAAGCTTCCGTATCTCCAATAAACTTTTCACTGTGTGTATGACCAACTGCTTGGTGTCGTCACTCTGCTTGCCGGTGCATGAACTTGTGAGGGAGCTGTTCACGAAATCTACAACTCCAACACGTTATCAGCTCGTTTTGGCTCAACGTTTTGTGCAGCTAGTGTGGTTCCTGCTCACAATCTTGACAACCGGTAAGTTTTTTTAAATCCACCGGGCACCACACAGTCCCATTCTGCCATCTCAGTCTATTATACTCCTCCATGTCATCTTCTGACTCGGACATACGTGTACTCGACTCCGCCGACGAAGACTTGCTGAGTTCCTTTTCTGATCTCAGTCTTTCGGAGGCTCTCATGGCGGATTCTGCAACCCACTCTGCGGCCTCCAAGCTCTCTAATCTCACGGCCGTCAAACTTGACCTATCCGGCCGCAACTACCATGCTTGGAAGCAGGTGGTCAACATTCTTCTAATATCTGAACCTAACTGCTATGACGTTGTTCATGGAACTCTTCTTCCCACCGACGCTAAATATGAAGCCGCAAATGCTCTCGCTCGAGGTATTATCCTGAACTCCCTAGAAATTGCTTTCATCCAGCTCAAGTTCAGTACCCAGGATATCAGTAAGCTAACAGCTGCTGATGCGTGGACCTCAATCAAAGAAGAATTTGAGACAACTTTGAACACGCGCCAACAGGCAGAATTGAAACGCCTGTTTAATTTCAAATTTAACCCGAATAAGACCCCCATGCAAAATTTGACTCAGTTTCGCCAGATTCTCGCAGATGCTCTTCTTTCTGGAGCAAAAGTTGATGATTCGATCCTAGTATCCAGACTCCTTGAGGCGCTTCCAGCGTCTTGGCTGGTTATTAAGCAAACCTGGAATTCTCGCTCGTCGGACAAACAATCAATCACCGATCTCTATACGCTGATCGAAAACGAGCAGGTTCGCCTCCGATCGGAAGCACAATCCAATCAGAACTTCTCAAATAACAACCAATCGATATTTTACTCCCAAACGCTCGTGACGCCTAATGGCTCCGACTCGCGTCAGAACAACCCACGGAGATTCGGAAACGCTCCGCGGCAAAACCAGAACCATTCGCGACCGTTCTTTCAAAACCACCGCAATAACGATTTTCGACCTCCGCAATTTAATTCAAACCCCCGGAACTCCCATAACCAGTCCTACAACCAGACTCCCAACTCTTGGCAACCTCGACAGAATTCCAATAACTTTAGCGGCCGCTCTGGTCCAACCCCATTCCGCAATTCAAACGGAATGGACAACCGTCCACGTCAAAACCGGCCTGGGGGCTTCAACTCTTCCAACCAAAATCGTAACAACAGAAATCCCAGAGCATACTGTACCGAACAATCACCCTCAGACTTCATTTCGGAGTCCAGTGCCTTCGCGGCTTATTTCGGCGATTCCTCCTCGGATGACACTCTATGGTTAATCGACTCGGGAGCTTCCGGGCATTTCTCCACATCTCTAGACTTCTTCTTCGACTACGAGGAACTTCAAAGTCCTCAGTTTGTCAAAGTGGGAGGCTCGGAGCAGCTCCCAGCCTACGGAATCGGCACCATCTTCTTGCAAATTTCTTCTTCTTCGGGGAATCACGTGCTCGAACTTGATCACGTCCTGCACGTGCCCTCCCTCCGAAAAAACCTGATTGCAGTTTCCGCTTTGACAAAGTCCGGCTGGACCGTGACCGCGTCTGGAAACTCTCTCAGACTTACAAACGCGACAAAATCTATTGAAACTCAACCTAGCAATGGACTCTACGTGTTACATGCTTCTCCGATGCATTCACGTGACTCTCCGGAGCTGCATGTGGCAATCCTCAAACGCAACCCCTCTCTCCAGTTGGCACATGAGACTCTTGGCCACATCGACAAAAAGAGGGTTGCCGCGCTTCTCAGGCAGAATGGTTTCTCATTCAAACAAGATCATACAACTTGTCAGCCTTGCATTCAAGGGAAAATGAACAGAGTCTCGTATCATTCCAAACCAACCTCTACTCAACCCATATGACTGGGACAAATCGTCAGCACAGATCTTTGTGGCCCGCTTCGCCCATCTCTCGGAGGCATGATCTACTTTATGAACGTATATGACCAATACTCGCGATTCCACAAAATCTACCTCCTGAAAAGCAAAACCGAAGCGGTGACCCATCTGCTAGACTACTTGACATGGTTTCGGAACCAAACAGGCACTCATGTGAAAGCCTTGCTAACCGATGGCGGTAAAGAATTTGACAATAATAAACTCCAAAGTGAACTGACTAAAATAGGAGCAGAGCTTCTAATTAGCCCTCCTTACACGCCAATGGTCAATGGCGTGGCGGAAAGAAATAATCAAACCATTACTAAACTCGCGCGAACAATGCTCATCGCCGCCAATCTCAATTACACACTTTGGGCAGAGGCCTGTGTGTGCGCTGTCCATCTACTTAACCTTACGAATATATGCGCCGCAACGAATAAGTCGGCTTACGAAATGATCTATGGAGCGCCACCAAACCTCTCAAATTTACACGCTTTCGGGAGCCCATGCTATTTTTACAACAAAAATCCTCAGCGCGAAAAATGGGACCCAAGGGAATCATGGTCGGCTACTCTGACCGTCTCGATGCTTTTAGAATCTGGTTACCAGGCTCAAAGACCGTTTTCATCACCAAAGATGTCCGGTTTCTTTCGCCTGAAGCGGTGTCACCGCAAAGCCTTCTACAGCCTAGTGACACTGACTTCTTGGACCCAGAACCCGATCCTCAACCCTCAAATGCCGAACCAGATTCCGACAGTGATTCTGATCACTCAAACTCCCAAGAAGAAAATCCCCCTTTTGACTCCGACTCTCACTCGGACTCAGCCCACTCAGACGCAGAACCTTCCGATGATATACACGATGCCTCGCATCCTCGTCCCTACGCTCTTCGTAAACGAGAACTGCTCCAAATACCTTTTCGCTATCAAACGGCACTCGCCGAATCTAATGACCCTTTAACTTTTTCGCAAGCTATGAACTCGGCGGACGCAGATGAGTGGAAAACGGCAATGCAAGAGGAGCTGCGTTCAATCCAAAAGAACCACGTCTGGTCTCTTGTCGAGCGCCCAAAACACAAAAAGCCGTTATCCTGCCGTTGGGTCTTCAGAATCAAACCCGGCAATGGCCTCGAAGGGCCGCGATACCGTGCAAGACTCTGTGTCAAGGGCTACGCTCAAAAAAAAAATATCGACTATCAAGAGCTCTTCGCGCCGGTCGCTCGCTACGACACGTTGCGCTTCCTACTCTCCATCTGCGCCGCTCGCAAAATGCATTCAAAACAATTTGATATCAAAACCGCCTTTTTACACGGCGATCTAAAAGAAGAAATATACGTGAATCAACCGCCTGGTTGGGAGGATGGAACCAATCGGGTGTGTAAACTCCACAAAAGCCTCTATGGTCTCAAACAAGCACCGAGATCATTTAACTCCAAATTGTGCTCCGTCCTGAAAGGGTTCAACTTGCAACAATCGCAAGCAGACCCGTGCTTTTTCCACCAACAACAGGCGGATGGCAATGTCTTGTATTTTGCCGTCTATGTCGACGACGCTCTCGTACTTTCAACCAGCAAATCTATGCTCAGCAACCTTCTCAACAAGATTTCGACAGTCTTTGAGATCAAAACCTCCGACCTCAACATTTTTCGAGGTCTCCAGATAACCATAGACACCCAACACAACATTTGTATCAATCAAAAGAACTACATTCAGTCTATTCTCGAGCGTTTTCAAATGCATAACGCTCATCCCATCTCGATCCCCTCAGATCCAAAAATCTATAACGATCTCGGCACGGGACGTCCTCATGAACGGCCCTACCGGGAACTTCTCGGAAGCCTAAATTTTCTTGCTCTCTGCACAAGACCCGACATCGCGTTTACTGTTGCGTATCTCTCAAGATTTCTTGACTCCTACACAGAGCAACATTGGCAAGCGTCGCTAAGAATTCTGCGCTACTTGCAGGGCACGCCAGATCTGTCAATCATCTACACTGGAGGCTCCTTTGTCAGCCTTCAGCAAACATTAGAGATCTACACAGACGCGGATTTCGCTGCGGATAAGGCCACGAGACGCTCTGTGAGTGGCTCTGTCACTAAATTGAACGGAGGACCTATTCTTTGGTCAAGTCGCCAACAAAAGAGTATCTCTCTGTCCACGACTGAAGCGGAATTTATTAGCGCCACAGAGGGCGCAAAAGACGCCTTGTGGCTAACTGCCCTGTTCAAAGAACTCAATATCGAAATCAAACCCAAAATATTCATCGACTGCCAATCCGCACTCAAGCTAATTTTCAATCCCGAATTTCATATGCGTACAAAACATATCGATCTAAGATACAAATTTCTTCGAGAGACGCATCAACGCAAGCAGATAATATACGAATACGTCGACATGACCCGCCAACTCGCAGATGCCCTGACGAAACCTTTGCCCAGACCAGTTTTTGAGCGCCTCGTTAGGTCAATCGGCTTACGAAAATGCTAACCCTAACACCCATCACACTCATCTCAAGTTTCAGCACCCTCTTCACAACAATTCACTCTCAGAACTACTTCGATTATTCAGACTGCGGAGATTCATGTATCCAGAAGAACGAAAGCTGCCTTATTGCCTATGATACCGATCTTTTTGAAACGCTATGCGAGCCTTCTGAACTAAAATGCGTCTTAAGTGCACGTCGCACGACCGTCTGCCTTCGCAGAAATCTTCCCCCTGTGGGTGGAGAAGACATTTGGCTGAACTTCGAAGCCGCTCATCCAACACCGATAAAACCTCTTCCTGACCACTACAGTCGACCACGCTTATAAGAGACACGCTTATAAGAGAAAACCGCACATAAGAGACCTTCCCGATTTCCCCGTTTCGGCTCCCATAGATCTTAATGTTAGTAAAACTCGCTTATAAGAGACTCGCATATAAGAGAAACTCGGTTATAAGGGACACTTCACAAACTCCCGTCCCCGAGCATGGCCGTGCTAGACACCTCGCTTATAACGGACCGACATCTATGGACTGCTCCATGAGCTCACAGGGCATGGAATCCCCTCCTTCCGGCCCTCCGCAAGGGGCTCCTAGGGCCTGTGGCGCGGGGGTTCTAAGGACCGGAGTTCGGGAGGCCATGGCCTTAGAGATCTATTCCGGCACTTGCCCATGGAGATTGGGAACCATGGAAACCATTTTCGGAATAGCCGGCTGCAGGGATCGAACCTGCAACCTCCCTCTTAAGAAGACGTCACATGTGGCTATGCAAATGTGCACTTGTCATAAACACCGCTTGGACCGCGGACCGCTCAGATGTCTAAGCGAAAGACTCTCAATCTTGTCGAGAAGTTAGAATTGTTGGACTATCTCAGAACACACACTCCGGATGAAGCGGCTCGGAAGTTCGGAGTTGGAAGGTCATCGGTCTTCAAGTTCAAGCGAGCCGAGCCAAGTCTCAGGAGACACGCATCGGAGGACAACGAGTTGCATCGGAAAAGGAAACGCTTGAGTAGGAACGAAGATGTTCACGATGCTGTTTTGAACTGGTTTCAGCTGATGCGTGCGCAAAATGTTCCTATCTCTGGTGGTTTATTGAAAGAGAAAGCTGCGCAGTTGGCTTTGCAGCTTGGCAACTCAGACTTCGATGCCAACGAGGGCTGGTTGCATAGATTTAAGAAGAGGCACGGCATCAAGTTCATCCAATCTTGTGGGGAGCGGTCAGAAGCTGATTATGGAGCTGCGACGGACTGGATTGAAAGCGTGTACCCCTCGATCGTGGAAGGGATCCATCCCGAGGACGTTTACAACGCTGATGAGAGTGCGCTATTCTATAAAGCGATCCCCTCTGGCACATTGGCGTTGTCAGGGTCCAAGCCTACAGGTGGGAAAGTTTCGAAAGATCGACTTACAGTACTGTTTGTGACGAACTTGACCGGATCGGATAAGAAAATGTTCGCAATCGGGAAATTCAAAAATCCACGTTGCTTTTCTCGAGGCACTCCACCCGTTCCCTACTACAGTAGCGTGAACGCATGGATGACACAATGGATTTGGTCAGAGATACTCCGGAAATGGAATCGACAGCTGGGTGACCGCAAAATTCTCCTCTTCTGCGACAATGCAAGCTGCCACAAACTTGATGCATCATTAGTCCTGGAAAACATACGGATTGTTTTCATGCCGCCGAATACAACGTCGTTAATTCAGCCTCTGGACCAAGGCATCATCCGATCCGCGAAAGCTCACTACCGCACCCAGATCATGCGAATGATCCTCAGTGATTTGGCGGCAGGAAAGAACATGGAGTCATCGGTCAAGTCGATCGACGTTCTTCAGGGTCTTCATTTGCTGAAGCGCTCATGGTGTTCAGTCACGGCGACGACAATTCAAAACTGCTTCCGGAAGGCCAAGTTCAGCACAACGAGGATTCCGGGTATGAAGAGACCCAGGATGAATTTGGAAACGAGGTTACCGCCCCGGAGGGCATGACCGATGAGCAGTTTGCAGCCTTCGTTGATATGGATGACGACGCTGAATGTTTCGGAATGCTAAGTGATCCGGAGATCTGTGAAGCCGTCACGCAGTTGAATGCGGGCCCAACCGAAGAAGGACAGCTCCGTGAAATGGAAGCCGAGGAAGAACCCTTCGTTCCGCGAGTCGCGACAGCAGATGTTCTTCAAGCGTTGTCCGTTGTCAGGAGATTCATGGAAGAGAACGTGGAGGTCCCTGAAGAGTTTCATGCCGTTGAGAGCATGATTCAGAACGAAATTCTCAAGATGCGCGTTCAGAGCAGGATAACAGATTTCTTCCAGTAGATGCCCGCGTCTCGATCTCGAAATATATAACAAATAAGGGAACTGCGGATAAAGTGCTACATAATATAATCAAATAAACTGGAATATTGTGCTCCAGACGAAATGTTTCATCTCTTGGACGCTAGTGATCACATTCACAATGCAAACCGTCGAATTAACGGAAAACGAGTTCACCTCGGTTATAAGAGAAAAACCGCGTATAAGAGACTTTTTTCGATTTCCCGAGCAGTCTCTTATAAGCGTGGTCGACTGTATACAGTCAAACATTATCTATTTTCTTCGCTAGGCGTCAATCTCATACAGCTTGTTCTCAACATCGTTTTCTTCTACTGCGCAGTCCAAACGCGCCGTCAGGCTTCTCGTTACAATCGTCTCCCAGACGATTTAATTCATCATTCACCTCCTCAATCACCTATCGACGAACCAATCCTGACTTAATATTAACATTATAATCCATTCCAGAAGATCAATCATCACTGGATGATAACTACACAACCCAATCATCAATCCTTCCCGTCTAACCTACGTGACTTTGCCTTCACAGATCTCAAACCATCCATATCACTATGAGCTACCATAGGTAATTCCCGTGACCTCCCCAGTTTTTTCTCTACCCATAAACTAAAGACCAAAAAGAAAAAAAAGAAAGAAGAAGTTTTTTTTCTGCACTCAGCAAACACTTTACATACCGTTTATTGCATCAAGGAAAAATGTACATTTTTTTTTTTCACTCGCGCCGTTCAAGCTTCAACATAACACCGGAATCCTGCGCACCGCGCAAATTGAAAACTCTTCACCTCAATCGCAACGATGCGTGTAGGTCTCGTGAACCGCGTCGCATTCAACAGGACGCACATGCTTCTTTCTTCAGAAAAGCAAACACTTCCGACAGGAGTTCCATATTCACATCCGGAATCCCTGAGCGAGAGGGGAACTTTTTTTTGCCCCGGCCCAGGCCGGGGAACAACGGGCACGATTGGCCCCGAAGGGCCCGATGAGTTCCTATCCGCTTCCGGAACCAATGAGATGGTCACCTCGAAGGTAACCGTCGCACTAACGGCGATCACCAAAAGGAAGGCAACGCCAATCACGGCCACACACCATCCTCGATGTTGTCCTGCGCCAAATCCGTCTTCTGAGCTGTCGCTTCGCGATGAGTCCTCCACCATGTCTTGTAACTCGAAAGCTTCGTTGCTTGACTCCATCGAAGAAGACTCTCCAGAGCCTGGAACCGACCTTGGACTTCCGTTCTCGCAGTCACTCCTCACTTCCTGAAGTTCGTCCCGAAGTTCCACCAAATCGGGCACCACAACCACTTCGTCGAAGTCCGCGCGATCACTGCGCGATGCGCTCCGGAGCTTTATGGGCGACCGAATCAAACCCATCTTCCTCCACTTGAATCTGACCAATCAGAACAATCGAAACTGTGTCCACTCGATTCGCTAATTCAAGGCGTTGTGCCCGATCTAAACTTCTCATCCCCTTAAGTAAACCTTTTCGTCAACGGTTTTCTCGGTGCAGTTCTCTCCACTGCAGCTGCGCCTCAATGGCGGACTCCGGCGCGAGGGGGAGAGAGCACAGACATCCAGCACTCCGCGCCGAACCCCGATTTTTGGCGCCTTGCAGAACCAAACGCTCTGGCGTTAGGAGACATGTTCAACCATAAACAGACATGTCCCATCATGGATCGCGTGTTTTACGACACTCTTCAGAAATACCGATGATCACCAGATCTGATTCGGAATCTCAATCTCTCCGGCTAGAAGCCGAACCCCGAAACCATCTTGAACCCGAGCGATCATCAATTCAACCGTCCTATCAACACGAATCACGAGGGAAGCATCGAGTGTCAACGAAGGATTTTTATTCAACATGTATATAGGTACTTCCATATATCCATACTTATGAAAAATATCTGAATCCTCACAGTCTTCACTATCAGAGGGACTGTTGAACTGAGCCACGGCCAGTTTCTGAACAAGATAGAGAAGACTGCGATCTCTGAGGAATGTACGGAACCCGAGACCGCCACTCTGGCGCCAGCCGAACACAATCTCGGATCCGTACGAAACTAGGCATCTTGCATTGTGACAAGACACCGGCTCCAGCTGAGCCAATACCGAGTACTGTTCCGTACATCGGACCACATGCTGACAATAGAATCGTATAGGTACGGGGAGGTCCGACTGTACCCAGAATGGGGGAGTGCTCTAGGCACTCACCCGAAACCCTTATAAGCTTCCGTATCTCCAATAAACTTTTCACTGTGTGTATGACCAACTGCTTGGTGTCGTCACTCTGCTTGCCGGTGCATGAACTTGTGAGGGAGCTGTTCACGAAATCTACAACTCCAACAGTTGTGACTATGAGGGGTGGTGCCCGATTTGAGCGGAGATTCCGCTCAAATGGTTGCATTCGATTTGAGCGGAGGGCTTTGAGCGGAGAACCGATCTGGCTCCGCTCAAATGGGGCAAAACCCCCAGTCATAGCCATAACTATGACCACGACTATGCCCTAGTCATATTCATAACTATGACTATGATCCTAGTCATAATCATAGTTATAGCTGGAGACCGTGCCTTCATGCACTAAAAAGAACGAAATTATGCATGCAAATATGCGCTCAAAAAGGTCAGAATATGCGGTGAAAAACTGAAAATATGCACTGCTCGGATGAACCATATGCAGCCTTCATTCGAGGGATACCAGCTCTAGGTTCGCGGAAGCTTGTTTCTTCGGCAGGAATGAACTATAGCGCGAAAAACGAATGAAGAAGCGATTACTGGTTACAAAGCACGACAACAACCTGTCTCGAATTCTCGAGAGTCAACTTATGTCTGCGATCACTTTGTGTGTTTTTGAGGACTGATGTGAGAGGGTCCTCTCAGCATCAACCGAAGTGATCGGTGCACATTTGAATGATGCGAGTTCAATCGCATCAAAACCGAGATCGGTTTCGGTCATCGGACGGCATATCCGCTACGCCTGTGCGTTTGTCGAAATCGGTATTGCACAGAAGAACCATCTCGCATTTCTTCCGCAATCGCTCCCCTTGGGAACCGGGTGTGTCCCTCAGGTTTTCCACCAGCTCATTGCAAACGGCTGAACTTTCATAGAGAGGCATGCTACGCGTTCCGAGTTTTTTAGTATCGCCGGGGAGAAGCCCGAAATGAGATGGCAACCAACAGACGTTTTTCTTGAAGGTAAAGGACAGAACTTGACTTGGGGAGCCCTATGGGAGACGTTCCACGGGCGCTTGATTTCGGGTCACTTCCATGAAAAACCACGATTTATGCTCAAATGCTCGTTTTATGCATTCGGGCCAGAAAAGTGCCAAAATATGCATTCTTATGCAATATATGCATTTTGCATGAAGGTTTCGTCCGGTTTCTGTCCGGAATTTTTTTTCGGCCTTATGTAGTTCACGAAGGAGCCATTCTCAGTTGTGTTGAGCTCGCTTATCACCAATCGTACTTTGTCGGATTTGGATAGAGCTTTACCTTCGGACTCGAGAATCGGCGAGTATCGGTCGTACCACTTCTCGAACGTGTGGCCTTTTTCTGCATTGAAGGTGAAACGTGGAATCCTTGTGTTGAGGTGGTCCATTATCGTGTGTCCGGAGATGCTGTTGGGCTGTTTCGAAACTTCGCCAAGAGCCTGTTTTACTGCTGCGACCACGATACGTTGCACGTCTTCTTCAGTAAAGTTCGCCATCTTTTCACGTTGCACGAGTTTTTTCTTCGATGCTTCGTTGACGAATCACTTGAGAAGAATGTTCTTCAGCACTCCACTGTCGTCCTGTAAGTTTTTTGGAAATCCTCGTCGCCACTGTCATGTTTTCATGTACTACTCTAGAAGGAGAGCGATGTTTTGTGGTGGGAGGTCGATCACACACTGCCGATTTCATGTTTATTCTTTGCTTTTACGTCTGCTCCTTTTCTAAGGCTTCGGGGATCGATATCAGGTGATGATGCTCGGCGCGAACTATGCAAGATGCAAAAAGCGGCACGTGCGGTGCAGAACCGTGCGGGGAGCGATCCGCTCCGGGCGACACTCCCTAGGGTACGGCATTTTACTGATTTCCCGGATTTTTCGAAGCCCAGCCAGGGTAGCATCTCGGCAGGGTTTGCCACTGTGCTTGTCAGGTATTCGCAAGATCTGAGACTTCAGCATCGTTTTTCGTCCTGGACTCAGGCCCAAGATGAATCGAACGTGATAGTCGGGAGTGCCGAGAGGAAATCAAATGTGTTAACCACCCCGTATACAGTTGCTTAGCGAACTCCATGGGTTTACGATCGGTATACTGAGAAAACACCGAATGCCATTTCAACCCCAACTTGATTGCACTGCAACCCGCTCCACAGGGAGCAGTCACGACGTCTTCTCACTTCGACATCCAATCGAATCGCTATGTGCTAAGCGATTATTTTCGACGAGCACGATGAGAGCGGTCTCCTTCACTTGCAATCTTCCATAGAATCGCTTGCATAGCATGCATCGATCAGCTCAATGCTGCGGAACACGGTCTTGATAGCAACTCTGTTTACGGAGCCCATGGATTGAATGGTGTTGAAATTACTTATTCTGGTGGTCTTCCACGGCATATGCGTAGGATACTATCGTAGGTGTATACAGACACGTATTTCTGGATACGTGGGAGACACGTGGGATACACGTGGGATACACGTGGGATACTAGTGGGATGTATACCCTTTCCTCGCATAATATTCAAATACTATATAAGCATACATAGCAGCGATAATAAATACTGGGTACTGCTTCTGTGAACAACAAGCCTCTTTATTCAGTGCTAGTGGTCTCCGAAATCTCAACACGTTATCAGAGCACGAGTTTCGCCCTACCGACAGGAAAACGTAAGTTTGAATCTCAAACTCTAAGCAAGTAGCGAATTCATCGCAATCATGAGCTCGGATGATTCTCTGGCAAAGCAAGTTGCTTGTCCAGTCATACTCGATGAGTATGGCCAGAACTTCATCAGTTGGAAGCAAATGATGCCCCTGTATCTGCAAAGTAACAAAGACGTATGGGCGATTATCCAAGGAACTCTTGTGATGCCCGAGCCGGATGAAGGTAAAACAGAACTGTCCGATGCGCAGAAGAAAGTGAAGGAAAGATACGAAACAGCGAATTTAAAAGGCAAACAAATCTTATTCGCATCAATTCATAAAAATCTGATCCCTCAAATGTTCTACGAGGAAACTGAAACCATCAGTGTCCTCGAGGCCTGGACTCGACTGAAGAAAGGCCTAGACAAAAATTTGGCATTGCGAAAAAGCACAGCGATCTCGAGATTCATGAATTTCAAATTCCTAAAGAATAAGACAATCAATGAGAACCTTCAACACTTCACCATTCTGACGCATAGTCTCAAAGAGGCTGGATGCAAAAATGGACAATGAAGTTCTGACCGAAATCTTATTGAACTCTCTACCAATGAATTGGGAGCCTATCAGAATGGGCAGGGCCGCAAGGGCAGCCAATGACAAGGCATTGACCACATTGTTGGAAGTTATCAAAGCCGAAGGCCATCGGCTTGAACCCGGCAGAAGCGTCGATAAAGCCACAGTGCTTTTCTCGCAGATGAAAATTGACGGTAACAAACCGCAGAGAGGCTTTCATCCAAGGTCATTCAATCAACAACGCTACAAGCATCAGAAGAGGTCACAGAATCAGGAGCAACGAAGACA
Source organism: Neoseiulus californicus (assembly GCA_028455905.1). Taxonomy (NCBI): domain Eukaryota; kingdom Metazoa; phylum Arthropoda; class Arachnida; order Mesostigmata; family Phytoseiidae; genus Neoseiulus; species Neoseiulus californicus. The sequence continues at coordinate 288,004 of JAMQGS010000015.1, forward strand.
TGGCAGACGGAATGAACCGAGATGCTATAATTGCGGAGCAAGAGGACATATGAAAAGTCAGTGCCGCAAGCCAAGGAGGAACCAAGGTCCATCAAGAGCTTTCCAAGCGAGGCCTCAATGATGGAAGGTCAGGTTCTCTTCGCTCAGTGGCGTCTCGATCAGGCTCTCCAAAACGATCCTTCGCTCTCGATCCTGTGGTCACTAGCACTAGATCAAAGAAGACAAGCAGTTGCAATGCGTACAAAGCGGGAGCAGTTGCTCGTGCAGAGGTTTCCCTTGCACTGGTCTTCAACTCGGTACCACCGCATGTTTATTGGGTGCCTTATATATCTTCCAGCTAGCCACTGTCTCAGGGGTGTCAATCAGTGTACAGAAAAGTCTGGCACAACACCAGCGGAACAATAGGCGATTACCGCACACAGAAGAAAACACTGTGATTACGAGAACAATGGAAACACTGAAAGTAAAATGGGATGGTCATCTTCCGAAAGTAATTTGAAGTGACCTTGGTGCTGAAAAACTGTTGACGAAAATAACAATCACAGAATATCTTGGACGATATTCAACAATCTCCCCCGTTTTCTAGACAGCTTTTCTTTTGAACATTTGGGATAATTGCCTTCACCCTACCTAACAAAAATGTGGGTATCAATACGTGCGTCTTGGAACGCGCAGGTGATGCGCTTCTCCCCTCTGCTGCTCGATTCACTCATAGTCTCGATAGCAAGATGCCAGATGTGGGTCATCCAGCCAGTCGTCTTCTTCGTCGACGTCGTAATAGTAATCCGAGTCGTCGTCACTTGAACTTGATAGGATCACTGTGTTGTCATCGGAGTCGCTGTCCTCAATAACGATCGGTTCGCTTGTGCTCGGATTTACTTCCTCATCTATGATGATGGGGTTTTCTCTTGTCGTTGCTGTCTCCTCCTCGATGATGATTGGTTCATCACTCACCAGCGTCCCTGGGGCCCTCTTCAGTCCCGGGACTGGTGTACCCCTCTCCATGTCGAATTCAGCATCCAGGGATTTTACCGATGGCATGTTTTTAATTTCATTCATTCTGTGAAGAAATGAACCTGGCTTTGCAGCCAGCATTTTTTCTTTTAGTTCCTGACTGTGTTTCAGTCGGGCCTCAATGATCTCCGGACTGTTTCGTTTGGCAACAGTCATTTCCTGGGCTAGCCGGATCCACTTGGAGCGCTGCTCCAAGTTCAGGGACGGCCAGAAGCCATCCACTATTTGTTGAGCTTGGAATTTGTTTATTCCAGCATCCTTGGCGTATGTTGTTACACATGCCCAGTACGGAGAGACTCTGTTTCCTCGTCCCATGCTTCTGCAATGGTATTGGTTTCGTTAGACGGGTCAACATTAAAGAACGCTTGGAGGTGCGATGGTTGAAATCGGATATTTTTCTGTTGAGTTTGGCTTCGAGGAATTTTTCAGGTCAACGGATGTGCATGAACATCCAGAGATCCAAACTCTCTCTATGGGAAAGAGTTTCTCGAAAGTTTGATCCAATTGATTTCAACGAACTCCAATTCACTCCGTCTGAGATGTCTGGTGTTATCCGACGTGGCCAGTGGATCAAACCTAAGAGGCCTGATTTTTCAAGACCTGAGTTCAGAGAGTATAGGATGAATAATCCTAATAGTGACAGTTCTGCGGAAATCTTTAACATGTCCGCCGTTGGCCGCGCTCTTAATGAGGCGGCCCAGCAACCGTCGACTCCTGCGAGGGGCAGGAGATATGGTTGGCCCCTGTTCGGAAAGTTCCGAACTGTCTGCATCACAGCTACTGTGTTCGTAGCCTTAATCGGAGTCGCCGTTGGAACCGGTAAGTTTGCTTTGAATTGTAGTCAGCAGTGATTGAGTCCTGACAGATTATGTTCCAGTGTGTCTTGAGTGAGTCTTGATAGTGACTTCTGGAATTTCTTTCAGGCCTTTTGCTCCACTGGAGCTTATCTCTGGTTCCAACAGGCGGAAGTCCGATGCTCATGAAGGCGGAGGAGCCCACGGAGGTACTGGAGGAGTTCTCTGTGGTGAGCGACGCTGCGGTCGCCATCGGGAGCACGTTAAGTGCTCCAAACATTGAGGAGGAGTCCACCGGTGCAGTGGTGGATATTCAGTTGTCGTCGTACCTCTGCCGTAGTATCGGCAGAGGCTACATGTGCTTTTCCGCAGATGCGGGTGTCTGCGTGTGGGGATCGGGGAGGATTCCCGAACACGGCTTTGTTCGTGCTCGTCCTTCGGGACGGGACACATCAATTCAGTTTTGTGTAGATAAAATGCAGTTTCGTGTAATAAACTGATTTTTGATGTTTTGTGTTTGAGTGAGTGAGTTCTTCTTTGATGAGCGCAGAGGAGAAGTAGTTCCATTATTCTTCTATGTCCTGAACTGTCTCCTGGTAAACTTCTCGATTAGACTGACCAGGTAGAAGTTCGTATCTTCTATTTCTAATATTCTTAACAGTCAATGATATTACTCTTAGAACGATGTACGCCATCGTTAGGCAGGACATAGCAATTGACGCGATCTTCCACTTTAAGCACTCGTCAGATTTTCTGGGAGTTGGGTGATGCTTATGCTTTTCGAAATCAGGCCAGATGTCGCCTCCACCCAACGGAGGCGCGTTCGGCCGCAGACAGACTTCCGTTGGAGATGCGTTTTCTTCACAAACGCCTTCCGATACAGTACATCGGTTTACGAAGTAGTCTGGATTAATTTCGACAATCGTGCAACTTGCATTGTAATGAATGCAGTCTGGGTTACAGTCGGAGTATTTGAAGAAGGGGCATGCAGGTTTGGTTAGTAGAATCAGGATGATAATTACGAGCATGGTTTTAGACCACATAGCTCCCTGATTCTTCGGAACACAACCTTAATTAAAGGCTTCGTTAAAATGTCGGCGGCTTGGTTATTTGTCGAGGTATGGGTCAGCTCAATCTCTCCCCTTTCAACTAATTCTTTGATGAAATGATATCGAATTGAGATATGTTTAGTTCTCTTGTGAAATTGAGAGTTCTTGATCAGTTGAATCGTTGAGAGATTGTCGATCTGTAGAACGGGAGTCACCGGATGACCCAATTCACTCAGTAACTGTTTCAGCCAGAGAGCCGACTTGCATGCGGAACACGCGCTTACTAGCTCAGCTTCGCACGAGCTCAGCGTCGTGTGTGGTTGGCGGGAGCTTCCCCAGAGTATGGCTCCCCCGTAACGTTTGAATATTTCTCCGCTGGTTGATCTCCTTGTTTCAACGTCACCTGCGAAATCCGAGTCACAAAATGCTTGAAATTCTAGAGCATTGTTGCCTCCAAAGTGGATTCCGTAGTTCGAGGTGTCTTTCAAATATTTCAACACTCTCAACGCAGCAGTCCAGTGTTTCTTCGTGTACTTGTCGAGATATCTTGACAAGTAGCCCACGGCGAAGGAAATGTCGAATCTTGTACAGACGGACAGATACATTAGAGATCCTATGATTTGTCTGTACGGGTATTCTTGATCCGTTTCCTCGCTCGTAGTATCCGAATAGATAGCATTGTCCATCGGCGTAGCCACTGGTTTACTGTTGCTCATACCAAATCTCTCGATTACCTCAAGAGCGTACTTTTGTTGGAACATACAGATGCCTCCCTCGGGAGTACGTCTGAACTGTATGCCGAGAAAGTACGAGAGGGGTTGGTATGTTATCTCAAGTTTCTCTTGAAGCCGCTTTATGGATTGTTCGATAATTTCCTTTGAACTTCCAGCCACCAAAACGTCATCGACGTATACGCAGAAAATGAGACGATCCTTGCCATTACTCATAAAAATGCAAGGGTCAGCTTTTGACTGAACACAATTCTGAGCCAGGAGTAACTCCTTCATTTTCTCGTGGAACATTTTCGGTGACTGTTTCAATCCGTACAAGGCTTTCTTGAGTCTGCATACTTTATTCTTTCCGACTTCGAAACCAGGCGGTTGTGTCATGTAAACCGTCTCATGAAGATCTGCACAGAGAAACGCAGTCTTCACATCAAACTGGTATAGCTCAAGCTTTTCTTCAGCTGCTATACTCAGGATTACTCTTAGACTATCGAACCGTACAACTGGGCAGAATATTTCGTTGTAATGAATTCCCTTTTGTTGAGAGTAGCCCTTGGCCACAAGTCGAGCTTTGTATCTAGACAGGGAACCGGTTTCTGATGTCTTGATCCGGTAGAGCCATCGGCAACCAACAGGTTTCTGTGATGGCATCGGATCGACCCATTCCCAGGTTCCCATGTCCATGAGAGACTTCATCTCAGCCTCCATCGCATTCTTCCAATGTTCTCTGTCCGGCGATTCCATAGCTTCTTCGTAGCTCTGTGGCTCGATCAACAATTGACCGCCATCGCTGTTTGTTTGTACAAGGCTAGCTTCATAGCGTTCAGGTCTTTTTAGCTTGGTTCGATCTCTAAGAACTCTGGTGTTCGATTCGTCAGTTCCAAGCACGGCTGCTGGTTCATTGACACTAGCAGCTTGTACATCAGATGATTCATCTGGTACAGACGGATTATTTTCATCCGTTGGATCGTCTACTTCGATGAGCTCTTCCTGTTCTTCCGTTGACGTAAAGATTCCCAATTTTGGGAACACTACATTTTTCGACACTCGAATAGCATTGTTATCTGGATTCCATACCTTATAGCCTCTGCCTTGATCAACGTAGCCAACGAGCACTGCTAGCACACCTCGGTTGTCAAGTTTCCTACGATTTGGAACTTCATTGAGCACAAAGCACTTGGTTCCAATAGGATGCAGTCTGGCTAGGTAGGGTTTCCTTTTAAGCAAGGTTTCATAAGCAGATAACTGGGTTTCTTCACAAATGGTCACCATATTGAGAATCTTAGCACAGCTAGAGATTATTTCGGCCCAGAGAAATTTTGGTAGATTTGTTTCGATAAGAATGGTTCTGGTGAGATCTAACAGCGTTCTGTTCAAACGCTCCGCTACCCCATTCTGCTCCGCTGTATACGCACAGCTGAACGTCTGGGTTGCGCCGATATCTGCCAGCATCTTTCTCACTTTTTCATTTTTGAATTCTGAACCTTGATCTGAATGGAATTGCTTTATATCGTGACCAACATTGTTTCGAAACCACGCAATGAATTGCTGTATCAAGTCGGGGGTTTGATCTTTCGTCTTGAGGAAGTACACTTTTCTGAACTTGCTGAACTCATCGCTGATAGTCAGGAAGTGCTTGGAGCCTCCCAAAGACTTTTCAGATAGACTACACAGGTCAGCACTTACATAACCTGCGGACCGAGCTTTCGACCGTTTAGGTCGAGATCTGTATGAGGCCCGATGCTGTTTGCCTTGAATACAGGCTTCACAAGCATCCATGTCGTCCTGGTATTTGATGCCTTCACGAGCTAGAATGGTTTTAATCTTTTCTTTTCCGATATGCGCTAGCGACTTGTGGGCGAGCATCAGGCTCAAGCTTCCACGTGCTCCTTGACTTACGTCTAATGCGAAGCACTCACCATTCTTTTGACCCATATCCACCTCTGGGATATTAGCTCTCAGCACAAATAAATCGTTGATCCGGTCGGCCGTAATATTTACGTTTTCATTAGACACGTGTAAACCGGTCGCATCAATGGATACTTTGTATCCGTCGTCAGTGAGTTTGCTGACTGAAATGAGGTTCCTTCTCATACGTTTAACGTAGAGGACCTCCTTGAGCTCAAGAATACTGGTATGATCATTGCTGTGAACAGCCAAATGAACGGTGCCCGTTCCCCCTGCCTGCAGAGTTCCGGTACCACCGAGTCTGACTTCCCGGGGGTTCACAAACTTTTCATACGAGACAAACCAACGTTTGTCAAATACTATGTGGTGACTCGAGCCAGAGTCAGCCACGAACTCATATTCATCTTTTCCGTGGTCGTTGCTGCAGAGGGCCAGTAACGCTTCAACGTTATTAACAGCAGCCTTCTTCCGGTTATTCTTTTTCGGCTTAGATCGGCATTGCCACTTCGTGTGACCCTTTTGGCCGCAGTTGTAACAAGTTACTACGGTTTCCTGATTGGTCACATGAGTGTCTTGTCTGCGATTCCAATTTGATCGCTTAGACTTGCCGGTACTTCTATTAAATCGGTTCTGGCGAAAGCCGCGTTTTTGAATCTTCATTCGCGAGAAAAGGGCTTCGGTTTGATTCACATCAGAACCAGCCTCTTTTCGCCTGTTAGATTCAGCAATGATCAACTCATAGAGGCTTGAGGGGAGTATGGCAGATTCTTCTCTTGCTCCCCAAGCTAGTTTCAATCCCTCCCAGCTGGACGGTAGGCTGCCTACCAATTTTGCACATTTCATCGTTTTATCAATCGTGGTTCCCTGCTCTTCGAGTTTGAAAATGATCTGCTTGAAACGATTCAGGTTTTGCTCTACAGAATCAGATGCGATGTATTTGTAATTGGTGAAGTTTGTCATTGCTTGCTGCTTTAGAATACCGCTTTGACCAATGAACGATTTCTGAATGGATTTCCAAATAGTAGAAGCTGATTGAGCAGAGACCGTACCATAAAATTGATTGAGAACGATATTGGGATGGATTGCGCTTATGAGGATCAGCTTTGCCATTTCATCACCGATTTTGAAGTTCTTGGATTTCTGGGACGTTTTATCTTCGTCTGGAGTTAAAGTACCGCTGGTTGCCTCCCAGGCATACTGTTCTCCGCGTAGGAGGAACTCCATCACGGTTTTCCAAGACAGATAATTCGAACCATCCTCAAGTAGAATTTCGGGGCTCTTTCCACGGGGACGACCAAGTAGAGGTACAGGACTTTCTTTCACGGTTGCATCGGGGGATTGGCTCGCAGCTGGCGCTGGATCCGCTCCAACACCCGATGCTCCCTTGTTGTCCGGCATAGTGACCTCAACGGGGTCTGACAGGATGTCTAGAAGTTTGGCGAACAGGTTACTTACGTTTTAGTGAGCTGATTAAGACAAAGTCGTCGTGCTGATAACGCTGATGGAAGGTCAGGTTCTCTTCGCTCAGTGGCGTCTCGATCAGGCTCTCCAAAACGATCCTTCGCTCTCGATCCTGTGGTCACTAGCACTAGATCAAAGAAGACAAGCAGTTGCAATGCGTACAAAGCGGGAGCAGTTGCTCGTGCAGAGGTTTCCCTTGCACTGGTCTTCAACTCGGTACCACCGCATGTTTATTGGGTGCCTTATATATCTTCCAGCTAGCCACTGTCTCAGTGGTGTCAATCAGTGTACAGAAAAGTCTGGCACAACACCAGCGGAACAATAGGCGATTACCGCACACAGAAGAAAACACTGTGATTACGAGAACAATGGAAACACTGAAAGTAAAATGGGATGGTCATCTTCCGAAAGTAATTTGAAGTGACCTTGGTGCTGAAAAACTGTTGACGGAAATAACAATCACAGAATATCTTGGACGATATTCAACACTCAACCCAGGGCAAACGTTGCCGAGTCAGACTTGACGACCAGACAGTGAATCTGGAACTAAAAGATGCTCTCCTTGTGCCGAAAATCCGGAAGAATCTTATATCCGTTGGAAAGTTAACAGAAGATGACTATGAAGTCACGTTCCAAAAGGATGAGCTCACAATCAACAAGGATAATGTATGCATACCAGTGCCGAAAATCAACGGCCTGTACCAGATAAACGTAATGGAAACAGATCCCCAGGACAACCAGGAAGATCCTGAGTTGAGGGACAACGAAGCAATTGCAGCTCCATTGGAGTGCGTCAGTCTCAATGCTACTGGCGTCACCGGTAAAAGAAAAATGGAGGAACATGACGAAATAAGCTTAAGAAAGGTTCATGAGCTACTGGCTCACATCAACAAAACCTCGATCAAGAGATTCTTGGAATTACAGAATATTCCCTATGAGGATGATCTGGACAATTGCGAAAAATGCATTTCAGCAAAGCAAACAAAGATGTCGGATCACAGCAAACCAAGAGAATCGGAAGCTTCAGAGCCAGGTACTGTTGTTGCAGACCTGTGCAGTCCCGCGACGGAATCGATCGGGAATCATCGACACTTCCTGCTGATCACAGATGAATTTTCAAAGTTCAGGAAAGTGTATTTTCTCAAAACAAAAGATGAAGCAATCAAATGCATTGATCACTATGTAAAGTGGTATCGGAACCTGATTGGACAAGATATAAAGCGGTTCCACTCTGATGGAGGCCGCGAGTTCCGAAATAAGAAGATCGAGAGAATTATGAATAGCATTGGAGCAGAACAAACATTTAGTTCACGATATCGTCCCGAACAGAACGGCCAATCTGAACGTGGTATCAGAACAATCGAGAATCTTGTCAGAGCTATACTCATAAGCTCGGGAATGGAAAGCAAGAAATACATATGGGCAGAATGCGTGAACTACTGTGTGGACATTTTGAATGCAACAACGATTGTTGCGGATACGAACCGTACGGCATATGAAATCTTCTATAAGAAGAAACCGTACTTTGGCAAGCTACAGCCCTTTGGTGCCCAATGCTATGTCCACAGTCAAAAGGCTAAACTGAAGAAATTTGAGCGACGAAGTTCGCCAGGATATTTGGTCGGTTATTCAAACCACGGTCTCGGCTACAGAGTCTTGTTCCCGGAAACACGGACGATTGTTCAGTCCAAAGATGTAACGTTTCTCCAGAAACCCCTCCTTCGAGATGTGGCCGAATTGCAAGGCACATCTTCAAACGATAAAGACGACTCACAGAACGATAGCCGAGAACCGAAGGAAACGAACAAGAAAAATCTTCCAGAGGAAGATCGCGAGACAAGAAATCATCATGTTCTGCCCGCAACATTCGAAGCAGAGGCAAATCTCTCTGAGTGGGGCAGACAAAGGAACAATGAATACGAAGAGGAAGAAATGATGGACCCTCCAGGACAGCGGGATCCACTCACGTATTCTGAAGCCATGAAAAGTCCAGAAAGGAAATTCTGGAAAGCGGCGATTGACGACGAACTCCTTTCGATGAGCCAAATGAATGTTTGGCAGGAAGCTGAATTACCAGCCGGCAAGAAAGCCCTCGATTCGAAATGGATTTTCCGTTTAAAAGTCAACCCTCAAGATAAGACGTAGATTGAACGTAGGCAACCATTGAGGCAGGCTAAGTTGAAACCCAGTACATTTAAATATCCGAAGTAGAGCTGCCGAGGACGTCAGCTGTAGGTAGCGTGGCCGAGCATAGGTCGAGAGAAAGGGAGACCAATTCATAACAGTGATAAGAGCGGGAAATGCGAAACAGATAGGGAGACGATTGGAAAACGAGAGCGCAAACCGCCAGGGGGCGCGGAGAAGATAAAAGCGCAGGAAGTGAATTGCAGAAGCCTTTTTGATCAGAACATCAGAAATGGAAGGTTGCAGCACGATGAACCGTTGCACAGCATGTGGACGCACAGGGCACGTGGCGTCAGCGGAAGCGTGCCTCGCAAAAACGGCCCGGTGCTTTGGTTGTGGAGTGGTAGGTCAATACGACGGAGCTTTCAGTAGTGGCCGCCAGGAAGAACTCGCGAGGGTAACGGAAGAAGTGGCAACGGGCCCAACCGAGGGAGGTCGCCTGGAAGAGCTCGCGAGAGGAACGGGGGATGTGGCAACGGGGACGGCCGAGGGAGGCCGAGAGGAGATCGTGTTGGCGCGGATCCTGGAGGAGTTGACATGCAGAATCTGCTGTACGACGATGAAGGCCCGTATTTGGTCTTGCAGAAACGGCCACGTGTTGTGCGACAACTGCAAGCAGCGCACCGAGGAATGCCCGGAGTGCCGAACTTCATGGTCGGGCGCGGTGCGCGGCTTCGCGCTGGAACGAATGGCGGCACTCTTCGAGATGGAGTGTGTTAATGCGGAGCGCGGCTGCACTTCGAATGAGACTGGCGAGTCTTGTCGGGCATGAGTCCACGTGCGAATGGCGAGAAGAAGCGTGCCCGGCTAATCACCAAGTCCGATGCCCGTGGAAGGGTGCTCGCGCCCGGATCGAGGAGCACCTCCGGGAGCAACACCGCGGCATGTTCATCAGAAGCGGAGAAGGGATCGACATGACGGCGGACATCAATCGCCAGGGGCTGTGGTCGGCCCGGAGGATCTGGTCCCAGGAGGGGGTGTATGCGCACCTTGTGGTGAGAAGCCGACAGGAGCTTGGCGAGTGGGGAATCCACCTGGTGGACCAGGTGGAGGACGGCGTGGCTGACTTCGAAAGCCGGATTCGGGTGCAGACCCGTGGGGCCCGAATCAGATGGGAAGAACAAGCCCCACAGGTCAGCGAGGCGGCGGCCGACCTATTCCAAGAAGGTTACGGCATAATGTTCCGAGGAACGGGACTTAGACGTATCCTCGATGGAGGGACGATGACTGTTTTTGTATATGTGCGCAGAGCCCAGCGACAATGAGCTCGGAGTCGCACAATCAAGTCGGAAAAATCCACGTTGGCCATCACAAAAATCGACCAGGCCACCCGTGACGGAAGATCATTTATGGGATCCTCAGAGATTCCCCGGCACTTCATCGACCACGACTCTACAGCTGGACACAAGCGATGTCGTTCCCATGTATTCAACGAGGAACCCGCGACTACGGCCGTCACGAAGACCAAGCAGCAGCAGTACAAGCACCAGGTCGCCGCGTCGAACGTCACGAAGACCGCAAAGCAACCGCACAAGCACCAGACCACCACGTCAGACCTCGCAAAGGCCTCAACACAGCAGCACAAGCACCGGATCACCACGATTTCGAAATCCTTCGTGGATTCTCCGAAGTGCTACATTATTCAGAATGCGTTCATCCATTCGCGAGTAACGTGTTCGAATTTCCGAGCCGGACAAAAGTGTCGAAAAAGTGCTGTCCAAAGTGATCAGAATGAAGGATTCGGAGGAGAAGAAGATGATCGACCAATTCAGGACGATGCTGCAGGAAGAATTCAAAAGCTTCGAGTCGAAAATACTGCTGAAACTTCAAAGTGAAATTCAACCGATGCGAGAAGAAGTCACAGCGCTGAAGGAGGTAAACGACGTACTCAAATCCAGAATCATGCAACTTGAGTGGAAGCAGAGTAAATGCAGTGCCGAGATTCTCAACTTTCCGACGGAACCGCCGCTGGAACCAGTGAAAATCATAGCGAGAATGGCGAACATTGCTGGCATCACTGGATTTCAAGATGGCGACCACTCGGTGTACCGCGCCGGAAAAATCAAAGAGACTGACGGAGTGAAAACTCAACGACTGGTGGTCGAATTTGCGACGGAACGAGACTGTGATAACTTCCTGGAGAAAATGGCGAGTTTAAGGAAGGAAAAGAAAGAGCTGAAGGCGAACCTATTCTGCACAAGAAGTCCGCAAGTACCAATCTCAGTATTCAGACTCATGCCTAAGGAAATGAAACAACTTAAATGGCTGGCTTCTCAGAAGAAGGCGGCGATCAACTGGGAATTCTGCTGGGTCGACAAGTCTGGAAAAATCCTCTTGAAGAAGAACGAGACATCGAAAGCTGTATGGATCCGATCACCTGAAGACTTGGACCGTCTGAAGTAACAACTGCACATTAACTCAAGACAGCACTAATGTAATTAATTCAAAGTAGGTAAAATGAGGCCGGTCTCGGAGTTCGGATATTCCCGTCCACGAGAGAGTGGAACCGTTTGCAACTTGGGGGGAGGAGCAACGGGGGTGACTGTATTAGACTTAAGGTTCAATTGATCAATATAAGAAGTATTCGGCAAAACCTGGATAAGTTTGTAGCACTATTGGCTGACGATGATGTTGACGTTTATGTGTTCACAGAAACCTGGCTGTATCCTGAGCAAGAATGCACATGTAAAATGAATGGATATAACTCCTATTTCAAGTCGAACTCTTCGTACCGGGCCGGTGGCGTGGCATGTTTCGTCAGGCAAGATATTCCCGCCTTCCAGATAGACCTTCCGGAGAATACCAACTGTGATTGCTGCCTAGTGGAGATTAACTGTAACGGAAACCGCATCCAACTGCTGTCAATTTATCGTTCCCCGACGGCGGGAGTCTCCGACCCGAAGATGTTTGCTTGTGAGGGCGTTCCAGCCATACTGGCTAGGCTCGACAGGAAGACCGACTGTCTGATGCTTGGCGACATCAACTTCTGCTTGCTGGAGCGGAGCAGGGTTACTGAAACCTACTTGGAGAAGTGCACTGAAGAAGGCTTCGTGGTCATCAATGGGAGGACCCCGACACGAGTGGTGGGGAACAGCTCCAGCTTGATCGATCACGTGCTCTACCGACACTACGCAGGAACTGAGCATCAGCTAGCGATCAGAGATGCGAAAGACGTCAGCGATCACGAGCTCATTAGCGTTGAGATTAAATTCCATTCCCGAAGACAGCTGAGGGACCGAGGTTTCTTCAGAAAGGTTGATTTCGAAAAAGCCAGAATGACACTCGGACAGCTGAACTGGCTAGATCTCATCACCGAAGGTTCGCCGGACAGGGCATGCGAGATCCTACGTGACAAATGCGATGAAACACTCAGGATGTGTTCAACCATGCTCCGAAACACGCAGAGATTTCGCCCCCTAAAAGAATGGATCACACCCGCCCTGGTGAGATCCATCAGAGAGAGAGAGAGAGAAACTCCGCAGGAAATTCAAGAAATATGGAACTACGGCAGACAGGATCGCTTACGAGTGCTATAAAACGACACTCCACCGTGTGTTGAGGAAGACAAAGAACGACTATTACAAGAAGGAACTAGAAGAAACGGAAGGCAACCCCAGAAAAGCATGGAAGGTTATGAACACATTCTTCGCAGGGAACAGAAAACGAGACTCGCTCAGACCGGAGCTAATGCAGAGAACACCCAATGAGATCAATGAGTTTTTCGCAGAGATAGGGAAGCGAACGGTTGAACAGGCGATAGGCCGAATAGACGCGTATGCGGATCTCCCGACGCCAGTTGGCTCGTCCCTGTGTAGATTCCAGATTCCAACGACTATGGAGGTGTCACAGATCATGAAGACTCTTGCTACTGGCAAGGCCCCCGGGCCCGACGGAATCCCCTCGAGGTTGCTGAAGGACTGCCACGAAGAGCTTTCTCACCCGGTGACTACCCTAATCGCGAAGATACTTGAGGTCTCCAAATACCCGGACTGCCTGAAGCAATCGCTGCTGCACCCAATTCACAAGGGAGGAGACTACACTGATCTCACAAACTATAGACCAATATCCTTACTATCGGTACTGAACAAAGTGATCGAGAAAGTGATAGCCCATCAGCTCATCGAATACATTGAGGAGAACAACATCCTGAGTGTACACCAGTTTGGCTTCAGGAAGGGCCTCAGTTGTGAAGACGCTGCGGGAAAGCTGATCAATCATGTGACATCACTGATGGAGAGGAACCTCTGTTGTGTCGCTATCTACTGCGATGTCAGTAAAGCCTTCGATACCATCGACAGAAGAAGACTTGTCAACAAGCTGGGAAGAATGGGAGTGAGGGATAGTGCCTTGCGGCTGATCGCTTCATACCTTGCAGACAGAACACAGGTATTCGAGGCAAAGGGACACACCGGTTCTGAAGTACGATCAGACACTGGAGTACCCCAGGGCAGCGTGCTTGGACCGTTGTTCTTCATATTATACACGAATGATCTCTTTCTCAGCACTGCCCCGGCAACATGCTTCGCCTTCGCCGATGACACGGCACTTGTGCTCCAAGGGGAAAGTGCCGAGCATCTATCCACGGAGGCATCACGATGTATCACGACAGTCAACAATTGGATGAGGAAAAACGGTTTGGTGCTGAATGTAGCGAAGACAAAATGTATGTGGTTCGGGAGAAAGCCCTCCTTACACCAGCCGCTCCCTTGCGAGATTTGTGTTCATGAAGTAGGATGCTCGGGAATAGACTGTCCCTGCCCGAAGCTGGAAGCAGTAAAGAAGTACAGATATCTGGGCCTGATAATCCAAGAAGACCTCAAATTCAACGAGCATATCTCAAGGATCTGCTCAAAGGTGCGATCTGGTGTGGCGATACTAGAGAGAGTTAAACGAGTCGGGTCAACAACATTCTGTAAGCAGATCTACTATGCGCTCATTGAATCTCACATTAGGTACATGCTCTGTATATATGGTGGAACATACAAAACGACGCTAGAACCTCTGAGGAAGCTACAGAAAAGAGCCGTGAGATGTATTTGTAAGGCACCTGCCAGAGCACACACGGAACCTCTGCTCAAACAACTAGGGATACTAAACATTACCAAGCTGTATGCGCTTTGTTTGATTAGAACCTTCCACCATGAAAGCGTGATCTTAGAGAGGCCGCTACATCAGTATGGCACTAGGTTCGCGACCGCAGGAAATCTTTCCGTTCCCCGCATTAAGAAACAGTTAGGAAGAATGTCGCCGACGGCCAATTTCATCAAAGTGTTCAATGCCATGCCACAGGACTTGAAAGATCTAATTCGGGGCATATGCCCGAGTAATAAGAAACAGCGCATCAAAGGAGTTAGAAAAGCCATAGTGAGTTTAGATACCCAGTTCTTTGAAGAACTACTCAATTGAACCTTTCCATCCATCAACGCACTAAGTGAATCGGGGGCCACCTGGCCCCGACCTCCCCCTCCCCCACCTTTTTTCTATTATAGGTAGTGATTTTGGCGAACGTCTCTCAGCGCGACTGTAACACAGACCTCTGGTCTACTGCGGGCGCTATTAGATGCAATGACAAAGTACAAATAAAATTTTCCTCTTCGCAAAAAAAAATTATTCACGACAATCGACCCTCCGCATGTGGCCGCGGCTTCGCCTGGAAGCAGTACCCCAGAGCCATCATCGACCCGCTCGGTCTCATTGACCCTCGAGGAGTCGTCAACTCCGCAGACGTCGAGTGGTTATACTTCGTTGGCGACAGCGCCACTTCCGAAACCAGACCATACGACAGAGACCTCGGAAAATTCGACGATGATCTCAGTGCATCTGTCTCGAAGAACCAGAACTCCAGACCAAAAAGGAGGGTCCGGTTCGCAGACCAACTCAACCAGCCAATCGCCTATTTCTACAACTGAAAAGCCACGAAGTTGGACTCCGGAAACCAAGCCCGAAAGCGTTGTCACTAAGCCCTCGGTTACTGTTACCTTGGCCGGAGACGATACATTCGACCTGACAGTCTATGATCTCAGATGTCTTTGGCTGGACACTTCGTCTTTGTGTTACGAAAACAATGGATCGAAGTGTATTGTGTCGTTCAAAGGACGGCCAAGAGGGAAGACACTGTCTGTTCGGCTAATTGAGAATCTAAGCACCGAAAACAGGACCTTCGACGCTTATCGGAAGCGCTTTTGTGGACGTGCCAAATTTTACCAGTTAAGTTAGAGTATAATAAAATCACATGTGTGAGGAAATTGAGGAAAACTGTTTGTTTATTATAGTTCCGAACTCGTTGCTTCAGAATCCAGTCTCAAGCTTGAGTAATTTCTTCTCCTTTGATAAAACCTGACAAACAGGTAGATGAGTAAAGCCGTCGCACCCTGTCCAATCACGCTTGTGATTCCCTCAGCTATTTGAATGAAGCGAAGGCTGTTTGGCTTGGGACCGGGCGTGGTAGTTCTAGGTCTCGGACTGACTGTGGTTGGGCGAAGCGTGGTTATAGTTCCAGTAGTCGTTGTCATGCCTGTAGTGCTTGCTGGCGGGACAGTTGTGGAAGAATTTCGATGCCTATAATCGTCGTACGCAGGCCAAATAGCTTCCCCTCCCTCGACCTCCTTCCCAAATCTTAAGCACGGTATTCTGCTTGATTTCATGATCTTGCAAGTTGAGTCCTTTTCATGACATTCTTTAGTGAAATTTGTGGGGTTGACCTCTTGGATGGTGCAACTGAACTTCATCGTTACGCACTCGATCGGACAGTCGTCCGCATAGCGAAATTATCCTCTCGCGGGACGACATGTCACCAGAGCGAGAAGAACGACGGCCCACATTCTGGAAAGAGATCGAATTATTTAGGGATAGGTATTATGCCGGCCAGTTGTCTCAGCCGCATGAGCGTGACCTTGCGATTCGGCTTCGTCATAAGGTCGCTAATATTTTGATCGCTGCGTACATATTCCAAAGTCATTCTCTTATCTTCAAAGGCTTGCTTTATGAAGAAAGAGCGAACAGCGATGTGTTTGCTGTGACGATGGAAATTATCGTTCGCAATTAGATGAATCGCGCTTTGATTGTCCATGTATAAGTTCGGTATTGCAGTGTAACCTAGCTCTTCAGCAAGACGATTCAAGAACATGATGCTTTGCGCCGCTGAGGTTGCTGCTTGCAGCTCCGCTTCCGATGATGAAAGCGAGGTCGATTTCTGGAGCGTGCTGCTCCATTGAATCGGACCGTTGTTTGCCATGGCGATGCAGCCGCTTACCGAACGTCTTGTTTTCGGATATCGGGGTATCATCCGCTGGAGTAGTTTGTTGCATTCTTAGGAGCTTAGCCAAGGGGTTTTCTTTTGGAAATCGGACATGCTTTGTCGTGATGATAGTTCGGGTACCAGGAACCCAGATCCTGTACCCATACACGAGCTGACCACACCCAGTAAGATGCCCCACGAGACCCTTTGGATCAAACTTCTTTCGGCCTGGCTTTTGCTCTAGATGAGTACACTTCGTTCCGAAACTATGGATTTTTCCAAGGTACGGAGGACGCTCGTAAAATATCTCGAACGCTGTTGTGTTCGTTACTGTGACATGATTGTGATACAATTGCAGATTTCATTTGCGAACGAAAGACTTTCTGCCCAGAGTCTTTTAGGAAGACCGCTATCGATGAGCATTGTACGGGCTAGATCAACTAATATCTTGTTACTGATTTCAGAGAGGCCATTCTGGGTGGGGTCCCGCGGATTACTCTGGGGGAAGTCGCAACCGATTTCCGCGACCAGTTTCTTGACACTTTCGTTGACAAACTCTCCCCCTCGATCTGTATGCAACCTGCGGATAATCTTCCCGATAAGGTTGCGATACCATGCGGCGTAATCTCAAATGCAGTCCGGTACTTCGTCCTTCTTCTTGAGGAAGTACACCTTGCGAAATTTGGAGGACTCGTCGGTGATACACAGGAAGTGGTTGTGTCCTCCAAGTGAAGGTTCGGTGGCACTGCACACGTCGCCATGAATTACGCCTGTTTCCGTCGCTCGAGCGCTGTCGGGTCTCGTGCGAGATGGCTTCTTCTGCTGCTTTCCTTGATCGCAGGCCAAGCAGGTATCCAGATCGTCTTGATACGGGATACTGTAGCGATTCAGGAGCTTGATGACTTTATTCTTGCCAGCGTGGGCTAGAATCTCGTGAACCTCTCGAAGACTCACTCCGGTCTCGGCTACCGCCTGCAGGGCTTGTGGTTCACTGACATGGTTCGCTCTCAACGTGTTGAGCCCATGCCGTCGTCTTGCAACGACGCTGCTCCTTCCGGAGGACATGGCAATCCTGTCTTGCTTCACGACTACCTTGTAGCCATCTTGAGTGAGTTGACTGAGCGAAATGAGATTCGCATTCATTGCCGGCACAAGCAACGCGTCCCTCAGTTTCAACGTCACGATCTTGTTTCCCCGCTGGACAGCCAGAAGGGGAAGACCAGTGCCGTCGACGTTGACGACAGTGGGTTCCCCAGCCTGACCTCGCGAGTGTCCGTCGCAGGTTTAAGATCGACGAAGAAACTCTTGTCCCGCAGAATGTGGTGGGTACTTCCGGAGTTCACATGCACTTCGATCACACCACACTCGCTTCCCATTGGCATGGTATTATTGGCGTTCGCCATGAATACCTGGCTTAAATTAGCCTTTGCCTTGCCGGGCTTGGGCGCTTGCTTCTTCTTCTTTCTGCTAGACGATGCCATGTGTCCTCTTAACCCACAGTTCCAGCATTGAACGCTCGTTTCTGTCGTTCTGCTGGATGTCTGCCTATTACTGGTGCTCGACTGCTGGCGTTTTCGATAGAATGACTTCCTTCTCTGACCACGGCGCTTGGTGATATGCGTTTGAGCCATCAAAGCGGTCACGTCGCCTACGCCATCGGTTTTACGGCGCGCGGCTTCGCTGAGGATCAAATTGATCAGAGAGGTCAGGGACTTGGATTTTTCATCCTTTGTCGCCCAGGGTTGCTTGAATGCATCCCAGTCAGCTGGTAGAGAAGTCATGAGACGCGAAGTTATCGCAGAGGCGGGTAGGTCGGCGTCACTTTCCGTCAGATTGTACGTGATCTTCTTATAAGCCTCAAGATTCTGCTCAATGGTCCTTGACGGCGTGATATCAAATCCGATCCAACTCGAAATGGCTTGCTCCCTAAACAGGCCCGACACGTTTTGGAATTTCTCGCGGATCTTGGTCCACATGTCAACCGCAGAAACGACATCTGAATCGAGAAAGAACAGAGACAAAATGATATCCGGGTGAATGACATTGAAGAAGACAGTTCTCGCATTCTGATTGCCAATTTTGTAGTTGTCGGGATCTTTGTCGGGCGTGAGGGGATCAATTTTTCGTATCACATCCCAGGCGTACGGCTCTCTCTGCATGTAGCCGGGAAGCATGGCACGAAAACTAAGCCAGTTCTTTCCGTCCTCCTGGAGCACCATGGCAGTTCCAAATTTCATCTTAGCTGTGTTTTGTGCCAGTTTGATCTAAACCTGATGAACGAGACAGGTTCGGTTCAGCTGCCTACGACTGTCTGTCGTCTGCATGTTTATTCTTAATCTTACAAAGCTGCCGCCGTATCATCTCAAGGCGGGAGTATTCCAAACATCTTTCCTTCTCACAATTATCGAACGGAACACTAACTCCGACAAAGTACCCCATCGCTATGAATCATATACCAGTTTACGCAAGAACCTCCTGAACTATGAACTACCACTAGATGGTCCCTACGCCCGATGATTCGCACAATGGAATATATCTATCCATCTTTCCCGATGCCTGTGTCCGTCTAACAATCGCCGCTCTTTACAATGTGATACAAAAGCGAACGCCTATGAGCTCCGCTATCGTCCTCTATGTATGATTACAATTATGGTACACAATCTTCTAACCACCGTGGTTTTTTTGTCTGTCTTCGGGGTCGCTCGCTCCTAGGCGGCTCCCCAACTATGGTATTCTCTTCCTCACTCGTAGCGGATTCCTCATTCGCACTTTGAAAACAGTCGTCCGCATCGCTCTGAGGAGACCCCTCAATATCTTCCTGATGGGGAGCAGTGTCTTGGGTGTGGTCTGGTCGAAGGTGGAATCTGTTCCGCGACAACGTAATTCCGTTGGTGGCCACTCGATACGATCTCTCTCCTTCTTCTTGTGCTGATACTTCTCCTCTCAGCGTCCATCTGCCATCGGCATCTTGTAGCCGCACTGGTTCTCCAACTCTCAATGGCGGCAAATCTTGTGCTCCATTGTGTCTGTTGTAATTCTTCCTCGCCAGCTCTTTAGCTCTGTTCAGAGCCGCCGTCGGATCTATGATTTCCTGTTTGAGCCGTTCCTCCGAGAGCGGTAGATCTGTTCGCAAGATTCGGCCACACATCAACTGTGAGGGAGTACATCCTGTCGCCGAATGCGGTGTGCATCTATAAGCCAACAGAGCTCTCATTGGTTCCTCCTGTCGCAACATGCGTTTCGCGATTTTTACGCTGCTCTCTGCCATTCCGTTGCTCTGCGCAAACGTCGGACTCGAAAAACGTTGGCTAACTTCCTTCTTTTGGAGATATGCTCTCCACGCCACACTAGTGAAGGGAGGGCCCTGATCGCTGACTATATCTTTCGGGTATCCATGTGCCGCAAACATCTTCTCCATGACTTTGATCAGTGCGCTCGCCGTGGTGCTGCTACTCATAAACTCAATCTCCAACCATTTTGAGTAGTAATCCACAACAACTACGAACTTCCTCTTCAGGTGATCCAATCCGAAATCAATAGCGATCTTCCTCCACGGTCCCCCGGGAATCTCAACTGGTCTCAAGGTTTCGTGTCTCTGTGCCGGTCTGTTTTCTAGGCAGAAATTACAGCCGTCGATGAACCTTCCAACTGATTTCCGCATACCGGGCCACCAAATGCAGGTTTCTGCTCGTCTGAGACACTTCTCAACTCCAATGTGACCCGTGTGCAAACGTTCCAACATTTCTTGTCTCATCCGTTCAGGGATCACCAGCCGGCTACGGAACCACAAAATCCCGTTCACCACTGAGATCTCCTGTCTCTTCTCGATCAAGGATGCCAATTCTCCTGAAGAGAGCTTCGCATTTCTTGGAAAACCGTCTCTGGTCATCCGAATCGCCCTAGAGATCGTCTGGTCCTCCATAGATTCCCTGGCCAATCGCTGCAGGAAGACTTTTGAGCAGGGCAGAGAACCCTCTGTGGCTTCGACATACTCTTCTGTTACCTCCTCGATGTCCGACTCTTGAACTGTTCGGGGGTTTGGAGCTCTCGAAAGCGCATCAGCCATGATCATATCCATTCCCGCAATGTGCGAGATGGTTGCGTTGAATCTCATCAAGCGTAAAAGCATTCTTTGGCATCTGATCGGTGCTTCGCCCAAATTTTTTGTAGTCATCAGTGGAACTAAGGGCTTATGGTCTGTTCTGAGATGAAATTCTGGGAGTCCTATGAGGTATCGCTCGAATTTCTCGCATGCCCACACGGCCGCTAGACACTCTTTTTCTATTTGTGCATATCTTCTCTCCGTCTGGGTCAATACTCTGGAAGCGAAAGCGACAGGTCTCCAGCACCTTTCGTGTTTTTGCAAAAGCGCCGCTCCCAGTCCCGTGCTGCTGGCATCTGCGTTGACCGCTGTTGGTAACGACGGATCATAATATGCCAGTATGACCGGACTCGCCATCAGTTGTCTGACTTTCTGGAATGCCTGCTCTTGCGCTTTTTCCCAGAGGAAAGCATTCTTATCCGATAACAATTCCGAGATCGGCCTCAGCTCGTCTGCCAATTGTGGGAAGAACTTAGTATGATAATTAAACATACCCATCGTAGCACGGAGCTGGCTGACATTCTTTGGGGCTTCCATCGCCATCAGATCTTGTATCTTGTTCGGATGTGGTCTATATCCCTCGTCTGTGATATAGTGCCCAAAATACTCGACTTCTCTGGAAGCATACTTCGCCTTAGCTCTGTTAAGCTTCAATCCAGCCTCCCGTATCTTCGTCAAAACCGCGCGCAATCGCAAATCATGTTCTTCCTTCGTGGATGCGTGAATCAACAAGTCGTCAATGATGACTTCTACTCCCGGCAAATCTCGGAATATTTTCTTCATCACCTCTTGAAATATCTCACTCCCATCTGTGATTCCGAAAGGGAATCTGGTGAAACAGAATCGGCCGAAGGGAGTTATGAATGTTGTTAACAGCTGACTATCCTTATGCAATGGTTTCTGCCAAAACCCGCTCACTGCATCCAATGTCGTGAAGTACCTTGAACCCCTCAATCTCGGGGCGATGTCTTCGAGGGTGTCCAAATAGAACCGACGCCTTCTGAGACTCCGATTCAGTGCTTTGTAATCAACACAGATGCGAACCCTCCTCTTTCCATCTTCCGTCATTTTCTTCGGCACTATCACCATGCCACTGCACCAGTCAGTGGGCTCTGTGACACGCCTTATCACCCCCTGTTTTTCCATCCGCTTCAACTCTTCTTTCACCGTTTCCATCAATGGAAAAGGGATGTTTCGAGCGGTTGCCACCGCCACAGGACGCGCGTCCTCCGTCAACGTCAGCCGGATGGGATCGATGTCGAGGAGCCCTGATTCTGCAAAACAGTCTGAGAATTCTTCGAAAATCGACTGCCTCTGTGTCTCGTCTAGATGGTACGTCACAATTCCCATCTGGATGGCGGCTGGTCTCCCCAATAGATTCGATCCGCTCGCGGCGACCACTATCACCCGGATGGAATATTCGGTTTCCTTGAACTTCACCGTGGTCTGAAACTCTCCGAATACAAACAGTTTCCCACTCGGTGCTCGCAGCTTCACGTTGCATTCGCGCAGAGATGGCTTCGGTGTCAACATCTCATACGATTTGATGTCAAGACACGTCACATCGGCGCCCGTATCCACTTTGAAGTTTATGGTTGACTTTCCGATTTTTAGCGGCACGAACCGAGCAGGGTGTTCGCCGTCGTCGCAAACCATAGCGTCCACAAACACCTCGCCCAAGAACAACGGACCGTTGCTCCTCTCCTCCTCGCTGGCATGCTCGATCTCTCCGATGGTTCGACTTCCGCAAACCCTGGCGAAGTGTCCTTTCTTTCGGCACTTCGCACAGTCTTGATTCTTGGCTGGACACGGCCGTCCTCGGGAATGTTCACCATAGCCACAGGATCCGCACTTTTCTTTCGCAAAGTCACCGAACTGGCGACGCCGCGGTGCTCCGAACGATTTCTGAACCGCATCCAGGCCCAATTCGCTGGCTTCTTCTGTATCGCCCGCTGTCTTATTCGCTCGTTTCTCCATCCCCTGGGCGATGGTGAGAGCTTTCTCCAACGTCAACTCTTCCGTCACCTGATATCGCAGATGATTGCTGATCTTTTTGCTCGCTAATCCGATGATGAAGAGCTCCTTCACAATGTCGTCGGCTTTCATCTTTTCCAACGTTGCCTTTGATGCTGCAACCGTCAGTTCCTCGTAGAAACGCGTTACGGTCTGCTCCTTTTGCTTACACGTCACTAGGATCTCTATTTCATCGGTGGAATTTCTCCCTGCCGAGAAATGGTCTGTCAGTCGCTTCTTAACGTGTTCATACGTAGCCCCGTCTGGTACGTTGAGTGATTCGTAAACCTTCTCAGCTCTCGGGCCCATGCAGTAGATCAATGTGTTGATTTGATCCGCCTGACTATCTGTCTTGAGCTGATTGGCCGACTTGAAACGCTCGTACCTTCTAATCCACAGGATCCAGTCAGCGTTCCTGAATGAGAATGGTTCTGGCGGCGGGAACCTCGGTGTTGCCATCACTGACTCATTCGATGCGTTGACAACTTCTTCTTTTTGCTCTTCTTTTCCCACAGGTTTCGGCATCTCTCAATCGCCTCAAATTCACTGTCTACGCACTTCTGACACCATGTTTTGTGCCAGTTTGATCTAAACCTGATGAACGAGAC
Source organism: Neoseiulus californicus (assembly GCA_028455905.1). Classification (NCBI taxonomy): domain Eukaryota; kingdom Metazoa; phylum Arthropoda; class Arachnida; order Mesostigmata; family Phytoseiidae; genus Neoseiulus; species Neoseiulus californicus. Next base: position 311,099 of record JAMQGS010000015.1, read on the forward strand.
AGGTTCGGTTCAGCTGCCTACGACTGTCTGTCGTCTGCATGTTTATTCTTAATCTTACAAAGCTGCCGCCGTATCATCTCAAGGCGGGAGTATTCCAAACAAGCTGTATTAGTTTCACCTGTTGTGTTGACCACAACGGAGCCTCCGGTCATGATGATCGGTGCGTTGGTTCACTCAAAGCACGCACAAGAGTCACTGATGTTTGATGACACTTGAGTTCAATCACTGCACTGGGTTCAAAGCCTTATCGAATCCTTAAATCGTGCTGATAACGTTATGTACGGAAACGAGGGCCTGAAAGTCAATTTCACACTTTGCTCAGACGGTCTCTGAGCGATGGACTTCGATGAGACCGCACCTGCGGTGATGAACACTTGCTGGCACTGTTGAGTTGGGAAGCTGGAAACGAGTAACGAGGCAAGACGGTGAAGAGTAAACTTGTACTGAAGGAATTTATTGTATGGTACTCGTGCTTATATAGATTACTCGAAGGTCAGCTCCCCCTGTCTTGGAAACACTAACAATAGTATGGGGCAATCGCAGCTGACCTCACAACACTGATTGAGATAATTCACTGCTTAACCTGAACCCGTGACCATGGTCTGTTTTCACTGAATGCTAATTACGAACACTGAAAGCGAAAGTCTAATTGTTCAGCATAGTCACGGTCTAGTGAATACAGTGATAGCATGCGAACCGTAAGACAGTATTCTTAACCACGAACCCTTTGACTACCTAACCACGAAATCAATCTGTGTGAACTCCGCCGTCGAGTTCAAAGGGAGACAACGCAACTACAAGAGCTTCGTAGTTGAGTGTAATGAAGCCTACTATGATGAACTGTTTGATGAAGATCTGTGGTACGATGGTGTTGGAAAAAGACTGCGTCGTTTTCGTTCACAGTCGAGTGTCGGTAATATAATATGATCGCTAGGCCCCAAGTGTCGGCAAGCGTGGAAGAAGACAAGTGACACTACGGAATAGATACCTTAGGATAAGATACAAGAGTCACCCCTAGATACGGTTGAGAGTCAGCAACGCTTTCCCTATATAATACGAATAAACTCAGTGTGTGTAGTCGGAACTGTTCAGTTGATACAGAACCTCTGCCTCTTCTCTGTCCGCGCCATCCGTAGCTCCAGGGCTACACGACTAGTCTAGGTTTGTCTTGACCATCGAGCTAGATTGAAAGGGTCATCGTTCTTCAGCGTTATCAGCACGAGCTCCGTCAGGTAGGACTTTCCACGACGAAAGTGTGCCGGGATGCCTGCGGATGGCCGCGAGTTCGAGTTGGTCGGGGACGACCAACTGCCCGGTGTTTCAACGGTCAGAACAGATCCAGAGGTGCTAGCCAGTGGTCCACGTCCTAGAGTGGTCAGCAGTGTGGTACTGGCCCCAGATGGATCAAACTGGGTCAACTGGTACACGGTCATCCCGACGGTCCTGGACGGCGAACCATGGGCCTGGGAAGTCGTGAGTGGAAGCCTCAATCCTCCAGATGCCGCCAAGGCGAAAACCGCAGACGGAAAGACACAGATGAAGAACTTCATCATGGGAAACAAGGCTGCGCGGTACGTCCTGTTCAGCTCAATATCACAGGAAATCGCTGTTGAGTTATTTCTAGACAACTCCCAGACGGTAGAGGCTCAGGAGATATGGAGAGCCATCAAGAATAAGTTCACCAGCACCAATGGCGAACTGAAGGAAGCAGCCTCAAACAACTTCATGAACTTCAAGTATCAAAGCAGCCTGCCAGCTAGCACAAACCTTCTGAACTTCAAGAAACTCGTCCACCGCGTGAAATCCCTAGGTGCCAGGGTTGAAGAGGACTTCCAATGCACAAGACTGCTTGGATCCCTACCATCATCCTGGGAGCCCATGAGACAAGGTTGGAGTGCCCGGCCAAATGAAAGGAAGACACTCAACGCGTTGTACAGCCTAATCGAATCTGAGGATCTGAGACGCAGGTCGGAAGATACCAATGTAGTATCGGCTATGTTCTCACGCCTCGGAGTCGGTCGTGGCCGCGGACGCGGATTCCGCAGATTCTCAAACTCAAGAAGAATGGTGAGTCAGCGAACAACCGAAATCATTTGCTACAATAGTAACCAGCGTGGGCATATCGCCAGGGATTGCAGAGTCCGATCTCAGCCACATCAGCACCGAGGAAATGCGCGTGGTCGAGGACGGGGGAGACCAAGACAACAGCGGTCCCACCCAGAGATCAACCTAGTGGAAGCACTCATTGTTCACATGGATGTTCCCGAGGCATATCAGGCGGAAAGCGCCAGCCACGAGTTCACCCTCGACTCAGGGTGCAGCCATCACATGGTCAACGACCTCAAATGGTTCACGAACTACGAACCATACGGAAACGAGCGCGCCGTAAAACTTGGAGGAGCAGAGGATCTCCACGCACACGGATCAGGTCTAATCATCCTGAAGACATCTGACGGAGTCACCGTAGAGCTGGAAGAAACTCTGTATGTACCAGATTTACGACGAAATCTCATCTCGCTCGGTAAAATCGCAGATACAGGAAGCGACATCCAGGTCACCCGATGATCCTGGAGAAAGACGGACAACGAGTAAGCGCCAGAAGAAGCGATGGACTCTACGTCTTCGAAGCTTTGTATCCAGCTGAAGCAAACATCGCCAGCACAAAGAAGAAGGTCAGTTTGGTAAAGGCACATCGAACATTTGCGCATGTAAATGTTGATACTTTGAGGCAGATGCTAAAATCACAAGGTTATGATGTGATTAATGACTTCACCCAATGTAAAGCATGCAGCCTTGGAAAGATGACTCGATCGAGCAACAAGCCGAAACCCAAGGAAGCTCTCGCCCCAAGAATCGGATACATCCATGCGGATGTCTGCTCACTCGACGTTCGTAGTTACGATGGAGCAAATCATTTCTTGACTCTTACAGATGATAGAAGCCGCTTCAGAAAGGTGTACTTCATCCAGACAAAGGATCAAGTCCCGAACTGTATCGAACAGTTCACCCAGTGGTTCTTCAGCCAGAGCGGACACCAAGTTTATCATCTACACTCGGACAACGGAACGGAGTTCCGAAACAGGGATGTGCTTGACATCCTCAATCGGATCGGAGCCGATCACAGTTATTCGCCGGCCTACACCCCACAACTCAATGGGGTTTCAGAGAGGCTCAACCGGAGTCTGCTAAACCTAGCAAGGACGATGCTCAGGGACGGAAACGTCCCAAAGGCACTGTGGGTGAACGCCGTCGGGTTTGCCACCCACATTCTCAACTGTGTCAAGATCAATGAGCAAACCGGTAAAAGTCCGTACGAGATGATAACGGGTCGAAAACCTTTCCTGAATCTAGTGAAACCATTCGGAACAAGATGCTTCGTCTACAACCGAGATCCTAACAGGAAGAGACTCGAAGATCGTGGTCGTCCAGGTGTGATCGTCGGAATCGAGGACGATGGCCTCTCGTATCACGTTTGGCTAACAGGGTCCATGAAAGTCATACAGACGAAAGACGTCAGAATTGATAAAGAAGAAGAACCACTGCTGAGAGATCAAGAGAAGGTGAACGAAAGCGAAGCATTGTCGAGTGTGCCAGCAGCAACGTCCTCCTCGCCCGTCCGGCCCGTACAAGAAGAAACGGCAGCAGACGCGTCTGGCAGCTCCTCCGGGCGAAGGAGAGAGGGGTTGAGAAGCAGAGAGAGACTACGAGCGCCAAAGAGATACGAAGCCGGCATCGCCGACGCACAGGCGAATGTGAAAAACAAAGTGAGGGATCCCATCAAAACGGCTGACGAGCCGGAATGCTTAGAAGATGTATATCAATCTGAGTCTAGGCAGGAATGGTTACAGGCACTGCCTTCTGAGATGGGATCGATGAAAGCTCACAAGGTCTGGACACTTACAGAGTTACCACCTGGTCGAAAGGTCATTGATACGAAATGGCTGTTTTCTACCAAGCCTGACGAACTTGGAAACATCACCCGGTTCAAGTGTCGGGGGTTCACTCAAGATCCGTCGCGTGACTTTAAAGAACTCTATAGCCCGGTGTATGAATATGACTCTGTACGAATAGTTCTACCCATAGTAGCGAAGCGTAAATTAACAACGAGACATTTTGACGTATCAACAGCATTCCTGAGCGCTGATCTTCCAGAGGAACTATACATCCTCCAACCTGAAGGATTCGATGATGGTTGCGGTCGAGTGTGCCGCCTTCACAAATCACTGTACGGACTCCGTCAGAGTCCCCGAATGTTCAACCTGAAAATCGACAAAGTACTGCGAGAGCTCGGGTTGACACCCACGCATGCAGATCCGTGCGTGTACGTCAGAGAAGCGCCCGGAACGATGAATCTGGCCCTGTTCGTGGACGATGGTCTGCTTGCAGCAGAAACAGAAGAGGAAATCAACGAGTTTCTCGCAAGACTGCAGGAGACATTCAACATCACCGTGAAGGAGCTCACCCTCTACCTGGGACTCCACATCGAGCAGTCAGCAGACAAAGGTGAAATCAGGATTCACCAGTCCCGACACATCGATGAGCTGGCGGAGCGGTTCGGAATGAAGGATTGTAAGCCAGTAGCTTCCCCAATGGACAAATCAACATGGGAGAACTACGATGGTGAGCCTGACGAGTCCGGCCGGTACCGGGAAATCGTCGGAGCGTTGATGTTCACAGCCGGTGTAAGTCGATTCGATATCGCATACACGGTGAACTTTCTCAGCCGATTTTCCGAAAGGCCAACGAAACCGCTCTACAGGCTCGCGCTCCGCGTCATCCGCTACCTGAAAGCGACCAAGGAGTACGGCATCCGGTACACGTCAAGCAGTCCGGAAGGACTCGTGTGCTACTCCGATTCTGACTACGCTAGTGATAGCGAAACACGAAGGTCAGTCTCCGGAGCCGTACTCTATTTTGATGGACCGGTGGTGTGGCGATCAGTTCGTCAAAAATCCGTCGTTCTGTCGACGTTGGAGGCGGAGCTTGTGGCCTTATCCGAATGCGTTCGAGAGAGTGCGTGGGTCTTACGCTTGCTTGGTGAGTTGGGCTTCCATGTCCATCCACACCACTTCGCGGACAACCAGGCAGCCATCTGTACGGCTAAGACGAACCAAACGAACCGACGCTCGAAGCACATCCAGGTAGGGGAGTTCTACTGCAGAGAGAAGTTCCTCAGAGGAGAAATCACTATCGAATATTGTCCAACCGAAACGAACGTTTCGGACATCATGACAAAACCCGGATCTCGTAAGGTACCAGGAACTGCGAAAACTAGCTGGTATTCTTCCACCAGATGGCCTCCGGACTCCGTAAAGTCGGCATGCTGCTGATGGTGGCAGCCACCCTGGTGCGGGCAGCGGACTACTTCGAATACGACGACTGCACGGACCAGTGCAAACTCTCGTGCACAATCACGGAAACTAATCCGGATAACTTCCCGTGTGACTGCTACGAGGACGAGCAGGCCTGCAAGGACAGAGCTGACAAAGACACGGTGTGTCTCCGCTACGGGAAGCCTCGGGTCGGGGGAGAGAGCATCTGGGATGCATGGAAGAAACACAACGGCTCAACGCCGCCAGGTCCTACCCCGCCATCTCCACTGCCGCCGACACCAGTTCCGGTCTCTGGAGGAGCCATCGGGAGATGGACGTTCTGGACAGTCATGGGATTCTCTCTTGTTGCAACAATCCTCAACCCGATCTTCACCGTCCGAGGAATTTCAACGTTGGTGGAAAGCCAGAAATGAACAGCAGCAGTCCGACGGAGAATACGACGGACTCCAGGAGGACCAAATTAGAATTGATGAACCCTGAATTGTTTGAAAGCATCTTTCAACCAAGAACAATAAAGGACCACAATCCTAACTCATGCTACATTTCTTTATTTTTAGTAACTAAGAACTAATCAATCAGCACCAGAAGCTAAGAACTAATCAATCAGCACCAGAAGCTAAGAACTAATCAATCTGATATCTACAAGTATAGCATGCCTTGAACAAAAGTAATGTGTGCGCTCAGTTTCATCTGCAGATAGGATCTTCAGTGCGGGATCAAAGCCGGTCGCCTGATCCAAGCGCGGCACCTGTCCATCAAAGGGAAGGACCACGCAGAGCCCCAAATCAGACGAACGACAGATTCTTCTGAAGGAGAGACGTACACACCAAAAGGTGCTCATATCAACCTCAGTGATCACGGGCTCCTCCACCGACGGCTCCTTGTTCGACTTCGATGCCTTCAGCTCAGGGATCTTGGACTTCTCTTCTGCCAGGATTTGCTCGGCAGGCAGCAGTTGCGAATTGGCTGAAAAGAAGAACACTAATGCATTTCCAGCGCACCGCTTGAATTCATGAGGCATTGACTATGGCACTCACCGAAATGTAAAACCGCAAACACCAAGAGGGCCATCAACACGTTCTTGAGAAAAACGAGGATTCCGCATCCACATGGAGACGATCCTGGCCGCCTAGGAGGGAGACGCAGCTCCTGGCCCTCCTCCATGGACACGTCCACCATGGGGAAATGTTCATCTTCCTGGTGCGAGCCACTGATCACGTTGTCTTGGATCGCCATCGATGATGCAGGTGGTGCGGCACGGGTTGTCAGCTTTGCCGTCCGAACTCGGTGTGAGGGTTGCCTCGATTGTTTGGAGCTCGTACTGGAGCTCGGTGCCGAACTGCCGAGCGGAGTCTCTTCTGGCCTAATCCTGACTCAGTCGGAGAGAGTCCAGTCCAGTCTCCCGGCGACGTTTGGCGATTGCAGGCCTGGCCGTTTTGGAAAAGTCCGTTTGATGGACTTAGATCCGACCTGCCATCCGCCGATAATCGTCTGAAGATCCTTGATCCAACGCAACCGAATCGAATCTGCTGAGCTAACGCTTGTCGGGGGAGTGTCCATTTCAAGACAAGGCACAAGTCCACACGAGTCGAAGTGACCTGATCACCGGAGAACACCGAAAAGGAATCAATAGCAGAATGCGCCGCTATTTATAGGAAATCAGAGTCAGCGTCAAAGTCCAATGCAAATTGTTCAGTCGAAACAACGAAGAGTGACAAAATAATTTACTAGCCGAAATAACGAAGCTTGAAGTAGAAATGACAAACGGGTTTTATTCCTCAGAGAGCCGTGCCGTAACCAAACAGATATATTCCGGAATAGGTACAGGTAGTACTAAGGCTAGGTACTATCACCTCCAACCGACTGCGAACGGGGGAGTGTTGGAAAAAGACTGCGTCGTTTTCGTTCACAGTCGAGTGTCGGTAATATGATCGCTAGGCCCCAAGTGTCGGCAAGCGTAGAAGAAGACAAGTGACACTACGGAATAGATACCTTAGGATAAGATACAAGAGTCACCCCTAGATACGGTTGAGAGTCAGCAACGCTTTCCCTATATAATACGAATAAACTCAGTGTGTGTAGTCGGAACTGTTCAGTTGATACAGAACCTCTGCCTCTTCTCTGTCCGCGCCATCCGTAGCTCCGTAGGTTTGTCTTGACCATCGAGCTAGAGTGAAAGGGTCATCGTTCATCAGATGGCACAACTGTGAAAGATTTCGAGGGCGAACCACATTCTAACCTGATACAGGCTACGTTTCCCCAGCGAGGGTAGCCCAGCGGGTGACTTCCCTCGTCACCTTGGCCTTGACCCCGTACTGCATGAATTGAACCCTGCCAACGAACTAGATGCTGTCCCCACCGACGCCGTGCGCTGTTTGTACGTCAACGCACGATCTATTGCTAAATCTGACAAACTATCTAGTCTACTACTTGCTGCTCGAAACGAATGTATTGACATAGTATGTCCACTCAAAGGAATTCCTATTCAACACCTTCCGATGCGCATATGGTTTTGCCCAGCTTGTGAAAACCGCTACCCGTCCAGCCAGTGGGACCATTCTGGACCTTGTCCTCACAAACCAACCCGAGTCTTTCAGTCATGTTACCATCACCGAATGCCCGTTCAGGTCTGATCACTCGGCCGTCTCCTTCTCGATACTCGCAAACTCATACGAGTATCCCCCACTTCCCCGCCTTCACTACAAAAAGGCGGACTACGACGCAATCGCTGCTAATCTCCTCTTGGTCAATTGGAGACAGTTTTTCGCCCCACACTCTGACGTTGATGCGATGTATACGGCCCTCAGCGAGTTCTTGGCGTTCCTGCTCTTCTGTTTCACGCCAGCTAGCCAAACGAAGGCTCGCAAATCTCCCCTGCAGTCCTTCATTACGAGGGCGACTCCCCCGGACCCCGAGCATTCGGCCAACCTACCAGCCAAGCGCATGCGCGACCTCACAAGAGCCACCTCGCGCCTCCGCCGTCTTCAAGAAGAGAATCTCGATATTCGCGATTCCAAGGCGTTCTTCAGATACGCGAACCGACGGCTCAAAATCAAGTTGGGTGTCGCTCCGCTCCTGTCCAATAACGTCATTGTCTCCGACAGTCTCAGCAAAGCAAATCTCCTCAGGGACTACTTCCAGTCTGTCTGCTCTCCTCCGGTTCCCTCCCTACCGTCGTTCCCAAGACAGACTGCCACGGTCCTGAACGACGTCTCGTTCGACACGGTCACTGTTTTGAAGAGATTGAAGGAGACCAAGCCGAAACTGAGTTCTACTCCGGACGAGCTGCCCCCGATCGTCTTCAACAGGCAGGCCGAAGCCCTCGCCGATCCCCTCGCGCTCATATACACCCGCGGTTTCGAAGACTCTCAGCTCCCTGCCGCCTTCAGAGCATCGTTGGTCACCCCGGTATTCAAGAAGGGAAACAGGAAATTGGTTGATAACTACCGTCCTGTTGGCCAAACTTCGATCGCCTGCCTAGTCATGGAAAGCATCGTCGTTGACAAGATGTTATCTCATGTGGTGTCCCTCGGGCTCGCTGACCCTAACCAACACGGGTTCACCAAGAAACGGTCTACCGCAACCCAGCTGTTGGACGTCGCCCACTCTCTCGCCCTCTCGATCAACGAAAATGTCCCCCTCCACATTGTATACTTCGATTTCTCGAGGGCTTTCGATAAAATGGACTGCGGCATACTCCTTGCCAAACTCTCCGCCTTGGGATTCGGCGATCGCGTCATCGGCTGGACTCGCGCGTATCTGTGCGACCGATCTTTCCAAGTGTCCGTCGATGGCTCTCGCTCCCAGCACGGCTCCATCTCTTCTGGTGTTGTACAGGGCTCAAAAATCGGCCCGTTCCTGTTCTCTCTCTACGTACAGGACATTCAGCATCTCCTGAAGAACTCCGGGGTAAACTACCGATTATTTGCCGACGATTTGAAGGTCTTCTCGCAAATACGGACCCCCAACGACACCCTCAAAATGCAGTCCGCCATAGACTCCATCGCCTCGTGGGCCGCCGCAAACAACCTTGAGATCGCCGTTCATAAGTGCGCCGCTCTCAGCACCGCCGGGCAAAGATCGACGTATCTCAATTCAAAGACTTGGGTGTTGTGTTCGATCGTAATCTTAAGTTCCGATCTCACGTTTCCGATATTGCCCTTTCTACCGGACGTATTTGTAATCTCATACTTCGAGCCTTCATCGTAAAGAAGGTGGAATTCTATGTCTCCCTATTCCACGCCCTTGTAAAACCTCGCCTCACATACTGCAGCGAAATTTGGCGCCCCCCCTACAAGAAGGACCTTCTCCTTCTCCAATCAATTGTTGACAGATTCCATCGCCGAGTATCCGCACGCTGTAAAGTAGATAGGAAATCGTTTCCCCTACCCCTAGTCAATGACCTGCATCTTCAGGCTGATGACCGCGCACTCCGCCGCCTCATTTCGGACGGAAAGCTCGATGATTTCTTTCTCAGCCGCAGATCAAACCGGTCCTTTGTTGAACTGATGATCCAGCGCCTCTGGAAGAATGATCGCTTGAATATGGTTCGTCTTCGAGTTCGATCCTAACGGCAGACGACGGGCCCGGTTCTGTTTGACGTTCTCGCCGTCGGGATCGTTGCGGTCCACCGGAGGTTGTCAATGTTGTCGTGGTTGCCGTGGTCCCAGTAGAGATCACTGCAGTTGTTACGGGAGTACCTGTTGTTGTGCTCGTTCGTACAGACCTGGTTCCTTGTTGAGATGCTGTTGGAGCCGTTGTCACTGAGCCACGAGCCGCTGTGTTCTGTGCGATATCAGAAACGGCTGTGGTAACTGGAATGTTCGCCCCAACTAGGTGTAAATGTCCCGTGGGGGGATGAGTGGCGCCTAGCCCCAAACGAGTGAGAGTTCCTGCGAAATACTCTTCCCAGCGTCGGGGATCCTGTATGTAGGTTACTCGACGCACTCGGAATGTCATGGTGAGATTTACTAGCTCGTTTGCGTGTACCGGTGCCACGGTCCTCAAAAGGATGTGATAATGGGCTAGGGCTATACGGCACACGAAGGCGTTTGCTTCTAGTTGAGACATGGCTTCCCGAAAACGAACACGGTACGAGTGGACCCACTCCACGGCGTCTAGTACGTGCATCACTCCACCGATCAGAAGATCGTCGGGAAACTCCGACTGAATAGAAAACTGCCAGACCGACCTGTACAGCCTAGCTCCACCTCGGCGTTCACCCGGCGTACTGATGAAGATAATGAAGATGATGAAGATGATGAAGATGATGAAGATGATGAAGATGATGACGACGAAGATGAGGAAGAGGATGATGGAGATGCTCGACGATTCGGCATGACGGAGCACAACGGAGAGTTCAACCGAACACGATAGAGACGGATTTCAGAGAAGTTTTTCGGCACCACGTTCTAATAGCTGCGAGCTGTTCGAAAATTCCACACTGAATGAGAGTCGTCTGCACAGGGCCCGCTGTTGTACCCGGCTTAGCGTATGTGCACATCCGGCACAACATGTGCATCGCAATGCGCGCATGTGTGTATGACTTGGCGACGGTCTGCGCAAGCGCAACACGTGGATAAGTTTCCTATGATTCGAAATCTTTGTTTGGCGGAACGTAAGGCGGAAATATATCGCTGATCATCCCCAGTAAATGATAAACTGAAACCAGACTAGCGATTCCTCTATCCCGAACTAATTCCGACGATTCATCTCTTGGCACAACTGTCAACACGTGACTTCCTTCACAGGTACGACACACCCACCTTATACGAGTGAAAACGCTATCCGGACTAGAAGGAGTGCTCCAATTGTGAGTTGGACGTATTCATTCGCTTGAATTGTCATGTTCATGTTTTTGTCACATCCTATTCCTTTTATCAATTCACCCAATACGTGCCGATCTGCATGGATATAGTACATTGTATTCCTTTCAGAGTACACAAGATTGCAACACGCCACGAACCCATCGTCGTCGACCAACAATATCAACTCGGCAGCGATTCAGTTGATATTCAGTGAGTTACAGCAATTATTTGAGAAACCCATCTCGGATATTCTCAATATTGTTCCACTCATTGAATGATGGGCCGTCCAAAATCAATCCAACAAGAAAAGGAGTGTGTCAAGTGTCAGAAGAAATTCATGACAGGATATGATGGGATGTGCTTTCATGCGTTCACTCTGTTGTCGCACTAATTGCAATCTATTCACAAAACAGTTACTTTGTATCAACTTGAGTTATTGTTTGAAGCGGAAGAACTTTGTTCTCATGCAAATGAAAGAGATGCTTTGTTTTTCGTCCTTCGTCGTTTGAGCTTAACTCGTGTCCTTGCTTTGAAGGACAGTATTTCACCATATCGACTCTTTCATTATTCCCATTGTTAATCAACTATATAAGCAGCCATTGATACAATAAACCACCTCCAGTTACCCAGACCTCACGTCTGACGTGCGTCTCTTCATTCCATAGTGCTTCCCTCCACAGGAACGTTTCAGCTTCAGTTTCAGTGCAACCCTTGTCATCGCTGTCGCTCAGAATTGAATCGAACTATCGCCTTCATCGGCTCTAAGCCCATCATTTCGTTATCAGCACGACCAAGTGATTGATAAGGACACATCAAGTGAAGTGAGGTGCACCATCTTGAACTATCTGTGAACTCTGTGACTCTTTGTGCCTACGGAAAGTGAATCCCTGTGATCATCTCAACTATGGAGCGACCAAACATCCCGGTCGTACTCAACGTCGACGGAGACCAAACTGCGAAGATCAAGTTTGGAAATGCCGAAGTGTTGCGTGAAGATGGAAAGAATTTCCTCAGCTGGAAAACTCTGGTCCCCGGTTACATGTAGTCGGAGTTGTACGCATGGGATGTGCTCAGACCGGTGGATCCCATCACACCGACGAGCCACGATGGGGGTGACAAAGAACATTACTTGATTGGGAACAAGAATGCTCGTACTGTGTTCTTCAACATCGTTCACCCCAACATCATCCTGTCCCTGTTTCATGTTGACTCCGATACTGTTACTGCACCAACCATGTGGAAACAGATCAAAGAAAAGTTCCAGAACATCACCGGGCTTTACCGTGAGCAGGCCATCTCGAGCTGGCTTGCCTTCGAGTTTTCACCGGCTCGAACCATTGAACAGAATATCGACATGTACAGCAGAGAATTCAGTTCAATCTCACGGAAAGCAAGGCAGAGCTACCACCATCGGCAATGAGTTCTCGACTGCTGTCCTCATTGCCCGAAGACTGGGCTCCCTTCAAACAGGCTTGGATGACGAGAGCTGAAACCGACAAATCTCTAACATCTCTTGTGGCGCACGGTCCCTACGGAATGAGAATCACAGCGGAGTTTCTCTAACGTACTGGACTGTAGCGCTTGGGAGCCGCCTGACAGCTCGGAGACGGGGCGAGCGAGCTCCGAGAGTGGCAAGGTTCTTCGGGGGTCCGATGAACCGGGAGTGAATACCGGGGGGCCGGAATTCACGGGTCTAGGTGAAATGTCTGAACTATGTGCACTGTCGAAATCACTGAATGAACTGTAGGAGTGCGGTTGCACGCCGCTATCAATTCGACTGACTGTACTCTCGCTCTCTTTCTCCGCCGTCTGCTCTCGCTGGCAACGGCCACCGCTGGGAAGCGATCATGCCGCCGCGCTGTCCGACAGCTGATGGTGGCCGCTCGTCGGAGAAGCCGACGGCGCGAGGTGAGTGACGTCACCGTCTCAACCCGAGGCTGGTTCGCTCACTGCCCCGGCCGAGCCCCGGCGCTTGTCCAGATATTTATTTGAACCCAAAATGCTCTGCTCGAGCAGCTGTTATACCTAAAATATGCAACATAATAAATCGGCTGAATCGCTGGAAGTTGCCGACTTGCTATTTGACCACCCGTGCGTGTGTGTAGTGTTTACGTCTCTGCTGCGATAAATGTGTGAGGGAACCAAGACTCTATGCACTACGGACCTCCCGTACGTGACACTCCCCCCCGGAATTCCAACCCTGGTTGGAATTCTGTTGCAGAGTCTGCGCCGCGCGCCCCTCCGTATTTGAAATTCGCTTCCACTTTCCGTGGGGGGTGGAGCCTAACTCCGAGGCGGCGGAATCTCGAATATTCCCACTCCTTTCCGACTTGGCGTTTGTTGGTGCTGTTTCATCTTTCTTCGTTGCAATTGGTGAGTTCGTTGTTCCTTCGGAAAGCTCTGCTTTCGCTCCGACAACGCTGATATATAGTTGAAATCTCTCTTATCTATCTTGAATTTTCTTCAGGTGCTTCGGACATGCTTCCCAACGTACGCCCCCACGGTGCAAATTGTCCCTTCAACCTCTCACCGTGCGGTGTTTTTACGCTCGTGGTTCTTCGAGAGGAGCCGGTACTTCGTGACTACCCCAATCGTGTGTTACAAGGCATCGTGAAGCTGTGGTGGTGTGCTTTCGACGGTGCGTCTCAGGAACCCATTAGAGCTGTCTCGCGGACCTGGCAGGGTCGTCATGGGGTGGGTCCGCGGTTGGGTGCCGACGAACTACTTCTCCCGCGACGCCTGCGGTATGTCGTTCCCCCTGCGATCGTTGGGTCGGACTTTCTTCTTCTCCTGACGGCCCAAGTCGAGGTTTCTCGCAACCAGATCCTCTTGGAGGAGGGTTCGGTTCCCGTTCTCTGGAACCTCGCTGATCCCGTTGTAAGAGAACAGCTCTATCGCGATGCCGAACGCGAACTTCTTCAGCAAAGAGTCCGTCTTTACTACAACCTCGGACAACGGGTTAGGCTATACCGAGTTCTTGCCGATGTGAGATGTGCTATTGAAAACCTGTCCGTTGAGCAGTAAACAACTAAAATAAACCGTTGTAAAGAGTGGTGAGTTTTCCGTTATTCGATTTCTTATTGGCTTGATTTTTCTATGGGATACAGCTTCTTAATCGGTCGATTGAGGATCTGGCCCTTCGCCGTTTTGATCGTGCATGATTTCGAAGTGTTAGGATCTGCGTTTTCGGGAAATGAAATCACTCTGCACAAGGGCCAGAGCCCTCTGCTGCTTGCGGAATCCTCGAGAAGACAAATATCGCCCACTTCCAGCGGCCTGACCGCTGCCTGTGGTCGTTTGTGAGCTGTCTTGAGATAGGATAGGTATTCTCCCCGGAATCTTTTCCAAAACGCATTGATCAGTCTTTGTTGATATTTGTAGCGCTTGGCGAATATTGCGTTGCCCTCTTCAGCTCTCGAGTTAGGGATGAGACTGTGCTGAGGCAGGAATGTATCGCCTCGATGACCGTAGAGCAAATCTAACGGGGACAGTGCCAGCGGTTCATCGGCTCCTGAAGCCACTGTTGTAATCGGGCGTCGGTTCACCATTGCCTCAATTCCGCTGAGAATGATCTCTAGATCACGGAAATGAGGGATCGCCGTTCCGAGGATCTTCCTGAGCGGTCTCTTGACCGTTTGGACCATTCGTTCGAAAAAACCGCCTGCCCATGAGCAGGAGGGCGTGTTGAAGCGCCATTTGATGAAGTTGTTCGAAAGCATCTTCTTCACGGCTCCATCCTGAATGTGCTCGTAGATTGCCCTGACTTCTTTGGAAGCGCGCTTGAATGAAAGCCCATTGTCTGATGTGATTGTCTTAACGAATGGGAATCTGTTGATAAACTTCTGAAGTGCTCCGAGGACTTCCACCGCTGAGAGGTCAGTGGTCAGTTCGAGGTGTACCAACCTCGTGACAGCGCATGTGAAGAGCAAAATATAACCTTTTGCGATTTCTCCGGAGTCCTTTTTGTAGCGGATCGGTCCGGCGAAATCGCATCCGGTAGTCTCAAATGGGGCTGCTCTCTCGATGCGAAAATCTGGCAGGTCTGCAACTGGGAGTGAGCCTGATTTGTTGTGGAATATTTTGCACGTGGGACACGTGCGGGTTATTTCCCGTGCGATTTTTCTTGCGTGGAGCAGCAAGTAGTTCTTCCGCAACTCGTGAAGGATCGCTGCGACTCCACCTGAGTAGAGGCAACTCTGCTCATGGATGTTTCTAACGATGAGCTGGGTCAGGGCTCCGCTCGACGGGAGGATAATGGGAAACTTCTCCCCGACAGTCAGATCCCTCGATCTTGCCAAGCGAGACCGGCATCGAATTAACCCCTCGCTGTCCATGAATGGCGCGTATTGATAGAGTTCGCTCGTCGTCTTTAGGGTTTTGCATTGAAGCCTGACTTCTGCTGGAAAATACGCTCGCTGAATCCGTTTGATGAGGTCGTTCCTAGCTTCGAGCATTTCGTCGGCTTCAATATTTTTGCCTGTTCTGAAATTCAACGCTTGGGTTTCTGCAGCCTCTGGGTCTGCTTTTCTGAGTCTTGTTCTTCGAGTTCGGTCAGTCCATCGCCTCATATAGGCCCAGAATCTGATTGTCTTTATCCAACATGAGAAGTAATTTTCGGAGAATAATGGTGGAGATTCGTTTGCTTTCGTTGAGCCGGATACCAGACATGTCGAAATCGTCGGTTTTCGTTCGACGTCGAGGGTTGCTGTTGAGCTGTTGGAAATTCGAGACCAGCGATGTTCGGAATGGTTTCCTTGCTGCGAAGCCAACAGGGGCCCTGAGCCCAGAGTTCCTTTTGCTTCGGATCGGAAATATCTGAGCTCGGCCTGGAAATGAGGTCAGCTGGATTATGCTCACTTTTCACGTAAGCAAACGGGGTATCGCCGACGAGGGCGTGGATTCTTCGAATTCTGTTTGCAACGAACGCTTTCCATCTTTCCGGTTTCGATCGTACCCAGCCGAGGACACTAGCGTTGTCGCAGTGTAAGTGATACGAATCGATTTTGAAGTCGAGGTTCTTCTTCAGGAGGTTTAGCAGTCTTGCCGCGAGAAGACTTCCGAGGAGTTCGATTCTGTGGATTGACATCGGCCTGACCGGAGCGACTTTCAACTTCGCCATGACGAACGAAATTTTTGGCTCCGAATTCGGTCTCAGTTCTCGTATGTAGGCTACGCAGCCGTAAGCCTGTAGACTAGCGTCCGGAAAGATGTGAAGCTGTCTCACGACGGTTGCGTTGTTAGAGATCAGGTTCCTCTCGACCGAAAAGGATTTCGTTCGCTCGAGAAGCTCGATGAAACCATTGTATTTGCTTCTGAGTTCGTCGCTCAGCTCGATGTCCCATCCGCATTTCGCCTTCCAAAGTTCTTGTAGAAGGACCCTGGCGTTGACGCAGGTTGGCGACAGAATATTCAGCGGGTCGTAGACGCTCGCCAGACCGCGTAGAAGTCGTCTCTTGGACGGAGGCCCCGATTGGAGCGCTTTGAGCGCTTTCTCTACCGGAGCTGAGATCGTGTCTGACACCTGGTTCCAAACGACGCCTAAGAATTTCCCGTCGAGCACGCCGGTGGAGATTTCGGGATCGGCTACAGGAGAGATGTCCCGGATGAACGCTCCTAAAGCGTTGCTATTCGACGACCATTTCTTTAACGGGAAGTTTCCGTCCTGGAATACTTCGAACATCAAGGTGATTCGCCTCTTCGCTTCTTTGATTGTGTCTGCGCCTGTGCACAGATCATCCATGTAGAAGTGGTTTGCGATTTCGTCCAGAAATTCGGCGTGTTCGGGGTATTTTGCCTTGGCGTTGTCCAGATGCAGTAAAATCCCTTGGCAGTGAAGGCTTGGGGAACAGACCAGGCCGAAGTCTAGCCGCGTTCCCCAGAATTCCTTCCTACGGGCTGCCGGATCTTCCGAGATACCCAACGGCCAAAAAAAACGTAGGAATGTTCTGTCTTCCTTGGCGATCTTGAATTGCAGGAAGGCCTTCATAATATCAGCTGTCACTGCGTAGCGGTATTGCCTGAATTTCATAATCGCTTTGATTAAGTTTGGAAGGAGGGATGGACCGACGTGTAGTGTGTCATTCAAGCTCGCTGCGTCTGTCGTTCTCGCACTTGCGTCCTTAACGACTCGTGTCTTCAGTTTCAGCGGGGTGTTTGGACATGGCTTGAAGACTGCTTAGGCTGGCAAATAGTGTGCCAGTTGGCCTGGCCTGCGGGGCTCCGCTTCCTCGATGAAACCCTGCTTTATGTAGTTTTGGACTTCTTGGTCAACTGCCTTGAGTTTTACTGGATCTTTCGACAGTTTGTTCAACAGCGAGTGGAGTCTGGATAGTGAAAGTTTCATGTTGTCGCCAAGGTTCCGGACGTTGTCCTTGAATGGAAGGTGTATGACGTATTTTCCCGAAGGTTCTCGGGTTGTGGTTGCCCGGAAATTCGCCCTTAGCGCTCGATTGAGTTCATCGTCTTCTTCTCTCCTCTCCGCTTCATCGTCGAAACCTGCGTCGTCGGATTGCCACAGCCATTTGATGTCTTCGAGGCTTTTCATCTTATTTGAAATTTCTGGTTCATCCGACGTTTCCACCGCTTCCTGCTGCTCTGCGTTTGGAATCGGGATGGCTGGCTGTATCAACTCGAACCCGCAGAAGCCTGACAAAGCGTTCGTGTTCTGCGTGGGGTTTTCTAAGCCGCCGACGACCCACCCGAACATGGAGTTGAAAGCGAATAGGTTTTCGATGTTCCGTGGGTCTGCGAATTCGATGTGAGCCATCTTTTCCGAGCCGATCAGAATGTCCGCCATCCCGGATTCGTCATCGCCTGCGTGATCTGCCTTTGGGTTTAGGCCGAGGTCTCCCCTGAAGATCGGAAATTCGGCTCGAGTTAGGCATCTCAGTTCGATGGCTTCGAGCTTCAGGACTTTACTCGGATTGTACCGACTGCGAAGAATGATGTTGTGGACACCGCAATTATAGACGTTTGTGACGCGGCCGCCTGCCGTGGAAATTGCCATGTCTACGAAGCGGTCCGGTTTTGAACCGAGTCTATTGATCAGGTTATGAGTCACATGCGAGCTTTGGCTGCCTGGATCTATGAGTATGCGGCATGTGATCCTTTTGCCGGCTGCCTCGGCCCACACGTGGGCTGTCCACAGGTAGGCCGGCTGATTCGGAACCTCCGTTTTCATGTTGAGCATAGAGACTGTTCGTCGTGGCTCATCGACGTCGATCGGAGCTTTGCTGCAGATGATGGAGAGATGTTTCCCCTTGCAGTAGCGGCATGGTGTCCTGAAAACCTCTTTGCAATTCTTTGCTTCATGGTTGAGTCGTAGACATCTAAGGCACGCGTTCTTGGAAACAGCCCGTTCCTTCCGTTCTTGAGCAGACAGGGCTGCCTTGCATCTATAGGATGGATGGTTTTCTTCGCAGAAAACGCTCTCGTACTTTCGAGGTGGAGTTTTCGGTACGTTCCTGCTAGGCGTTCCCTGATTTGAAACTAAGTGGAAGTTATTTGACTGGTTTTTGAACGAGACGTCATTCCGGTTGGACTGATGGTGGTGTTCCGACCTGGGATTCTGTCTGTTTGATGATGAGCGGTTGCGAGAATCGTTTCTGTTGGTTTGAGAGAACAAGCCTGTTTTCCCGCTATGGGGGTTGAGCGCGGATCGGTTTCTGAGCCGGGAATCGCTGTCGAGGGTTAGTACTTCTATGGTGCGGGATTCGGATTCGAGGAAGGTCATAAGTGCTTCGAGTTTGTTCGTGAACGTGTTTTTGTTCTTGTCCCTGTACTCCCCCATGAACTTGACTTTCGTGCCCCAACTTAACTTCTCGATGATTTTGTTTGCATACGCTGGTGTGAGTGTTGTATATGTTTCGCCTAACGAAATGAGTGCAAGGATGTGTTGGGTGATCAAATTAACAAAATTGGGCAACTTATCGTCCTTGATTTCACCTCCGGAAGACAGGATACGGTCCATGGCTCTTTGATGGCTGTCCTCTGCCAAACATCCTTCACCAAACTGTTTTTCCAAGAGCTGCTTCATCGGAAGGTAGTTTTCGGCACTCAAGTTCAGATGCTTAACACTGTGATATGCTTTCCCTCTGAGGGAATCATGGAGCAACAGGATCTTCTGAAGATCCGGAATTTCACGGTCATGCACAAACACGTTGAATGAGTTCATGAATTTGCGGAACTCCTTCACGTCGCCACTGATGGTAGGCAATTTGAAACTCTTTGACAACTTTGGGAGGAAGTTGTCCGGATTTTCGGCTCTCGATGATCCGATGGACGTATCTTGCGCCGTTCCCGGTGCCGTTAACGGTGGATGCCACCCGGGTGGCGATTGCAACCTTTGCGTGTCGTGTCCTGAGTGTACCGGATCGGCCGCAGGAGTTGCTCTGGTCGGGGTCGGAGGGTTCTCTTGCGGCGTCGAGGCTTGCGGGTTGGAGTTCAGGGAGGTTTTTGTCACCTCGCCTAGGTCCAACTGTCCGAGAACAAGTTCTGGTTCTTCGGCCTGACCGGATCGTTCTTGATTTTGCGGTGTTGCCTGTGGCGACCCTCGATTCTGCGTTGAGGATCTCCAATCGCGATTGCGAGACGACTGTGGGTTGAACGGCTCGTTTTCGCTCCGGGTCGGCGGGGCTTGCTGTTGGAGTCTGCTTCTGTGCGTTGGGTCGAACGTCGTTTCCGTCGAATCGCCTTTCAGACCATCGAGGAGGAACAGCCTCAGTTCTTTCAAGTGCCTTAGGCTGTCTCTAATGGAGTCCTCTACGATGCCAACCTCCGTATAGAACTCGTGTTCCGGCTCCTCTACGGAGGTTTGGATGAGTAGGTCTACGGTCCCCAACCACTGTTCCAGCAACCCGTTTAGCGTATCCCGAATGTCATCTGCTTGTGATATGGATTGGCGGATGAGGTTGTTTTCATCGTAAAAGGTCACCGCCTTACGGTTGAAAACATGGATACGGCCGCGAAGAACGTTTAATCTCCTGCGGGTGTTTGCGGTTTCCCCCGCCGGCGATGTTGTCGGCATCGGCGGGTTTACTAGGTTATGGAGTGCTGCGGTGATAATCTGTTGCTCTTGAGCCGGTATGTTTGCCGCCGTCGTCCCTGGTTCTCGGGGTGTTTGTGTGGCCTGCGCTTCTTCTTGGCGATGTGCTGTTACGGTTTCTTCGGTCTGACCGTTCCCGTCGATGGTTTCTTCCCCTGAGTTGGTTTCCTCTTGGATGCTCTGAATTCCAAACCCGGGTATGGGCTGGTCCTCGAGGAAGAAGGACGATAGGGATTCCTCTGAGTTTCTTTCGGTGTTGGCTGTTGGATCGGGGTTGTCTCCGTTTCCACTCATGGTTGCGGATTGACAGATGCTTGATCACTTCCTCTGTCGCCGTGGGACTTGGCGATTTGTTCAGCCGTGGCTGTTGGATTGATGGTCGACCACTGTGCGCCAGCACCGAACTTGCGATTGCGATTTGGAAGTTGCAGGGTTGCGCTTCCTCGTCTGATGCCTGAGCTGATTTCACTCGGCGGGTTCTTCAATTCTTCTGACACCAAAATGTGGCGCACGGTCCCTACGGAATGAGAATCACAGCGGAGTTTCTCTAACGTACTGGACTGTAGCGCTTGGGAGCCGCCTGACAGCTCGGAGACGGGGCGAGCGAGCTCCGAGAGTGGCAAGGTTCTTCGGGGGTCCGATGAACCGGGAGTGAATACCGGGGGGCCGGAATTCACGGGTCTAGGTGAAATGTCTGAACTATGTGCACTGTCGAAATCACTGAATGAACTGTAGGAGTGCGGTTGCACGCCGCTATCAATTCGACTGACTGTACTCTCGCTCTCTTTCTCCGCCGTCTGCTCTCGCTGGCAACGGCCACCGCTGGGAAGCGATCATGCCGCCGCGCTGTCCGACAGCTGATGGTGGCCGCTCGTCGGAGAAGCCGACGGCGCGAGGTGAGTGACGTCACCGTCTCAACCCGAGGCTGGTTCGCTCACTGCCCCGGCCGAGCCCCGGCGCTTGTCCAGATATTTATTTGAACCCAAAATGCTCTGCTCGAGCAGCTGTTATACCTAAAATATGCAACATAATAAATCGGCTGAATCGCTGGAAGTTGCCGACTTGCTATTTGACCACCCGTGCGTGTGTGTAGTGTTTACGTCTCTGCTGCGATAAATGTGTGAGGGAACCAAGACTCTATGCACTACGGACCTCCCGTACGTGACATCTCTAATCAGCCTCATTCGAAACGAGGCTGCTCGTCGTCAGTCAGAGAATGGTGTGGGCGACGTCACCGCCCTTCTGGCCAGGACACACATCAAACGTGGTCGTGGTCGGAGGAGATTCCAGTCCCGACATCAGCAACGCACCAACACCAATCGTCGGCAGACACAGTCGTATTCCAGAACGACCGAGGTAACTTGCTGGAACTGCGGACAACGAGGTCATGTGGCGGGATCCTGCAGAAAGCGCAAAACTCCCAAGAAGCGCCAGGCGAATGCAAATTTCAGCCAGGTTTTCATGACTTGTGGAAACTCGACGAACATTGAGGGATGTTCGTCTGGCGGCCCAGTTCAGATAATCATCGATTCCGGAAGTACTCATCACATCGTGAATGATGAGAGATTCTTTGTCAGCCTCAGTCCCTTGCCGAACTCGCGCGAAGTTAGGCTTGGCAACTCCACTACCCTAAAGGCACAAGGATGTGGAGACGCCATCCTGGCTGTTCAACAAGGTAACAAGGTTGTGCTACTTGAACTGCGGAATGCTCTCCTGGTCAGTGACATGAACACAAATCTCATCTCACTGAGCCAGCTGACGAGCGACGGATTTAAAGTCCGTGTTGAGCCTGAGCGGATCGCCATGTCCATGGGCAAGCAAAGTGTGACAGCACATCGAAGAAACGGTCTCTACGTTCTTCACGCGGATCCGGTTGGTGAACCTAACGCCCTGCAGGCCACGATTGAGACAAAAGTGAGTCTCCAAGAGGTTCATCGCACACTAGCCCATGTTGGAAAGAAAAAGGTCTTGCAAAAGTTGAGGCAATACGGCATCCCGTACGAGGATGATTTTGCCAGTTGTTCCGCATGCGACCAAGGGAAGTCGCACAAGCAGCCTTCAAGAACAAAACCTGCTGACTGCAGAGCCACTGCACCAGGATTCATCCACGGAGATACTTGTTCAGCAGTCCAAAAATCATTCGGGGGAGCGAAACACTTCTTGTGCCTCACCGATGATTTCTCGAAGTATCGCCGTGTCTTCTTCCTGAAGACCAAGGATGAAGTGGCTGATTGCATCTAACAATACGTCAGGTGGTTCTTCAACAAGTTTGGGAGACACATCCATCGTCTCCACACGGATGCAGGTACCGAATTTCTCAACTCCAAAGTCAAGAATCTTATGACTGAGATCGGATGTGAATTCACTCAAAGCAACCCGAGAGATCCAGCTCAGAACGACGTCTCTGAAAGGTCGAATCGAACTTTAGTGGACCTAGCTCGGACTATGCTAATCGACGCGGGACTCGACAAAAGACTGTGGTCTGAAGCCGTGAATTTTGCATGTGAGGTTCTCAACGCGATCACCATCAACAAGACAACAAACACCTCAGCGTTTGAGATCTTCCACGGCCGGAGACCATACTTCGGAGCCTTTCATCCCTTCGGTTCTGGATGCGTGGTCCTAGATCAACGACCAGGGCGAAAGAAGTTCGACCCTAAAGGTCTTGTCGGAGTTCTCGTCGGTCTCAACGATGGAGTATTCGGTTACCGTGTGTGGATTCCTGGAACTGTGCGAGTTGTGATCACAAAACATGTGAAGTTCCAGAAGAAAAGCCTACTTGCAGGACTGACTGATGTGCGACATAATGAAAATGAAAGCAACGAGAAAGTGTTTGAAGAATCACCGGAAGAGAAAAACAATGAAGACACCGAAACAACTCAACCATCGGATGTTCAACCCGAACCGACAATAGAGTCGGGGGAGAGTGAGCAACCACCACCAACAACGTCATCACAGGAGCAGTCGACATCAACGGATCGGTCACTCCAGTTAAAACAAAGTAGCCAGCAGCGTCAACCAGCCCAGCAGCCACCGAACGAGTCATCCACGGATCGCCAGCAGCAGACGAGCGTGCGGTCAACTCAACAGCAACCGCGCACCGGCGAGCCGTCAGATTCTTCAGAAAACCCACAGCAGGCAACTGACATCGAACCGGTTAGGCAAGTTGGTAGTGTAAAGAAAAGAAAACGTAAAGTGTATCAGATAAACGAGGAGAGGAGAGCAGCCTTGAGAGATCGCTCTACGCTGCGCGCTCCTAAGCGGTACGGTATTGATGCTGATGTTGCAATTGCGAATAATTGCAACACTCAGACGATACCTACTCCGGAAACGTATCAGGATGCCATTCTTTCCTCCGAGAAAGAAAGGTGGATCCAAGCGATACGTGATGAGCTCTCCTCAATGGAGAAATTAGGAGTTTGGGAGGTGGTTGATCCGCCTCCGGGCGTCCGCCTCATCTCCTCGCGTTGGATTTTCAAAGTTAAAGAATTGCCTGACAAATCAGTTGATAAACTGAAAGCCAGATTAGTTTTGAAGGGTTTCAAACAACGGTATGGCCTGGAATTTAACGAGACATACGCTCCGGTCATTCGTTTTGAGGTCCTTCGAACAGTTCTGAACATCGCTGTTCGCGAAAATCTGGTGACCTATCAAGCTGATGTGGCTTCTGCCTTTCTACACGCAGATCTTGACGTCCCGTTATACATGCTGGCTCCAGAGGGTTATACTGTCAAGGAGGGAAAAGTTCTTTTGCTCAAGAAGGCGATACTTTTGAGCAATTTCTATGGCAGATTTCTAGGGCGATTTCTATGGCAGTCGCCAAGCTCCGAAATGTTTCTATGAGAAAATGAAAACCGTTCTCATGGATCTTGGCTTGAAACCAAGCGAGGCCGATGCCTGTGTTTTCATAGGTCCAGAAAAAGAGCGTTTGGTTTTGGCTCTCTATGTCGATGACTCAGTGGTTGTTGGTCGAACAGTCAAAGCAGTGACTGACTTCCTAGAACGATTGAAACTCCGTCTGGAAGTGAAATATCGACCACTGGAGTATTTCCTGGGTCTCCAGATCACAAGGACCGATACCTCTCTGTTTATAAACCAAGAGAAGTATGTGAATGAATTGCTGGAGAAATACGGCATGTCAAACTGCAAACCAGTGTCGACTCCCTTGCTTCGGAATATCTACACCGAGGACGACACTGAAGAAGCGCAGGTTCCGTATAGGGAAGCCATCGGGAGTTTGCAATATCTTGTTCAAGCAAGCAGACCCGATTTGGCATTCTCAGTCTCGTTCCTGTCGAGAAGTTTGGAAAAACCGACCAAACGATCGTGGTCCTTGCTTCTCAGAGTACTACGGTACTTGAAAGGAACATCAAAGTACGGAATTCTCTATGAGAGAGATGGAGACGTTGAATATCATTCCTTCAGTGACAGTGACTACGCTTCCTGTCCGAAGACCAGAAGATCAGTCTCCGGGTCCATGGTAATTGCAAACAAAGGACCCATTCAT
This sequence comes from Neoseiulus californicus, assembly GCA_028455905.1. NCBI lineage: Eukaryota > Metazoa > Arthropoda > Arachnida > Mesostigmata > Phytoseiidae > Neoseiulus > Neoseiulus californicus. The sequence continues at coordinate 335,789 of JAMQGS010000015.1, forward strand.
TGGTGTTCGGTTCTCCAGAAGAGCACGGCGCTCTCGTCCGCTGAAGCGGAACTTTGCGCTGCTACACAAGCAGCCCAGACAGCCGTGTTCTTGAGTCGGTTGACTAGCGAGCTTGGTTATCCTGGAACTCCCGTTCTGAATGTCGACAATCAGGCAGCCATCGCATTGGCTGAAGGGAACGGATTCCACAAAAGAACCAAGCATATCGCAGTCCGACACTTCTTCATCAGAGAGCTGGTTGCTACCAAGCAAATAAGTTTGTCGTTCACGCCTTCGGACAAGAATTTGTAAGACGTTTCTTCAGGAGCCGATCGATTCACTAAAACAGATGTTTCATTTATTCACGATTACCAAATTAGTTGGTAGGATCTGGGTCTTAATGACAGAGTTGAACTTCAATCGAATCAAGGGTTATTCAGTCACCTAAAACAGATGAATCGATTTTCACGATTCTATGTGCGGCGACCTGGAGAACCAACTGGGCACTGAGCGCTGCGGCGCTATGGTCTGCTGCTTCGACACTGCAGCGTCAACTTTTCAGTTGACGCGCGCAGTTCAAATTGGAGTCGGTGGGATCAACGATTACAATTTTACATCTCCCCCCCTCCGGCTCTGGGTGCCCGTATGAGTTTGCTAACATGAAAAAGGTTGCCTTCCTTCTTTTTCTTTCCACAATCCACCTCGTACATCGAATGTGAAATTTTTTTTGTGACCCTATAAGGGCCGATCCTAATCTCCTCTAGTTTTCCCCTGTTTAATCGGTTGCCGTTCTCAACATAGACGAGATCATCGACTTTGAAGGTTTCGTCCGTCCGAAGTCTGTCTATTCGTTGCTTATTTCTCTCGAAGTCGCTCATGGAATTCAGAAAAGCTTGCAAGCGGTCTTTTTGTAGATCACGGCTTGCAATCAATTCTGTGGGTACAATGTCAGAGGTTTTTCCGTACATGAGGTAGTCAGGTGCGAACTTGGTTACACTATGATTGGTACGATTGTATTCGTCCACACATTCTGTTGCGATTTTCGTCCATGCTCTCTTGTCTCCACTATTGATTTTGCATCGGATTCTGTTGACCAAGGTTTGATTAACTCTTTCGTCCATACCGTTGGATGAAGCATTATTAATTGCAGTGAACACCAGGGAGATGTTCTTCGTTTTCAAGAAGTTTTTCAATTCTGTGGAGTTTATCGCTGGATATTGATCTGCTAGAATGATTCTCACGTTTTGATTCGCAACTGTTTTTCCGATGAGGTTAATGAAATCGTCTGCGGTTTGATTTTTGCTGGTGGAGATGAACACCCTCCTTGAGAAATGATCGATTAATATATGCATGTATCTTTTGGGGGATCGATTTCCAGCGAAACCGCCCACAGTGTCGAGGGACATGATCTCGAATGGTCTTGTAGCCGGGCCCAGTTTTGACAGTTTTCCGCTTCTTCCACAAGTTCTGGTTTTGTTCTTTATGCAGATCTCGCAGTTTCTACAGAATGCTTCTACCATTTTATCCATCGTTTTGAAGTAGTAGTGCAATCGCAATTTCTGGCAGATGTGCTGAGGTCCGATGTGTCCATATAATTTGTGTACTTCGTTGATCAACCATCCACCGAGGTCTTGCGAAACGAAAATGCGATGTCTGTTTTTCAAGTTCTTGTAGCTGATATCTCCTTTTTGTAGTACGTTCTTCGCTTTGCGTATTGAGTCACTGTTCTTCTTCTGGTCGATAAGCACGTCTTCGAGTTTTATGAGGTTCACAACTTTCAGGATGTCGTCTTCGTTTTCAAAACTCTCCAGAACCGGATTTCTAGACAAAGAGTCTGCTTCAATGTTGTTTTTACCGCTGGAGTAGATGATCTTGAACTGGTATTGTGACAAATAATGCGTCAGTTCTCCGAGGGTCTCGTCAGTTCTGGCTTTCACCTTCATCGATTCCAGAGGTTTGTGATCTGATACGATAGTGAACTCTCTGCCAATTAGCCAGTGTTGCCAGTATACAATTGCGTCTTTGATCGCCAAACATTCAAGGTGAATTGCCTTTTTTTTCAATTCGCTCGGTTTTAGCCGTCTTGAGAAGTAGGCAACCGGATGCAACAGCCCGTCTTCCTGAGGTTGTTTCAGGACAGCTCCCAATCCGGATCCACTGGCGTCTGTGTATATGAAGACTGGTCTGTCGTGATCATAAATAGACAGAATGGGAGCTGAGCAAAGATATTCTTTGATTTTCGTGAATGCTTGCTCACAGTTTTCTGTCCAGTTGAAATTGACATTTTTCCGGAGAAGATTGTGGAGCGGCTCGAGGCCCTCTGATGCGTTTTCGATGTATTTGTAGTAGAAATTGATTTTGCCTAGCAGTTGACGAACGTTTTTTCTGTTCTTTGGTCTTGGGAAATCCCGGATAGCTTTCAGGTTATCTTTCGCTGGCCTAACACCATTCCCTTCGATAACGTGACCCAAGTATTTCACACAGGACTTGGCGAAATTACATTTAGAAAGTTTCAGTTTAAATCCTTCGTTCTCGATCGCTTTCATCAACTTCCGGACATGGATTACATGTTCTTCGAAAGTTTTAGAGAACACCAAGATGTCATCGATATAATGGATACAGAATTGTTGTAATCCATGCCTTCTAGTTATGTTCATGAGAATTCTCTGGAAGATGGCGGGAGAGACCTTTAGACCGAAAGGCAGGCAAACCCATTGGTAGTGCCCGTTCTGTGTTACAAATGCCGTCTTTTCCCGGTCTCGTTTACATATTGGCACAGACCAGAACGCTGAATTTATGTCGAATGTTGAGAACCAATTACAATTGACTGCTTTCACCATGATATCTTCGATTCTTGGGAAAGGCTGCGCTTCAGGGATTACAAACTTGTTTAATTCTCTGAAGTCGATACAGAGGCGCGTTTTTCTGCCATCCTCTTTCTTGTAGGCTAACGTTACCGGGGCGCCGAAAGGTGAATTAGACTCTTCTATAAGTCCTGCGTCTAAAAGCTTCTCGATTTGCGTTTCAATTTCTTTTTGATCGGGAATGGAGCATCGGTACGGTTTCTTGGAAACATATTTGTATTCGGTCAACCTTATTCGGGCCTCTTGGCCTCGAACTGAACCGACATCGAACTTATTTCTAGCAAAGACTCTCGGATATTGTCTCATGAGCTTGAGTATCTCGGTCGACTTCTCAGGTGTCAAATGACATAGATCTCGCTTGAGCTGTTCGGCATCAGAACGTTCGGTGACGTTCACTTTCGTATTTTCTCCTGCTTTCGAGAATTGGATCCGTGGAAGCGTGATTTGCTCGACCGCGCCTCCGCGAACTCTTTGGAAAATATTCAGATGCTCGTCTTGGATCAGTTTGAACTTTTTGATGGCGTCCAGACCCAGCAAGAGATCATAGGAAAACTTATTGTTTCGTACAACATGCACTTCTATTGTTTCCTCAATCTGGTTTATCTTCAATTTGATTTTCGCCCGGTCCTTCGTGAAGTTGATTCCGCTGAGAGTTCGAAACATCGTTTTCTGGTTTATTAGTTTTTGTTTCGATTCTTCAATCACTTTGCAATTGATCAGGGTAGCGTTAGAACCAGAATCGTAAACAGCTTCGATATCTCTTCTTTCATTGACTCGTACGTTCAATCTTATCAGCGGTATCACCTTCTCCGGGCTCAACAGTTTTTTCTCTCGACGTCACTGAATTCTGTCGGGTTTGTGATTTCTGATGTGCTCTCTTCATTGATATTCACCGTTTTTTTGGAGAATGGAACATTTCGAGCGGCACGGTTCCTGTTGAAGCATCTTTCTTCTGGATGGAAGCGATTATGGAGTTTCAGTGATTCACAAATCTGGCATGGCTTCTTTTCCATCGGTTTCAACACGCTAGGTTTTTGGTCTATGCGCGACTTCTCCTCTCTGATTGATTTCCGCTCTAGGTTGCTGTTTTCGTATTTCCCCAGTTCGTTGAGTAGGTTATCAGTAGTTTCAAATTCTTCTCTGTCAAGCTTGTCCTGGATTTCGATGGGAAGACCGATGACGATCAGATTGATTCGAGTTGTCACTGTCATTTCTGTCTCAATTTCCAGGATCATGCGTTCTTTTTTTAATGCGTAGTCAATGAGCGATCCCGATAGATATCTGTAGCCGAAGGCGTATCGTACCTTGGACCAGCCTTTTTCGCCAAAGACTGCAAGAAACGACTTGGTCCATGCTGGCCAATCAGTGTCTTTCAGCTTCATTCTCGTGGATCGGTACCATTCTTCTGCTCCATTTTTCATAAACATTCTCAAGCATTGGATTTTCTGTTCGTCGGTAGTGATCTTGAATCTGTCGCATTCCTTCAGGAATACACTCAGCCAATCCGCTGCTTTTTCTTTACCCGTGAAGGCTTCGATGTTGAATTTTTTTTTCTACTTTGCTCATATCGAATTCAATTGGAACGCTGGCGCTCTCGGTGAGGTTTTTCAATCTACTCATGAGCTCACTCAGCACATCCGTCTCAGTTTTCGGAGCTGGTTTCTTCGAGTGTATTTCTACCTCTTCTAGATACGTTTCTCGGTAGACGAAGTTGCCATCCTCATCCGTATATTTTGCGAGAAGTTCTTGGCTTATCGTAAGATTGAGATTCCGGTACTGACCGACTTTTGTCAAAGTTTTCGCGGCACTTCTCACGATCGGCAAGTTGAAGATGTCCTTGTGGTTTTCTTCAGCTTGGTATTTCAGAGGTAACTCGAAGTTCATATAGTCCGAGGATCTTCTGATCGTCTCCAAACACAAGACTGAGCTTCCATCTGTCGTTGGCTTCAGGATCACGCGCACGATGACTTTTGTAGTCATGATGAACTCCGAAGAAAATCGATTTGTAAGACGTTTCTTCAGGAGCCGTTCGATTCACTAAAACAGATGTTTCATTTATTCACGATTACCAAATTAGTTGGTAGGATCTGGGTCTTAATGACAGAGTTGAACTTCAATCGAATCAAGGGTTATTCAGTTACCTAAAACAGATGAATCGATTTTCACGATTCTATGTGCGGCGACCTGGAGAACCAACTGGGAACGGGAAACGGCCATCGTCCCGCACAACAAACGAAGAGCAGACGACGAGCAGTAAGGATGAGCGCATTCCGTCGGAGGCGGGCGGTCGGGGGCACGGAGAAAATGTCGCTATCCCCGAGAGCGAGCCCGCTATGTCAGCGGAGAAATCGCGGCGGTATGCAGCGTTCTTGCGGTGGACTGTAGGTAGCGCGCGTCCTGCGACCTGCGACACAGGTTCATAGTTGATCTTGATGGATTCCGCGGATCGGACTAGCTGCAGGAAGCGGGTGACGGAGAAGGAGGTTAATCCTTCAATAGTAGAGCCTGGCTCTCAGCTTCCAAACTTGCCTGACGCGTCCAGTTGCCCCCCCGATCGGTTGCTGCAGGGTCCCATCCGGTCACAAACCTGCACTGAAACAACCTCTGGATTTTCGACGAGCGATGGAGCAGCCAGGTTAAGGGTCGATCTTCACCTGATGAAGATCTTTCCAAAGGCTTGGTTAGAGCCCCCACAGGTTCCTCACTAATCGCCAGCGTGGTATGCCACCCGGGGATGCCAGGCTCTACTATTGAAGGATTAACCTCCTTCTCCGTCACCCGCTTCCTGCAGCTTGTTCGATCCACGGAATCCATCAAGATCAACTATGAACCTGTTTCGCGGGGCGCGCGCTACCTACAGTCCACCGCAAGAACGCTGGACACCGCTGGAATTTCTCCGCTGACATAGCGGGCTCGCTCTCGGTGATGGCGACGTTTTCTCCGTGCCCCCGACCGCCCGCCTCCGCCGGAATGCGTTCATCCTCACTGCTCGTCGTCTGCTCTTCGCTTGTTGTGCGGGACGATGGCCTAGACTCCTGGGAACTGAGCGCTGCGGCGCTATGGTCTGCTGCTTCGACACTGCAGCGTCAACTTTTCAGTTGACGCGCGCAGTTCAAATTGGAGTCGGTGGGATCAACGATTACAATTTTACAAATTTAGCAGATATCGCCACAAAACCGAATCCCAAAGGTCAATTCATCCGATTGCGGCAGGCGATAGGCATCAGAGAGATGTCTAACTAAATTCTTCTCGCATTGCAGTATGCAGTATTGGTGTCTGGTTGTCGTTGTCGTTGTCGTTCTTGCCGCGTCGGGAAGTGAAAGCTTCTTCACCTGGCAGGATGACTGCGACGACGCTTGCAAAAACAATCATCAGAGCTGCACCATACTGGAAATCTCTCCAACATACTTCACATGTCAATGTTAGGAGAGCAAGAACCAATGTGAGGAAATTTTCACCTCGGAGGTTGTGTGCTTGAGGGAAAATGAACCCCCTTTGGATGGAACTGCGATTTGGGATGCCTACACAACAGGTACAAACATCCAAATTCGTCCACCACGACACCCAGTCCGACGTCGAGCACAACGACTAAATCCCCATCGCCGGGCCCGACTTCGACCGCGACCAAATCCCCATCGCCGGGCCCGACTTCGACCACGACCAGATCCCCATCACCTGGTCCTGTTCCAACAACAACGACTCAGCCCCCTACACCGATGCCGCCTTCAAAGAGTTCTGTGGCTGTTGTCATTTAAGCTACACTCTTAAGTTTTCTGGCATTCTTTGTGTTGATCGTAGTCAGCTTCGTTGGATACAAAATGTTTCAGCGTCGAGACTATTCCCCATTAAGAACTTGGAGAAACATGACGGTGTACCGATCAACTGTTTCTGACTCAGACCTATGATATTTCGAACAACTCAAAAAATAAAAGAAGCAATACTCTCAGAGAAACGTCTTAAAATTTATTCTCTGACATATTTGAGGAGTTGTCCCCTGGAACAAAACTTGGCAAACAGATTTTTGCCCTGTGCATCAACAAAAATTGGTCTCTGAGTTTTGACTACTGTGACCCTCGATTTGGTTGGAAGCTCTCTAAAAATTAACACGCACACTCGAGAAGAAATATCATAACACAAATAGAACGTGTCAACAAAGTCGCAACGAAAATGCCCAAACTCGATGTAAAATAGAGCCGGGCTACTTCTTGGAGTTGATGCGGTGGTTGGCTTCACAGTCACGGTCTGCGTGGTCGACTCCTGCGCAATCACTTTCGCGTTGTTGATCTGCGCGATGTTGATTGTCATCGGAGGATTCACAGGAGGATTGATGTACGGTGCACGTGTGATTAACTGGACTCCAGGCAACTCCGGTGAGATCCAGAATGCGTGAACCTTCGTTAGGACGAAATAGCTGAATAAGGCTGGGTGGGGATAACAGAATTTCTGTTGAAATACAGTCGAAAACTAGTCGTGATTGTGTGGATGAAAAAGGAAAGAACTTACCCACAATGGAAGCGAGACAAACAGTCGCTAACACCACTCCGACAAGTTGTCGAATCTCGCTTGAGTTCGCAGTGGTATTTCCTTCGATGCTGCTCAAAATGCCGGATCCAAACGGATTCGTTGATTCACACACGTTCAGAACTCGTGGTCGCTCGCTATCGGACTGGGGTCCAATCTTTTCTCCATTGCTCGTTCTCGTCGAGTCGATGGCTTCATTCTTGATTACAGGGTCATCGAGGTCGAGAGCGACTTCAGATTTGGGTTCAGAGTCGACGGGACATTTGATCGGCAATGTCTCCGTATCAAACAATTTCAATGGAGTTTGAAACATTGCATTGTTGGATCGGGGAATGCAGGGTGAGGATTCGTCACAGAAACTCACGTGATCGAATCTAGTGCTATCGTCGAGCGATTGACCGTTGTCACCATCAGACGCGTCATCCATTTCTAGCTGTACTTCCGTTGAAGGCAGAATAGCTGGATCAGAACTTACAAGAATCAGTCGTCGATGCACAACCTCACTTGCATTGGTATCATCCAACTTGTTTGAATTGATCTCCCGATCAGAACTCTGTGAAATCGGTGGGGAAGAATCGGTGATCGATTCGTTTTCGGCCTTCTTCTCACTGGTTTTCTTCAAAATGGACCGAATCGCAGACAAATCCTGTGATGCGGTAGCGTTCTCACTTCCTGAATTACGAGATGGACGTCTCTGGCGCAAAACTCGAGCTTGTGCAGGAAATACCCAAACATCTCTTCCAACGACGCCACGTTGGGTGTATCGACTTGACGGTCTGGCGCCTCTGGAGTCGACACCAGTGAGTTGACTCAAATTTCTGAGTCGAACTTCTCGGGCGAGGACGGCTACAATGCGCTGAGCGGATTCGTCATCGATATTTTCATTCTCCCTACCGGCGAACAGACCTTGGATGAGTAGTGAGAGCTCCGTGTCGCGATCCATAGCACTAAGCGATTGAACGTTCGCACGGTGTGGTTGATCCTTCTCAGGTTGACGATTGAAGAGAGCCGTGGCTGTGGTGCGGGATCGATGACGGGAAACGGAGGGCAATGATCAAACATGTCGAGAACAATGAGTTTTCTGTTCCCGAGCACATCTGCACGTTAACACAAAAATGTGCACTTGATGAATACCGTGTCACAAGTAGGCTTCTCAGCGGTCTCAGGACCGCGGTTAAAAACCGCGGGACCCGCGTGTTTTCGGCGGGTTTTACCCGCGAAAAACCGCGTCCCCTTGCGGGAAAAACCGCAAAAAAAACCGCAAGAGAGATTGTGAGACATTTGCGTAGATATAGCATCCGTCGCGGGTCCAGTGAAGCTCCGTCATCGAGGGAAGCTCATAGGCGAGCAATATACGCGCCGACTATGAACTGCCATGCAAAGAGGATCCGTAGTCCTAACTGGCTTCAGACGAGATCGAGATACATTCTCGATCATCTTTAAGAGCTTGCTGATAGAAGAGGATTGGTCTCTCAAGGTCAACGTGCCTGTGGAAGAATCTGAACTCTCGTGGCGGTCTGTGTTTTGCCCATCCACGTCGTCGAATAACATAACGAAAGTTCACCAGTCTAACGCGACAGAAGATTCGCGCGAAGAGCTCGTGCGATTCCAAAACGGCGAAGGCTAGGGCACGTTGCTCAAAAAATGCATTCGAGTTCTGGAGGCCATTCTCCCTACATCCGTGCAGTGTGAGCGCATTTTCAGCACAGTTCGCTCTCTACTGGGAGAAAAGAGGGCCAGACTCACTGCTGAAACTCTGAACAATATATTGGTGATACGGCGTGCTCTTCAGTGTGGGATCAACGTTCCCTAGATAAAGTAAATCAGTTGTGCTCATAAATGTGCGGGCTTTTTCGTTGATCTGAGACGATTAAGCTCATCGCCCTTGCTTGAGAACAGTCCCGAGTCCGGCAGGACGACTGCGGGTATTTTGCGGTTTTACCCGCGGGTTTCCCGCCACGGGTCGAAACCCGCGCGAGACCCGCGGTCCCGAAACTTGCGGGTATTTGAGAAGCCTAGTCACAAGACACTCGTGTTCAAGGGGAGACCGAGATCGTGCAACGATTTCCGCAAGAGAGCGCTCGCATTTAGCACGGGGGAGAATGATGGGATGTGCTTTCATGCGTTCACTCTGTTGTCGCACTAATTGCAATCTATTCACAAAACAGTTACTTTGTATCAACTTGAGTTATTGTTTAAAGCGGAAGAACTTTGTTCTCATGCATATGAAAGAGATGCTTTGTTTTTCGTCCTTCGTCGTTTGAGCTTAACTCGTGTCCTTGCTTTGAAGGACAGTATTTCACCATATCGACTCTTTCATTATTCCCATTGTTAATCAACTATATAAGCAGCCATTGATATAATAAACCACCTCCAGTTACCCAGACCTCACGTCTGACGTGCGTCTCTTCATTCCATAGTGCTTCCCTCCACAGGAACGTTTCAGCTTCAGTTTCAGTTCAACCCTTGTCATCGCTGTCGCTCAGAATTGAATCGAACCATCGCCTTCATCGGCTCTAAGCCCATCAGGATACGACATACGAGAGATAATGGATGATCAACATGCCGCCTTCTATTCTGCGAAAGCCAAGCATCCCTTGCTAGTTGGGGATTGGATCTGCCATCTCTGCGCAAAAGTTCGCGAATGCGCCGCATGTTCCAATCGACCTCACTCTTTCAAAGCGGCTCCCACTGTTATTCAGAGAGAGGCTGTAAGAGTTGAACTGTCATGTTATCTCAACGTTCCTCTCATACTCAACGTGAAGGTTTGCCAACCCTGCCGACAAAAGGCATCCGACATCAAACGGGAGCAACAAGCAGCTGCGTTCCTAGAACTCACCGACCGTCACCAACAAGCCGAAGTCACAACCAATCATGCCGTAGACGACACAACGAATGGGAGTATGGTACAATCATTGCCATCGACCGCTCCAGTATCCTTCTAGGAGAATGCCCTCCAAGAACAAGCTGAAGGGAATGTCGAAGATGAACAAGAAGAAGAGCCGGTTGCGAGCAACAATCCGGACAACCAGAACAACAATGAATCTAGCAGCAGAAGCAACACCACCAAAAGCCAACTTCCACCTCCGAACTCGACTGATGGCACTCATGAAGCTGGTGATGATGACGCTCCTCGTTGCCATCGCCGCAATCGTAGTCGTCGCCACGACATTACTCTCGACAGACACAAACGAGGAATGCGTCAAGTTCGCCAAAATGAAGCATCGACGAGCGCAATCCAATCCCGTAAAAAGATCAAGTTGAGCGTCGATTCGGTTTACGATTCAACAGATGGAACAACAGAGCAATCGTCTCTCGATCCGTCTTCGAACTCTGACGATGCATACGTCGATCCATCGGACAAAATGGTTAATTATCCAGCCAGGCAAGCAATTCGTTCAAAGAGATCATGCTTCAGATGCGGAACCCAGGAGAATTTGAGCGTCATCAGTCTGAGCGTTCGACGGCATGCATTCAACGCAGCGAATTACTTCATACCCCGCATGAATGTTATGTGTCCGAAATGTTCCATTAGCGTTACCACGACCGTGAAAGAGTTCAAACGCTTCCCTTGGCGCAAGGCACGAGCCGACATCACGGTAGATGACCTCAAACTACTGCTTTTCACCACTCCGCAGGTCACAATATGGGATCAAATGTACTGTTTGAACATCGACAGTGACCGTCTGAGAGTGATCGCCGGTTTGAACAAAGAACATTTTGCGCACTTCGTCACCCAGCTTCCGAAGTTACGTAATTCCCGTGTACGCAATATCAATCAGGCGGTATTCATTTTCCTCTACAAAATGAGAACTGGACAATCGAACGAACACATTTCCGCAGTATATGGTTTACCAAGACCGTCGAGCGTGTCGGAAACGTTTGCCAGCGTGCTTGAAGCTTTCTCTGAAAATCCCAATATCGAGTTTGGCCCGCGAAAATGTACGAGAACCAAACTTCTCGAGAACACTTCGGCTATTGCACGCAAACTTCTAAACCTGGAACCCGATCAGCTGGTACTCGTGTTAGACGGTACGTACATCCGGCACCAAAAAAGCACAAATCATAAATTCCAACGCTTGGAATATTCTGGCCAAAAACACACTCATCTCTGTAAACCATTCACAATCACCACTACAAATGGCTTCATTGTGGATTTCGTGGGACCGTTCAACGGAAAAGAAAGCGATGGCACTCTTGTGCGAACCGTTCTGACCCGAAAACGCATGAAAAAAATCCTTCGGGAAGGAGACATTCTCATTGTCGACAGAGGATTCAGTCGAGCAAAAGACTTCATTGAATCGCTAGATTATATTGTTTTGATGCCGGCCATGCTCAACAAGAGAGATCAACTAACTACATTGGAAGCCAACGCATCTCGAACTGTAACTAAACTCCGTTGGGTTGTAGAAGCAGTGCATGGACATCTCTGGGGCCGTTGGAAATTGCTGAAGAACACAGTTGACAACAAAATGCTTCCAAAAGTTGAGGCGATGTGCAAGGTGATCGGATTTATCCACAATCATTACGGGACGCGACTTGCAATCGAAGACGAGAACACGAACGATATTATCGAGCGGATGAAGAAACGGGCGAATGTCGAAAACAACTTGAAGGCACTGATCATGGAAAAGCGCTGGAACACCCATCCTAGTACGCTCAAAGTCATTGACGTCGATCAGTTAACCGATTTCCCTCGGTTATCAGAAAAGCAGCTTTTACTTTTCACCAGCGGTCCGTACCAACTTGGCCTCGCAGAATCTTATCTTGCCGAGATTATGGACAACAATAATAAGATTCTGCTCAGGTTTACCAACTTCGCACGCACAATTATACGTGTTGATCTCCGCTCACGTCACTCTTCCGAAAAAAAATACAGAGTGTACATTCGGTACGACCCGAAAAACGATACAGCTGACGGAATCGAAGAATATTACTGCGAATGCGAAAACGGTGCACTAACAGTAGGCTGCTGCGCTCATGTGGCTACAGTAGTTGCATACTTATCCAACTTGAGATGGCTTTCAACTATTCAGCGTCCGGCGAAGCAATTAGATTATCTCTTCATCAATCCGTACAGCGACTCAGAGGATGACGATGAGAATATACAAGCTGCGATTGATGCAGAAGATCAAGTCAGCGGTAACAACGACGATAACGACCCCACTGTCGACGATCACCGCGATGACATCATAGAAGATTCAGAGCAAGACGACGATCCATAGAAATGTCACGATTCATGTTCGCCTCAAAAGACCTCAACACAGCCTCAATCACTCTTAAAATACACGCAAACATCTCAAACCGCCTCAAAACAATCACAAAACTGCCTCAAAACAGTTTCTAAACCAAACAGTCTCAAAACACTCTCAAAACAAAGCAACTCTTCATATCCGGCTCGTACTGTTCAAACTTGAGTTTCGTGCTTGCTTCATAAATAAATACTCCTTAATTCGATCTAAAACACATATCGTGACAGTTTATTGCTCTCATTTCCCACTCATCGACAGAGATCATCGGACTATGTGCTACTTGAACCGTAGTTTTACTAATCATCGGAATCCGAGTCACACAAATGGCTCAAATGTAATGTATCAGCGTCGCAAATATCACCTGCGAAGGGCGTTGCCTGCGTATGCGACGGGTATAGCTCTGCATTGTTTCGTTGAGCACTGCACGGCTCTCGTGACACACCCGCAGTAGCTTCAGCTGAACCAGAAGTTCCGCAAGTCCCTCTAAACAACCTCTAAACAACCTCAAACCAATTTCAAAACAACCACAAACCAAGCTCAAAACAACTTCAAAACAACTTCAAAACAACCTCAAACCAAGCTCAAAACAACTTCAAAACAACCTCAAAACAACCTCAAAACAACCTCAAAACAACCTCAAAACAACCTCAAAACAACCTCAAAACAACCTTAAAACGACATCAAACATATTCAAATAGACTCAAACCATCCTCCAAATATCCTCAAATTAACCTCAAACACATACGAACTTCTTAATACGACCTCATGTGGCTTTAACAGATCCGGACAGCCTCAGAGTAGGCTCAAAACAAACTCAAACACATACAAACCACTTCATGGACACTCAATCCAATATACTTAGTGAGCAACTCCTAATATCCGACTCATATTAGTTGGATTTGGTTCTCTTGTTAGATTCAAACAATTAATTCACGGTCCTTCGATGTGAAACACGGGCTAATAGCATTTATTGTTGTTACATTCAACACGTCGAACAAGGGTAATCAAACAATAAGCTGGTCGTAACGCCGATTTAAACTTAATCTGACTCTGAATCACATAGACGGATCAAGAACATTGTGTCGGCGTCGCTAACATCACTTGACGGACCCAGCTCTGTACTACGAAGCATTCGCGAACGGTCAGTCTGTTCACACTCAATAGGGCCACGTAACGGTCGAAGCTCGCATTCAACCCTAATACTGTTGTCACGCATGTGGGTCACCTCCAGATGAAATGATTGCTCGTCGACATAAAGCTCATCTATTGCATCTTCTTCGAGTTCACGCACAATCGATTCAGATATGTCTTGAAGCCATTCAATCTGGTCATCGATAAGCTCAAGGATTGAATCCAGATCTTGACGAGACTGCACATAACGGAGTGCGGCCGTTCTCCATATGCGAAGTCGAACGGTTCTTCTGAATATATAATCCATATTGTCACGAACAACTCCTCGAATGATGGCAATCACTTCTCCGCGTATGTAGCTAGCGACCCAGCTAGTCATACGCCAATGTCTGAACTAAAACGAGATTCAATTTTCAGGACTATCATACAATTGCGAGTACTCAACATCATCACCCAAAACACACTTACAACTTCTCCCATTTTGGTCTGAATTCACTATTGCCACTATTGCTAGGTGCCGTTCCAAGAACGAGTAGTAACAGAGCGAGCTGCACACGCACCGTAAATATGCACGCACCTCTAACGTAATCTAAGTGATTTCCTAGCAGACAGCGCAACAGGCATGCTTTGAACATGATGCTTTGAACACAACGGAATCCCTTCCAAATCGAATACGTATGAGTCGTATTAAAATGTGTTTATTCAAACTTCTTATGGCTTCAGACAAACATCGATCAATGACTAATCACGTTTTTGACGTTTACTCTCGTGTTCATCAATATCACTGCAAACATCTTCATTCTGGCGATCGACGTCCGTATTTATGCTGGAGATCAACCGCTTCACCGGAGCACACTCAGCATTACCACGATCCACTTGATTTCGAATTTCTACATTATTCTGGTGCCGTGGACATTCGCGGTCTCGTGAATGCTGTGGCAGCAACTCGGAGTCCGGATTCTGATGCCTCAATCGCTGTAGTCCTTGCGTTTGTTGTGGCCGCGTAGACTGGTCCTGAGATTTTGCCGGTGCTTGCTGCACTTGTTGCTCTTGCTCTTGCTGGGGCTGCAACAACTGCTGACACGGCTGTTCTTGATGTCGTTGATGTGGCCGTTGGTGTGCTTGGGACGGTAACCGTTGCCGCAGTAATTGCGATTCGTATATAACCAACTCCGGTAAATCACGATTCACTTGTCCGGGCATTATTGGTCGCGCGACGTATCGGAACGTTGACTGATCGAACCGCAACTCGGACAAAGCTTCGTTTTGTAGTAAGCACAAAACTGACTCCCGTTGCAACTCGGACGAAGTCATCTGTGCATCAATTTCAGTAAGTAACGCTGTCAACTCTGCTTCGTCTGAAACGAGCTGTTGAGCCACTCTTCTCCAAATGCTCAGTTTCGCCATGTGCTTCACGTAAAAATCTAACGATTCATCACGCTCCTCACGCGCCAACACTATGAGATGATGTGCCCGCTCGATTGCTGCACGACTATGCAGCCCAGGAAATCTTCGTCGCTGGAAATCAGTAAGAAACACTTAAACCGCAGCGAATGCCAACTAATCATAAAACCAATTAAAAGCTGACATACCAGATGCGATGACATAACGATCAGCAAGGATTTGACACTCAGACTCAACTCGAAGCACTACTACGAACTGACAGACCTCGACGCTTGTGTTCGTGGATGTCAGCAAACAACTGGCCTCTAAAGCAGACGCGCACGTGTGCATTAACTGAATGCCCGACTTAAAACATTTCAGTTTGGAACCAACGAAACGTGTAATCATTACAAGCACGAAACGGCAGTACTAGAAAACTCCGCCACAAATCCTCAATTTCCAAACAAGATTACCAACAGCACTACCATTCAGGAATTCAGAATCTCGTGCACTTTAAACGTACTTGATTTATTGAACTCCTGCCAAATATTACTTCTGAAAAGGATACACTCGCGTTGTGATACATCGTAACTATATCTAAGGTATGCGGCAGTTGCAATCTAACACATATTAACAACGCTTCCGTTTCGACGATGGTGGCTGCGTGAGTTTAGACTGTCTACGACCACTCGACTCTGACACTTGAGCCGAATCAACTGTGTCTACGTCAGTCTCTGCGTCACTTGAAACGGCCGTCGACGATGACGAATACGATGAGCTTGACGTCGTCAACGCAGGGCTCCGATTTTCACCACTACGTTGCTGTTCTCGAGCTGCGAATTCTAACAGCGCTTCATCCAGACGTAATTGATCGTGAACATCGGCCATCAACTTCGCATGAATCAGTCTTTCTTGACCTCTTATCCGTGCACGTTCCAGATCGATCTGCACTAACAGATACAATCTCTCTGTTCCATTGTCGAGAGTCCGTGTCGTGATGTTTACGTATCTTCTGAGCTGCTGCTGCCGCATGAAGACTTCGTCCAACGTGGCACAGGGACGCAATCGACTCATAGCACGGACTTGGATGGCGATTCGAACTGCATTCCTTGATGTGAGCTCGTCAAAAAGGCGTTCCTGGAAGATATCTTTTAAATCGCCAATTCATGCAAAATCGATGACAATAACTAGAACGATACTCACCATTGTATCTGCAGATGAACACGTCACGAGCGAAGTAAACCTCACGATCCTTCGGCTTGTCTAATCTGAAAATCGTCCTGACGTACAAGAAACCGCAACCAGTCCCTAAGTTCTCGATGTACTGAGTGGACCGAACCGTGAGGACGACTGGCAACCAATCACGCTGTGTAACGTACATATATCCGTTACCTTCCCCACTCCAATCAAACTTGCACTTCGTACCGTGTGTGTGGACTGCACCTGACACACTGTACGCCCAATATCTCACAAGTCAAAACGTGTAACTCATATGAGAAGCATCGAAAATACTCACAGCAACCTCAGAGCAGCCTCAGATTGGACCCAACAGACTTGGCGCAATAGCATCAAATCAAAACAACTTCAAAACAACGTCAAAACAACCGCATAATAAAGTCATCAAAACAGTCACAAAACACACTCAAACAGCTCGCAAACAATCCCCACCAATACAGTACAACTTCAAAACAGTCTCAAAACAACCACAAATTATCACATCAAACATAAACTGTTTGCTAATCACCCAACGTCGTTGGAACCTAAGGTGCAGTCTCAAAACATCCTCTAAATCGACACGTACATGAGCCTCAAAGTTGACACAAAACAACTCCAAAACTGCCACAATATATTACTACAGCAATTTTACATGCTCCGAAACTGGCTCAAACAAGCTTTGAAGCAGCCTCAAACAGCTTCAAACCTACTCCAGAACCGGCGCAAAAACCTTCAAAACAGCCTCAAAACCGCCTCAAACCTACTTGTACCGCCACAACCGGAAGTATGTCGCCTCGCATACGCAAGGTCTATAAGGTACCCACGCAGTTCTATACGATTACCGCTTAGTCTTAATAAACAATATGCTTCGAGAAATTATTGAACTATAAGACTTGCTAACTTTTCGGGCAATCGCAACGTGACTACTCAGCACAAATAAGAATGCTTTTTATTCAGGGAATCGCATTAACTGATATTTCAAACCACAAAACATTTTAAGCGACCTACGAGGGAAACCTTCTAACAACACTCTCAAACAATACTAGCGTTTAATACCGAAACCGCTTGGAATCCATGCAAAGTCGTCATTCTACTACATTTCTGACATGAAGACATTGAAAATACGATCGCCAATCTTCAGGTTTTGGACGGTACGCCTTGATAGTGCGTAATTTCAACGTTTCATCCCCATCGTTTATGCTAACGATACAAAAGATGACCACGAAACGATTGAATTTCAACTTCTCCGCTTGCTCCTCTAACGACTCATGGTCCTGGAGGTAAGTTCCATTGTGCATTATGCCACCTAAAAGTTGATTCAAATCGTGGAATCGGTTGCATTTCATATATTGTACTCTTCATACACACCGTTAACATCGCATACCGAGTAGGTTGTGAATATCTTCATCGTCGAGAACAATGGCCACCGCTCCAAACGTATCCGAGAACGAGACACGCATGGAAACATTGACAGAACATCCGATCAATCGCGTGCGACACGACACGCATATCGTTTCAGTCTGGACATTGCCATTGTCCCGAGCATATCCAAAATTGGAATACGGTTTCGTAGATCCACAGTTTTTACAACTGAGGGTCTTGTAAATGGATATTATTTTAGTCAGGGGCACTGAAAAGACAGCGCATCATCATGAAGCAGACCCGAGTCAGAAATATGTATTCCATGATTAATGCCAATATCCGAAACTCTGTCGAGTATATAAACCACTCACATATTGATGCGAACGGTTTGCTCATTAACGACTGTTGCTTCTCCTTTCCAGACTTGAGTAATTCTTCGATCACTTGCAATGTTATCCACGTAGGAATTGCATCCAAATTATGCAGGATTGCGGCATCCGAGTGTGAATGATCAAATTGTGCCTCCAAACCACGGCTTTTGGCCTATAGGAAAGAGACAACAGAATAGTGGACAAAATCTACAGAACGGTCATATGATTTTGTCCCGCATACATGTCGGGAACTGAACCAACCGAATATACTGCCTTCTGAAGCATCTTCGCCTGTTGCGAAACAACGTTGGGAATTATCAATGTCTGTGTGCTACTCGTGATGTATTTCCCCCCTCGTTATCGTATTCTTCATGACGCCATCCTGAACGTAAACAACTGATTCCCTGCAACACCAATTCTCTTTAAGACGCGACAATAGCGCATGTTGCTATCTGCTACAATTGAATTAACTCACCACACAATAATCTGCTCTTTGATGAACGCTATAAGTTCCCTATTCCACAACGTGAGCAACATGCTATTTGACTTCCCGTCACTGACTTCCAAATCCAGAGCCGTCGATGTTTCACCGTTATGCAGTTCCACTTCGCGCTCATTACCTGCAAAATTCGCCTGATTAGGTATGCATACACTTACCCTAAACACTTCAAAAAATTTTTGATACTCACACATCGAAATTACAATTCCAAGAAAGGTGCAATGGCGTGTAAAAGGTCCATCGTGCAAATCCGTCACGGTCAAAAACGACGAATCTTCTGGTAATTCATGGAAAATCGCAACAAGCTCCGCTTCTGCATCGCCCGACAACTTGTGGACACCACACCGGCACACCTTCAACACATATTGACAACTTGTTCTCGGATCCAGTTGAAGGCTACGCTTAGCATTAACTGACTTCAGGTAATCAAATCGGTACGCAGTTCCTGAAAAAATAATTCAACCTCAATCACTCATATTAAGAAGACCACAATGAACACTGCAAGTATTGCGAACGTTCTTGTTGGTACCAATGTTTACGATTTCTTTCCTACTCACCTATGAGCAACTGCAAGTTGATTTTGAATATTTCCTCAGGCGTGTCCCAATAGACAACATTCGCAGTGCCTCCCTCAATATCCTTTATAACGAAATTCAGCGGAATATTCACACCAACCGTGGACTTCGAGCCACCACAACGTTTATTCAATATCACTCCGTGTACCGTTACGATTTGGTCAACACACGCGATTTCACGCAAAAGCTTCACTGGCACAGACGCCATGATTCGTCCGGTAACCGATTATTCGAAAAGAAACTACGGAACACGTCAAAGTACACTCACTCGCAAGGGTTGTCGAGTTACGCTAGATACACACCAATATGTGCACCAAATCAAAACAATAATCCCGAAAGTCAACACAACTACATGCACGCACAACAGTGCGAACGCGAACCACGTTGGTATCAGAATGAAACTGTTTTGCAGCTAATAAGAGCTAGCTGGCCCATGTGAGGCAGTTTTTGAGCTGTTATGAAACCTGTTGGCTCATTTGAGGATGTTTTGGAACTGGTTTGAAGCTGTTTTGAGCTTGTTCCGGCGATTGTGAATCTATTTGAGGCAGTTTTGATGCTGACTGAGACTACTTTGAGGCTGCTTAGAACCCTTATTGATTCGGTTTGAGGCTGCTTTGAAGCTGTTTCGGGCCTACACTTGAGTAGGTTGAGATTGCTTTGAAGCCATCTCGAGCCCGAATTGAAGCTGATTGAGGTTGTTCTGAGACTGCTTCACCATCACCTGCAGACTGTTTGAGACAACATTGAAGCTAGTTTGTGCAAACCTTGAAGATGCTTCGTATCTATCTTGAAACCTTTCTGTGCTTCTTCGATCTTGCTCGAAAATCGTGAACTTTTTTTTGCGGCAAATCTTACATGGTTTCAATACTGATACATTTCTATGTAGACGCCAGCTTCAACAAGCTTTATTGAACACATCTGCTTTAGATATTCAATACATCATTTAATAAGCCCGAACACTGCCCAATTCTTTTCACTATTCCTCTGCATCGGATTCACGATCGGCAACTTGTATATTTTCAGTGTCATCCACGCTCGTCCTGAGCGTTCTCCTGCTTCTACATTCATCGATTCTGTCGTCAATCACACACAAGTCCTCATCAATCATTGACTTCAACGCCATCCCAGCCTCCAAATCAATCAAATATTCTCAATCTTCCGCTTCCACGACTCCAACCGAATGCGTCGCTGCGTCAAACCTTCAACGGTTCGCTCCAAGGGCTTGATTCTCATGTGAGTGATCATTGTTCGCCACCAGGCAGGCAAAATCTGAAAAACCGTTCTTGTAACATGCCAACTACAGTCATTTCGCGTATTGACGAATCATACTCACGTATAACTGTTCCAACTCATGAACTAAAGTGGACATCGCGACAAACTGCAAGCTAAAATCACTCGAAGTATGACCAAGCTATCGTTCCAAAAACTCTTCTGAATGTGTGCTCATACACGTCATACCCAACACGACATCACGTTTGCGACAGAGTTGCTTCGTACACAACGAGCATACAGCTACAACAACAAACAAAACCCTCATCAACCCATATTAGAAAAACGTCGTTCACACTAACTACACCTGTTGAAGCGATCGACTACACTTTATTCCAAAGTTCCATCCATTGGTGGGATCTCGAATGCTTCACCCGTTCCGTACAGTTCAGCAAAATACTTCTCAACATGATCGACATACTCAGAAAAGTTGAACGTTACCCTACTAGTAACAGAGCATTTCAATTGAGCTTGATGATGACGCTGCCAATGTTTTTTGTAAGCGGCTAACGCACGCTCAACATCACGATCGATATCAACCTCCTCCTGTGCAGTCTGATCCCAATGTCTGTATTCTCTACGGCTGGGACATATGGGACAGCTATAACGAGTTTTGGCTTCATTATCATCCTGGATATAAAATCGAAGCCCATGAAATGGAGCCACTTGCGAGTTCAATAGAAAGCGTTTCGCAAAGAAAATGAAAGCAACTTCGATTTTTCCAGGTGTCAGTTGTTCGAAATGGCGAATGAACAATTCAGAAAACTGCACTCCGTCATCCCGCACTGTTCGCATACTTCTGACCAACGATTGCCGGAGTCTGTTCAATGTGACCTCATCTAGCACAGATAGACGATGACAAACGCCATCGGCTCCTCGGGAACGAATAGTCGGATCGGCGGAAACGAAAACCGGACGACTCGCACGATCTTCCGGTTCTGCTTCTTCGTCATCATCGATCTCTTCTCTCTCATCCAATTCACGAACAACATGTAATCCGGTCGTACGCGGTTCCATCAACCGGATACGTGTGAGAGGTTCCTTGAATACGACTCGACGTGCTTCTTCGATGACTTCTTGACGCTGTCGTGGAGCCTCGATACCAATGTTACTGTGCGCCACATATCCTGCCATCGTCGACGCGGTATTATGCTCCATCAGACGTCTAATTATTGTTTCACTGGCAGTGTCGAGGTTGGCCCATCTGGACGCTCTCAAACATCCCATTAAATACTGATTCATGATCAACGGTTCGACTATATTGGCACTCACTCCCTGAGACACCTTGAGGGATCGCTGAGAGTCAACAACGGTAATTAAACCTCTTATTATTCGGTTCCAAAGCACTCCTGTTTTGTACGTCCTGTCGTTTCTGATTAGCCAGCTGTAGTTTTCCTCATATCGAGCACTTCCGCTATCTTCCGTCTCATAAACCTTGAAACAATTCAACGGTTTTGCATGATACTTCTCTTCAAAATCCAAATCGACTGCACTGATCTGAGCAACTGATGGGGAACTGTACGGCTGCACCACAAATGGGTGCTTCCAAACAGTGTACGGGGCGCTTCGACAAGAACTCAGGAAGTCTTCACCTAACTCCGACACGTATATTGAATTAACGTTGTACCACTTCGATTCATTCGATGAAGCACGTGAAGGATGACATCTTTTCCCCGTGGCGTTTGCTGTCGCTGTTGATGGCGTACTGTCGCGGCTTCCGACGTCTATGGATGCATCCAGTTCACGATCCGCGGGGTACGTCGTAGAACTA
Source organism: Neoseiulus californicus (assembly GCA_028455905.1). Classification (NCBI taxonomy): domain Eukaryota; kingdom Metazoa; phylum Arthropoda; class Arachnida; order Mesostigmata; family Phytoseiidae; genus Neoseiulus; species Neoseiulus californicus. Next base: position 357,981 of record JAMQGS010000015.1, read on the forward strand.
GAAGTGGTATTCTGAATTCTCGAACTCTTAACTTGTTTGCGACCACAGCGGATCGATATGAGATTGAATGTCACAGCGTGGTCGATAAGATTTTTCCAATAGTCTACACTACGACATTCCACAAGATTGTGCCAACGATGAGGCGTGGTAAGATCTCGTAGTAGGAGTTCTGCTTTGCGATCTTCTATGAGTTGTACTGCATCGATAGTTTTGTTGATATCGTCGTCTTCTACAGCCGTGACTAAGTGTAACGTTTCTCCTCCAGGTGGTATCGTCCACAATTGACCGGCCATGTAATGAGCGAACTTATTCCGCCCGAGCCAAATCGGCAAACGCTTGAGGTCTGTGAGTAAAACCCTCAACTCGTCATCGCAGTCTTCTGCTAGCGCGAAACCATGCGGGAAATATGATGAAATGTGACATATAGAACAACATTCATTTGCTACCGTCCTGTTTCCATCGATCAACGAACTGTGCCCGTTCAGCAGTGATGAAACACTTCGCCAAATACAGTTATGTCGATTGAATATGTTGTCCATGGTCATCTGATTCTTCATATCGCGTCCAGCTTCTTCAGGTGAACTCAAGAACGTCCTAGTATATCTCTGCCTCAATTCATTGAACGTAGACAAGAAAATTGTAGCTTTCGAGGGTTTTCCATCTCTTCCAGCCCGCCCGATTTCTTGATAATATTCGATGATCGATGCTGGCAGCCCATAATGGATGACATGCCTCACGTCCGGCTTGTCAAATCCCATTCCGAGTGCTTTCGTCGCCACCATTATCAGTACGACGTTATCAACAAAGGCGCTGAGGTTAGTTTCTTTGTTTGTATCTTCAGCATAATATGTAACATTCGCTATGTTATATTTCGACAATATCGAGTTAATATCGCGTACAGCTTTTGTGTCTCTTACATAGATAATCGTGCTCTCATCATGAGATAACACACGCAAGAGATCGTTAACGATAACGGTACCATTGAGAACGCGAATATATACATTATCGCGTCCGCTATTGCACCGAATATACTCGAACGTTCTTACAGGGATCATTCTCATTATTTTCTCCGCATCCGCAGGCATAATCGACGCGGTCAATAAAAGTACCGGAATTTGATTGTTGGCGCAACTTGTGTTGATCACATTCAGCATGCTCGAAAATGACGATCTGAAGTATGTCCAATCAATGATCGCATGACATTCATCAATAACGATAAGTCCAACTGGACAATACTTGAACAGATATTCGAACTTCGACGCATTGATCTTCATATACTCCGGAGAGGTAAACAACACTAGCTCCCCACCATTCAATGCTCGTCTGAACGTCTCCCGATTTGCAACCACATCGACTCACCACTCGACTCTTCTCGCACGCCTTGTGCATCAACGACTGCTTGCTGGTAGCGATGACGAGGTCCAAGGAATGCAGTTTCAACGCGATACAGCTCATTGCCACTTCTTAATTGATCAAGACACAGCGAACGAAGCGGAGAGATGACGACCGTTACTTTCTTCAAGTAACTCGTGACGAAGAAGTAAATCAAAGACTTGCCTCCTCCGGTAGGAATGATGGTAAAAACTGACCGGCCACTCAGCAATTCTTGAATGCTTCGTTGTTGGCTGAAGCGGAATCCGGACGCGAATGGAAATCTACTTCGCAAATGCGCTTGAAGAACACCACTCCCTCTGTCTGACGAAGCCATCGAGGTATACTCTTCTGAGTTATTTCGAGTTTTCCTTTGAAATTCTCTCACTGCAACTGTTGAACGATCTAACCAATGTGCAGACGACCTCGAATTGTAAACAAAGGAATCTCACTCGAACAAGACGCTCATGTTCTAGTTCGGCTCCTCTTTCTCAATTCCGCTCCCCACCAAAACATCAGCATCAACTCGGAACGGCTGAGATAGACTCTGTACGAAGTACCAAGCCTCCCCGCAACTACTCATTCAAGCTCGATAGGGAGCCGCTTCAAACCGACCTTCACCCCTCAACTGGAGCATCTGAATATCGAACGACACTATGCCCATGCGTGCATACTGATTCTCTTGCGTGCGATGGGACCCTACCATCGTAATCCTATTAGAAAGAGAAAAGAACACCTTCTAAAATCAAAAACGCTTCAGCATCTTATTTTATTAAAAAAGAGTTTGTAAAGTCAGTCATCGACACCACTAAATTCTAATACACATCAATATCTTTGATACACTCGTCAAAATCACTTCCAGGATCAGCTGAGTCACGTCTTTGCTCCGGATTTTGAAGCTCGTTCAATTCGGGTTGGCCATTATGTTCCAACTGATCCCCTTGAACACACCTCTGCTGACCATCTGAATCACATGCTTCTTCCTGTTCTGGACGATGTTCTTCCTGGGGAATGGCCCCTTCATCATCTGAAGAAATCACTCCACCCGCATCGAATTTCACCTTCTTCGGGGTACTGGTCGTCGCTTCTGGAGCTATCTTTTCGTCGTCAGAATCAAACAGGGTTTCAAGCCTCCTTTTCACTGGCTCCTTCAAAAACTCTCGGCTTCGAACGACACCATACACTTGTTCAGAAATCGTCGACGAGCCCGGTGCATCGAAATTATGCTTCGTCACGATGCGATTCCGACTGCTGGCGTCTTGAGTTCCGAAGAGCCACGTGAAGTACTCACGAACACACCTGATGTTCTGCATCGCAAATAGAAGATCGCACTCACTGACTAAGCCAATAGCTTCATCAGCAGTCGATGCTGTCGCAACGGCGTATAGCAATATGCTACGCTCGATGTCAGTCTGATCCAGTCGCACTAGTTTCGACGCACTGTTCTTTTTCCTGAAGAATTTTGAATTCACGGTTCTCCTTCTACGAGTCTTGCCCAAGAACGTGGGTGAGGCTGATTCTTCTGTTCCGTCTAAGACACTGTTCACGCCTTTCAATCCCGGCTTTGTCACAGGTACATCATCTTCACCTGGAAGTTCGTTTTCACCACTCACTGAGTCGAGCACCGAGTTGTTGATCGTCGGCGAGGAAACTTCCATGATCGTGTCTTCAATTCCCGAATCGGGACTGCCTATAACCCACTCCGAGTCCGCGAAGAAAACTTCCCACTTCGCCAAATTCCGAATATCCGACACGGATACCTTCAGCGTCGGTAAAAGGCAACCAGATAGTTCGCTTCCGAGAATTGCCCACTTCGCTATGACCAAAAAATGCAAATGCGCCGTTCTCACTTGGCACACGGACCCGGGTGTATGCATCGGGGACAGTTCCAATTTCATTCGACAGCTTCGTACCATTTGAGTTTCCTTCAGGTCGTTGACTATTCTATCTCTCAGCCTTCGTTGCAAGACTGTCTTGGTTATAGCATCCTGATTCAATTCGATGGAAAGGCTCCATTTCGTGGCTTTCAGATGCGCCATCACTGAAGCTGCAATAAGAACAGCACTCAATCGAAACTGACGTTTAGTGCAGAAATATCCATTACTGCCCGCATACGCCAGGTAGCAACCAAATTCACGGTCGAAAACGCCTTCGCGTGGAGAATGTCTCGAACCATCCGCGAGGACCGCGAGTTGCGAGATTTCATACTGTTTAAATTACCCCCCCCCCCCTGGACTTGTTTAATTCAAACAAATAAAGGAGAATTGAAACTGAAACTGAACTGAATGTGTTGTTGAATCCTGGTTACACGAAGGCGTATCTGACGCTGAGCTTTCCGACAATGGACTTTACTCCGTATTCCGTCGCGACAGAAGCTCGAGGGGCGGTGGCGTTCTCATGCTTGCGAGGAATACTCTCAACTGCGCACAAATTGAAGTAATCTGCCCTGATGTAGAAATGCTATGTATTGATGTTATAACTAGTAAGTAGACTCGTGCTGATGTAACCCGGATCATCTTTGCCTACCTTCCAGGCACTGAAGGCTCGGCAAGAGACAAAGAAATAATGGTTGAAGCAACCACTGACTGAGTGCGAGAGGCTAATGCTATCGACGAAAAATATGATAATTGTGGTGGATTTCAATCCTCCGCATATTGACTGGAACAAATGTACATATGATTCCAATAGGCTGCCCAACGAAAAGGTTCTCCTTGATTTCTGTATAGTGAATGGTCTATCCCAAATTGTTTCCGATGTTACGCGACCTGCAAGCAATAACACTCTCGATCTGGTCTTCACCGCGGCCGGCAACCCGGCGCCGCCCGAGGTGACCGTGAACCAAAGCCCCATTGAGTCTGACCATCTCAGTCTCCTGATAACGTTTGAGACCTTGAGAATTGTTCCAATCGCTTCCAATCGGCTTGTGTTACCAATCCACGCCGGGATTGGCTCTGATTCGGACGAAACCGAGGGAAAAGAAAACTCAAGCGTTTCACGGAAAGCTCTCTGCGCCGAGAGATGCTCCGCTCCCTCCGAGTGTCGTGACTGGAATGAATGGCGGCCGCCAGCGGTCTCCCGCGGCCTGCCGCCGCACTCGGGGGGAGAGAGACCTCTCTCACGCAGCGGTTTATTTTGAACCTCGACATGCCACAATGTGGCGTTCGTAACAGCTTGACTTCGCCAATGCGGACTATGACGCAATAAATGACTCCCTCCTGGCTACTGACTGGAACCTCATGTTTGACGGCTGTGATACGGTTGAAACGATGCACAAGAGACTCATGGAATACCTCGATTTCATGGTCGAACTTCATGTGCCCGCAAGACGAAGGAGACCTGAGCGCCCCATTGAGCTTGCTATCGACAGTCTACTGACCCAGATCTCAAACTGCCCGTCTACACAAAGTGACAGACTGAAGAGACTCAGAGGAAAACTGAATCGATGCGTCACCCGCAAAAGCTGTGTACTTGAGAATGAGATCATCATGTCATCGAATCAAGCCAGGTTCTACGGTTGCGCAGCCTCGAGACTGAAACTTCGTGATGAGTTGTCCGTTCTCGTCTCCCCCAATGGCTCCATTGTGACTGATGACAGACAGAAGGCTGACATGCTCTGTGACCTGTTTGAAGAGACTTACAAGTACAACGCGTCCGATGAAGCATCCCTGAGAGCCGTCCATGTTCCCAATGACATCAACATGGTCGATGATGTCGACGTTTCCGAGTATAATGTATGCCGTGCGCTGAGCTCCCTGCCGGCCAAAAGAAGCTCGAACCCCGACAATATTCCCGCTATCTTCTACAAGAACACCGCCATCGGAATTGCTAAGCCTCTCAGTTTGCTGTACCGGCTATCTCTCAACTCCGGAGAGGTGCCTGAGAGTTTCCGCCGTGCTCACATCGTGCCAGTCCACAAGAAGGGGGTGAGGAATGATCTTCGAAACAAGCGGCCGGTCTCCCTCACCTCCGTGATATGCAAAACGCTGGAGCGAATCATTTGCGACGAGATCATGAAGAACGCGGAATGCCAAAGCATAATCACTGATCGGCAGTTTGCGTACAGGAAGAGACGGTCAACAACGGACTGCCTGCTCGATTTCATGAATCACGTGAACGTAAACATCGATAGGAACCACGCCGTTGATGTCGTATACACAGACTTCAAGTCTGCCTTTGAAACTATGCCTCACGAGCTCTTGCTGAGCGTCCTCCCACGCAAGGGAGTTGGTCCTAAGTTAGTAAGGTGGCTGTCCACCTTCCTGACAAGGAGGTCCTTCAACGTTGGAAACAGCCTCTCCAGGACTGGATGGGCCACGACGGGTTGCCCCCAGGGCACCGTTTGTGGAAGCGTGGCTTTCCTGTTGTTTATCGACGAGGTTAAATGGATACTAGGTGATGACATTGAATTTTATATCTATGCCGACGACGTTAAGCTGGTCAAGACGATACGAGATCCCGGTGATTGTCGAAGTCTACAAAGGGTGCTGGATGACTTCGTCGTGTGGGCAATATGGGCCTTAAACTATGCTTCGAAAAATGTGGCGTGCTGAGATTCGGGTTGAACAACCCCTGTTTCCCCTACTGTCTGGGAGACTCAAGAATGTCGAATATGATGGTGATGAGAGATCTTGGTGTATGGATGACTCCCTCGATGAAGTTCTCGGAGCACGTCCAGAATGTTATGAGGAGGTGTGCACTCATCTGCTCCATGGATCATGCGATCCTTCATTGTCCGTCGCCCTTTTCTTCATCTGAAGCTTTATGAGTCTCGCGTAATCCCGATACTGATGTACTGTTGTGTGATATGGAACCCTGGAAAGACTTGTGATCTCGATCTCTTGAACAAGATGCAGCGTAGCTTCCTACGCCGAGTTGAGTTTATTAAACTCCTTTCAAACTACAAGAACATTCATCAGATAGAGTAACAGAACGTTATGAAGTCTCATTCCCAATAACTCTTGCTCCCGACAACAGGGATTGATTGAAAACATTGGAGAGGTGTTAATGTTCAACTTTTCTGCCCGCATTTGAAACCAGAAGAAACAACGAAGAAACCTTGTTGGGCGTTCAATTTCCTGTGAAATCTGCACTTCTCCCCTTGTTCTGGTGAGGAGGAGTATGATGAGAATTCCACCATCGCAGGCTCGTAGTGCAGGACGAGTGTAGATGAGTGATATTTCGGACTAGAAGACGCTCTCCCAGAAAAACCCATCACTTTGTTATTCAAGACTAGAAGAATTATTTGGCATGTAACCAACAGAGCATGGAACCAAACTCGTTTTCTAACAGAGCGTTGACCCAAACTCGTTACAATGTTTCTCTTTCATGGTTAGTTATTACCAGAATTCAAATAAAGATTGGAATTTACGTCACGAGGAGAAGGGGTATATAAGACGAGTGTACTCTTCAATAAAGCTTGCTGCTGAACTATGCCAAGTCAGTCATCCAACGTGTCGTTCTTCCCAGTGGTTCCCTAGTCTACCACGATTCCATTCCAGTGATTGTGCTCCGGTCTTCGAATTTAACTTCCGGAGATTCTAACATGAGAGCTGAGCTAATGGAGGCCCCATTCACCAGCAGACATTTGCTTCGGAGCAGACTCGATCCAAGAGGCCAAGCGCCGAATCAAGCTCCTATTCATTATATTTCATGATGGGCACTTCCCTTTGAAAAAATGGTCAGCGAACGATAAGTCACTGGGCGATTTCATCAAGCAGATCTCACCGGTGCCAGACACGGTCGTCACGGCAGGGCAGCAAGACGGGAAGTTCCTAGGGATTCCGTGGAATCAACTCTCGGATGAGTTGGCGGTTCCAACAGCGAAAGCTCTCAAAGAGCTGACGACGGGAACACCGTCGAAAAGAAAACTTCTCCGAGGCCTGGCTCAAGTGTACGACCCGTTGAACATCTTGGCGCCGTCAACGATAAAAGCGAAAATACTGCTCCAGAATCCATGGAAAAGCAAATGTTCCTGGGACGCCGAGCTCGACGCCGCACAGTGGTCCAAAACGACTTTTTAGGTGGAAAAAATTATTCCTCCGAGTCATTCGACTGAACCGAGTGCCATGAACACAGAGTGGCATGTTTCGATCGATATGGACACCGGTGACCGAAGAAAACGTCGGTTGGAACAGCACAACGAGTGAATTTGACGCGATGGCTGTAACCATTGCTTTCACGCAACAAGATGAGCTTGACCTCGCAGAATTAGACAATGAGGAAGATGGGGTGTCCGCAAGCTCCTTCGGCAATCGCGATTTAAGACGATCACCGGAGGCATATAGGGAGGAGAAGCCGCATGCGATAGATTCCCGGGTTTGTGCTCAAGCAGCGGAACCACCGTAGACTTCCGCGACTTGGCACCGGAGTCGGCGAAACTCTTGCGCGGGCGACCTCAGTTCTTGAGCGCTTCTCTCCGCCCCGATCGCACTAAGAAAGTGAACGGCTCTCGGTTCTCAGTCCAGCCGATCCGCTTGCTGCGAGGAGAATATCTCCGGACTATGGGCGATCTCTCCGTATCTTCCGCGCAATTTTGCGGCTTGGCGGAGCAGAGCAGGGCGGGAGGGTTGAGAACCTGAGTCTCCTCGACCTCCGCCTGAATCAGAACCTGCTTCAACAGCGTTCCCATGGCTCTTCCGTGGTCGGCCGCGATCCAAATTTCAAAGAAACGTCTCCGGGCAACTGCTACTGATATGTCTGGAAACATCGTTGTAGCTCAGAGCGCGCTGGGAAGCGGGAGTCAGGCGAAACATGGATGATAGTAGGCAACTCGGTGCTCAATTCACGGAAGTTTCAAAACGGGGGCAGACGGGGAGAGTATATTTCCAGCCTCATGAATATTGGTAATTTTTGCACAATCGAGCCCGCTCCCTGAACGGCTCCAGGACGGCGCCCAGTCTCTTTGAAAACGGCGGAAACCCCCTTTGGTGTGGAGCCAATATGGGTGTCATTTACCACACATGATTCTTTTCCCAATGGAAAAGCTTCAGAATGTGTTTTTGTCACTCGGATCCTCAACGATTCGCGCCCGCGTTCGAATTGCGCTTCCCGCTCCCTCTCTTCTTCTCCCCCCCTCTCCCAACGAGGTCTTCAATCGACAAAAACAACATGGTCCCCGACTGTACAGCCACTCGGCAGTACATTCACGCATCCAAATCCGGAAAACCCGGACATGACTTTTTTCCACCTATTTCAGCGTTTTGGACCACTGTGCGCCGGCCAAAAAGATCAATATTCCGAATTCATCGAGCTCCTTGAAAGAACGAAAGCATTCCCAGTCGGGAGAAACTTGAGATCCGCCGTCGCAGGGGTTGTGGGTTGTGGATCGTCAGCTACACATCTTCTGCGACGCCAGCGTCGCTGCTTACGGATGCGTCGCCTATATCCGAGAGACAGCTCCAAACAGTAAACCAAGAGTTTATTTCGCGATGGCGAAAGCCAAGGTAGCACCAGTAAAACCGATGAGCATATGCCGCCTTGAGCTTCTAGGGAGCGCCCTAGCGGCGAGGCTGTTGGATACTCTCAAGAGATGTCTGGACATCGAAATCCAGTCGTATCACATGTACACCGACAACTCCAGCGTCCTAGCATGGGTCAATTCAGAGCCCGAGAAATGGAAAGCTTACGTTGCGAACCGCATACGCAGAATTCAAGTCTTGACGAAAGGTGCAAGCTGGAACTTCGTAAAATCCGAATTCAACAGCGCCGACATCCTATCGCGAGGTATCGACATTTCAGCGCCGGAGAAGAGGAAACTCTGGTTACACGGGCCTCCATGGCTTTCGACAGAAAGTCGGCCGGATTCCAAAAAACACCCTCTCGAATGTCGAGCAACGGAATTCGAAGCCGAGCGGAAAGCAACGATCTCGACATGCATGAACATCACTACGTTTCCAAGCGAAATATTCTTCGAAAATCGCTTCTCGTCATTTCTGAAAGCAGTCCGATTCTGGGCTTTCATGATTCGGCTGAAAAACGAAATTCAAACAATTAAATCAGGCACCGGAATCGGACCCTGCGAGCAGCAACCATCGATGCGCATAGACGCCGAAGAAATGGCCGCAGATTCCTTCATTAGCTGGAGGTTCATCACAACTTCAGCGCCGTGGTTTGGAGGATACTGGGAGAGACTGGTCGGGGTGATCAAAAAATCGGTCAAAAACATACTGGGATCAGCAATTCCTCACTTCAGAGACCTGGAAATACTCCTCAGCGGAGTAGAGGCGATGGTCAACAGGCGTCCAATCACCACCGGGAGCAAATGAAGTCGAGGCACTGAGTCCAGCAAACCTGCTCTACGGGATAAAAGGTGACACGATATTCCCTCAACACGCTCTGAAACCGCTAAAAAAAAGGAGATGCCGACAAAATCATATTTTCCAAACGTTGGAAGTACCAGCAACGTCTTCTAAACGCATTTTGGAAGCGGTTCCAAGAAGAATACCTCGGATACTTGCGAACAGCGCGTAAGGGAGCCAACGCGAGAACGAACCCAATCGACATCGGCAACGTTTGTCTCCTCGAAGACACGTCCAACAACCGAGCGTTGTGGCCGCTATGCCGCGTGATAGCAATCCCTGATAACACGTCACCAGCCCAAGCACGATCGTGCACCATTAAGACGTCGAGAGGCCAAATCCTAAACCGCCCAATAAAGAAACTATACCCGCTGGAGAAAGCTGAAAAAACTTCGCAAGAAGAGAACTCCCAGCGAGATCCTAAAAACCCTGACATCTAACCCAACCAGCCCATCAGTCAACCAGTCATCCTAGCCTACAAGAAATACGAACGAATGAAGCAAAGTACTGATATTTATTATCGAATAATGAATCGAAAAAAAAAACATCAGAATCAGCGTTGGCGAGGGCGGAGAGCAGCCTCCACCCGTTCTCGCAGTGGTGGCAGAGCGGCTTCCCTCGCTCGGCGGAGTTCGCGGTCTTCGTCAAGAACACGGGCACGCTCTATTGACACCTATGAGCTGATTGAAAACTCTGGTGTTCTGGATTCCTGTTTTTCCCACTGGGGAAGGATCAACCTCGTCCGCTCACGGACAACGATACGTTCGAGTATGCGCTTCCCGCGCGACGGCGGCGGCTGGAAGGAGCCGGCCGCCAGAGGCCGCTCCAAGTCGTGTCCGTGAGATCGAGATCATCTTTATTGAAACTCAAGGCATATTTCTCATCTCACGTCACCCTACATCGGTACATTGGTGTTTATTCATTTCAATTCGAATATTCGAAACCTGACAGCTTTGCTTGGCTGTCGCCCGGGGATTCGGCGCACTCTTGCGGCGACTCAAAACTCCCGGTCGGCAACATGGCGTCATGACACACGAAGAGAACCAAGTCTCGAGAGTTGTTCTCTACACGCTCTTCGCGAGCGTTGGCGCGCTCCCACAGCTCATTTGCACGGACCACTCGACGGTCATCGCGAAGGACCTCCACCCGAGCGCGCTCGGCGGCCCGTTCTGCTAGCTGGGCCCGGATGCGTTGCACGATCCCGATGTGATCCAGAGGCGGCCGAGGGAAGCGAAGTACACGCGGCTGACTCGCAGCCGGAATGGTGACGTCGCGAGGATTGCGACTGGAAGCGGCTTCCAGGTGAGCCAAATACTGGGGCATGTAGATGATTGGAGGTACAACCCAAGCGAGCCGTCGAGCCGGTTCCAACGAGGCTAAAGTGCACCGCGGAGCGCCACGCGCCAGCAACGTGGAGTAAGCGCGGTAAGGCTCGCACTCGGCGTCGCTTAGAGAATTCCAAGCGAACCGGACGATTGCCCGCTGGTCGGTCTCCGTCTAGACGTTGACCCAGTCTTCGGTCGGGAGTAGCTGCGTGTGGTACAAGCCCATGGGCGAATCGCAGTAGGCGATGCGGCGTCGGATGCGGCTCATGGTCCCGGGGGCGGAAAGGCGATGTCTTCGAATGAAAATACGGCGGAGACTCCGACTTCGTGGAGGGGTCTTCGCAGAGATGACTTCGTAGAGAGGACTGCGTGGAGACGTCTTCGCAGAGATGACGTCGCAGAGATGACTTCGTGGAGATGGCTTCCGAGAGATGTCTTCGAGTTGAAAGGCGCAGCAAGCGTACTGAGAACAGGACAACAATGCAGTGACGAGTTTACGCTGGAAGCGAGGAATCTCGGAGCTGAAGAAGAGAGACCAGAAAGGGGTCTCGGAAAGGAAAAATTCAAATACGGAACGCGCGGAAGCTCCAAGAGTTCGAGAAACTTCCTAGCGGCGTTCGAGATGGTCAGAATTCCGTGTTCGGAATTCCGGGGGGGAATGTGGCGTACGGCCCATGAGGATCGTTAGAGCTTCACATATACACCCAATCACACCCCACAAATACACATAACTAGTAGGCGAGATCGGTTGACTTTCAGGGTAACTTATTTATTCCAGCAATATCCGTTCAAATGTATCATAATCCTTCTTCCGAGAATCTCGAACGGTCGGCGTCTCAAGCAGAGCGCCCCCCCGAGCTCAACTTACGGTTCATTCAATAAATCGGCAGTGGCACAAAGGCACTTGGAGATCGTCGGCGAGCGCGGCGCGACGATGACGTCAGCGCGGCTGCCCCGGCTGACGTCTCCACTTCTCCCAACAGCTGATCGAGCTGTCACCATCCGGTGGCATCCCTCTTGTTCAAGTTCCATGAGAGTGATACAAGTGTAAATTCCGGTGCGTTCTGAAGTCTCTTCCGAGCTCAGCGCTCTGGTCCAAATCCACATCGAACCCGATCAGATTCGACCAGGCCGACTCTGAGCGAGTCAGAACCACCAAGATCGTCCGACCAGCCGACTTCAGCCGTCTCCAACGCCGTCGCCGTTCGATCTCCATAGTGCGCCAACCGTTCTACCGAAGAGTGCGAAGCAGACGTGTTCTCAATCTCTTCCACAGCCTAGAGCGTAGGCCACAGCGACAACCTGTCTCCTACGTGTTTCTCACTCCTCCTGAGGGACTCACCCAAGATTGTCCGAGGTCCTCGTGAGTCGGTCAGTGTCATCATGTACGCCGACGACGTAGTGGATGGACGAAGCCGTTTTCACCTTCAGCAGGCCATTTCCAGAGAGCATCCCTCGAAGCAGGTCTCGCCATCAATCTAGACAAGACTAAGGCTATGGAGTTTAGACGAGGAGTCCGTATCGCGACGTGCGATGCATTGAGATTGGACGGAGCTGAGATCACCTACGTGAAGGAGTTCGCGTACCTAGGGATTCTTCTCAACCACAATGGCTGGTTCTATACAGTGAGTCCCCGTTATTCGCGGTCAATTGGTTCCAGGACCCTCCGCGAATAGCAGATTTCCGCGAATAATGAATAATTTTTTTTTAACATTGTCGCCCCCCAAGGTGGGGTTCCGGAGAGGCGTCTTCGGAGATTCCATGTGAATATTATGATGCCGTTCGCTGAGAAGATTCTGAATTCTTCGATGAGAAAAAAAACAGAAAAAGAAAATTCCGCGGACGAGTCGCAGTTTCTGACGGATTCGAACTCCAACTGGCGCGCTGACCATCGAGCGACGGTGGGAGGAATAGGTGGAGAGTGATTATTTGAATTCGAATTCCGCCCCGCCGGGAATCGCTCCAACTTAGCCCCTTACTCGGTCTTCGGCGGATGATTGCTGCAGCGGCTCTTTCCATTCCTATCATACATTTGGCATCGAGGTCGGGGATTGGAAAAACCGCGAATGAGCGGGGTTCGCGAATAACGAGTCCGCGAATAACGGGGACTCACTGTACTGGGCATCTCAGGGAGAGTTATAGGAGAGCAATCGTGGCGATCACAACAATCAACAATCCTCACCTCCTCTCGTTAGACACAGCACTCAAACTCTTCCACCCAAAGATCGCGCCAACAATCTCCCACGGAGTCGACTTATTTAGGAGTGACCTGACAGAGGCAAACCTCGAGATTCTGAACAGAATTAAGGCCCTCTACCTGAAGAGAGTGCTCGGACTCCACGCAAACACAAGGAACCGACGAGTATACACGCTGGCGGGAACTCCGCTCTCTGTGGAAGATCTCAAGCGTCGATTCGAGCTTCCCGGAACCGACGAGTATACATGCTGGCGAGAACTCCGCTCTTTGTGGAAGATCTCAAGCGTCAATTCAAGCTCCCCGGAACCGACGAGTATACATGCTGGCGAGAACTCCGCTCTTTGTGGAAGATCTCAAGCGTCAATTCAAGCTCCCCGGAACCGAGGCTTACCGCGCGAACTTGTTCTCGTGGGAACTGAAGTTGGCCGACGTGGACGGAGAGTTCTTCGATACGCCGGCGTTCAGGAACGCAAGGTGGAGAGAAGCGAACCGTGACGAGCGCCATACGATCACCCGTTTTTCGGTCCACGGTCTTCACCATAGAGTATGTGCGACTAGCGGGTACCACGAACCAAACCAAAGCTGCGTATGTTCGAACTGTGGAATGTTATGCGATCGCTACCACGCACTCAAATGTGCGGCTCACGTCACCCCGTCGCTCTAGGAGTTGGGGAAAACCCAGCGCCAGGAAGAGGAAGACGAGAATGGGGTTGGTCTTCCAGTGGCAAGCGAAGTTGCGATGTGACATTTATTAATTTAGGTAACCCCAACTACTCAGATCGAGTAAAATAAACTGTTTTGGAAAGGGAGTGTTCTCCCGCATATAGCACGTTGGTGCTGCCAGAGTTTCTCGTTTTACTTTCTCTCGCGGTGGTTCTGCTCAACACGCCATTTTTGTTCTTTGGAGATCAGCCTTGCAGGATGAACGGTTGCTCCTGTGTCGTGTGCGGATTACCCTTTCACGGGAACTGTAAGCCATACGTTTGCGCTATATCTGATTCAAGAACCCATCGTCGGTGTTGCGAAGGAAAACCGAAGGATGGTGTCGATTTTCGTTGTGATCGATGCGTTTCTACTGGAGGATTCCAGAAGAGAAGGGTTTTGGTCCGCCCGGAAGGCAGACCTCTTATCCCCAGTGAAGATTTGGGAATCGAGCGCGAGCTTTCCGAAAGATGCGCGAGTCCCGTTACTCCTGGCACGGCTTCATCGCCCGTTGATAAATTCACGCCGAATCACGCCTCAAGTCATGATTCGATCGACGTTGGGAACAGCTTTAGTGAAGCTCCATCAGATGAGGATTCCACATCCTCAAGTTCTAGCAACGACTTATCCACAAGCACGGAGGATAGCAAGGTTCCCGAGGTCCCCGTCGCTCATCGAGAGCAGCTGTATTCGGATACGCCGGTTTTCGGTGTTTTGATCGACGCCTTACACAGGGAACTTTCTGGAGTCTCTGATTGTTTCAGTTCTTCTCCTGGCGTTATTTTTGGCATTCATCTGTCTCTTTCTGTTCTTGAGCAAGGGAGAACCCACCATGTTTGGTGATGCGATGTCAAGTAGTGGCACCGTCGGCACTCATTCGTCTGTGGACATCCCGCCCTCCTCTCCGAGTGGAAGTAATTTCCAAGCCGAAACATCGACTATCGCCACTGGTCAGATGGTATCTTTTGTTGGGATCTTGATAGATTCGTAGCTGATAGTTCAATTCAATCGCGAACATGTCCTAAGAGCTGCGGGATGAATGGGCGAATCAAGTGTGTGAAGTTCAGTTGACTGCTGTGGAGGGATGCTGTGGAATGACTAGATAGTGGAGACTAGAACGGCGATCGGGTAAGAACTACTGCACTAGTGTGCAGTTTCGCTCTGTTTATTGACGGAACTCAGGGCTTTTATAGACTATTGAAGGTCAGCTCCCCCTGTCTTGGAAACACTAACAATAGAGTGGGGCAATCGCAGCCGACCTCACAACACTGTGATCAGATCAATTCACTGCTTAAGCAAACCCGTGACCAATATATCAATATCAATATAATCACTTTATTTGCATAAAGGGTTCGCGTCCAAATAGGATGCGGGGGATACCTTCATCCCTGAGCCTCCGGGCAAGTCTGCACGAGAAGATATTTGCAATACGATCAGTTTTCGGTCGTAATTTGACTCTGATAGAAAACTTCTTCCTCAGACGGGAAGGGTCAACAAGTAGGTAGTGATTTAACAGACCAAGTTTAACAATGCTATTTAAACTATTGATATGACAGTGATCGAACAATGGGATGAGATCCGGAATATGCGGCGTATCGTGAGTACCGTTACATCTGATAACAAGTCGCCGTTTGAAGTATTTTTGAACTCCCTCCAGAAATCGGATATGTTTCTGTAGAAGAGGGCGCCAAACCGATACGCAATGGGTTAATCGAGGAATGATCATGGATCTATAGAGCCGAATGTAAACGTCAGGTTTCCGCATAACAAAACATCTAAACATAGTATTTATGATCCTGCGTGCGGATGCGGCAGTGGAGACGATATGATCGGTGAAATCAAGAACAGGGGACATCTCGACACCTAGGTCGCGGACAGTACTCTTAACCGGTATGTTTTGACCGTCAATGAGATAATCGGCAGCAAAGGAGCCGTAGTTCAAGATGGCACATTTATGTGCGGATACGAGCATCCCATTGGCACGGCACCAACACATGACGCCGTCTATGGCAGTCTGGAGTCGGGAAACATCTTCTTCACTCGTGATGGGGCAGAATAGTTTTAGGTCGTCGGCGAATAACAAGTAGTTTACCCCCTTAGGAATGTACCTATAGATATCTGAGACGAAGATGGCATATAGGACCGATGAAAGACAGCTACCTTGGGGAACCCCCGAAGGGGCACGGTGGGGGGAGCTGAGGACATTGTCAACTTTGACCCTGTAAGACCGACCCCGTAGAAAAGTGGCGATCCAGTTGATTGTCTTGTCGCAAAGATTTAATCCTCGTAACTTATCGAGGAGCAGAGAGTGGGGGATTTTGTCAAAAGCTGACTTTTGATCAATGTACACGCATTGAAAAGCATCCCCGTTATTTAGATAGGTTGCCCAGATCTGCGTCATGAACAATAGTTGAGTACATGTCGAACGACCCGGTACAAATCCATACTGGAAAGGATCTGACAAACCATATCGACATAAGTGTTCCTGAAGGTGATTTGACAAGATTTTCTCGAAAACCTTGGCTGCGATACAGCCTTGAGCAACCGGTCGGTAGTTTGAAACAAGATCCCTTGCGCCCTTCTTAAAGATAGGAGTAACGATAGTCTCCAGGAAAGCAGCCGGGACTTCACCTACATCGTAGGATCGAGATAGGATGGTACATAAAGGTTCACTGAGGAACAATGCAAACTTTTTGAAGAAAAGCTGTGGTATTCCATCCGGTGTAAGATTCGATGAGTTCTTGAGACCAGTGAGAACTTTATAGATGTGCAGTTCCGTCAGGCAGATCGGTCGATCCGTAATGAGCTCAGGGCGGGGGGAGGGAGATGAGGCTTCCACAACCTCCCCATCCGTGAAGACGGTAGCGAAGAACGCAGCCAGATGTTTTGCTTTTTCGGCAAGTGAGATGAAGAGGTTGGATCCCGCTCTGAGAGCGTGCACCGAAGAAGGCTCCCCAATCCGCAAATTCGCGTATTTGAAGAAACCTCGCGCATCCGCCTTATCGCAGTCTCTCGCAATATGCGAAGTCGACGGGATGCCTTTGAAATCCGGGAATCGCATCGCGAGATGAGGAGTTGGTTTGTCCCAGCACTCCTATGGCGAACGTTACGGTCGATGAAGGAGGCGACCCGTGAGGAGTTTCGCTTCGGCTGAGTGAGTAGGTCTGCTTTCTACTGAATGCTACTGAAACACTGAAAGTGAAAGTCTAATTGTTCAGCATAGTCACGGTTTGGTGAACACAGTAATAACATGCGAACCATGAGACAGTACATTAGAATCCGCTTAATGAGGCAACATCGGGACCGGGACATTCTGGTCCGATTAAGCGGCCGGTCCTATTAAGCGATCAAGGAATAGGCATCATCGGGGATTCAGGGATTTTGATTTTGGCCCGAGTAAGCGGCTGGTCCCATTATCCGATTAAGCGGATTCCACTGTATTCTCAACATTCTCCCCCCATACCAAAAAGAGAGGGCGTCAGACGTGTTTTAGGACTGCTCCCAGTTTTCGCACCCTAGCGTACGCAAACACACCTGTGCTCAGTTAACAGTGTCGTCCACAACCCTTCAAGACCCAGTGCACATCCCCACGGCATTACTTCTGCCAATCACGGCGGCCGACGGCAAAGAAACGGAAAAGCTGCAAACCGGCGCCCAAGTGTCATCACAGGAACCTGAGGCATCAGCTGTTTTCACCTTCAGAGGAGGAGAAGAGGGAAACGACAAGTGTGGGGAGGGCTCGCCTTCCACATCTTCTGGGAGGAGGCTTCAATTCCCAAGAGAAGACCTAAAAGCGCACGCGAGTAGACGGAAAACCGTTGAAACAACTCTCAGGGAGAAGAGAGAGGGACTCAGGACCTCGCTTCTTAATCGAAGAATTATGCCTGACGAGGTCGACGGAGAGGACTACGAGGACATGGACGACGGCAGCTGGAAGCATATTCCAACGCCAGCGGAGAGATCCGTGTGGAAGGCTCAGAAGGAGACAGAGCGCCTCCGGGAAAGCGGCCCACTACTCTTGAATCGCCGTCGTGGTCGCCAGGGATTCGAGGTCGAGATGGAGTCTGCTCAGGATGGCGCGACTTTCCTGGGCTCGAATCTCCTGAGAATATACGAGGAAGTGCGATCGAAGGTAGCTGGAGCGCTTGCACGCATACTTCCGAAAGGCTCGATCATGATCACTGTTCCAGTCCAGGGCGACATCGAGAAAGTCAAGGAGCTTGGAAGCATCCTCGGTATCCCGGTTCGGCCATCACCGATCTCAGCGATGCCTCTCTGGGGTCGGATCACTGGAGTGCACCCTATGTTTGGAGAGGAGGACTTACTCGAAGTTCTACGGCCCCAAGGCGTTGAGAAAGTTGTTCGAGAAAAGTACACCACGAAAGAGAACTTGCCTGATGGAACGGCCGTCAAGGCCGAGAGACCTACCCATCGAGTCCGACTGCTCTTCAATGACAAGATTGCGGCAACGGTAACCATTGCCCACGAGATCTTTCGGGTGACGTTGTGTCCAGGCTCGCCGTTGCAATGCTTGACGTGCTGCAAATTCGGCCATCGAGCGGCTTCTTGTCCGAAACAGGGATCCCCGAGGTGCCGCAAATGCGGTGACCTTGGTCACGAAATGTGGGCCTGTGAGAAAAAGGCTCGCTGCATCAACTGCCGTGGGCCCCACCCGGCGAACCACCACAGCTGCCCATTTTATGCAACCTTTGCTCGAGCTGCTAGTGAGCGCTATACGAACAAGATCGTGGCATCGATTCCGGACGCCCGGATCGAAGACGTATCCGTGGAACCGGCAGTGGCACCTGCTCACGTCGACCCGAACAACCCGAACAAGCCAACGTTTGCAGCAGTTATGGGAGCACCCTCTTTCCGGAAGATCGTGAAGAAGACTCAAACTGGGGAAGATGTCATCTGCCACGTCCCTCTCCTCCCGACTCCCAGTCCCAGACGTGACTCACCCTCGGCTAGAGCGAAACCAGCTAGTAAGTCAGCTCCGAGGCATGCTCCGAAGCCGGGAGCTGTTAACTTGAGCGACATCTTCAAGCTTGCAAAGAGCATCTGGGCTTTCATCAAGCCTCAGGTGGAACCTCTTTTCAAAGACAATCCAGCTCTAGCAAGAATCATTGATATCCTTATGTCGGACCCCGTTCTCCAATTCATCCAGCATTCGGCTGGAAGCAGTTCTGCCGAACAAAACAACAATGTCTAGTCTGCCTTCAACTTCCAGGGATGGGATCTTTATCAGCCCGAATCCACAGACTCAGCCCATGCACAGGTGCCCCTGGTGTGCGAAATGTTTTTCTTCCGAAAGAGGTCTCGAGATTCATACAGGTCACAAACATCCCACCGAGAAGCGTCAGGCACGACTCCAGGCCGCATCTCCTCAAGTTGACAGTAGCATTCCACGTCCGCCTTCTCCTCTCCGAGAAGAGCTTCTGGCCTGCCGTGATAGAGTGAGAATACTCAATATCGTCCCCAAGGCAGTACGTCAGATCGTTGCCGAAGAACTTTGTAAATCCATCCGAGCCGTCTGTGAGCGGAACGACGACGATTCTTGGCGGTCCTTGCTGGCCTTCGCTACCGTTGTCCTGCAAATGCCCCCCTAAGAAAGAGCACGGTGAATCTTGGCCGAAAATCATCCGCAGGAACATCGGAGCCTACAGGAACGGAGCCCGATTCGACTACACGCTTGGTTCACGAACTCGTCCCCGCGCCTCACATACTGGGGATGAAGTTGCCGCCAAGAGAGCTTCTCGTAAATTGGGTGAAGGGGATGTCACCGGTGCCGTTCAGGCTCTTATGTCTCAGGACACTTTCGCTCCCCGACCCTCGGATTCACTGCTTCAAATGAGGGAAAGGCATCCTGGCGAAGCCGACGACATTGCGTATCCCGCTCCGCCAATAAGCGAGTGGCAGGGACGAACAACTGCCGACGAAATTGAGGAAGCCATCCGATCCTTTCCGAAAAGCTCTTCGGCCGGCCCCGACGGTCTCCGACCGCGACATCTCAAGGACCTCACTTCACGTGATCTCGGAGAAATTGCAGTGCGCCTCAAAGAGACCATCGCTCGCTTGGTCGATCTCTTCAACGGAGGCCGAGTCCCAGAATCGGTCCGCTCAGTGATCTTCGGAGCAACTCTGCTGGCTTTGAAGAAGAAAACAGGATCCTATCGACCAATTGCATGTTCATTGACCGTCAGACGACTTGCGGCCAAAGTCGCATGCAAGCAAAGTCTCAACCGGATATGCGCTGCTTTGGGACCGAGACAGGTCGGAGTTGGCCGACCCGGTGGGGCCGAGGCCGCGATCCACTCGTGCCGGACGTTCCTAACCTGTTACCCGGACCCCGTTGTCTCAGTTAAACTCGATTTTGCCAATGCGTTCAACACTCTACGAAGAGACCATATGATCCGAACGGTCTCGGAGCTGACCCCAGAACTCCAACATCTCGTTCAGAGCGCGTACGCGGAACCAAGCGATCTCTTTTACGACGGAGACATCATCAGGTCTTCGAGTGGAGTCCAGCAGGGGGATCCCCTCGGGCCCTCTTTGTTTTGCCTCGGCACCAAAGAATTGGTTGACGCTCTCGTTTCGCCGTTCAATGTTTGGTACCTCGACGACGGCACCCTTGGAGGTACTCTTGACGAGGTTGTTGATGATCTTGAGAGGGTTCTCGCTTTTGAGGACAAGAGCGGGCTACATCTCAATACCGAGAAGTGCGAAATTTTCGTCGAGCTACTAGAGGGCAGTTCTAGAGAGCAAGCGATCCGTAGGATACAGGCACTTCTCCCCGGCTGTCGTGTCGTCCAACGAGAGAACCTGGAGCTGCTCGGCGCTCCCCTCTTTCCCGAAGCCACGACACCGGCTCTTGAAGCCAAGCTGGTCAAAGTCCGAGACATGGTAAACAGGCTGGGAAAGGTCGGATCCCACGCCGCGCTCTTCCTCCTACGATCCCCTCTGTCAAGCAATCGCTTCCTCCATGTGCTGCGCTCGACCGACACAAGAGGCCACGAAGGAGTCCTACAGCGGATCGACGCTATGTTCAGCCAGCAGTTACTCCAGGAGTTACTCAACATCAGCCTCGAGGATTCACACCTGCGTCAGGTCCAGTTACCGGTCCGGATGGGAGGATTGGGCATACGCTCTGTGGCGGACCTGGCGGCTCCCTGCTACATTTCCTCTCTGCATTCTACCCAACGTTTGGTCGAGAGCTTGCTAGCTCTGGTAAGACGGGATGCTCGCATGGTTTTCCCTGATGCTGACTAACCTCTTGGAGGAGTTTTGTGCCACCGGTAGGGCAGCCCCCGAAAAGAGAGGGAAGCAGAAAGAATGGGACAGGATTCTGTGTGAAGAGCAGAAGGACGTCATCCTGAACAGTCTGGCCTCCGCTCAGGAAAGAGCCAGATTTCTCGCAGTCGGCAACCGCGGTTCAAGCGAATGGCTTCACTGCTTGCCGTCTGCAAACCTGGGCACGCTCCTCGATGACAACACGTTACGCATCTGCGTAGGCCTCCGTCTCGGTGCCACGATCGTGTCGCCGCATGCGTGCGCCTGTGGTAAAGCAGTTACTTCCCACGGTACGCATGAACTCTCTTGCAAGAAAAGTGCTGGCCGATGGTCTCGACACGCTCAGATCAACGATACATTCAGCCGCGCGCTGCGCACTGCCCATATCCCGAACCTGAGGGAACCACCAGGCCTTTGCCGCAGTGATGGTAGACGTCCCGACGGGCTCACGCTCATACCCTTCGAAAGAGGTCGTGCCCTGGTGTGGGACGGCACGGTTGTCGACACTCTAGCCCCCTCCTACGTCGACGCCGGGAGTCTCACCCCAGGTAGTGCGAGTTCGAGAGCGGAAGCTCAAAAACTCCAAAAATACCAGGACCTCCTCGCGAACTACATCGTTGCGCCGCTAGCATTCGAAACTCTGGGCGGGCCGGGCCCCGAGACACGACTTTTACTGACAAAAGTCGGTCGACTGATAGAGGAGGCCACAGGAAACCCAAGAGCGGGGAAATTCCTGCTCCAGAAGCTGTCCATTGACATCCAGCGAGGGAACGCCGCCGCCGTCATGGGTACGATGTCACCTGGTGAAGGATCGAGATAGGATGGTACATAAAGGTTCACTGAGGAACAATGCAAACTTTTTGAAGAAAAGCTGTGGTATTCCATCCGGTGTAAGATTCGATGAGTTCTTGAGACCAGTGAGAACTTTATAGATGTGCAGTTCCGTCAGGCAGATCGGTCGATCCGTAATGAGCTCAGGGCGGGGGGAGGGAGATGAGGCTTCCACAACCTCCCCATCCGTGAAGACGGTAGCGAAGAACGCAGCCAGATGTTTTGCTTTTTCGGCAAGTGAGATGAAGAGGTTGGATCCCGCTCTGAGAGCGTGCACCGAAGAAGGCTCCCCAATCCGCAAATTCGCGTATTTGAAGAAACCTCGCGCATCCGCCGGGTTTATCGCAGTCTCTCGCAATATGCGAAGTCGACGGGATGCCTTTGAAATCCGGGAATCGCATCGCGAGATGAGGAGTTGGTTTGTCCCAGCACTCCTATGGCGAACGTTACGGTCGATGAAGGAGGCGACCCGTGAGGAGTTTCGCTTCGGCTGAGTGAGTAGGTCTGCTTTCTACTGAATGCTACTGAAACACTGAAAGTGAAAGTCTAATTGTTCAGCATAGTCACGGTTTGGTGAACACAGTAATAACATGCGAACCATGAGACAGTACATTAGAATCCGCTTAATGAGGCAACATCGGGACCGGGACATTCTGGTCCGATTAAGCGGCCGGTCCTATTAGGCGATCAAGGAATAGGCATCATCGGGGATTCAGGGATTTTGATTTTGGCCCGAGTAAGCGGCTGGTCCCATTATCCGATTAAGCGGATTCCACTGTATTCTCAACATTCTCCCCCATACCAAAAAGAGAGGGCGTCAGACGTGTTTTAGGACTGCTCCCAGTTTTCGCACCCTAGCGTACGCAAACACACCTGTGCTCAGTTAACAGTGTCGTCCACAACCCTTCAAGACCCAGTGCACATCTCCACGGCATTACTTCTGCCAATCACGGCGGCCGACGGCAAAGAAACGGAAAAGCTGCAAACCGGCGCCCAAGTGTCATCACAGGAACCTGAGGCATCAGCTGTTTTCACCTTCAGAGGAGGAGAAGAGGGAAACGACAAGTGTGGGGAGGGCTCGCCTTCCACATCTTCTGGGAGGAGGCTTCAATTCCCAAGAGAAGACCTAAAAGCGCACGCGAGTAGACGGAAAACCGTTGAAACAACTCTCAGGGAGAAGAGAGAGGGACTCAGGACCTCGCTTCTTAATCGAAGAATTATGCCTGACGAGGTCGACGGAGAGGACTACGAGGACATGGACGACGGCAGCTGGAAGCATATTCCAACGCCAGCGGAGAGATCCGTGTGGAAGGCTCAGAAGGAGACAGAGCGCCTCCGGGAAAGCGGCCCACTACTCTTGAATCGCCGTCGTGGTCGCCAGGGATTCGAGGTCGAGATGGAGTCTGCTCAGGATGGCGCGACTTTCCTGGGCTCGAATCTCCTGAGAATATACGAGGAAGTGCGATCGAAGGTAGCTGGAGCGCTTGCACGCATACTTCCGAAAGGCTCGATCATGATCACTGTTCCAGTCCAGGGCGACATCGAGAAAGTCAAGGAGCTTGGAAGCATCCTCGGTATCCCGGTTCGGCCATCACCGATCTCAGCGATGCCTCTCTGGGGTCGGATCACTGGAGTGCACCCTATGTTTGGAGAGGAGGACTTACTCGAAGTTCTACGGCCCCAAGGCGTTGAGAAAGTTGTTCGAGAAAAGTACACCACGAAAGAGAACTTGCCTGATGGAACGGCCGTCAAGGCCGAGAGACCTACCCATCGAGTCCGACTGCTCTTCAATGACAAGATTGCGGCAACGGTAACCATTGCCCACGAGATCTTTCGGGTGACGTTGTGTCCAGGCTCGCCGTTGCAATGCTTGACGTGCTGCAAATTCGGCCATCGAGCGGCTTCTTGTCCGAAACAGGGATCCCCGAGGTGCAACAAATGCGGTGACCTTGGCCACGAAATGTGGGCCTGTGAGAAAAAGGCTCGCTGCATCAACTGCCGTGGGCCCCACCCGGCGAACCACCACAGCTGCCCATTTTATGCAACCTTTGCTCGAGCTGCTAGTGAGCGCTATACGAACAAGATCGTGGCATCGATTCCGGACGCCCGGATCGAAGACGTATCCGTGGAACCGGCAGTGGCACCTGCTCACGTCGACCCGAACAACCCGAACAAGCCAACGTTTGCAGCAGTTATGGGAGCACCCTCTTTCCGGAAGATCGTGAAGAAGACTCAAACTGGGGAAGATGTCATCTGCCACGTCCCTCTCCTCCCGACTCCCAGTCCCAGACGTGACTCACCCTCGGCTAGAGCGAAACCAGCTAGTAAGTCAGCTCCGAGGCATGCTCCGAAGCCGGGAGCTGTTAACTTGAGCGACATCTTCAAGCTTGCAAAGAGCATCTGGGCTTTCATCAAGCCTCAGGTGGAACCTCTTTTCAAAGACAATCCAGCTCTAGCAAGAATCATTGATATCCTTATGTCGGACCCCGTTCTCCAATTCATCCAGCATTCGGCTGGAAGCAGTTCTGCCGAACAAAACAACAATGTCTAGTCTGCCTTCAACTTCCAGGGATGGGATCTTTATCAGCCCGAATCCACAGACTCAGCCCATGCACAGGTGCCCCTGGTGTGCGAAATGTTTTTCTTCCGAAAGAGGTCTCGAGATTCATACAGGTCACAAACATCCCACCGAGAAGCGTCAGGCACGACTCCAGGCCGCATCTCCTCAAGTTGACAGTAGCATTCCACGTCCGCCTTCTCCTCTCCGAGAAGAGCTTCTGGCCTGCCGTGATAGAGTGAGAATACTCAATATCGTCCCCAAGGCAGTACGTCAGATCGTTGCCGAAGAACTTTGTAAATCCATCCGAGCCGTCTGTGAGCGGAACGACGACGATTCTTAGCGGTCCTTGCTGGCCTTCGCTACCGTTGTCCTGCAAATGCCCCCCTAAGAAAGAGCACGGTGAATCTTGGCCGAAAATCATCCGCAGGAACATCGGAGCCTACAGGAACGGAGCCCGATTCGACTACACGCTTGGTTCACGAACTCGTCCCCGCGCCTCACATACTGGGGATGAAGTTGCCGCCAAGAGAGCTTCTCGTAAATTGGGTGAAGGGGATGTCACCGGTGCCGTTCAGGCTCTTATGTCTCAGGACACTTTCGCTCCCCGACCCTCGGATTCACTGCTTCAAACGAGGGAAAGGCATCCTGGCGAAGCCGACGACATTGCGTATCCCGCTCCGCCAATAAGCGAGTGGCAGGGACGAACAACTGCCGACGAAATTGAGGAAGCCATCCGATCCTTTCCGAAAAGCTCTTCGGCCGGCCCCGACGGTCTCCGACCGCGACATCTCAAGGACCTCACTTCACGTGATCTCGGAGAAATTGCAGTGCGCCTCAAAGAGACCATCGCTCGCTTGGTCGATCTCTTCAACGGAGGCCGAGTCCCAGAATCGGTCCGCTCAGTGATCTTCGGAGCAACTCTGCTGGCTTTGAAGAAGAAAACAGGATCCTATCGACCAATTGCATGTTCATTGACCGTCAGACGACTTGCGGCCAAAGTCGCATGCAAGCAAAGTCTCAACCGGATATGCGCTGCTTTGGGACCGAGACAGGTCGGAGTTGGCCGACCCGGTGGGGCCGAGGCCGCGATCCACTCGTGCCGGACGTTCCTAACCTGTTACCCGGACCCCGTTGTCTTAGTTAAACTCGATTTTGCCAATGCGTTCAACACTCTACGAAGAGACCATATGATCCGAACGGTCTCGGAGCTGACCCCAGAACTCCAACATCTCGTTCAGAGCGCGTACACGGAACCAAGCGATCTCTTTTACGACGGAGACATCATCAGGTCTTCGAGTGGAGTCCAGCAGGGGGATCCCCTCGGGCCCTCTTTGTTTTGCCTCGGCACCAAAGAATTGGTTGACGCTCTCGTTTCGCCGTTCAATGTTTGGTACCTCGACGACGGCACCCTTGGAGGTACTCTTGACGAGGTTGTTGATGATCTTGAGAGGGTTCTCGCTTTTGAGGACAAGAGCGGGCTACATCTCAATACCGAGAAGTGCGAAATTTTCGTCGAGCTACTAGAGGGCAGTTCTAGAGAGCAAGCGATCCGTAGGATACAGGCACTTCTCCCCGGCTGTCGTGTCGTCCAACGAGAGAACCTGGAGCTGCTCGGCGCTCCCCTCTTTCCCGAAGCCACGACACCGGCTCTTGAAGCCAAGCTGGTCAAAGTCCGAGACATGGTAAACAGGCTGGGAAAGGTCGGATCCCACGCCGCGCTCTTCCTCCTACGATCCCCTCTGTCAAGCAATCGCTTCCTCCATGTGCTGCGCTCGACCGACACAAGAGGCCACGAAGGAGTCCTACAGCGGATCGACGCTATGTTCAGCGAATCACTCCAGGAGTTACTCAACATCAGCCTCGAGGATTCACACCTGCGTCAGGTCCAGTTACCGGTCCGGATGGGAGGATTGGGCATACGCTCTGTGGCGGACCTGGCGGCTCCCTGCTACATTTCCTCCCTGCATTCTACCCAACGTTTGGTCGAGAGCTTGCTAGCTCTGGTAAGACGGGATGCTCGCATGGTTTTCCCTGATGCTGACTAACCTCTTGGAGGAGTTTTGTGCCACCGGTAGGGCAGCCCCCGAAAAGAGAGGGAAGCAGAAAGAATGGGACAGGATTCTGTGTGAAGAGCAGAAGGACGTCATCCTGAACAGTCTGGCCTCCGCTCAGGAAAGAGCCAGATTTCTCGCAGTCGGCAACCGCGGTTCAAGCGAATGGCTTCACTGCTTGCCGTCTGCAAACCTGGGCACGCTCCTCGATGACAACACGTTACGCATCTGCGTAGGCCTCCGTCTCGGTGCCACGATCGTGTCGCCGCATGCGTGCGCCTGTGGTAAAGCAGTTACTTCCCACGGTACGCATGAACTCTCTTGCAAGAAAAGTGCTGGCCGATGGTCTCGACACGCTCAGATCAACGATACATTCAGCCGCGCGCTGCGCACTGCCCATATCCCGAACCTGAGGGAACCACCAGGCCTTTGCCGCAGTGATGGTAGACGTCCCGACGGGCTCACGCTCATACCCTTCGAAAGAGGTCGTGCCCTGGTGTGGGACGGCACGGTTGTCGACACTCTAGCCCCCTCCTACGTCGACGCCGGGAGTCTCACCCCAGGTAGTGCGAGTTCGAGAGCGGAAGCTCAAAAACTCCAAAAATACCAGGACCTCCTCGCGAACTACATCGTTGCGCCGCTAGCATTCGAAACTCTGGGCGGGCCGGGCCCCGAGACACGACTTTTACTGACAAAAGTCGGTCGACTGATAGAGGAGGCCACAGGAAACCCAAGAGCGGGGAAATTCCTGCTCCAGAAGCTGTCCATTGACATCCAGCGAGGGAACGCCGCCGCCGTCATGGGTACGATGTCACCTGGTGAAGGATCGAGATAGGATGGTACATAAAGGTTCACTGAGGAACAATGCAAACTTTTTGAAGAAAAGCTGTGGTATTCCATCCGGTGTAAGATTCGATGAGTTCTTGAGACCAGTGAGAACTTTATAGATGTGCAGTTCCGTCAGGCAGATCGGTCGATCCGTAATGAGCTCAGGGCGGGGGGAGGGAGATGAGGCTTCCACAACCTCCCCATCCGTGAAGACGGTAGCGAAGAACGCAGCCAGATGTTTTGCTTTTTCGGCAAGTGAGATGAAGAGGTTGGATCCCGCTCTGAGAGCGTGCACCGAAGAAGGCTCCCCAATCCGCAAATTCGCGTATTTGAAGAAACCTCGCGCATCCGCCGGGTTTATCGCAGTCTCTCGCAATATGCGAAGTCGACGGGATGCCTTTGAAATCCGGGAATCGCATCGCGAGATGAGGAGTTGGTTTGTCCCAGCACTCCTATGGCGAACGTTACGGTCGATGAAGGAGGCGACCCGTGAGGAGTTTCGCTTCGGCTGAGT
This sequence comes from Neoseiulus californicus, assembly GCA_028455905.1. Classification (NCBI taxonomy): domain Eukaryota; kingdom Metazoa; phylum Arthropoda; class Arachnida; order Mesostigmata; family Phytoseiidae; genus Neoseiulus; species Neoseiulus californicus. The sequence goes on from JAMQGS010000015.1 coordinate 385,947, forward strand.
GAGTAGGTCTGCTTTCTACTGAATGCTACTGAAACACTGAAAGTGAAAGTCTAATTGTTCAGCATAGTCACGGTTTGGTGAACACAGTAATAACATGCGAACCATGAGACAGTACATTAGAATCCGCTTAATGAGGCAACATCGGGACCGGGACATTCTGGTCCGATTAAGCGGCCGGTCCTATTAGGCGATCAAGGAATAGGCATCATCGGGGATTCAGGGATTTTGATTTTGGCCCGAGTAAGCGGCTGGTCCCATTATCCGATTAAGCGGATTCCACTGTATTCTCAACATTCTCCCCCATACCAAAAAGAGAGGGCGTCAGACGTGTTTTAGGACTGCTCCCAGTTTTCGCACCCTAGCGTACGCAAACACACCTGTGCTCAGTTAACAGTGTCGTCCACAACCCTTCAAGACCCAGTGCACATCTCCACGGCATTACTTCTGCCAATCACGGCGGCCGACGGCAAAGAAACGGAAAAGCTGCAAACCGGCGCCCAAGTGTCATCACAGGAACCTGAGGCATCAGCTGTTTTCACCTTCAGAGGAGGAGAAGAGGGAAACGACAAGTGTGGGGAGGGCTCGCCTTCCACATCTTCTGGGAGGAGGCTTCAATTCCCAAGAGAAGACCTAAAAGCGCACGCGAGTAGACGGAAAACCGTTGAAACAACTCTCAGGGAGAAGAGAGAGGGACTCAGGACCTCGCTTCTTAATCGAAGAATTATGCCTGACGAGGTCGACGGAGAGGACTACGAGGACATGGACGACGGCAGCTGGAAGCATATTCCAACGCCAGCGGAGAGATCCGTGTGGAAGGCTCAGAAGGAGACAGAGCGCCTCCGGGAAAGCGGCCCACTACTCTTGAATCGCCGTCGTGGTCGCCAGGGATTCGAGGTCGAGATGGAGTCTGCTCAGGATGGCGCGACTTTCCTGGGCTCGAATCTCCTGAGAATATACGAGGAAGTGCGATCGAAGGTAGCTGGAGCGCTTGCACGCATACTTCCGAAAGGCTCGATCATGATCACTGTTCCAGTCCAGGGCGACATCGAGAAAGTCAAGGAGCTTGGAAGCATCCTCGGTATCCCGGTTCGGCCATCACCGATCTCAGCGATGCCTCTCTGGGGTCGGATCACTGGAGTGCACCCTATGTTTGGAGAGGAGGACTTACTCGAAGTTCTACGGCCCCAAGGCGTTGAGAAAGTTGTTCGAGAAAAGTACACCACGAAAGAGAACTTGCCTGATGGAACGGCCGTCAAGGCCGAGAGACCTACCCATCGAGTCCGACTGCTCTTCAATGACAAGATTGCGGCAACGGTAACCATTGCCCACGAGATCTTTCGGGTGACGTTGTGTCCAGGCTCGCCGTTGCAATGCTTGACGTGCTGCAAATTCGGCCATCGAGCGGCTTCTTGTCCGAAACAGGGATCCCCGAGGTGCAACAAATGCGGTGACCTTGGCCACGAAATGTGGGCCTGTGAGAAAAAGGCTCGCTGCATCAACTGCCGTGGGCCCCACCCGGCGAACCACCACAGCTGCCCATTTTATGCAACCTTTGCTCGAGCTGCTAGTGAGCGCTATACGAACAAGATCGTGGCATCGATTCCGGACGCCCGGATCGAAGACGTATCCGTGGAACCGGCAGTGGCACCTGCTCACGTCGACCCGAACAACCCGAACAAGCCAACGTTTGCAGCAGTTATGGGAGCACCCTCTTTCCGGAATATCGTGAAGAAGACTCAAACTGGGGAAGATGTCATCTGCCACGTCCCTCTCCTCCCGACTCCCAGTCCCAGACGTGACTCACCCTCGGCTAGAGCGAAACCAGCTAGTAAGTCAGCTCCGAGGCATGCTCCGAAGCCGGGAGCTGTTAACTTGAGCGACATCTTCAAGCTTGCAAAGAGCATCTGGGCTTTCATCAAGCCTCAGGTGGAACCTCTTTTCAAAGACAATCCAGCTCTAGCAAGAATCATTGATATCCTTATGTCGGACCCCGTTCTCCAATTCATCCAGCATTCGGCTGGAAGCAGTTCTGCCGAACAAAACAACAATGTCTAGTCTGCCTTCAACTTCCAGGGATGGGATCTTTATCAGCCCGAATCCACAGACTCAGCCCATGCACAGGTGCCCCTGGTGTGCGAAATGTTTTTCTTCCGAAAGAGGTCTCGAGATTCATACAGGTCACAAACATCCCACCGAGAAGCGTCAGGCACGACTCCAGGCCGCATCTCCTCAAGTTGACAGTAGCATTCCACGTCCGCCTTCTCCTCTCCGAGAAGAGCTTCTGGCCTGCCGTGATAGAGTGAGAATACTCAATATCGTCCCCAAGGCAGTACGTCAGATCGTTGCCGAAGAACTTTGTAAATCCATCCGAGCCGTCTGTGAGCGGAACGACGACGATTCTTGGCGGTCCTTGCTGGCCTTCGCTACCGTTGTCCTGCAAATGCCCCCTAAGAAAGAGCACGGTGAATCTTGGCCGAAAATCATCCGCAGGAACATCGGAGCCTACAGGAACGGAGCCCGATTCGACTACACGCTTGGTTCACGAACTCGTCCCCGCGCCTCACATACTGGGGATGAAGTTGCCGCCAAGAGAGCTTCTCGTAAATTGGGTGAAGGGGATGTCACCGGTGCCGTTCAGGCTCTTATGTCTCAGGACACTTTCGCTCCCCGACCCTCGGATTCACTGCTTCAAACGAGGGAAAGGCATCCTGGCGAAGCCGACGACATTGCGTATCCCGCTCCGCCAATAAGCGAGTGGCAGGGACGAACAACTGCCGACGAAATTGAGGAAGCCATCCGATCCTTTCCGAAAAGCTCTTCGGCCGGCCCCGACGGTCTCCGACCGCGACATCTCAAGGACCTCACTTCACGTGATCTCGGAGAAATTGCAGTGCGCCTCAAAGAGACCATCGCTCGCTTGGTCGATCTCTTCAACGGAGGCCGAGTCCCAGAATCGGTCCGCTCAGTGATCTTCGGAGCAACTCTGCTGGCTTTGAAGAAGAAAACAGGATCCTATCGACCAATTGCATGTTCATTGACCGTCAGACGACTTGCGGCCAAAGTCGCATGCAAGCAAAGTCTCAACCGGATATGCGCTGCTTTGGGACCGAGACAGGTCGGAGTTGGCCGACCCGGTGGGGCCGAGGCCGCGATCCACTCGTGCCGGACGTTCCTAACCTGTTACCCGGACCCCGTTGTCTTAGTTAAACTCGATTTTGCCAATGCGTTCAACACTCTACGAAGAGACCATATGATCCGAACGGTCTCGGAGCTGACCCCAGAACTCCAACATCTCGTTCAGAGCGCGTACACGGAACCAAGCGATCTCTTTTACGACGGAGACATCATCAGGTCTTCGAGTGGAGTCCAGCAGGGGGATCCCCTCGGGCCCTCTTTGTTTTGCCTCGGCACCAAAGAATTGGTTGACGCTCTCGTTTCGCCGTTCAATGTTTGGTACCTCGACGACGGCACCCTTGGAGGTACTCTTGACGAGGTTGTTGATGATCTTGAGAGGGTTCTCGCTTTTGAGGACAAGAGCGGGCTACATCTCAATACCGAGAAGTGCGAAATTTTCGTCGAGCTACTAGAGGGCAGTTCTAGAGAGCAAGCGATCCGTAGGATACAGGCACTTCTCCCCGGCTGTCGTGTCGTCCAACGAGAGAACCTGGAGCTGCTCGGCGCTCCCCTCTTTCCCGAAGCCACGACACCGGCTCTTGAAGCCAAGCTGGTCAAAGTCCGAGACATGGTAAACAGGCTGGGAAAGGTCGGATCCCACGCCGCGCTCTTCCTCCTACGATCCCCTCTGTCAAGCAATCGCTTCCTCCATGTGCTGCGCTCGACCGACACAAGAGGCCACGAAGGAGTCCTACAGCGGATCGACGCTATGTTCAGCGAATCACTCCAGGAGTTACTCAACATCAGCCTCGAGGATTCACACCTGCGTCAGGTCCAGTTACCGGTCCGGATGGGAGGATTGGGCATACGCTCTGTGGCGGACCTGGCGGCTCCCTGCTACATTTCCTCCCTGCATTCTACCCAACGTTTGGTCGAGAGCTCGCTAGCTTTGGTAAGACGGGATGCTCGCATGGTTTTCCCTGATGCTGACTAACCTCTTGGAGGAGTTTTGTGCCACCGGTAGGGCAGCCCCCGAAAAGAGAGGGAAGCAGAAAGAATGGGACAGGATTCTGTGTGAAGAGCAGAAGGACGTCATCCTGAACAGTCTGGCCTCCGCTCAGGAAAGAGCCAGATTTCTCGCAGTCGGCAACCGCGGTTCAAGCGAATGGCTTCACTGCTTGCCGTCTGCAAACCTGGGCACGCTCCTCGATGACAACACGTTACGCATCTGCGTAGGCCTCCGTCTCGGTGCCACGATCGTGTCGCCGCATGCGTGCGCCTGTGGTAAAGCAGTTACTTCCCACGGTACGCATGAACTCTCTTGCAAGAAAAGTGCTGGCCGATGGTCTCGACACGCTCAGATCAACGATACATTCAGCCGCGCGCTGCGCACTGCCCATATCCCGAACCTGAGGGAACCACCAGGCCTTTGCCGCAGTGATGGTAGACGTCCCGACGGGCTCACGCTCATAGCCTTCGAAAGAGGTCGTGCCCTGGTGTGGGACGGCACGGTTGTCGACACTCTAGCCCCCTCCTACGTCGACGCCGGGAGTCTCACCCCAGGTAGTGCGAGTTCGAGAGCGGAAGCTCAAAAACTCCAAAAATACCAGGACCTCCTCGCGAACTACATCGTTGCGCCGCTAGCATTCGAAACTCTGGGCGGGCCGGGCCCCGAGACACGACTTTTACTGACAAAAGTCGGTCGACTGATAGAGGAGGCCACAGGAAACCCAAGAGCGGGGAAATTCCTGCTCCAGAAGCTGTCCATTGACATCCAGCGAGGGAACGCCGCCGCCGTCATGGGTACGATGTCACCTGGTGAAGGCCCGCGCCTTGATTTGCCGCCGTTGGTCACGCGACGGTGAGGCATCCGGGCCCTCCGCAGAGCCAACCAGCGACTCAGCTGATGGTCTGAAACCATGCCGTGAATAACGATGATAAAAGAGAGGGTTCGCACTCTTGTTGAGTATAGAAAGTGCTCCTCGATGCTTCAGTTGCATCCCTGTTAGAACCTCAAATATTGCGCGCCTGTTCTCCCTCTCTACGCCGATAGCGGAACGCAAGTGTGTTACAATAATGAACTGTGCCACCGGCACACTGGTCTCCCAGCCGTCAGCAGTACCACATCGTCTCGTCTCTCTTCCTACACTTTCAGAGATTCCGCTTGAGCTAACATTGGCGACGAAGATTTGAAGCAAATTCACGACGGGCTGCTGACGTACATTCGAAGGACGTCCTGACATCGCTGCCGAAGCATATTTTTTTCCTTATCTTCGGGAAATTTCAAGCGCTTCAGGAACCAGCATGGGGCCCGACATTCCAGTGTTCCAAGAATTCAAATCCCAGAATGAAACGATCACACAGTGGGTGGACCGTCTAGAAAACCATCTCGAACTGCAAGGTGTGTCGGAGGAACCAAGGAAGAAACGGGCGCTCCTCGCGTTTGTTGGTGCAGAAGGCTACAGAGGGCTGCACGGCAGACTGAAGCCTCAGAAGGAAATTAAGGACGTCAGTTACGTAGAGGTTGTCAAAACCTTGCAACTCATCTTCGAGCCGAAGAAGAACAAGTTTCCGAGCAAAGTCAGTTTTGTGAAGCTGCAGGGTTCTCCCTCTCTACGCCGATAGCAGAACGCAAGTGTCTTACAATAACAACCTGTGCCACCGGCACACTGGTCTCCCAGCCGTCAGCAGTACCACATCGTCTCGTCTCTCTTCCTACACTTTCAGAGATTCCGCTTGAGCTAACAATCCCTGTGAAGAACTTGTTCAATTCGCATTGGATGTGCAATCGGATACATGCGACCCGCGAAGAGCCCGGAAAGCTGCCGGAAGCCGGTAAGTTCAAGAATCAGTACAGGGAGCAAGCTTTAGAGCAGGGGTGGGCAACTTCGAACCTCCGGCGGGCCGCTGGCTGCGCTCAAAACCCATGGCGGACGGCAGTGGTCCTTCACAGGGGTCTGTGACGTAATTGCCATTCATAAATGGATTTAGAAACGGTAGATCGCGTTTCAGATGGTGTCGCTGTGATGTCAAGAAACCAAGCTTCACAGTGATACTTCACAATAATGGAATTCATTGTACTGTTTATCTTTAACAATTTTTTCAATGTTTGGTTGGAAGCTGGCAGTCGCAAAACGGAGGATATTCTCCAAGTTGAGGTCTGTGATCCTGGATCGCATCTTACTCTTGTTTAGGTTCATGAGGCTGAAGGTTTGCTCACAGATGTAGGTGCTTCCGAAGAGGGACATTTGACGCATGGCGTGGTTTAGGAGGTTGGGAAAATCGGTGTGCTCAAGTGACCTATAGAACTCAGACAATGAGCTCTCCCTATGTTTGGAGCTGTTCTGGAGGTTTATGAGCTCCAACTGAACCGGTTCCGGCGCTCCGACAACATCGACTGTGAACGGCTCAGTGAAAAGGAGGAGCTACCTCTGCCGGAGAGCTTAAAATTCATGCATTGAAATGCTCTTGGAAGTTGGGGATCGTGGTGAGATATTTCATCCCAGGGAATATTATTAATAGCTTCAAGCCTGAATGAGATGCGTGATTCCCTAAATATCGACCAGAGGGCCCGGGACACATAATACGGCGACGGGCCGCAGAGAAAGTTGCCCACCCCTGCTCTAGAGGATCTAGAGCTGAATCCGCTCCGGCGTTCCCGCCAAGCCCGTCGCGTTCTAAGCGAGCAGTCTGCTTCCTCGAAATATGATCCTTTATGTTTTCTCTTTTGTTCTCAACATGGTCGTTGCAAGAGAAAAAATCGTCAGAGGTAGTGTGGGTACACTACCGTCAGGGGTTCCGCGAAAGCGTTTGTGTTGGTGGACGGGTGATGAGATACTTCCAGGGGTGATATCGTGTATGGAGACCGATATGACTTGGGGTGATAATCGAAAATCTAGAATGATAGGATCTGCTATGGACAGTAGACAGTACCACTAGTTTTTTTTCGTTTTTTTTGCAAATGAGATCCTCGAACTCTTGATTATACCACAATGCTTGTAAAGCGGGGTTTTGACCAAGACCAATAACCATTTCTTGACATTGGCCATTGGCCATCATTCAGCCACTGAGATACCAAGATTTGTGTATCAAGTTTCGTTTCAAGTTCACATTGAATGAATAATCGTCGTCAACAGATCGTGGTAGACTCTTCACCATTGTATCGACGTCGACGGGCACGTTTATGACCTGACCAAAAATTCCATGGCAACCAATACGACGCAATCTCTGGATTCTCATAAAAGGAATTCGCGGGGAACGAGTCGCCCTGTGAGGGCATCTCACTTGGGCGAATCAGGCGGTCTCGGTCGGTATTTGTAACCATTGCTTCTACTCATCGAATTCTGTTGCTCCGAAAAGTTTTGAAGCAATTACCACGCAAGTGAAACACCGAGGTATCCTCATCTTGGAAATACCCTTTCAGGAAATCGGCGATCTGGATAGTTGCTAGTTTCAGATCTAGCCGAAACCAAATTCGATCACAAACGTGACATTTGTGCCCGAAATCGTTTTCAGTGAACATCCGTTGGAATTCTAGACTAGCACGCGGCCATGAACGACTGTATCGAATATCTCTTGTTTCACAAACATCGGTGGGGATAACAACCGATACATGGTCCGGGCATTCTCTTCCTGGTCGGATGTGTCGGTTGTCAGGGAGCAAGCTAACTCACTTGAAAGATTACGACGGCGTTCCCGGTATGCTTGAGAACGCTCCGTGGTCGTTCTGGGCTCTTTCGCTGGCCCTGGTTCACTCCCACCTGCTTTACGTTTTCTCTGCTCAAAACTTCGGCTCTTCGGACGTGCCATTTCAATTCAGTTCAGCTGACCCTGTCCAAGTTCGTTGTCCTGACAATCGATCCACGGGAGGAACTCATGATACAGGTTTTCCATATGAAAATATGTGAATTCTAGAGCGATTTTGTCGAGGGATACTCCCAAACCTAAGAAGCTGCTTTACGGTAGAAATGTACAGCGCAAAGTCGGGTGTACCGTTGCCAGTTGAATTTCTTGTGTACAGCACGGTTAGTCGGTGAATTCACGCTGTTTTTCACGGGATCGAGCGTTTTCCACACGACCAGTGAGATATCCCAGATCGGGTCCGCAGTCTCCCTTCGTTCGCCGAAAACCCGTCTTCTCTACACCTCTTTGAAACCGAATAAAACGATTATTTATACGACATCGGCAGATTCCACGGGGGGGGGGTCCATGAATCTTCAACAGAGACCCCCTTCCCGAGTTCAGAACGCCACAGAAATGGGAACGGAGAATCTCCCGTAAATTTAACACCCGTCTGAGGAAACCGGGACGTATTCAGTACACTCTGGACGTTGTTTGAGGCTTTTACTTTGTTACAAGTTCGTGACGATAGATGATGAAGTATTAGTTTCGGCATCCTCAGCAGAGACGCTTTCGCGTCAAAAAATTGTGCGACTCCATGCGCGTTTGCTCTCTCGACGATTGGTACGTTGGCCTTCACGCAATTTCCACGTGCTATCGCCGAATGCTCCGAAATTCATTCGTCGATCCTTGTGACGTGATTTGGAAGCAATCGTGAGTGATTGTGATTGTTCGCCTGAACCGCAGCAAGTGGCGAGTTTTCGCGGGATAGATCCTAAGGTGTTGGAAATTGAGGAGGCTGCGACGAGGGGCTTGAAGGCTAGTCAACTAGAGGATTGTAACGACACACTTTCTCGTAGGGGTTACATGGCCGAGCGTCGATGCTTTCGCACCGACTGCCTTTTATTCAGTTCTGATGCGTTAGTATTTTCTCTCTCTCTGGTGGCGCGATATTCAGCGTCACACGTATGTAGCCATGAACTGCTTCTGTACAAACAGCTGTTACGATTCCATCTGAATATTGAGCTGGCTGAAACACTATTCTCAACATAAGGAGATGCCAACAACGAGACCTCGAGAAAACTCTCTACAGCTTGGTTCTGCTCCGGCTCTTTCGGAACATGGAACGATCGACATTTTCGATTCGAGTTACCGATCAGGATCGATTTTTCGAGATCGGACGATAGGAAACAATGAACAGGAAACCAGGACGAACTCGGGTCTCTGGGTATGCGTGAGGTATTGTACTTGGAGAGCTCAGCTCACCGCTCTCAATCAGCAATCACAACATTCTCTATCACTGTTTCATCTCCAACACTGGCCGACAGTGATTTTGCTACAAGAAAAGTGGAATGTAGGTAGGGGTAAACAGGGGTCGTAGATTCCGAATCTGCTGGCAGAATTTTCGTGGACCTCGATTTTGAAAAGTTACATCGAGTTTTTCATATTCAGGGTTTTTTTCGTCTCTGTTTTTTTTTCTACCCTCCCAGACTGCCTAGAGACCTGAAGTTTTTTCTGCAAGTAACCTCATGATAGATTCGCTGGAAATTTTATGCGATTCGGACCGGTGGTTGCCGAGCTATGAGCGTCATAAGTCAGATTTGAGACTGAAAACGACGAGAAACTTCTTCTTCTTTCCTTCCTCACGTAGAAAATAAAGCCCGCAAACCTCCGTTATCCATCAGATCTTGTGGGGAATGTCGCCACGAACATTTTGAGACCCGGTTGAGCTTGATCGGATGAGCCGTTTAGCATTCATTCACAAAACACGGGTAACAATAAACCCCCGACTTCACCTGAGAGTCCGAGAAATGGAGTTCCGAGCTCTAGCTGAAATTGAGGGGTTTCGTTATTTTCCGTGTTTTATGAATGGAAACGCTTAGAAACTCCGTCTAAACACACTCTGAGAAGTTTCCATGTGCAAAACACGGAAAATAACGAAACCCCTCGATTTCACCTACATAAAGCTCGGAACTGCATTTCTCCGACTCTTAGGTGAAGTCGAGGGTTTATTGTCACCCGTGTTTTGTGAATAAAACCTGAACGGTTCATCCGATCGAGCTCAACGGGGTCTTAAAATGTTCGTGGCGACATTTTCCACAAGATCCGATAGATAACGGAGGTTTGCGGGCTTTATTTTTTCCGTGAGGAGCGAAAGAAGAAGAAGTTTCTCGTCGTTTTCAGTCTCAAATCTGACTTATGACGCTCATAACTCAGCAGCCACCGGTCCGAATCGCATTAAATTCTCAGCGGAGGCAAGTTTTTCCACGACGCAACCGAGAATCGCAACAGGAGAGTCGACTAGTGAACGCGATGTTAGAGAAAGCAGTGAACGTTCTCCAGTATCCCAAGAACCAGTGGCGTAGCTAGGGGGGGGGGGGGCGGGCCGCCCCGGGCGGCACTTTCTAGGGGGCGGCACTCTCAGTCTGTCGTGTTCATAATCAAAAATGAATGAAGAAGAGCGATCTCGATCGAATGTCTCCTATGAGATCTTGAATGTGACGACCTGACTTGTGAGTCGAGAGGAGGTTTTGTACACAACACGCGCAAACACGCGCAACGTGCACAGCACATTTTGTTTCCACGAGAAAATCCGCTGTTCCAACGAAAGTGACTGCCAATCTCGGAAGCACTACGAGGTAGAAATATTTGAATCCCAGTTGATATTTGGTAAGGAAATTGTACCTTCAGTTTGCCCCGCTCGATCGGTATTCAGATATTAAGTCAGCCAAATCTTGAACACGCCCTTCTCGCAATCCCCGACAGATGGCTCCGGGAAAAAGACGCAAAGCAAGCGGAGCCCAGTTCCGCAAGAAGAAGAGACTCCAAGCTGAATTCGTACAGCGACATCAAGGGGCTCTCCTGAAGTATTTTGCCGGCACTTCGACAGGTCGGGAGAATTCCACCGGGGCTGGAGAAACTTCAGACGCTGCCGCAATCAATGTGTTGGATACGATCGAGGACACGGTCTCTGCGAGCGGATTGCAAGACGATGATGATTTGGCAAGCAGCTCCAGTCAAGACCAACCGTGTAGAAGCTCAACTCCCGAAGCGCGTGTGACAACCCCGGCTGATCTCACTGATATTGGGAGTTGGCCATCGTTCTTGACAGACGAAACCCGAGTTGCTATAGTCCGCAAAGGGTCTTCCGAAGTTCAGAACGTCAACTATCGCTTCCCTAGAGTTGCTCGCCAAGGCTGTTCGACGAAAGGACGTGAACGATCGCTAACCCGTGAATGGTTCTATCGGGTCATGCCGAACGGTGAGAAGGTCCTTCGAACCTGGCTAGCTTATTCGCCATCGAAGCAAGCTCTCTTCTGTTTTTGCTGCAGACTTTTCCCGCATCGAAATCAGCTATCGGGGTTTGGCTCACCCGAGGGTTTCAACCAGTGGTGGAAACTGAATCCCAAGGTGGGGGTGCACGAAGCTAGCGTTATCCACAACACTAATTTCATGGATTGGAAAGAGATGGAGTTACGATTGGCTGACAACACGGTTTTGGATAGTGCCGCCCAAGCTCTCATGTTGTCTGAACGCAGGAAGTGGAAGGATTTGCTCCTTTGTTTGCTGGACATTATTATGTATCTCGCGAAACAGAGTCTTCCCCTGCGGGGTCATCGTGAGTCGATCGCTTGCTTGGGTGAGGCTGGAACCACGAGCGCCAACCAGGGAAACTTTCTCGAACTTGTTCGTCTCCTCGGGAAATATGATCCTGTTCTCCGTGAACATATCACAAGGAACACGTCCAGAGGGAAGAACAGTGCTTCTTACTTATCAGCGACCATTCAGAATGAATTTGTTGAAGTTCTGGGCGGTAAGGTGAGGGAGAAAATTCTCTTGCAAGTCAAGAACGCGAAATACTATTCCATCATTCTGGACAGCACTCCCGACCTGGCTCACAAAGATCAAACAAGCCAGATTCTTCGCTACGTCTCAATCGAAGACAATGAGGTCAAGATTGAGGAATCGTTCGTGGATTTTTTGGAAACCGAGGGAAAAGATGCAGAAAGTATCTTACAAATGATACTGCAAAAACTGGAAGCCGATGGTCTCGACATACAAGATTGCCGAGGACAGGCATACGATAATGCAGCTGTAATGGCTGGGCGCCACAGCGGGCTCCAAGCTCGTGTCAGAGCGATCAATGATCAAGCGATGTTCGTTGGTTGTGCGAACCACACGTTGAATTTGGCTTGCGTACACGCCGCTTCCGTATCAGTCAATTCGATAACTTTTTTTGGGATCTTGGAGAAACTGTTCGTCTTCTTCTCTGCATCGCCGCACCGTTGGTCGGCTTTAACAGCCATCACGGGATCAGTCAAGCGAGTTATAGATACTCGTTGGAGCTCGCGTGGAGATGCGGTGAACGCGGTTCATCGGAATTTCGAGAATATTTTAGAAGTTCTCGAACAGCTCACGAGTGCGAATGAGAATTACGCGACGGTAACTGATGCAGCGGTTCTGCTCAATGCTTTGAAATCACTCCCATTCATATCGTTCCTCGGTTTCTGGAAGCAGGTGTTGGAAGAGATAAATGATACGCAACGGTACCTCCAAACAAAAGGGTTGGCGTTCGATCAATGTGACGCGAAGCTTAAGGCGCTGAAAATTATGCTCGCGGATGGTCGATCAGATTTGATTTACAAAGCTTTTTCGTATGCGAACGAGAAATGTGAAGAGCTTGGAATAGACAAGAACTCGAAACGTCCCCGCAGGAGTGAGCCAGGATCATCCTTTGAAGCGCATCTACAGAAAGAGATGTGTGACTCCCTCGAGGGAGTGTTACTGGAAGTCACGAAACGATTCGAGGCTTTCAATCAACTCGCATCCAGATTTTCGTTCTTAGAGCCCCGGCACCTACTCAACGAAGAATTCGATTGGAATCTGGAATTCGACGACATAAACGCCGAGGAGTTCATGATAGAGAGAAATCGTCTACGTCACTTGATGAAAGTGGCTGCCGAGGAGGGTAGTTACGAGGCTAATCCGACAGACTCACTCGAGCTTTTAAAATTCATTGTGAAGCTGAAATTAACCAATTCTCTCCCAAATATCGTAGTGATGTTACGGATACACCTAACGATGCCGGTGAGTGTCGCTAGTTGTGAACGAAGTTTCTCCAAGATGAAACTAATCAAAACGTACTTGAGAGCAAACATGTTGACCCCGCGTTTAAGTAACTTGGCTATTCTTTCGATCGAGAACTCTGTGGCTCAACAAATCGACTTTGAAGACTTGATTGACGACTTCGCGGCGAGGAAAGTTCGGCGAATACCTTTGTGACCGTCGTTCATTTTGTGGAACTTTTCTCCTAGCCTTGGAACGGCGAATGTAAATACAAATCCATGAGCGTTTAGTTTGCATAAGAGGAATCCCGTCATTAAAATAAAAAGAGAACGGATTTCCAAGGAGGAGAAATTTCCCTCATTCGTTTAGAGAAGGTTTTTGAGAGGTTGATAAGGGAAGGGGGCGGCAGTTCAACTTCCCGCCCCGGGCGGCACTTTGGCTAGATACGCCACTGCCAAGAACAATCAGAAAATCCGGCAGAATCTGCGAGCGAAGTTGAGGCTTCGCCGAAGAGATCAAGAACCGTTTTTCATCCACTAGACATCGGAAACTACGTTCGGCGTGAGCCGCGGCAGGATAGCATACTGACCGATGAGGGAAAGTATGACGTGCTCGTGAATGTGTGGAAACCAGGAGTCGCTTACAGTTTCCCAAAGGTCCTCGAAAATGGTCGCAGCCGGAGTTTCCAACATCGATACCTGGAGCAGTGGCCGTGGTTGGCCTACAGTGAAATGTACGGGGCTGGCGCTTTCTGCAAACACTGCATCCTCTTCGCAAAAGAGGACTCCTCGAGTCGAGGTGGAACCAGACTTCTCGGAATCTTGGTAACGCAGCCGTTGGTCAAGTTCAAGAAGGCGATCGAAGTTTTCAAAAATCACGAGCTTTGTGGATATCATCATGAGGCGAGCGAAGATGCTCGGACCTTCCTTTCTTGGCATGAGGACAAAACCTCTCGCGATGTGAGAAACCGCCTGTCGACAGCTCGAGAACAGCAAGTGCTCCGAAACCGGCAGATACTCATGCCCATCTTCAAAACCGTCCTCCTCTGCGGTAGTCAGAATATCCCGCTCAGGGGGGCACATGGACAATGGGGAGGTCTTGACCGACGATGACAGTATCAATGACGGGAACTTCCGCGCGTTGTTGCGATTCCGCGTTGATGCCGGAGATGAGCAGCTCGAAGAGAACCTCATCAATGCAAGTGAGAATGCGACGTATGTCAGCAGCGTCTTCCAGAACGAGGTGATCGAAGCGATTGGGAAAATCATCCGGCGGAAAATTGTCGATGAAATCAAAACCTCGAGATACTTCACATTGCTCGCAGACGAAACGAGAGATGTAGCCACATCAGATCAATTGTCGATCTGTTTGCGTTACGTCGCCCTCGGGAGCGGACGCTACTCCATCAGAGAGGTGTTCCTCAAGTTTTGCGAGATCGGTGACCGAAGCGGCGCCTGCTTTGCCCGCTATCTCTTCGAAAACCTCCAGTTCGAGGGGTTGGATATCAGGGATATCAGGGGTCAGGGCTTCGACGGATGTAGAGCGATGAGCGGATGCTACAAAGGAGTTCAAGCCGAAGTCAAGGCCGTGGTACCGCAGGCTTTGTACTTCCATTGCGCGAGTCATTGCCTGAACCTTGCGGTCCACTCCTCGGAGATTGCCCCCATATCTCTAGCAGCCGCCATTGTCGGGAAAGTACGCAACTTCTTCTGCAGTTCGAGCGTGCGACTTCAAAAACTGGAAGAGAAGATTGAAACTCTGTCTCGGGACTCGCACAAACGGCGAATGAAAACACTGTGCGCCACAAGATGGGTTGAAAGCCACCATGCTTTCATAACTTTCAAGGAGCTTCTCTTTCCAATCGTTGGGGCTCAGTCTCGAAAGAAGTGAAACCGGGACCCGCGCGTATCAACTCTTAAATTCCATCTGCAAGTGTGAGTTCCTGGTTGCCATACATGTGATAGAGAGTTTTTCCGCCCTCTTTCTCCCACTTTCCATGAATCTGCAGTCCAAGGAGCTGGACATCTTCGCAGCGTTAATCATGGTAGACAGCGCTCTCGACGTACTGAGGCAGAGACGCGAGAATGCCGAAGCAGCATTCGGCACCCTGTTCGGAGAAATCAGGGAGAAGAGTCTAAGGTGGTTCACCCCCGTCGTTCTGAACGCATGCGATAACGAAGCAAATAAACTTGTCAGTCTCTCCTCAGTCTTTAGAGCAACCACACGCGTATTCACTGAACTCCCACAGTGGTGACCCGGACGTGATCCAGAATGGGCGACGACGAATTCGAGGACGTTCTTGAAGAACTGCCACAGGGAGCAAACCACGCTGCCCCGCAGGTCCACGCCGTCTCTCTCAAGTTGCCCCCCTTCTGGTCGAAGCGAGTTCTGGGAGGCATGTTAGTTCACAACCAGGAATACATCTATTCACATGAGGAGATTTCCACATAAGTCATCAGCATTAGCAACAATGAATTGTTGTATGGACTTTTTTTTTTGCGGCTATCTTGGAGGGTTCCTTGATTTTTTCCATCTGCGCTGGGAAGGCGCGATGGAGTTTCACGTATCGATTCATATGGTATCGATCGGTCAGATGCAGCTTAGTTCGTGGGGGGCGGATGGCTTTGGCGAATCGAGTCCCGTGGTGGTGTGTGGGGGTCAGGGACTCGAGCAATTAGTCAGTTTTGGTATCATACATTTCATGAGCATGGAATGGAGGTACAATTGATACAGTGGGCGTATGCCCGCTCTAGAATATACTGATGCCGTCGTCTCGCTTCTTCTGGCTCTGATCAATCTTCTGTTAGTTAGATTTAGTATTTTCTCAATTGATTTGAGCGGCGTTTGATAGGCTGACATATACCAGCCACCAAGTAAGGCCATATACCACCAAGTATACAGTATCGTGTGTGTGATTCGACGATTGCTTCGTACACGTTTACGGCTGTCTTGAAAGACACGGACCTTCTTAGTCTGACTACGGAAACCGCAGCCGATCGAAGTCTTGTGGCCAGATTTTCAATATGCGGTCTCCAGCTCATTGTTTCATCTAGTGTGACACCCAGGTATCTCGCGGTCGTGACATTTTTGATCCTCCCACACACGCATACACCGTCGGGACAAGAACATGGGATTGCAAGCAGCGTAGGTCGGGGGACATCTTTTGCGAAGCCGAAGATCATATAGTTTGGTTTGGAAGCATTCAGTGAGAGTCCGTTGACTCCAGCCCATTCAGAAACTTTCTGTACGGCTCTCTCCACTCGCGAGAAATCTATCTGTTCAGCAAAGCTGAACAGCAGAGATACATCGTCGGCATATCCGATGAACTCAACCGTGTCGTCATCAGATATCATGAGATCGTTGATATACATCGAAAAAAACAACGCCGACAAGGCCCCACCCTGGGGTACACCGCATTTGACACTTTCGGACGCCGACAACCTATCACCACAGCGCAGCCGTTGAGATCTGCCATCCAAGTATTTATGAGCTGAGGACCTCGAGAGCTCCATCCATGATACCCATTGACCTGAATTTAGCCAACAATCTCTGATGATTGACACAGTCGAAAGCCGCTGAGAAATCGAGCATAACGACTAACGGGATCCGTCGCTCCTCAATCGAGTCCAACACATACTTCTGAAGGTGCAGCACTGCATCCTGAATCCTGGGAGCTCTTTTTTTTCTGAAGCGATACTGCTGTTCAACAAGAACACCATTACACTCGAGGTGGGCCCTGATGCGTGATGCAATGATTTTGTCGACAATTTTTCCAAAGATACTGGGAAGTGAGATGGGCCTGTAGTTTCCAAAACACTCGGGGTCTCCTTTTTTGTAAACCAGAATTGTCACGGCTCTCTTGAGGATCTCCGGATAAACTCCGGTGCGGAATATCAGGTCAATCATATGGTGCAACACGGGGATGAAAAACTCACAGTTTCTCTTGAGTGTTTTCGCTCGCAGTCCATCCAGTCCGGGAGCCGTGCCATTCCTCAGGGTTTTAGGACGCTTTCAATCTCGACAAGGCTCGGTGTGGTGAATTCTCTGAGAGTCTGTGAAACCTGGTACGCCGGCAGACTTGCTTCGCCCTCGCAGGTCACGGGGGCCGAAACCGTCCCATAACCCAATTCAGCAAAAAAATTGTTCGCTTTGTCAAGCTCGCTACTATCGGCATCAACATTGGCAAGTGGGGACGGGATTCTTCTGCGCCTAGTTTTGCCTCTAAAGCGCTCGTTTATAACAGTCCATGCGCTCTTTGGGTCACCGGCCATGTCTATTCTGTTATTGAGATAGTCTTCTTCAGCACGGCGGAGGATCATCCCGAGCTGGTTTCTATAGTTCTTATAGCGGTCTCTAAGTATAGTGATGTCAGGGTATCTCCGGTATTCTCTCCAATATAGGTCGCGAATTTCCATACATCTGATTATGTCGTCATTTATCCATGGCTTATTAGGGGGCTTCTTTCTGAGTGTTCTGTTTGGTCTTTCGGCTCTCGCCCGGCAGACATCGATATCTGAGAGCAAACGTTCTATCAGGTCACCAGGGTCATTCAGCAGCTAGTACTCATCTATTCTAAGTTTGTCAACATTAGCGCTGAAGATGTTCCAATCCACTCTCATCCTCCTGTCTGAACACTGAGCCGGCCATGCGACATTGTCAATGACCAATGAAAGCAATTGATGATCGGAGATACCATTGGAGTCCATCACTCTCATTGACATGTTATCGGTATCAAACCCCCTAACGAATATATGGTCAATGATTGAGTTTGCGTCAGATCCCAGCCTGGTGGGACCAGTCTCTAACCACTCCAATCCATAGCTGGTCATCTTATTTACATGGTCTTCAGACTTTCCGCTCAGCACAGAAATGTCAATGTTTGCGTCAGCTAGCCACATTATTTGATTAGCTCCTCCCAATTTTTCTATCACTGCGCCTAGATCTCTGTCTATGAAGTCACCAGTGCTTGACCTTGCCGTGCTAGGAGATCTGTAAGCCCCTATGATCTCGATCCAGCCACATTCGGTCCTGATTCATACTACACATGCTTCCATATTACTCGTGTACTCAAATCTGAGACTATTTTCCACATTGTTCTTTAGAAATATGGCAACGCCACCAGCCGCCGATGAGTTCTGACAACAGTGGTACCCAGTGTACCCCTCAAGATTATACAACGTCTTCTCATGGGAGAAGATCCAAATCTCTGTCAGCACTATGACATCGGGCTTTGCTCTGATTCTTTCTCGTTCTGCTGTGAATTCTAGGGAATTCCTCCTAATACGAAGGAATCTCCCCCCCAGCCTCGTTCCTAGGTAGTCTGCAATGATGAGTCGTCGTGTAAAACCGTATACATTTCTAAATTCATTCGATCGGACCGTGCATTTTCCGTAATGTTCCGATTGATCAGTTGGCGTTGGGCTTCTTGGGAGCTGATTCGTCATCTTTATCCTTCGGTCTGCGAGCACGCTTCCTCTGGTTTATTGGCTGTAGTTTGATTCCAGCGGCGGGGCTTGACACTTGGATTTCACCACCCTTCAGCAACTTGTCCTTCAAATCGATCAGATCTGGCAATTCGTAGATGATAACTTTCTGAGCGTCAGCGTCTTTCGTTTTCACCATTTCAATCGTTTGGGTACTCGTGAGGGCACGGCAGTACGCCCACCCGGCGTCTTTCTTGATTATGTTGGCGGTTTTCAGTAGTTCGGTTAGCTTCTTGCTCAGATGGTATCTTACTTCAATTCTTGTAGTGGCATCCAATCCTATGGTTGAGAGGGACAGCTCCGGGAAAGATCTTATTGCTCGAAATACCTCTTGTGAGTCCTGTTTGCACATTAACTGAACGAGTATCGGGCTGTCTTGTCTCTGAACGAGCCTGTGAGCGACAACGAATTTTCTCTTCACATTTGTTCTCACGAATAGTTTTGATATGATCTGTTCAGTCATCGTACTTTCTTCCGCCGGCTTGCCAGGGATTCCGTATACAATCAGGTTTTTTGATCGCTGGAATTGGTCCTCCATATCTACTCGGAGCTTCAGGTGATCATGCTCTATTCTCATTGACGATTCTCCTCCTCCACCACTGGAACTTTCTGGATTTGGATTTGAACGCGATTTATTAATCGGATGTTTATAGTAATGCAGAGTATATTTACATGTTGGAGTACGTATCAGTCATACGCCAAGGGAAAAGGCGCCTAATCTTCTCGTTCCCCGCAAGACAGTTCGGAGCGATGATTTCTCCCCTGCGGGAGTTCGTTGTGGTGCGGTTGAAAAGCTTCCCGAATCGTTCAGGTTGTTTTTCAGCTTCTCGAAGAATCGACGGTCCGCGCGGCGGAGTTGGTCGCTGATCGGCTCGATGCTTACGTCCGTCTGGCCGGAGCGGTGTCGGACTCGTCGTACAAATCTGTCCTGGGCTGCTTGAAGTCGATTCACGTCCTTCAGGAAGCGGGGCGACCAAGCGGGGGAGGCGTACATGATTACAGGTCGGATTGTTGACTTATACATTCTGATGTGGGGCTCGGTAGACTTCACAGAGAAAGCGCGAAGTATCCAGTTGGAAAGTCGAGCAGTTTTATTCAGTACGTGCGTTACGTGGCTGCTGAAATCGAGGTCTCGGGCTGTTTCGTTTGGCTGGCTCACGGTCGATAGCCGCTGCGTCTCTAATCTTCTTCAGCTCACTCAGCACTGCATCGAGGGCGGCCATCTTGTTTATCGCTGTGTGTCACTACGAAACTTCGCCGTCCACTCGCTTTCAGTCAGACTTTCGGTCTATCTGGCAACTAGAAGCGGTGTCAAGCTGACACAGATCAGTGATATTTTAGGTCCGTTATTCTATTTCAACGGTTCTTGTCAGCAGTGCTCCACAGCACATGCATCATTTGATTTGATTTTATTTGATCTTTCATATACACATATGATCCCTTTCAATTCAGGGGTGAATTGTGTCACAGATCAGCTTTCTTTGTTGTCCCATCTTCTTAGGATTTCCTTCGTCTTTCTGTGGTCCCTCGGTGTTGAGTTCGGGTGAAGTCCTAGTCGGTACGGGAACTCCAGTTGGGAGTAACTTCCTTCCTCGCATTCCAGAATGACATGTTTGTCCGTTTCCGGGGCTCCACATCGAGCGCATTTTATGTCGATGCAAGGATCACGGGAGTTTCGTCGGCTTTTGGTATTGAGCATTCCTGCTCTGGCTAGTGCCAATAGACCGCTGCCCCGTGAGTTATCGTACAGGTTCGTCTCAAGACCTCTTGTCTCCTTGAACTGCCGATAAACACTCATTGTGGATTTGGATTCCATATGAAATCCTCCTTCTCCCGCACTCTCGTTTTGAGTTCTTTGCGGAATATATTCCACATCGGTGTGTTTGATGTATTTCTGGTCACTTTGAGATTTTGGAGATCGTACCGAGTCATCAAATCTTTGAGTCTCTCGGTCGCCGTCACCTTTATGTTTGTTATCTCAGTGGCCGTGAGCACTAGTTTGGGCCATCTGTCTGGCTCCATCAGCCTCACTCTCTCGAAATACGTCATTTTGCTAGTTGTTTCCCGGGCATCGAAGAAGCTCCATCCTAGTTCCCCTTCAATGAACTCCTTTGCTACGGTGGAGTATGGTATGCCCAGGGCCCACCTTCCCGCATCCCTTTGCCTGACCTCGAGATGGTTTCTCAGTCTTCTAGGCATGGTGATCACTCCGTTGCAGTAAGTGAGTTGCGGTACTGCCGTGGCTTTCCAGAGGGTTTTGGACACTTCAAACCGGTTGAAGCTCCAAAGTGTTCTCGCATTGAGTCTCTGGATCGCCATGTTAGCCTTCTCAGTGAGCTTGTCTGGCTAGGTAGTCACTTTCGGCTGAGAATTCGATACCTAGATACTTGTAGGATTCAACCAATGGTATTTGCATCCCTTGTATCTTTAGATCTCGATCTGGATTATGATCTGGAGTGGGTTGAGAGAAAACCATCACTCCGCTCTTCTGGGGGTTGAATTTGATAGACCTTTCGTCCCCAAATTTGGAGGTCACCTCCAGAAGAGTCTTCATATCCTTCCAGCTATCTGCCATGAGGACCAGGTCATCGGCAGATAGCAATCCCGGAATCGTGAAGAATTTCTTCTCCTTCACATCCCAGAAATTCCCTTTCTTCGCGAATCTGAATCCAACCCCCGTCGATAGGAGTCTTCGCTCTAGATCCGCTATGTAAAGGCTAAAGAGAATTGGTGACATTGGACATCCTTGACGAAGACCGACCGGCACGGATACTTCCTCTGAGGTATGTTCCCCATGTTTAATGAAGATATATGTTTCTTCATACATGTGTCTGATGAGCTCGACAGGTCCTGAGCCCATTCCTCTCTCTTCAAGGGTTTGCCATAGCTTATCCCGATCTATTCGGTCGTATGCTTTGGTGGCGTCGAGAAATACGCTGATGAGACCAGTCTTTAGCTCTCTAGCGCTCTCTATCGCGGATGTTAGGATAAAAACGTTATCCTCACCTCGCCGATGTCTTCTAAACCCATTCTGCATCTCTGACAGCTGTTTAGTCTCTTCCGCCCATTGTTGTATATGTTTCCCCAATATTTTGGTGAATACTCTATACAGGACGTCCGATACTGTTATGGGTCGGTATGTGGCTAGGCCCCCCTTCTTTGAATTCGGTTTTTCAATGAGGGAGACTCTACCCTTCCTCCACTCCTTCGGAACTCTGTGGGTCCCATTGAGAATGCGGTTGAATTCGCTAGATATGTATTCGTATCCGGCGTCTTCCAACTCTTTGAGGATTCTCGGTGGTATTTTGTCTAGCCCCGTTGCTGATCTTTGAGACATTTTCGCCAGGGTGGCTTTTATATATATACAAGCGCTTTATTGGACATAAAGGTATAGGGGTGTGAGGTCACAAACAGCGTCTAACTAGGGTACTTCCTGGTGACGCGCCACGGGAAAAGCCCGTTCACTTTGTCATTTTTTGCACGAAATTTCGGGCGATAGGATCTCCTCACTCTAGTCTTCGTATTTACAACATCGAACATCGATTGACTTAGCTCTTGATTTCTACATATCATCTCAAAGGTTTTGTGGTCTGCATCTTCTAGAACTTCCATAATATCAAGTTTGGCAATTTGACTGTGTTCAACTTTACACCGGTAGGCGACTCTCCTTCTAAAACGACTGTACACCGCCTGCAGCTGGCGCTGATCTCTTTTCCTTCTCGGTAGCCACACAGGTGAACAGTAGCTCAAAATGGGCAGGACATAAACTCGGAAAAGTCTCTCGTACACATGAATATCGTCCAGTACAAACGAGCGTAGTATGAAGTTTGCCTGCCTGGAGGCTTTGTTCACCACCTCTCGCGTCTGCTCAGTGAAGTCAAAGTTCGGTGTCATGATAACTCCGAGGTCCCTCGCACGGACTGTAGTGTTCAGTTTCGTGCCTTCTATGGTGTACGGGTTTTCATCGTTGTTTCGCCCACAATGCATGACAACGCATTTCTCTGTCGAAAGCTTAAGATCAAGTGATTTGGTCCAGTTGTTGAAATCATCAATCGCTTTCTGCAATCGTTGATGTTCTTCCTCGTTGTTGACTCTGGCGTAGATTTTCGAGTCGTCCGCGTAAACCTTATACCGGACCTGATCTGAAAATACATATCTAATCGAGTTTGTGTACAATACGTAGGCAAGACATCCCAGTACGGTTCCTTGCGGACACCCTGACGTCACCTTCGCGGCACTTGAAAGCGTTCCGTTCACCAGTACTCGGAAGCTTCGGTCGGTGAGGAATGCCTCAATCCATTTGCAAATTCTAGTCCCGACTCCAAGGTGTGGGAGACACTCGAGGAGTTTGGTATGAGTGGTCAACTCAAAAGCCGACTTAAAGTCGAACATCACGACGTCAAAACTATCTCCGTTGTTGATCATCTCGGCAAGCTCGGTCTGGTACTTCAACAGCTGAGTGCAGCAGGAGTAACCTCTCCGATACGCATGTTGATCTTCGCACAACAGGCCCTGCTCCATCGCGTTACAGCGTATGGTTTCGCAGATTACACTCTCGAACAATTTGCAGGAGGAGCTAGTGAGGGAGACGTTTCTTTTGTTTGTAGGTCTTGTCTTATCCCCTTTCTTATGGATTGGTATCACAATTGCCTCGCGGAAAACCTTCGGTAGGTTCCCTTCGTTCAGGGACCGCTCGAAAACCATGGAAAGGGGCTCACAGACTTCGTATCCGCATTGCTTCAGAAAGCCGCTCGGCAGATCGTCTGGAGTGGTTGCGCCTGAGTTTTTCAGCTTTCGGAGGTGTTTTAGGAGGTTCAGCGGTGATGTATCAACGTCGTTCACAGTTCTAGTCGCGGGGTTTGAGGGAAGTGGGAAACTTGGATTGGCGTTCCGTTTCTCGACTTCGTCAACGGTGGGATAAGACGATGCGAAATGGTTGCGAAGTAGTTCTGCCTTCCTTCCGTCATCGGTCACAGTTCTGCCGTCAGTATCGACGAGTGCAGCCAGGTGGTCGACCGTGCGTAGTCTCCTGTCCACGTATCGGTAGAAGGCTTTCGGATTCTTCGATTTCACCACTTTGTGTTCTTCAATGACTCGGCTTCGTCGCACCGCTTTCGAGAGGTCCCGTTGCATTCTTCCTATTCTTGTTTCGTTGTTTTCCCTTCCTATTTTCAGCATCAGTTTTTCAATATGTTCGAAGATCTTGTTTCTTCGGTTCATGTTCTTCAGTGGGACATACATGGATCGTAGGAACGTTAGATAGTTGACTAGGTGGCAATACATTACTTCCACGTTATCACAGTGTCGGAAAAATATGTTCCAGTTCGTTGAAGTAAGGTTCAGTTTTATCATCTCGTAATCGCCCCTTGCGTAGTCGAAATTGTCGTGAGTGACCTCCTGGGTTTCGCTCATTCTCAGCATATCAGCTTCCGGAGAACGTTGGAAGTGTTTCACGGCGAAACGAACCAGGAGATGATCACTGCTGAATGGAGCTGTTTCGGTGCAGACCTCTCCGATGCTGTCGTCGTTTCCTAGCACCAAATCGAGGATGTTCCCACTTCGTGGTCGTGTTGGCGTCGTTACGTGTTGCGAGAGTCCGGCGCCTGTGCAGAAATCTAGGAAGATGGATTCCTTCGTACAGGTGTCAACACCGGGGGAGGACCATGTATCCCACTGGACCTGAGGCAGGTTTAGATCGCCAGCCAGGCAGATGCTGACCTCAGGTTCGCATAGCCTCTCCAGCGTGGAGCATAGCGAGGTCATCCTGTCGCATAGTTCTCCAGTCGAACCGGTAGGTGAAAAGTACACACAGATGCACCTTGTCATGCTGGTTCCGTCTATCAAATCCACGGCTACCAGCTCAGATTCACTGTCGGGATCAATTTTCACTGTTGTGCATGGTATTGTTGCTCGAACGAGGATAAGAGTTCCTCCGCCGCGAGAGCTGCGGTCTTGGCGGAAAACTTGAAACTCTCCGTTGCAGCTGAGCTCCGCGTCCGTCATTGTGTCTGGAGCCAGCCAGGTTTCTACAACGAAAGCGACGTCGATTTTCGTCGCCGTGAGATATATGTGTAGGGTTTCAAGCGCTTCTGGTTTCATCAAGGACCGCGCGTTCAAAAGGAGGCACGCGAGCGATGTCTTTTCGCTGGGTGTTTTCCAAAGATAATCTGATCGTTTTCCATGATTCGGGTCATTGGATGGGTTCCGGTCCGGTTGGCAATCCTTGGTTGACGTGCGGGTTTTCCTTGGTCGGTTACCCGCACTGGGGAAAGCACGACTCTATCGAGTTCGGTCGTGGGGCACCGACGAACTCTTTCACCACAGTTCCCTTGTCCCATATTGTCGGATCGAAAAGTCTCTCGTATGTGGATTCGCAACATTCCACCACGAAAGATCTGTAATGTTCAAAACGTTGCTTGAGTGCTGTCACAGAGATCGTTTTCAGGTTGTTTGACTCCAAATATTTGTGTAGTCCTTTTGGGTCGACATCGGTATCACGCAGTACAATTAGGGCTCTCTGATTGTACATACGAACGTTCTTTCGAGGTAGCTTTGGACTCCGTCTCACCCCTTGTTGTTCTACAACGCGGAGTATACGCTGGGCTGCCCGTGGCTTCGGTTGCCGGGGTCGTTCTTTCCCTGCGCTTGCGTAGGACTTGCTGGGGGTCACATAACTCGACGGGCCACTTCTCATGAATCTTGAGAAACGAACGCCGCTGGAAAGCGGCGTTGTTGGGTTTCTGTGTTGAGTTGAATTACTCCGTTGCCGCGCTATCGATTCTGTTTTGATCGGTGAGCGTCCTCTGGCGGCAGTTCTTGGCTCCATGGTGCTTGCTAATTTCGAGATGGTTTTCTTCAACTCAGCATTTTCTTCACTCAGCTTCATCACAAGGGCGGGAAGTCTGCGTAGTTCCAAGGTCTCGCGTTTCAGCGCGAGCAGTTCGGTCAGGATTCTGCGCATCATACCATCGGCAGATGGCGCACTGCCCGTCTGTGACGTTGTTGGATCGGCCACGTCCATCAACGAGTTCTCGACTTCGCTCTCGAGCAAGCAGGTTTTGCACTTGAAGGCGTCAGTAACCTTCTTTTCGATCAGATCAAGCGCTGTCAATTCAGTACACTTGCTTACATGTACCCATAGTTCGCAGCCGGTACACAGAACCTGATTGCACCTTTCATTGACACTGGTAAAGCACACGGGGCAAGTCTGTTCGGCCTTTGCCTGCTTGCCTTTTCGCTGTGAGTTCACTTCCTCGAAGTCTCTACCCCTCTTCAACTCTCTCGACATCTCTTCGGGGGATGTTTGACGGGTCTTCACAATTTCTCACGAGAAAAAACTCGGGGGCTACTCGGGAGCGATCCTCTCACGACAAGCGGCAGCAGACGATCTCGCAACCTCCTACCGGCGGTCTCGAGAGAAATGTGCACTTGATAGCTCCGTTGCTATCTCCTGCCGCTTCCAGTAAGGTGTTAGCGACTTTCGTGAGGTGGTTTTTCATATCCTGGCTTTGGATAATCGTTCCGCACTCATCCACTACTCGTCCCCCCTCCGGTGTCCTTCTCTCGTTCTTTCTGACATAGCTCCAGAAAGCTCTCGCTTTGGCTTTTCGGGGTGCTTTCATTACTTGATCGTACATCTTCCGATCTCGAATGGTAAGCAGTCGATTGACTTCAGTACAAACAGCCTCTTGAGCTGCTCTGTACCTCTGCCTCGCTTCGACAACGTCCTCCCCAGTGCGCCGTGCCCTTCTCCAAACACGATTCTGCTCTCGTCTGTATCCCGTCAGGCGGGATAGTTCGGCGGAGAACAAATTTTGTTTCGTGTTCAGATTCACGACCTTGGTGGCGTTGGTGATTGCAGTTTTCACGGTGTCTATCAGATCCCCATACACGGTCGATCCCGACGCTCGAATCCGTGTTGTTAGTTGCTCTGATACCGTATCCGCTGCTTTCTTCCACCGTACCACTTCTGATCGCACCTTCTTGGGTTGGCCCTTCCTCTTTACCTTACCAACTTGTACGGTTATGAGGTTGTGGTCACTCCAATGTAGGGATTCTTTATTTTCATCTATGTGCATGTCGATAACATCCCTGAATGCGGATGTATTGCATACTACATAGTCGAGTGTAGATGAGATGCCACCCTGACTTCTGGTGACTTTCCCTCTACATTTCTCCGACAGATTCAGGATGCTGAGACCGTGCTCATTGGCTAGCTCCATCCAGTTGCTGTAGGTGGGCATTCATGTCGCCCCCTATCAGTAACTTGGAGTTTTCCGATGCTGTTTCCCGAATGATCTCGCCAATTCTCTTGAACTGGTTTCTATTCGTCTTCAGATCGGTGATAGCGAGGGAAACCGAGATTATGGTCCAGCGTTGACCATTAAACTCAGCTCCTATCGCAATGAAATCTTCCCCTTTCTTTGTCCAGTTTACATCACCCATGTCGGACCGCATAAGGATACCCGTTCCGCCAGATGGTTTTTTACCAGAAGGTCCAATTCGATTGCTTCCGTAGAACAGGAACCCCTCAATGTGAGGCGGTTCTTCAATGTTCATTAAGTGAGTCTCAGATAGTAGAAGAATATCATACCGGTTTGAAATTTTCTTATCTGTGCTTTGTAGAAGTTCTCTCTGTAGACACTCCCATTTCCCCACATTTTTACCCCACCATTAGGCAGGTGGCAGGCCAAGGTGCCACCATTAGGTGCCACCATTAGGCAGGTGGCAGGCCAAGTTGTTGTTTAAGGATTTGAGAGAGCTCTGTGCTCTCTCCTCCTTTGACCGCCTTCTTCTGCGGCGTGGAAGTTTGCGGTTGAGCTTTTGGCTCCTTCCTCGCCGCATCGGTTTGTTGGCGGTCTTTCTCCCCTTTAGGATTCGGCCCCTGTGGCCTCACCTTTTTGAGGTCGCTGTTGGTCGCCTCCATGGAGGTGTCGCCAACATTCCTCTTCTTTCCCGCCCCCTGTAGGCGGAATGGAGGTTGTTGGCGATCTCCGGCGACCTTTTGCAGCTTCCCGGGGTGCTGCTTGAATGGTTGGCTCGGGCGCCCCTTGGAGGGTCCCGGGTTCCCCGGTGGGGGCATACCCTGTCGAGTATCTGCGGAGGTTGACGGAACCTCCTTCTCGACTCTATCCCCCTGCTGTTCCGGTTTCCCACTCGCCAACCTGGCAGCGCTTTCGGACAGGGTTTGGTCGATCTCCGCCGGGGTCAGGTCTTCACCTACCGACGCCTCGACGGTTCCGGTTTTGCTCCAGCCCCCTTCAGGTGATGGGTGGCGTTCAGAGATGTACCGGAGGTCGATCGTCTCGACCCTTCCTTTCAGCGCGGTCAGCAGATCGTCTACGAACACCGATAACATAGTTTTTCGGATCTACACAGAACGTTGTGTAGATCAATTTGCTGACCTCGGGGTGTTTGCTCAGCTCCGTTAACGCTTGCTGTGCGTCCGAAACGGCTTCGCTCCTGTTGTAGGAGGCTTCTCTGAACACACCTTGCCCACCCCACACGATTACTGTCACCGCACAGGTGATACGCGGTTTCTCCAGCTCCGTCTTTGCCTTCTCGCAAAGCTTCGCAATGGATGTCACCGGGAACACCCTCGATTTCAGACCGAGCATCTTGTACGGCCTTAGCTCCGCCGGCGTAAGATCGGCACAGTGTCGATCTTTGACCACCATAACGATCGGCCCCGTGTAGACCTCTCTAGGTGGCGGCGTTCTATGCTGTACAGGATTTATACTGATGGCGTGCTTCAGCTCCTCTTGGAGCTTCGCGTTTTGTGCCTGAACCGCAGCGACTTGTGCTGCAAGGCATGCCAACTCGCCATCTCTCTCTTTTATTCCATGCTCCTGCCACTCTATGTGTTGTAGAGCGGCAGCCCGCTCGATGCGTAGAGCCCTGCGCTCATTCATCAAGCAGTCTGTGCATTGAAGTATTGGAGATTCATTAGGTCCCATCCCCGTGTCCATCAGCTTCTCCTCGCATTTTTCGCAGTAGTCAAATACGGGATTAGCCTTGAGCTGGTCCGGAGTGAAAACCATTTTTTTTTACTTCTGTCACCTTAGTGTTCGGAAGCTCTCAGGTGGAACGTTCCGTTGTTTAGAGTGTGTACTGTTCAACGATAAATCTCCGGGGAGAAGCCTCGCTGTGATTTCCAGCAGTATGGAATCCCAGGCAGCACTACTCTCATCAAGGTGTATCGAAATTGTTCACGCACGTTGTACTTTCTGCAAGTACTAACCTTTTGCGGTTATTTCCACCGTCCGGTTGTTTTTCGGTCAACTTCCGGTCCGTGGAGGTGCACGGGGGTGGATGATTTTCACTACGGGGTACCACCGGGGTATCGCACCGCTTTTTTTCGGTCGTTTTCACGCACTTCTGAGGAGCTCGCAATGACACGACCGAACCGTCCGGCTAGCAGACGGAATATTGACAACAAAAACAAAGCAGACTTATTATTAGGTTTCAGACCGTCGAGGCGCAGTTCAGTGAAGACCAGACGAAATTCGAATACGCCTTGACCGCCCTTGACGCGGACACCCAAGAGAGGGTTGCCGATTTCTTCGACGACATTCCGACCCCAGGGACCCGGTACAATAAGTTCAAGGCGAGGGTCCTGGATTCCTTCAAGGTGAGCCAGCATGAACGACTAGCAGCGCTGGTGAAACTCTCGATAGGCGATGACACACCCTCCAGGCTCCTCGACAGAATGCTCGGGCTCTACAGGCCGGACGCAAACGCCTCCAAAAACCCGCTTTTCCGCTTCCATTTTTTGCAAAAGTTACCGTCCCCCGTGCGTGAGCACGTGGCTGCGTGTGACCACCTGGAGCTCAGGGAGCTAGCGAAACTCGCCGACAAGATTTCCGCCCAGCGCCAATCTCAAGCGGTTACCGTGGCCGCGTTCGAGGAAGAGGAGTTGGACGCTGTCCAAAGAATGATGAAAGGCAGGAGACATCGAGAGGCAGCTGCGATCCCCAAGAACGCCCGTGTCTGCAGATTCCACGCCAAATTCGGCGAACAGGCGAGAAGCTGTCTCGTGCCGTGCGCATGGAACGGGAAGGTGGCCCAGGCCTAGGGGAACGAGGCGGCCGGCCGCCAGTAATCGCTACTGCGGCCGGCTCGCAACCCAAAGGCAGATTGTTCTCCGTGCGGTGCGTACTGACAAGCCAGAGTTACCCGGTCGACACGGGAGCACAAGTTAGCATAGTCCCCGCAACTCCGCAAGAACAATGTAATCGCAAAGATTACCACCTTGTCGCAGCCAACGGCAGCAAGATAAACACATACGGGACGAAAAACCTCACCCTCAACCTCGCGGGGCGTTTCACACACACTCGGAGTTTCATCATCGCCGATGTCAGGCGGTGACTCACCGATCGCCCGAAAACCGCTCGCCCGAAAAACCGCTCGCCCGAAAACTGATGGCTGCCCAGCCCGAATCACATTGAGCAGGATGGGTTAGGTTGGGTTAGATTTTCGGGCGATCGGTTTTCGGACGACCGGTTTTCGGGCGAGCGGTGTGTAACCTGTCAGGCACCCAATACTGGGCTCAGACTTCATGATCAGCGCAGGGCTTCTGATCGACTTCCGCGGTCGGAGGCTGATCGACAACTCCTCACTGGTGTCAATCCCCATGCAAGACGCGAAGGGTTGCGACGCCATGAGCATCCTCACCAAGGCAGGTAACGAGTTCGAAGCACTCCTCCTAGGGTGCCCGACCGTGCTCACCCCTCGCTTTGACACGGATGTCAAGCACGGAGTCCTCCATCACATCGTGACCAAGGGCCCGCCAAGGCACGCCAGACTCGCCCCGGAGGTGTTGAAAGAAGTCAAAGAGGAGTTTCATTCGCTCGAAAAGCTGGGAATCATCAGGAAGTCGTGTAGTCCATGGTCGAGTCCCCTGCATGTGGTACCGAAAGCGAACGGTACGAAGCGGCCTTGCGGCGATTCCAGGCAGGTGAATGACGTTACCGAACCCGACTCGTACCCGTTGCCCCACATCCACGACTTCTCCAGGCACCTCCACGGTTGCACAGTGTTCTCGAAGATCGACTTGGTGAAAGGCTACCACCAGATTCCGATGGCCCCCGGAAGACATCCCTAAGACTGCCATCATCACACCCCTCGGCCTCTGGGAATACATCAGAATGCCATTCGGGCTTCGAAACAGCGCACAGACGTTCCAGCGCCCAATGGACTCCGTCGTCATCGGCCTCCCATTCGTCTTCGTCTACCTTGACGACGTCTTGGTTGCATCCAGCAGCAGGAAGCAACACCTCGCACACCTCAAGGTCCTACTCGGGCGACTTTGAGACTACGGACTCGTCGTCAACGCCGTGAAGTGTCGGTTCGGTCTCCGGGAGGTCGACTTCCTCGGTCACCGAGTGACTTCGGAAGGGATATTGCCTTTGCCAGAGAAAGTGGACGGCATCCGCGCCTTCCCACAGCCGGGAACGATGCTTGAACTCCAGAGATTCATCGAAATGGTCAATTACTACCATCGTTTTCTGCCGCAAGCGGCCAGGGTAATGGCACCTCTGGTCAAAGTCGACTACGCCCAACTTGCCTTAAAGCAGAAGAGAGATCCCGAGCACCAGGCGCTACGGAGCACTGTCAGTGGACTGTCTTGGGAAGACGTCGAAGCGGGACCCTCCTGCCCGGTCCTGACCTGCGACGTTTCCACTGGGGATCCGCGGCCATGGCTCCCCAAGAACTGGCGCCGCCGAGTGTTTGACCTCCTTCACGGTGTTTCACACCCAGGAGCTAATGCGAGCGTCAAGATGGTATCGAAACGATTTGTGTGGCACGGCCTGGCGAAGAACGTCCGACAATGGGCCAGAAGCTGTCTGAATTGCCAACGATCAAAGATGCATCGCCACGTGAAGAGCGAATTCGGGAAGTTCGCGCTCCCGCCAACTCGTTTCGCCCACGTTCATGTCGACTTGGTGGGCCCTCTGCCATATTCCGCCGGTTTCCAATACCTGCTGACGGCCGTCGACAGGCATACCAGGTGGCCTGAAGCGGGACCCTTGCGGGACATCACGGCGGAAACCTGTGCGCGAGCCTTCTTGGAGACGTGGGTCGCACGCTTCGGGGTACCCTCGCATATTACATCAGACCGCGGAGGTCAGTTCGTATCGGGCCTTTGGACTCAGCTCGCGGAGACTTGTGCGGTCGAGGCGCACCCCACTACAAGTTTCCATCCACAGGCTAACGGTATGGTTGAGCGGTTTCACAGGCAGTTGAAGGCATCGCTCACGGCACGACTCACATCTTCGACGTGGGTAAAGGAGCTCCCTTGGGTGTTATTGGGGCTGCGTACCGTTCCAAAAGTGGAAGGCCACCGCAGTACCGGCGTTGACTTATGCAAACGCGGTTACTGCGACGAGGAACTCCAGAGCACTCACAGCATATCTGGAAAAAACCCAGATGGCAGCCGGCCGTTGGGCGTTGGGTATCACTGGATACAAAGTCGCTAACGAATTCATTCTTGGAGAGACTGGATGGTCAACTTTTGAGGCAAGAGAAGCGCACAGTAAAATTAGAAACTTTACGCGGATCAGCGCCATGGACGCGGAGCGATGGCCTCGAGTCATACTATCCGCTATGGCTATCACAAAAACATACACCGAGGCAGTCAAGCGACTTAAGTTCCTACGGACCAAGTATGGGTGCGATGACATACCGTTGACCTATACCTTGGAGGGAGCCCCACTCCTGAAGAGATTCTACAAGGAAGTGAAGGACCGAATACGACGCACCCAAGACGAGGCGTGGAGGAAAGGTATGGACCTGAAACCAAGCCTCGGAGTGTACAATAAGTACGAGGAGCAGAGAGGATTGACGTCAAGAGAAACGTACGACAACAAGAGAGGGAAACAACAAGAAAACCCAGCACGTGCTAATGGAATGCACCCCACATCACTTCGAAGAAGAGGAACTCCCGAGAAAATTGGGGCTCCAAGGAGAACCAGATCGTGGCGAACTGAGGAAAACGAAGGAACTACTCATGCGATGGGAAGAGGAGACCCGACTGATCTGCTGAGCAATCGCCCCTGACATGAAAGGGATATAACGTCTATGAGATTGTATCATATGAGTTATATGGATCAATAAAACCATAACCAAAGAAGACTTCGGGTGTTCAACCGCCGAACTAGTCGACGGCACTGCACTCAGGCCCCCGGGAGAGTTCGTCCAAGAAGCGGCCTCTGAAGTTCCGACCGCGCGACTCCAGCAACTCCGAGACAAACTCAGCGCGCTCATGCCAACCCCACCACGATGGCAACGGACGGCTGGTTCTGGATCGGAAAGGGAGATTCCAGGGCTCCTAAAGAACGCTGGTTATGTTTTCATGAGAGTCGACGCGGCGAAGCCCCCCTTGTGCCGCCGGTACGACGGACCGTTCCGTGTCCTGGAGAAGGGGCCGAAAACCTTCAAACTTGCCCTACGCGGCAGAGAAGACTTCGTGTCGGTCGACCGGCTGAAACGAGCGTACACGGATGAAGAGCCACAAACGACGCAGGCTACGGGTTCATCGACGCAGACCTCGATACCCGCGATTCCGCGACGGTCGGGTCGAGACACCAGGCCACCTAAACGGTTCCAGAACTTCGCGCTCTAGGTCGTGTTGCCGGCAACACTGGGGGGGGGGGTTCTGTGATGCTTCACCCCCGTCGTTCTGAACGCATGCGATAACGAAGCAACTAAACTAGTCAGTCTGTCCTCAGTCTTTAGAGCAACCACACGCTTATTCACTGAACTCCCACAAGTCTGACAGTCGACGTGGACATCCGTGTGCCGCGCATCTGCCAGCGTCAGACACAACGGGAGAATCATCCAGCGGAAACTACTGAAGACTACTTCCGAGTTTCCCATTGTTAAGCTGATTGAGAAGGCTTTGGATTCGTGGTCTTATGAACTCTTGTCCGCCGTCATCTCAACTGACGTTCCGGTGGTAGACGTCTACTTTCCAACCTTGGAGGTAGGCATCTACCGCCACGGCGGGCTTTATTGAACTAGATTTAGACTTTATTGAACCTTTAGATAGAAATATATTGTAACACCTTTTTTTATATTATTTACTTAGTTTAGTCCGCATTGAAGATGCGGCGACTAGGGATCGGATTGCGCCCGGATCTTGTCCGGCCATTTTCGGTATGTGCGTTCGGTTGACCCTGTTGGCTTGGTTTCGCTTGAGGCTGTGTTCTCGGACGTGCTGGGTAGGGCTGAGGGATTCTTGTGGAGCGCTGCGTGCCCTTTTTCTGCGTGACATCCGATGACCTCGCGTCTTGCGATTGTTGCGTAGTTGCTTCCTGCGATGGGAGTGGCACACCCTGTCTTTTATCCGGACGAATTTCAGTACGGTTCCTCCGCAACACGAGACCGGATCGCAGTCGAATTCGGTACGACCTCGGATTCTCCATCCGCTCAATGATTGTACCTTCCTCCCACTGGCGGCATGCCTTCTTGACAAGGACTTTCTGTTGACATGAGAGCGTCGGATGATCCGATGCCGTCCGGTCGAAATATCTTTTAGCGATGCTGGACCTCGCGTTGATGAGTTCTTTTCTTGCCGTCCAGCAAGGAGTTGGTTCTGCCGACAGAATTTCATCATCGATTGGGAGCTTCGTACGCAGAATTCTCCCACTCGACAATCGAGCGGGAGAAATTTCGTCTTCCGCTGGTGTGGTACGCAGTGTCAGCATCGCCTTTGCAGTGCATGAGCCAGAGTCCAAAGCTTTTGATAGAGTCGCCTTTATCGTCTGTATGGTTCGCTCCACTTGACCGTTAGCTGGCGTATGGCCAGGCGAGATCGGCTGCCACTGGATTCCCCATTCTTGACAGAAGGCCTGGAGCTCGGCGCTACCAAAGGGAGGTCCATTGTCGCTGATGAGCTTGATCGGGACACCGTGTTGGACGATCAACTCCTTCATGACCGATATAACGGCGGGAGCTGTAGTCACGTGCATCTTCTTGACGAAAACCTCCTTACTAAAATAGTCAACCATGACTTCTGTCTCAGATGCATGAAATCTACACCAACCGTATGCCATGGGTGGGCAGGTGATTGGGATGGCCGCAGGGTCTTGGGGATTGCCGCGTTGATAGAGCTGACACTGCGTGCAGTTTTCCACGGCCTGCCTGATGGTTGCTGTCATCCCTGGCCAGAACACAGAATTTCCAGCCTGTCGGAGCATGCGTTCTTCGCCTTGGTGAGCGGCATTTCTTTCGTTGTGAAGCCCGAGCATCACCGCACTGGCCTGCAACGAGATCGGCTGATTGTCCCTCAACAAAGCGCCCACTCGAAAGATAGCTCCAGCGAGATGCCACGGGCCGAATTTTGGTGTTCGCTCGCAATGATTTCCCTGAACTGTCCTGACCAGCCCTACGTATAGTTGTCCCCTTCATCAGCACTTATCTTTGCGAACACGGATTCTCCAGATACACATCAGCAAAAACCAAGAACCGGAATCGCATCGAAGTTTGGGAACCACTGATCTACACAATTGGTGACATTTTCCAGACCGGAAAATAGACGATGCATTACCTCACAGAACCGTTCCGAGGCGTCGACGATGCCAAAGGGAAGCCGGGTGAATCGGAAGTTTCCAAACTCAGTTGAAATCGTGCAGAGATCGCTGGATTTCTCATCCAGCGGTCGCTGGTAAAATGCTTATCCGGCGTCAACCACGGTAAAGAACCGCGCACCTCCAAGGCTGGCGAACAATTGCTCAGCCTTGGGCATGGGGAACTTCATCCGCTGAATGTGGGGGTTTATGTATCTCGGGTCAATACAGAGTCGCATGGATCCGTTCGGCTTCAGAACCGTGACTACGGGAAGGACGTATCTTGTTGTCTTGGTTGTTGGTGCGAGAACCTCTAGCGTTGCCATTCTGTCGAGTTGCTTGCGGACGGCTTCCTTGAAGCGCATGGGGATCCTTCTCGGAGGGAACCTTTTGGGCAGTGGGGGTTCCGGAATGTTGATCCTCTAGATTGCATCCAGACGACCGAGTTTTGAGCCATCGAAGACATCAGCGAATTCCTCGACGATCAGCTTGAGACGTATGCAGTTCGGGAGTCCGAGCAGTGGCGGTGCCGTCGTTCTGGTGACATAGAACTTGGCCTGATACTGACAAGATCTGTTCGGCATGCTGACTAGAAGGTTGCAAACCCCCTCGACCTGCAAGTCGTGGTTCGAACAAGATACGACTTCCTTGGTTGCTGGTGCCAGCTCAGGACGGTCGCGAATTTTCCGGAATACGCGCCATGGGAGTACGGAGCACTGTGCGCCACTGTCTAGTTTGAAATCGACGGACAATGCAGGATTTCCGACAAGGAGCTCAGCCCACCACGTGTTCGTTGAATCATTGTCTTCCAACGCCCTGGAGGTTGTGAATGTGCAAAGCAGCGCGGGAAAGATCGTCGACTGTCTCCTCGTCGGAACTGCTGGGCTCGGAACCGCTCTTCTCCTCGAGCTGGTTTAGCGACCGACAGACATTGGAAAAGTGTTGAATATCGTCCAAGATATTCTGTGATTGTTATTTTCGTCAACAGCTTTTCAGCACCAAGGTCACTTCAAATTACTTTCGGAAGATGACCATCCCATTTTACTTTCAGTGTTTCCATTGTTCTCGTAATTACAGTGTTTTCTTCTGTGTGCGGTAATCGCCTATTGTTCCGCTGGTGTTGTGCCAGACTTTTCTGTACACTGATTGACACCACTGAGACAGTGGCTAGCTGGAAGATATATAAGGCACCCAATAAACATGCGGCAGTACCGAGCTGAAGACCAGTGCAAGGGAAACCTCTGCGCGAGCAACTGCTCCCGCTTTGTACGCATTGCAACTGCTTGTCTTCTTTGATCTAGTGCTAGTGACCACAGGATCGAGAGCGAAGGATCGTTTTGGAGAGCCTGATCGAGACGCCACTGAGCGAAGAGAACCTGACCTTCCATCAGCGTTATCAGCACGACGACTTTGTCTTAATCAGCTCACTAAAACGTAAGTAACCTGTTCGCCAAACTTCTAGACATCCTGTCAGACCCCGTTGAGGTCACTATGCCGGACAACAAGGGAGCATCGGGTGTTGGAGCGGATCCAGCGCCAGCTGCGAGCCAATCCCCCGATGCAACCGTGAAAGAAAGTCCTGTACCTCTACTTGGTCGTCCCCGTGGAAAGAGCCCCGAAATTCTACTTGAGGATGGTTCGAATTATCTGTCTTGGAAAACCGTGATGGAGTTCCTCCTACGCGGAGAACAGTATGCCTGGGAGGCAACCAGCGGTACTTTAACTCCAGACGAAGATAAAACGTCCCAGAAATCCAAGAACTTCAAAATCGGTGATGAAATGGCAAAGCTGATCCTCATAAGCGCAATCCATCCCAATATCGTTCTCAATCAATTCTATGGTACGGTCTCTGCTCAATTAGCTTCTACTATTTGGAAATCCATTCAGAAATTGTTCATTGGTCAAAGCGGTATTCTAAAGCAGCAAGCAATAACAAACTTCACCAATTACAAATACATCGCATCTGATTCTGTAGAGCAAAACCTGAATCGTTTCAAGCAGATCATTTTCAAACTCGAAGAGCAGGGAACCACGATTGATAAAACGATGAAATGTGCAAAATTGGTAGCCAGCCTACCGTCCAGCTGGGAGGGATTGAAACTAGCTTGGGGAACAAGAGAAGAATCTGCCATACTCCCCTCAAGCCTCTATGAGTTGATCATTGCTGAATCCAACAGGCGAAAAGAGGCTGGTTCTGATGTGAATCAAACCGAAGCCCTTTTCTCGCGAATGAAGATTCAAAAACGCGGCTTTCGCCAGAACCGATTTAATAGAAGTACCGGCAAGTCTAAGCGATCAAATTGGAATCGCAGACAAGACACTCATGTGACCAATCAGGAAACCGTGGTAACTTGTTACAACTGCGGCCAAAAGGGTCACACGAAGTGGCAATGCCGATCTAAGCCGGAAAAGAATAACCGGAAGAAGGTTGCTGTTAATAACGTTGAAGCGTTATTGGCCCTCTGCAGCAACGACCACGGAAAAGATGAATATGAGTTCGTGGCTGACTCTGGCTCGAGTCACCACATTGTATTTGACAAACGTTTGTTTGTCTCGTATGAAAAGTTTGTGAACCCCCGGGAAGTCAGACTCGGTGGTACCGGAACTCTGCAGGCAGAGGGAACGGACACCGTTCATTTGGCTGTTCACAGCAATGATCATACCAGTATTCTTGAGCTCGAGGAGGTCCTCTACGTTAAACGTATGAGAAGGAACCTCATTTCAGTCAGCAAACTCACTGACGACGGATACAAAGTATCCATTGATGCAACCGGTTTACACGTGTCTAATGAAAACGTAAATACTACGGCCGACCGGATCAACGATTTATTTGTGTTGAGAGCTAATATCCCAGAGGTGGATATGGGTCAAAAGAATGGTGAGTGCTTCGCATTAGACGTAAGTCAAGGAGCACGTGGAAGCTTGAGCCTGATGCTCGCCCACAAGACGCTAGCGCATATAGGAAAAGAAAAGATTAAAACCATTCTAGCTCGTGAAGGCATCAAATACCAGGACGACATGGATGCTTGTGAAGCCTGTATTCAAGGCAAACAGCATCGGGCCTCATACAGATCTCGACCTAAACGGTCGAAAGCTCGGTCCGCAGGTTATGTAAGTGCTGACCTGTGTAGTCTATCTGAAAAGTCTTTGGGAGGATCCAAGCACTTCCTGACTATCAGCGATGAGTTTAGCAAGTTCAGAAAAGTGTACTTCCTCAAGACGAAAGATCAAACCCCCGACTTGATATAGCAATTCATTGCGTGGTTTCGAAACAATGTTGGTCACGACATAAAACAATTCCATTCGGATCAAGGCTCAGAATTCAAAAATGAAAAAGTGAGAAAGATGCTGGCAGATATCGGCGCAACCCAGACGTTCAGCTGTGCGTATACAGCAGAACAGAATGGGGTAGTGGAACGTCTGAACAGGACGTTGCTGGATCTCACCAGAACTATTCTCATTGAAACAAATCTACCAAAATTTCTCTGGGCCGAAATAATCTCTAGCTGTGCTAAGATTCTCAATATGGTGACCATTTGCGAAGAAACCCAGTTATCTGCGTATGAAACCTTGCTTAAAAGGAAACCCTACCTAGCCAGACTGCATCCTATTGGAACCAAGTGCTTTGTGCTCAATGAAGTTCCAAATCGTAGGAAACTTGACAACCGAGGTGTGCCAGCAGTGCTAGTTGCCTACGTTGATCAAGGCAGAGGCTATAAGGTATGGAATCCAGATAACAATGCTATTCGAGTGTCGAAAAATGTAGTGTTCCCAAAATTGGGAATCTTTACGTCAACGGAAGAACAGGAAGAGCTCATCGAGGTAGACGATCCAACGGATGAAAATAATCCGTCTGTACCAGATGAATCATCTGATGTACAAGCTGCTAGTGTCAATGAACCAGCAGCCGTGCTTGAAAGTGACGAATCGAACACCAGAGTTCTTAGAGATCGAACCAAGCTAAAAAGACCTGAACGCTATGAAGCTAGCCTTGTACAAACAAACAGCGATGGCGGTCAATTGTTGATCGAGCCACAGAGCTACGAAGAAGCTATGGAATCGCCGGACAGAGAACATTGGAAGAATGCGATGGAGGCTGAGATGAAGTCTCTGATGGACATGGGAACCTGGGAATTGGTCGATCCGATGCCATCACATAAACCTGTTGGTTGCCGATGGCTCTACCGGATCAAGACGTCAGAAACCGGTTCCCTGTCTAGATACAAAGCTCGACTTGTGGCCAAGGGCTACTCTCAACAAAAAGGAGTTCACTACAACGAAATATTCGGTCCAGTTGTACGGTTCGATAGTCTAACTAAGAGTAATCCTGAGTATAGCAGCTGAAGAAAAGCTTGAGCTATACCAGTTTGATGTGAAGACTGCGTTTCTCTGTGCAGATCTTCATGAGACGGTTTACATGACACAACCGCCTGGTTTCGAAGTCGGAAAGAATAAAGTTTGCAGACTCAAGAAAGCCTTGTACGGATTGAAACAGTCACCGAAAATGTTCCACGAGAAAATGAAGGAGCTACTCCTGGCTCAGAATTGTGTTCAGTCAAAAGCTGACCCTTGCATTTTTATGAGTAATGGCAAGGATCGTCTCATTTTCTGCGTATACGTCGATGACGTTTTGGTGGCTGGAAGTTCAAAGCAAATTATCGAACAATCCATAAAGCGGCTTCAAGAGAAACTTGAGATAACGTACCAACCCCTCTCGTACTTTCTCGGCATACAGTTCAGACGTACCCCTGAGGGAGGCATCTGTATGTTTCAACAAAAGTATGCTCTTGAGGTAATCGAGAGATTTGGTATGAGCAACAGTAAACCAGTGGCTACGCCGATGGACAATGCTATCTATTCGGATACTACGAGCGAGGAATCGGATCAAGAATATCCGTACAGACAAATCATAGGATCTCTCGTGTATCTGTCAGTCTGTACGAGATTCGACATCTCCTTCGCCGTGGGTTACTTGTCAAGATATCTCGACAAGTACACGAAGAAACACTGGACTGCTGCGTTGAGAGTGTTGAAATATTTGAAAGACACCTCAAACTACGGAATCCATTTTGGAGGCAACAATGCTCTAGAATTTCAAGCATTTTGTAACTTGGATTTCGCAGGTGACGTTGAAACAAGGAGATCAACCAGCGGAGAAATATTCAAACGTTACGGGGGAGCCATACTCTGGGGAAGCTCCCGCCAACCACACACGACGCTGAGCTCATGCGAAGCTGAGCTAGTAAGCGCGTGTTCTGCATGCAAGTCGGCTCTCTGGCTGAAACAGTTACTGAGTGAATTGGGTCATCCGGTAACTCCCGTTCTACAGATCGACAATCTCTCAACGATTCAACTGATCAAGAACTCTCAACTTCACAAGAGAACTAAACATATCTCAATTCGATATCATTTCATCAAAGAATTAGTTGAAAGGGGAGAGATTGAGCTGACCCATACCTCAACAATTAACCAAGCCGCCGACATTTTAACGAAACCTTTAATTAAGGTCGTGTTCCGAAGAATCAGGGAGCTATGTGGTCTAAAACCATGCTCGTAGTTATCATCCTGATTCTACTAACCAATCCTGCATGCCCCTTCCTCAAGTACTCCGACTGTAACCCAGACTGCATTCATTACAATGCAAGTTGCACGATTGTCGAAATCAATCCAGACTACTTCGTAAACCGATGTACTGTATCGGAAGGCGTTTGTGAAGAAAACGCATCTCCAACGGAAGTCTGTCTGCGGCCGAACGCGCCTCCGCTAGGTGGAGGCGATATCTGGCCTGATTTCGAAAAGCATAAGCATCACCCAACTCCCAGAAAATCTGACGAGTGCTTAAAGTGGAAGATCGCGTCAATTACTATGTCCTGCCTGACGATGGCGTACATCGTTCTAAGAGTAATATCATTGACTGTTAAGAATATTAGAAACAGAAGATATGAACTTCTACCTGGTCACTCCAACCGTGAAGTTTATCAAGAAACAGTCCAGGACATAGAAGAATAATGGAACTACTTCTCCTCTGCGCTCATTAAAAGAAAACACAATCACTCAA
This sequence comes from Neoseiulus californicus, assembly GCA_028455905.1. Lineage (NCBI taxonomy): Eukaryota > Metazoa > Arthropoda > Arachnida > Mesostigmata > Phytoseiidae > Neoseiulus > Neoseiulus californicus. Next base: position 427,076 of record JAMQGS010000015.1, read on the forward strand.
AAAATCAATTAAACATTTATTGCTGTTAGCTGCCTCTTCCCGACGCAGAACTCCATCTTGTTGCTGGGCCCCGATGGGCGGGCCAGCACGATTCCTCCAGATGGAACCTGTCCAGACCCCCACAGACAGGTATCGGTGTCCGCTGAGAAGCAGAAGTATCCTCTGCCCAACGACCGGCAGAGAAACGTGTTCAGTCTCACTTCCGCCACCAAACCAGTGGTGGTCTCGGCACTGGTGGAGGAGACGACCTCGGTGAGAACGGTGGAATCCTCAAGTATGAGTGACGCTTTCTGCGTCGAGGTTGAACCGGTGACTCGCTCGACGAAAACATCCCCCTTAAGGGGGACCTGGGAGAGACTCCAATGGAGCAGTTCACCTAGAATCAAACAAAAGGAAAGGCTCAAACTGAGAAATGAAATCAAACTCAGTACATTGGAATGTCACTAATCACCTATCGAAAGCGAGATCCAAAAATTAACTCACCGGTCAAAACGAGTACTCCAAGCGCGGCAACAAACACCATGCCTGATATGCAGGCGACACGAAACCTTTCGTAGAAGGATTTCTCCTGTCTACGATTCCGAGGGTTTTGCACCCGGGCGGGTGGCTCACGTACTGCATCATTCAAAGCCGCACCCATAGAACTCAAGTTGAAGAGTTCTGCTGAACTGTCGAAACCAGGTTGCATCCTATACTGAGTAAACTCAGGTCGACTAAAATCCGGCTTGGGAGACTTGATCCAGCGTCCGCGTTTTAACACTTCGGACATCTCAGAAGAGAATGAACTGGAGTTCGTTGAAATCAATTGGATCAAACTTTCGAGACACTCTTTCCCATAGAGAGAGTTTGGATCTCTGGATGCTCATGCACATCCATTGACCTAGAAAATTCCTCGAAGCCAAACTCAACAGAAGAATATCTGATTTCAACCATCGCACCTCCAAGCGTTCTCTAATGTTGACCCCTCTAACGAAACCAATACCATTGCAGAAGCATGGGACGAGGAAACAGAGTCTCTCCGTACTGGGCATGTGTAACAACATACGCCAAGGATGCTGGAATAAACAAATTCCAAGCTCAACAAATAGTGGATGGCTTCTGGCCGTCCCTGAACTTGGAGCAGCGCTCCAAGTGGATCCGGCTAGCTCAGGAAATGACTGTTGCCAAACGAAACAGTCCGGAGATCATCGAGGCCCGACTGAAACACAGTCAGGAACTAAAAGAGAAAATGCTGGCTGCAAAGCCAGGCTCATTTCTTCACAGAATGAATGAAATTAAAAACATGCCATCAGTTAAATCTCTGGATGCTGAATTTGACCTGGAGATAGGTACACCTGTCCCAGGACTGAAGAGGGCCCCAAAGACGCTAATGAATGATGAACCAATCATCATGGAGGAGGAGACAACAGCAACAACGAAGGACAACCCGATCATCATCAGGGACGACATCGAAACTTCAAGAGACAATCCCATCGTAAGCGAAGAGGATCAAGCTACGACAAAAGATGAGCCCATCGTGATCTACGATTCTGATTCAGATGGTTCCACCGTAAGCATCTCAAGTTCAAGCGATGACGACTCAGATTACCACTACGACGCCGAAGAAGACGACGACTGGCTGGATGACCCACATCTGGCATCGTGCTATCGAGACTACGAGTGAATTGAGCAGCAGAGAGGAGAAGCGCATCGCCTGCGCGTTCCAAGACGCACGTTTGATACCCACATTTTTTTGTTAGGTAGGGTGAAGGCAATTATCCCAAATATTCAAAAGAAAAGCTGTCTAGAAAACGGGGGAGATTGTTGAATATCGTCCAAGATATTCTGTGATTGTTATTTTCGTCAACAGCTTTTCAGCACCAAGGTCACTTCAAATTACTTTCGGAAGATGACCATCCCATTTTACTTTCAGTGTTTCCATTGTTCTCGTAATCACAGTGTTTTCTTCTGTGTGCGGTAATCGCCTATTGTTCCGCTGGTGTTGTGCCAGACTTTTCTGTACACTGATTGACACCACTGAGACAGTGGCTAGCTGGAAGATATATAAGGCACCCAATAAACATGCGGCAGTACCGAGCTGAAGACCAGTGCAAGGGAAACCTCTGCACGAGCAACTGCTCCCGCTTTGTACGCATTGCAACTGCTTGTCTTCTTTGATCTAGTGCTAGTGACCACAGGATCGAGAGCGAAGGATCGTTTTGGAGAGCCTGATCGAGACGCCACTGAGCGAAGAGAACCTGACCTTCCATCAAAAAGTGCCCTTTTCGGTGGCACTTGAAGCATCTCGCAAGAGAGCTCTGCATTTCCCGTTCGGTTGCGAAAAGCATCCATGCTTGCAAATTGGCTTTCTGGAAGCTTCCGACGATGATGATGATCGGCTTCCATGATTTCGCTGATGCGGCGTTCTGTCGTTGAGTCTCGGCTTCGAGACATGGTGAGCCGTGAGAGTGGGTATGCTTCCGTCGGCTGTCGAACTTCCTGGATTCCCCGAAATCCGCGTCTCGATTGCACGAGTTGATATGAAAGCTATCGCTTTGAGGAGCAGCTCATTCGGTTTGCTGAGATTGTTGATTGATATTAGGTGACGTCGTAATTTCCTGTCGTTGACTCCGTCAAGGAATACGGTTGACACCAGTGAATCCTTGCACGTGTCGCAGGAACTGCACTCGATGGCCTTCGCCTTCACGTACTGGATGAACTTGTCGAGGTCTCGTGAACCTTGCTTCTCGTTGAAAAATTCGAAACGGGCCTGTGAGGAGTTGAGTTGTGCCTTGAAATGTGCTTCGATTCTGTTAATTGCGTCGTCGAAACCCTCCCCGGGTTTGACAGAAGGTGCGATGTGGGAATCATACAGATCGGATATGATTTCACCGGCATGGATGAGGAGATGACTTATCTGGTCCTCTGGCGTGAGTTGATCATACCCGGCGGCCTTTGCGAAGCCTTTGAAGTAAGCTGACCATCGTTTCCAAGCGGCAAGTGGACAGCCAGTTCTTGAATGCTTGAACTGAGCTGGATTCGGGAGCTGCACGGTGGCAACTGAAGGTGCAGTTTTGGTGAGCGTTATCTTGAGTCCTGGTTTCACACAACACTCTCTGACACCATGTTAAGCTAATTAAATAGGCTTTGGATTCGTGGTCTTATGAACTCTTGTCCGCCGACATCTCAACTGACGTTCCGGTGGTAGACGTCCACTTTTCAACCTTGGAGGTAGGCATCTACCGCCACGGCGGGCTTTATTGAAACCTTGAGATAGAAATATATTGTAACACCCATTTCACACCATATCTCGACAGTCTGATCGAGGGAACGGTTTCGATCTTCGCGGACGCCAGGCAGGGTGCTCTGAGAGCCCAGTTTCTGGTGCCAAAGTACACGGTCGGCGCTTCATTCGAAGATTTGGTCGAAACCATCCGATTCTACGAGGCTGATGTAGATTGCAGTGACAGTGTCATGAGAGGAGAGTTCGAGCGTTATAAAGCGCGATGGGTCCACGTCCCAGCCGGTGAACTCCCAGGGACTGCAATAGACGCCCTCAATCAGTGCTCAGAATACCTCAAAATCGTGATATTGTTGCGAATCTTCGCAACATTGCCCGTGACCACGGCAACAGCCGAGCGCTGCTTCAGCGCTCTGAAGAAGGTGAAGACCTACTTGAGGTCGACGATGAAAAATGATCGTCTTAACGGTCTCGCATCTATGTCTATTGAGCGTGATGTGCAAGTGAGCCCGGAAGAAGTTCTCGACGAACTCGCTGTAGAACCAAGGAAACTTAACATTGTTCTTTGAGCCCATTCCTGTTCTTAAAATGTGACCTTTGGCGGAGTCGGGTGAAGACTCATAATATAATCATCAACGGCAAAGGCGTACACAGGGGGGGTCCAGGGGGGCCATGGACCCCCCCCGAAATTTCGAACCTGCCCATAGAGTCCTATGGGAGGGATCGTCATCATCATCTGTTGGACCCCCCCAAAAGCCTGACAAAGTGCCCTTGGACCCCCCCAAGAAAAAAAGCTGTGTACGCCCCTGATCAACGGATGGAAAGTAAACAAATACTTGTGCTGGAACCGATCGCCTTTTTTTTGAGTTTGCTCCTCTTTGCTTTGATCCTCTTTTCCAACAATCGCACCCGCTTTGAGAGAACTCTCGGAGGCGAACATTCGCATTGAATTCGGATGTGTTCGAAATGGTCGTCTAGAACCTCCGAGATGCGCCGAGATGTTCCCGAAATTTGAAACGTGCACAGCACTTTTGGAGAGAGAAGATTCAGAGGTCGCGATGATTCCGTTCGCTGACTTCGTGTTCTAAGCTGAGACGCTGCGGTTCTCGTCCGGCTTGGGTTGACGCCAGTCGAGGCGAAAAGAAGCCGTTCCTTTTTTTTGATTGTTGCAAAAGTAATCTGCTCTGGAAGTTGATTGCTTTTAGTGTTGTGTACGCAATCCAGTGACTTTTGTTGAATATTTTTCGTTTTTCTCCTTGGAGATTTCTCCCTTTTTGAGACCATCCCTGTCGCCGGTTTGATCGATGTCTTGATAAGTAGTACCTCTTCATTCAGCTTAAAAGAAGAAGAAACGATGACCGCTATGACACCACAAGAGGAAGGAGTCCGATCCATGATGCGTAATCGTGCTGCAATGTACGAAGCAGCGCGGAAAGCCGCGCGTTCTGATCCGGCGGGCAACGTGCAATCTGGATCTAGGGCCCGCGTGCCCTTGAAAAGTATTTTGAGGAAGAGAAATCCCGTCAGGGGAGATCCCGAAGATGAGGAATTGAATGAGGTTCGGGTTGATGGATCCACGTTGTCCGTTGATCAGGAGATTCCGGACGGACTGATTATGAGTCAGGAAGTGCCACGTGGAGCTGAACGTGGAAATGTCCCGCCAGTAGCCAGAGTTCCGCCACAACCGCCACGAGTTGTAAGTAGCCATTCGATTCGTCCCACAGTCCATCGAGCCGAGCAGCCGTCTGGGGCTGATCGCGAGAGTCAGAGTCCCGTGATCCGGACTCCGAGGTTTGAGAATCTTCCCCGTGCCGAGGAGACCAGCTGGTTTGATTTTCTGCTCAAGTTTGTGCATCAATTTCGAGATCATGGGGAAAATCCAGTATGGTACCGGGTTTGCATCGTGCTTTTAGGTTCAGCGCTTGTAATCGGCGTTTTCACTTTGGCAGACGCAGCTCCCCCCCATTTGCTGGGATCTCCACAAGTGGTACAATCATCGGTTGGAGCCGCCGCGTCATTGAGGAAGAACTTGTGGTCAATCTTGATCAAATCTTCTTCGCGATCCATGGGGATCGCGAAGAAGGCTGCAGCTTTTTCAGGAGTCAGCGTGACCATCCCGAAAATCCGCTCATCCACGCCCAAAGTGAGCGTAATGAATACCGTGTCGGAAAACCATCAAAGAGGGAGATCCCAACGAGTCGCCACCGAGAGGTCAACACCGCCACCCCACCGGCAAGACCGCCGCATGAGCTATGGCCTCCTTCACGCAGGCAACAGCACTGAACCGAGAAGCGTCCGGGGGCTACAGAGAGGGATCAGCGTCCAGCCGACAGCGTGCCATGCCCCGAGGGGGACGGAATCGGAACTTTTAATCTGCGTCTGGAACTGTGAGGGAATCAAATCCGTTCTGTCAGCGGTAGCGGGCTCCGCAACAGACAAGTACGACGTGACTATCCTCATGGAAACCTTCACCGTGGAGTCCTTCGATGTAGAAGGTTTCTATGCGCACCACTGCCTCGCCACAAAACCAGAACGCGGCTGACCAACAGGGGGGTCACCGTACTAGCCAAAGCAAGTCTCCGGAAGCAGAGTGTCCTTCTGGCGGAAGACGACACGGTGGTCCTGGACTGCCTCGGAATGCATCATAGCAATGTACAGCAGTGGCGACGGATTCGACGGAGGACCTCTTAGAAAAGATCGGACGCGCGATGTCAGCGATCTATGACCGCGAGAACATCATTCTCGGAGGCGACCTGAACTGCAGGCTAGATCGAGAGCCAACCGCCAGAACCGAAGCCCTCATCCGCTCGCTCCACGACTATGGCTTCAGGATTTACACAACCCCGCTGTCCCCCACGTACTATGCAGATGGGTCGGGCCCAAGCGACAACCCGCTGCGCGGTGGCTCCTCAACAGTGGACATCTTCGCTTTCACTGGACAACGAGATCTCGCACGATACATTGGCCAATGCTTGGAACTACCATTCGCAGCGCTGAAAAAGCACGTCCCAGTTGGACTCTCTCTCCGAATCCCCGCCTCATTGACCGGGAACAAGAGGAGGCAGAGCGGCCTCCCAAAGAAAATAGACGCGACCCGACTGAGGCGAAGGTTATGCTCCCTCCACCCACGACAGTTGCTCCAGCTGCCAGTGGACAAATTAGCGAAGGAACTCACTCGCTGAATCTCGGAGTCGACTCGGAAAAACACAACAATGAAACGCCACTCACCAATATGGTTCGATCGCCGCTGCTTCGAAACCCGCAGGATGGTGCTACAAGCGCTGATCCTGTCTCGCGAAAGACCCGAAATGAAGTCGCTCTACTGCTCGTACAGGCGATACTACAGGGCTCTGATCGATCACTCAGGGAAGATGCACGCCTGCGATGAAGAGGACAAGTTGGTGCGGCAGGCTTAGTTACGGCCTCACTTGGCACTACAGCAAGCGCCGTCCTTCCGGAGCTGCCCAATCGCCGCGGATGATCTCCGGAGGCACTTCGAAAACCTTTTCAACGGCGTCAACACGACCCCCCTGTGCATACCGGAGACAATCGCATACCCGGACCCTTTTTGCGGCACTTCTCTGGCGGAGGAGCTCGACCAGCCCATCTCGCTCGAGGAGACGAGAGAAGCTATCCGAAGAGCGAAGCCCGGGAAAGCATACGGCGCAGACAGGATTAGAAACGAACACCTGAAGTCAGCAGAGCCCCTCCTGCCTCTGTGGACGGCGCTAATCGACAGGTGTGTTGAAACAGGAAGTCTTCCGCACGAATGGACTGTATCCATCCTGAAAGACATCCCCAAAGGGAAGGGAGACCCTCTCGATCCTTCCTCGTGGCGTGGGATTGCCAAAAAGAGCTGCGTGGGCAAAATACTGTCGTCGATACTTGCACAGAGGCTATCAACATACCTCGAAGCAAGAGGGATTCTTTCCGAAGCGCAGCACGGCTTCAGGCGGAACCGCTCTACGATGACAGCTTGCGAAGAGCTAATATCGTAGATACACATCTCACTTGACGTGAAGAAGTAGCCTCTCTATGCGGTCTTTGTTGACTACAAAGCCGCCTTCGACACCGCTCCCCGATCCCTGGTTTTCGAGAAGCTAGCAAGGGTTGGCGTCGGCCAGCGCACGACACGACACAGCGTAAACACGACGAAGACGAAGGCACTCAAGTTTCGGAAAGGTGGTCCCTTGCGGAGCTGAGACAACCTGCGTCTCGGCGACGCGGCCATCGATTACGTATCCAGCTTCACGTATTTAGGAGTCGAGCTGACAACCAGCGGAACCTCGTTCGCCGCACACGTCCGAGAGAGAGCACGCAGAAGCATTGACGCAATGAGAGCGATCCCCAGTCCACAGAAACTCTCGCTAGAAATCAACTTGAAGCTCTTTGATATGAAGGTTGCCCCAGTGGCAGCATACGGGATCCAAGTTTAGTGGAATACCTTACCGCATCACAACTGGAGAAGATCGACAGATCGGAGCCAACATTCCTCAAGAGGGCGCTGGGACTGCCGAGGAACACGGAAAACCGACTGGTGACAAGCATGGCCCACACGACCTCGCTGGTCGAAGATCTGGTCAGGAGATTCCACCTGTCAGAGACGATTGCCCTCGAAGGCTTCAGAGACCGACTCAGCGGCAAAATGAGGGAGATCCCTACGGAATTCTACGGGTCACCGCCTATGACATCTGAGACGTGGAAGCTACCCCTACAGGAACTGCGTCACGCCGTCACCCGCTACTCAGCGCACGGATTCCACCACGTCATCTGCAGCAGACCCGGTTTCCATGCGATCAGCGACACCTGCTCGTGCCGCCACTACGGGGAACGTTACACACTCTACCATCAAGAGTCCAGTTCCCGCTGCCCGACGCTAGCGAAGCTCGCGCGGTTCCAGAGCAGCTGAAGTGTATATACCTTTTAAGATATGTCCGAGTGATATTGAGAGACCTCGACGAGGTGAAATAAAGAAAATGAATGAATGGAATCTTGATCAAAACGCTGTTGAATCAAGACCACGCCGACGAAATAAGTATCAGCCCGGCCGATTTCACTACGCCTATCAACGTCATTGAGAAACAGGACCAAGATGTCAACGCGAGGGCCGAGGATATTCCGAAGTTTGAAACGCATGATTTTTCAGAATTTTTGTTGTGCCACGATCCCCGATATCGTTCCCGTGTTGTTTTCCCGGCTTTGATGCCATCGAGCGGTTTCGTGAATGTTGTGCCGTCAGGTGAGAAACCAAAGCTAGTAGGTTATTATGAGAAGCGGCTGTCTGAGAGCGTGGTCGTTAATTTGAGCGCAGGCAAAAAAGAGCGCGGGCGGAAAAAGCGCGCGAGTGGGGTTCGAGCGCATGTTGAAGAACCGCGCGTGTAGGATTTGAGCGCAGGTAAAATATGAGCGCAGGTAGAATTTGAGCGCAGGTCGAATGTGAGCGCAGGTAGATTTTGAGCGCAGGTAGAATATGAGCGCAGGTGGATTTCGAGCGCAGATTCATAGCGCGCATCCAAATTGAGCGCACGTGTATATTGAGCGCAAGAGGAATTGAACGCTCCTTCGTGGAAACTGCGTCTACAATATTGAAAACGCAACCCCCTTTTCTATCCAACAGAGTGACCGAGCTCCGATTTTGTTAGAATGGTGCTCTCAGTTAACGCGCGCTCTCCCGTCATTCAAATCCAACGTTCCAGGAAGAACGTCTGCTACCAGAAAATAAACAGTGAGAATCTTGTGTCGCTCGCCGCAACAAAAGCCGTGGGCTCATTCTCAGTTTCAACAGTAAATAGCCGAAAATTATCAGGTTATGGGCCCAGTCCGACAGTTCGCTGATGCGTGGTGTGTCCGACGGGAGCTGTGAGGTTCAAGAGATGAGTAGCGAGCCTAGTCAGTGCAGAGCGAGCGACCAGCATGTTCAACACTCCGCCAAAATCGAAAAGTAATGCGGATGATCCCGGTGCAACTGGTGACAAGGAACAAGCCGTGAGTCAAGAGGGACGTATTGCCGATTCTGTCCTGAACAACCAACCGGTGCAGTCTGCGTTTCCGATCCAGAGTTCTGGTGAGCCCCGGAAGTCTTTTGCCGATCACAGCGAACACCAAAGCGGATCGAGTTCCGAATCAGGCAAGATGACGATGAATTTGAACGTCCCCTCCTCGTTTGAGAAGCTCGATGGATCGGCGAACTACATGGACTGGAGCTTCGCAATGGAGGCACATTTGGTGACTTGTGAGCTCTTGGATTACGTCGAAGGATCGAAAAATGACGAACGCCAGTGTCGGCATTTGTTCTCCTCAATCCGCGACTCGAAGACCGGAAAGGAAATGTGGGATCAGCTAGAAAAGCTCTACAACCCAAGGGGCCTCTACCGTGAGGTGGCACTTCTTGAAGAACTGACGACCATCCGATACAGCGATTGCCCGAACATGGAAAACTACACCAGCCGAAAGGTGGCAGCTGCACAAAGGCTGAAAGCGATCAACAGCGAGGTTAAGGACCGACTGTTGGCGGGTCTCATACTCATGAGTAGAGCTATGAAGTTCAGGCATTATGCCATAAATGCCAGCGCGTGCCTTTTTCGGCTGTCTTTCAGCCATTTTGCCTATTTTCGCTTTTTGATACAATAAATGCCTTTTTCGGCATCACGGTGGCGATTCGAGCGAGTGTGGCCCGATTATTCAGTTCCTCCACTCGCGAAAATACGTTATTTCGTTCTGATTCCGGGAGCGCAAGCTTGAAGAAGTGCGCGCCACAGAATGCACAACGTCAAGAGGGTCTTCTTGAAAGCGCCGTCGAGGATCCAATTCTTCAAGACAATCGCTCCGGAGTTGGCCTTGCCTGAACCTATTGTCAGTCGTTGGAGAACCTGGGTCAAGGCGGTCTGTTACCATGCAGAAAATTACGAGAAGCTCGAAAGCATACGAAATGGTCTTGATGGCGAAGATGCCGTTTCGATCTCCAAATGCCAAGACCTGCTCAAGGATCCTGCTCTGAAATCCCAGCTGGCATACATCTACAGCCATTTCAAAGACATCCCCGCTCTTCGAAGACGAAACTCGAAAGCTCGGCGCAAACCCTTGGTAGCAAACTTTGATAGCTACTTTGGGGGAGATCAAAGCTCTCATCGCGGCTGCTCCAGGGCCGAAAGGGCGTCAAATTGAACAAAAGTTGGAGAACGTACTGCAAACAAACAAGAGCTTCGACATTTTGTCGGACATCTCGTCGGTTCTGCAAGGTGTCGAAGACGGGGCATGATTGCCGGATCTCAACGCGGCGGATATATCTCTATTTCGATATGCCCCAATAGTAGGCGGCAACGTTGAGCGCGCGTTCTCGCGTTATAAAATGCTCTCATCAGACCGGAGACTCTCCTTCACGGATGAGAATGTTAAGTACCATTTTGTGTCACTCTGTAACGCTCCGAAATCCAGCAAATGAAATGACTCGTGTCCGACAATGCCTTTTTTCCGCCTTTTTTTGTGCCTTTTTCGGCGATTTTTAGCGCCTTTTTGCCTGCCTTTTCCGGGATTTTTTAGTGCCTGAACTTCATAGCTCTACTCATGAGTCATGAGGCTTCCGGAAGAATTTTCTCCGCTCGTTCAAAGCATGTCGACCAATTCGGAAGAGATCACAACCGAGTCAGTCGAGGAAAGATTGCTGGCGGAAGTTGCACGACAGGAATCGCAGAAGCGTGAGTCCGTTTCGACAGGTCGTCAGAGGTATCACGGGAACGTCTTCTGTTGTTGTTGTCGTCTGCTAGGCCGTGCGAACACGGCTTTCTAACTGCTCCCGAAAATTTCCCGGTTTCACCCTATTTCCCTATACCTGACCAACTTAGTGAGTGTGATCCGTTATTGCCTTATATCCGGGGCTTCAACAGTACTCGCTCTCGTGTTTCGTTGAATCAGTTGAGAGAAATGGTGACCGGCATCGTATGCTCTGCCTGTGGCTCCGACGACCATCAGCGCGGTGAACTGCTAGTCTGCACAGAATTGTGCAGCAACTTCGTCCATAAGAACTGCTTCGGTGATCGTGATAACATCGGCACCTGCTCCGACTGCCGCTCCGACAGCAAGAAGGGTGCGCCCAACTCTAAACATGTGTTTGTTCGCATGATTCAACTCATGAACCTCACGCTCAGACTTCATGACCGCATCGGGAGTCAAAATAGGGAGATTCAGACTCTGAGGGACGAGATCGGAGTCCTGAGTCGTGACATGAATCTATCGCTCCGCGAGTTGAGAATCTCTGGGCCGAAAACTCCTGTCGCGCCATCTCATCCACCCCTCCGTGCCGATGCAGACGCATCTGCACCCCGTGTTGACAAGCAGCGTCGTCGGCCGTCGTCGGCACCTAGACCTAACGGTGAGCAGCCGGAGGCGCCGTCTGGTGCAAAGCTGCGTCACAAACAATCGGATGGGCTGACTAATGGACCGGGCGCGTCTGGGTCACAGCCCGAGAAGACCCTGGGTGGCGGTGAATGTCCACCCAGGCCATCCCGCACGTCCAAATCCGGGGCCAAACCCAGGAGAGGAATATCTATCATTGGGACTGGAAACGCCGCCTGCTCACTCTCGGTGGCCCCGCGTCCTCCGAAACTCTCATATGTTTTCGTCTCTCGACTTGATACCACAACAACGGCGAGGCAGGTGTTGGCAGTGGCGTAGCCAGGGGGGGGCGATCGGGCGATCGCCCCCCCCATGATTTTTTTGTCCCATGTTAATTCCCTATACCGCGGTGTCCAGAGTATCAAATCGCCCCCCCATAACATAGAGCCGCCCCCCCCCAAGATGAAATCCTGGCTACGCCCCTGGGTGTTGGACTATGTCACCACACGGTCGCCCGGCGTTCGCTCGGTTGATAAGTTTAAGAAACCCGAGGGACATGTCACGTCATTTGTAATCACCTTACGTGGTGGTGATCCGCAGGAACTTCTGCAGGCCGATTGCTGACCTGTTGGTACCATTGTTAGCCGGTTCCGCGGTCGCTCTATCCTTGAGGACCGTATTCTTGAGTCGGCTTCCGCTGATGTGTCTCCCGAGGGAAATGCAAGTTGACTCCACATCATCTCGCTCAATGCTGCCTGCCTTACAACACCTGGTAAGCTCGACCTATAACGTGCGTTCTGTTCGACTCAAAACCCGACCCCATGTTTCTGTGCGAAACATGGTGCAAGCCTCATATCATCAGTGACGCTGAGCTCTCGTTACTGGGAGAATTCAGTGTTATTCGGCGTGATCGTCCTGAGCCAAAGAGCGGAGGCGGCGTATGTATCTTGGCTCGCTAGAGCCTACAGTGCAATGCCGTCGAACTCTATGGTGGTTGTGAAATCTGTGCCGCCGACATTCACTTCAGCGATAGAAAGCTTCGTGTCATATCTTGCTACTATCCTCCCTGGGCCGAGAGTGCTGCTGAGGGAACGCAACGGATGGCGTCCTTTCTAGAAGAACTCGACACCCTCCTCGATACCGACTCGCCGGTGATCTGCTGCGGCGACTTCAACCTGCCCGACCTGAACTGGACGACAATAACATGCCCAGGAACAATGGACGGGCTCACCTATTCGAAGGAGGAACTGTTCCGTGATTTCGTGATCTCCCACGGCCTGTCGCAATTGATAACGGCTCCAACACACCGTAGCGGCAGCCTACTTTACCTCTGACTTTCAAACAATGATGAGCTGATCGACCATATCATCATATCTCCGGCACCTATCAAAACAGACCACCATATGCTATCCTTCCAGGTCATCCGCCCCACCCTCGAGTCAGATGATCTCAGCATTACCTTTGATTTCAAGAATGGCGATTATGACTCCATAACGGACCACCTGCTCTCCGTACCCTGGAGTTCACTACCTCCTGATGTCCTGGGTGACGTCAATGTCCGATACAACCTCTTCACCGATTATCTCTACACCAGTGATTCTCACAGTGGGGCCTGGGCGGTTTTTGGTGGGGCCTGGAGCCTCGATGCGGTTTCAGAGAATCGAACTTGACCTCATGCATCCGGCACACTCGTACATCCACTCACATTTCATTCAAGAACTCGCTATCTCAGAACGATAAGGCGCTGCTGTCACTAGGCAAAAGTTTCAAGTCGATATCAATCTCGATCTCGCAAGACATTCTCAGATGTCTCCTAAGAGCATTGAGCGAAGAGTTTACAAGAAAAACTACTACAGTGTGGCAGCGCCAGGCGGCTCTGAGTGCGAGCTCAAGTTACTTCCAGAGTACTTGGAAAGGGAAGTATAGTTCAAAAGATCTTGCGGTCCATCGGCTTCTCCAGGACCAGGCAGTTCGAACAGCGCCCGTTTCAATAGGGATTCCAGCAGAAGCGATAAATTCAGGCAGTTTCAATCAAAACCGGGCAGCTGGAAGAGTAGGCAAGAACAGCAAGGCAAGAGCAGCGCTGGGTTCCTCGCAAATAACTCGCAGGCAGAGGTCGATCACTCGTGCATTTTCTGCACAAGTCCCAAGCATGAGTCCAAAGCTTGCAAGAAGACCCTGTCCTACGACGAGAAAAAAGTTTGCGATAAGAACAGCGCATGCTACAAATGCCTAAAACGCAATCATTTCGCGAAAAAGTGTAGAGCTAAAAATGTAAAGTGCGAGAGGTGCAATCGAGGTCATTACGCGGTGATGTGCAATTCACGAGGGGGTCAAAAAACCGAGACTTTTCCACCCAAGTCGAGCCCAGTCGGCCCAACGAGGCATCCAGAAGCATCGTGTGCTTCCAAACGGGATTGGCGTGGGTCAACGGTCCCTCAAGCAGGGGAATATCTCGATTTTCCTTAGTTAGACACCGGCTCGGAGAGATCCTAAATATCGGATCACGTCGTCAGCAAACTCGGTCTTGAACCGGCGTTTCAAGAGAGTCTCGCCATGAGTACGATCGGCGGCAACGTTTCGCAACCCAAAAAGCACTGCGTGTACGAGGTGGGCTTACAGAGCCGATTCGACGATAAGATGGCGGTCAGACTCTTGGCAACCGGGTTGCCGGAAATCGCGAAAGGCGATTTTCCAGTCTCGCCGGAGTCGTGGGATCTGGCCCCGCTGGCGGACCACGTAAAATACGCAATTCGCCGGGAGATCGATGTATGTACTCATAGGCTGGGATGTCATTCCGAGCATCAAGTGCGGTGTCGAGCGCGTGTTGGAAGACCGCATGGTCGCCAACGAAACTATCTCCGGTTGGGTCATCGCGGGTACCCAAAAATCAAATAATTCAAAGGAGCAGTCACATACTACCTCTGTCCCGTAATAGCTGTCGCATTTGACTTTGAGAGTCGGTATTAAGGAACCTTTCGGGAGCTTCTGAAATGATGAATATACTTCACATGCTTCATCACATCTTTCACTCCAAACGCGGGCATCGTTCCGTTCAGGGAAAAATGTGGAAATCGCCAGATGCGACCACTAATTCGGGAAAAAATTCTGGGCTCAAATGCGACAGCTATTACGGGACAGAGGTAGTATCTTGGTGACGGCTAATCTCTATCAACCAGGCACCAGGCTACAGAGTTCTCAAATAGTCGGCATGACAACGATCTCGAAGCGCGGCACCAGTGTTCCGATCCATCCGTCCAGCGGAATAGAGTTCAGCTCTAGAAATTCAGAGCGCAGGTCAGAAGGGAAAGTGCAAAGCAGCCTCGAAACGGAGCCGGATCTCGATGCTGGAATCAAGTCAGACCTGCAGAGGTTGTGATCGACGGAGATACTGGGCATCGAGGAGCCGAGCGACGAATCGAATGAGTCGGTTGAATCCGAACTGTAGAGCTTCTTCGAGAACAATCTAGAGAGGCTGGAGAACGGTCGGTACACGGTGAGCTTGCCATTCGAAGAGAATCTGCGCACGCTTGGCGACAACGAGAACGTAGCAAAAGGCAGCCTTAAGCGGTTCCTTTTCAAAACGGCAAAAAATAAGGAGTTGCTCGCTGCAGTCGGAGAGGAAATGAGTCAATATAACGCGCGCGGGTACGCGGAGCCCGCAACGCCGAAAAAAGAAGGAGAGTTCACTATCTTTCGATTTTGCCAGTGGTCAGAAGAGATCAAAAGAGAGGTCAGAACAGAATGCGTTCATCCGTTTCCATGTAAACAGCTGCTCGCGCGATCGTTGAACAAATCGGTTGATTTTCTGCTAAAAAGGAGTAGTGAGGTGACCAAATGGCTCCGAAGGCGGACGGTGAGTTCGCAGACGTCCAGCTGGCCCTACTTTCGAACATTATGGGTGAACTCCTCGACAAAAAGTTTGAGAAGTACTGTGAGCACGTGGAAAAGAGAGTTGCCGCAGTCGAGACAGAGACTTCGAAACTGAAAAAAGAGAACAACAGGCTCCTGGCACGCGTTTGTGCCCTCAAAAGCCAGGCTAGGAAGACCCAAGCAGAAATAATCGGCACCCCTGTCGAGCCGAAGATCGAACCCCTGGACCTAGTGCTTCAACTGGCGAGATCGGCTGGGATAGAATTGAAGCAGGATCACCTGGCTACAGTGGTGCGGACAGGAACGTCGAAGGAATCGAACGGTATTAAATGCCAGGACATAGTGGTCGACTTCAAACGGACAGTGAACTGTGAGATATTCCTGAAGAGGGTAGGCGAACTCCGATTGACGAAGAAAGGTCTCACGGCGAGAATGGCGTCGTCAAAAGTCCAAGACGTTCCGATAGCAGTATACAGAAGCATCTCGAGTGAACTGAAGCGTCTGAAGTGGCTCGCAAAGCAAAAGAAGAAAGCTCTCAACTACGAATTCTGTTGGATCAGTGCTGATGGGGAACTCTGCATGAAGAAAACATCGGATAGTAAAGTGATTCCGATATCGTGTGAAGATTGTAGGGACCTTCTAGAAGCGTCGCTGTAAATAAACTATATAAGCCGGTCTTCGAGTGAGACCGACAACGAATCGTTATCTGAGTCTCTTCTGTCTAGTCATCCACCTCCAGGCCCTCCAATTCAATCAAGCTTCTAGAAGGTCCCTACAAAGATGACATGCTAGGGCTCAAATAGAAGCGACCGCGCACCAAGCAGAAAGTGACTGCATTGTCTAGGTTGAATCCACATACTCATTATATTCATAATGTATTTAAGTTCTCACCACACTAGTCGAAGCGCTAAACTTCGCTATATTCCTTCATGGCAGGTCAAGTTGACCTTAGGATGGAAGTTTACCGGCCCGGGCGGCTACATAATCACTGGATAACGTATAAAATCAAAGCTCAAATTCCCGGGGGGGAATACAATGGACAGCTGCACACGTATAAGTATACAACTCATAAATATAAGGAGCATAAGATCGAATCTAGACCTATTCATTGCCGAACTACTCGAGGAAAACGTAGACATAATCGTATTTACTGAAACTTGGACCTATACATTTGATGAGAGTCTCAGCAGTATTGCAGGATACGAGGGTTTTTTCAAGTCAAATGATGTGATGGGGATATTGGCTTCACTAGCTCAGACAAGCGGAGACCAGTAGGCTAAGAGAACACACGGCATGAGTGTTGGTCAGTATGAACAGCCCATTACTTGGGTCTCGTTTATTCTGCTTATATAGTCAATGTTGTGAAATCTGGAAAGTGAACCAAACACTGTGAGTGTTGCCCAATGGCCTTACACAAAACACTGAATGCGTTATCAACCTTGGCCAGTGTTCAGTAAGCGTTGCGCTCCGGCGCACACGCCCAGAACTCAACCATCACGACGAGCATTGTTGGACCGTCAAGTCCTTCATACTGCCCCTGCGCGTTGTGATGTTGACTGCCAATTGTGGTTGGAACAATTTCTTTAGACCAAGGATTGAGTGGCTATTCTCGCATGAGAGCAATTCTCTGCGTGATTACATCTTATCTAACATGTGTGCCTTTCACGGCCTCCACTCAACTTCCTGTTTCTAGGAATTTACAAATTGGACGATCACAGATCACTTTACCTTCACATGAACATTTGAACAAACAAAACAATTCGCTCCCATCACAGGATTCTTGAAGTCTTCCCTAGTGAGGTGTGACATCGATGCATTAATTCCTATTCATTCAATGACTCGATTGAAGTTATAACAAAAATAAACTCCAGGATTGATTCACATCGAAAAGGAACAATGTAATTCTTATCCTATAACAGAAAAGATGCCGATCATCATCTGGTAAATATGTTTTCATTGAAGAATGTCCAGATAGGCCACTTACTATAAACAACGCGGAATGCTTGGGTTTCTGACCGAAGTGGATCCACCCAAGAAGCATTCGATGCGTATCGCTCCCCTCACCCTTGAGGGAGAGGTTGTATCACGAAAGAAAAGGTTTCTACCTTATGGATCTTTCTTCTGTGATCACAACCAGCTTAAGTGTGTCTGAATTTTCTGTTTGATTCTCAGTGAGTAAAAACATAGAACAATGAGTCATACGGAGGGTCTCACAAGATACAGTGTGTGGATTAACCAGATCAGAAACAGAGCTGAAGATCTGGAAGTGAGAAACGATTTCGGACAACATCTACCGTGTAGGTGCGAAGATCGCAGTTGTACCAAGAACTCATACTTCCACATGAGTCGCAATAATGAAAATTCTCACTTTGGAGAATGGTTCATATGGAGAGTATTGAACCCTGTGATTCTCCTCCCTGGACCCTTCATGGATTTCCCTGAACAACTCCGGGAAATCCTCGTGAACAAGTACGAGACATGTTCACGCTTACGTTTCTATAGGGATGACCCTTTGATCGGAAGAGATGGCTATGAGTGGTCCATCGTGAGTCATGTCGTGGTTCACTGTGGTTACTTTCCGATGGTGAGACAAATCCATCGGATGTGGGAACTTGAAGAACCGTCTTTCAAGAAACAGATTACTTGTGCCTCAAGGGGCGTCGTTCTTGAAAGCTTGACTCGACGTGTGATGGCTGAATTCATTGGTGAAAATCATGATCTAATACTCGAGCATTACTACGACATCGATGAGTTCGACGTCTTTGAAGGACGTCATCTGAAGAGAACGGCCACCATCGAGGGATTCGATCGTAAGGATATACCTGACCTCCTCAAATCTCAAGCACCTTACAATGAAGTGTATTATTGGTCATGACTCATCACTTTCATTCATATATCCGAATTATCACAGCTTCAAACGATGAGTCCTCGTCGTCAGAGTCCGTCAATAGATTGCTCTCCGCGATTAGCCCAGAGCTGCTTCCATCGGATATACCTCGATGGGTCATGAATCAGTCTTCAATTCTTCAGTCCCTCCAACCTTTACGGAATGTCGTAATTTCTTCATCTGAAGCTCCAATTGAATTCAGGATATCACACGGCTTAACATCATCTATACCATCAACCTTCTCCTGTACAAGTTGATGACCAGCACTAGTGTAATTGCAAATACAGTTTTCATCATAACCATGACATCAGCCCTCCTTGGGACTCAAGACACTTTCAACGTTGACTGGATGTCATGTTCTCAACTTTGTCGCTTTGTGTTCGTTATGACCTCAAGACCAGAAATAGGAACCCAAAGAAAACAAATCGATTCGATTTCGACAAACGAACACACCGCTCCAGAACTGTACACAATCGTCTGGATGCTTTTCAAGCGGCGGTTTGACGGCGACAACTCCAACTCCGTCGAAGACGATCAGATCAACTGTGGTTCCCTCCGGGAAACCGTCAATGATGACTACACCCTTACCGAAGATGAATCCTACCACTCCCCCGAGTGTGGATTCCGAGCCAAGGACTGATTAACATCACAGGTTGACCATTGATTCATGATTTCAATCAAAAATCCAGCCTTTTCTCGCTCCCCCTTCTCCAAACTCGATTACTCTTCTTTCTCTTCGCCATCCACGGGGGACCGTTTTCAAATCTTATTCTGTTCCGCCAATTCCTCCATTTCGATCTCCCCCGTTCCTTCAGCCTTTTATGATCAAATCAAAATTCCTTCTCCGGAAGGAATAGATTGATCCTGCTGGATTGCCTGTTGTATCTCCAATTTTACCAGTCAAAGAACGTATCTGAGATTCCTCAACTATTAATGAACGCCCCTACAACAAATGATCCTGTTGTAGATCAGCCAACGATCCCAAAGCCATCGATCTCTCAGTTTCAACCAAAGAATTCCATGAACCAACGCTCGCGGATTCTAATGCTATCCTCTTAGGTATTTTCCATTGTACCTAGATCACCCCTACTGTGTCATCAAGGAAAAATTACTTGTTCCATCAAGATAAATGCTTGATGGTTCCCTGTAATGAACTCTCACATAAGGACCTGTCTCGTAACAGAGACAAAATTGTGAGGGAAGTGTATCTAGTAACTTTGAGTTTGTAACTTGATTGAAGAACTAGATCAATTGAATTTAACTCTGCGTGCGTTGTTTGCTCTTAAGAAAGAATACTTCTGGGCTTAAAAAAAAAAATTCGATTTCTTGTTGTTGGCTGGCGAACTCTTTTGGAGGCATCCGGGATTGGTATGCATCCACGTCTAACCTGATTCTTCACGAATCGATGAAGAGTGAATAGTCCTATCGCTGTCAAAGCGATGATCGTAATCAATAAGTACCCAATAAATGATCGAAGTCATTTATACCTCGAATGAACGGGTGAAAATCATGAGCTGGAGGATTGAATGGCATTTCCTCGTAGTCAATCCGAATGTTTTGAGCAAAGAAATGTCCAACCTGGATGTAATTGGCTGCCCAGTATTTTGAAAAGCTTCGGTGATCTTAAGGGTGCTATGATTGTATGTCTGGGGGGCCTCTGGCTACAATTTGTAACCAGATTCGCTCAACAGCCGCGTAGCCAAGGTGGAAGGATTAGCCATTTGGGAAAGGGCTACAAGTTCTGACTTCCTCATAGAAAAACTCACGCACTTCTGACGTTCATTCGTCAAGGCTATGGCTGCTCCCCCTTGGGTGATGAGTGAACCAGCTGTTCTCTTTTCTCATGTTCTCATCCCCAGAAAAGTCGGCGTCTGACCAGCCCATTAGTATTAGCTCCTCGCTATCTGCGCAAGGGAGTCTTTTGACTTGGAATCCTTGAGACATCGAAGGACATGAAGCGCACCTTTCCAGAGTGCTGTTATAAGTCAATCCAGGAACCTTAGTGAAATGGTCGATCGAGAACTTACAATCGATTCTGGCTCCTATCGATAGAGATATCGAAGCACCAACCAGAAATTGATATTGGAGGGTTCTCAATCTTTTCCCTCATGAGCTGTCTTCGCACTCACATCCACTGGAGGTGCGGTTAGCTTGCGATCTTACATTTGAGATCTCTTCAGCAGCTCATAAACATTCTCGGTTTGGTGTTCGTGAATTTTTCTTGCAATCCTTCGATAGATCAACTCGCCAACTTAGGATGAGAGAGAGGTGTGTGCTCAATTTGAAAAGGCCTTCCAATCTAAGTGGAGAGTTATACAGCGACCTCTTTTCTCTCAATCATGGCGATTCCATCACCTACGTATAGTAAAACGCAGAGCTTTCTTTTGCTTCGGTGGACTTGCAAAGGCATGATACAGACGGACTTAGTTTCAATCCAAGCTCAAGAGAGCACTTGGAGAAGATGTCATTAATTTTACGGCTGGCACTGCACAGCTCGTAACTCATCTTCAGAAGACGATGCACCTTACCGCTTCCTCCCTCAAAAACAGAACAACATGATTATCTACACTTCCCATCATGTCGGGAATTCAGGAAGGCGGTGGTGACGTCTGACTGATGAAGGTGAAAGCCGATCCTCACTGATACGGCGTTTAGTGCTCGAATGGAGTCATACTGTGCAGTCGGTGCATATAAGTCATTCAGACTTATCTCCATTCATTGTTCGGTGCCTTGCATGGTGACTCTGACCATGAATTCTTACAGCGTCCAGTCTTCCTGGGTTATAACCAAATAAACCCATTGACTGGCAACTGTGCTCTACCAACTAGGGAGCCCACAAGACTCGAGCACTCCGTGCAATTCAAATGGGGCGAGCTCGGCTTGATTATGGCTCTCAGCCATACGTGCCTTCAAGGTGAACTATACACATCATTTGTGTTATTGGGTTGATCAGACCCATAATATTGACTAGTACTAGCTTTTTCTTTCCGTGCACTATCTGGTTTACCGGCCTCGAACTTGTCGGGCGGTCTCAACGTGGATCGATCCTTCAAATCATGGCCACTAAATCTTTCATTTTCATGATCCTCTTGATCAGTCACACTACTCTCAGTTGACGCCTCTCCGGAGGTATCAACTTCTATCATAGTTCCACTCCGGTAGAACCAAGTGAGTGTGTACACAATCTGCCATACCTGCCTCAAACTTTTCGGGCGGTATGGGCGTACGCTTTTATCTTGATTCTCTGCCACCAAGACTTTTATTCTCAGGATCCTCATGAATGTTCACTCAATTTTCAATTGAGGTTTCTCTGGAAACCTTGACTTATGATTCCACTCCGGTAGAATCAATTCAGCGCGCTCGATGCTCCTTGGCATCATATTCCAGCGCAACTTTTGTTCTCTAAATTTTGCCGGATCCCATTGATGATTATGACGATTCTTAGCTGGTGCTTCTCCGGAAGCATCAACTTGTGATTCCACTCCGGTAGAATCAGGTGAGTGCGGCTGGGGCTTATCAGTATCACTGTCCGGCGCCACTTCTCTTTTCTGCCTCTCTCTCAAGACTTTTATCCCCTTTTGTCCTCTGACGGCTCTTAGATCGTCACATTATTGAACGGACTGGGCTTGTCGATAGTTTCACTTCTAGTCCGGATTACTTGTGAGGATACTAAGATCCCAAACACAGTACGCCCTACCATTCTCGTTGATTCTGCACATGGTACCTGGATAACTCCGGTCATCCTCTTTGATCTTAGTGCAATACTTGCACTGGGTACCAAGCCTACGATTTCGTTTAATGAAAGGGAAAGAATCGTGAACTGATAATAAAGAGATTTGCAATTACTTTCTTATTCGACACAATTTTAGAACGTGAGCATCGAAGTTGACTGCTTCTGCCCAAAGACAATTTGCAATCTGTTATCAACAAAGCATTGTCCGAGTCAAACTCATTATATCAAACTCATGAGAGAAAAAAGCGGTCCGACGACCCCCCCTTTTCGTTATTCATCTTCTCCCCGGAAAATGAAATAGAACAGCAAGTTTCTTGTAAGAAAGATCGGTTCTATCACACTCTCCAGTGCGGGAATGAGTCACCGAGGCACCCAACTGGTCAATATTCCACCGATTTTGGATCGTACAAAATTGGGAAATTTCATCGAAAATCGTCAGTTTCGAAGTTCTCCAAAAAGCGTCACTTTTGTGAGCTTTTATTCTGAAAATTGCGCCAACGTGTAGGCCGAAGGGTCCACTTCAATACCTCATTCGCACTTTGTTGCGGAAATGTGCGGAAAAATTGTTCTGCATTTTTGTTTTGAAATACGACAGTCGCAGTGATAACCACGTCGCGTCGAAAGTTCTTGATTTTCGCATCGAGAAGCGAGACCATTGTGTCGCGCCTTGTGGTGCCGCGAGTTGGCGGACCTTGGGCTGCCGACCTCGGTTCGAGTCACGGAGTCAAGTTTCGAAGTCTGGTGTAGGCCGCACCACATAGAAATAGATGAGGGGAAAGCGGGAGGTTTAGATGGAATACCGGGAAGATTGCTCAAGGAAGGTGCTGGAGAGCTGGCACCGCACGTGAAGGAGCTCATCACTAACATCATAACGACAGCGAGATATCCGGATGATCTGAAAATCTCGGTACTCTATCCTGTGCACAAGTCCGGCTCTGTCCTGGAAATGGGCTATCGACCCATATCGCTGTTATCGGTCTTGAACCGAGTCATCGGTTTTTCCTCGCAGATCAGCTCTACACAGCACTTACGAAAAGAAATCTCCTGCATCCGATGCAGTTCGGCTTCCGACGCGACGATTGGCGGTCGTCGCGACGCGGCCGAAACTGTGAGCAGGCTGCCTTCCACCTGACAAAGGCGTCGTCGACGGCACTCGAAAATGGAACGCACTGCGCTGCCATCTTCTTCGATATTAGTGAGGCATTCGATACGGTTTCTCACCCGAGACTCCTACGCAAGCTGGAGAGGATAGGCATTGACGGTCAGGCCCTTGAACTTCTCACATCATACCTGAGAGACCGTAGACAGATCTTCAGGCATCACGATAACCAAAGCTCCCCGAGACAGGTTCCCTTGGGCGTGCCGCAAGGATCGAATTTCGCTCCATTGTTATTTCGTACTCGGGTAGCATTTCAATACTCGGGTTGTATATTGGCGCGGACCATCGACACCATCAGCTTTTTGACACATATCACCTGTGCAAGAAAAGACATGCGAAGCTGAATTCATATTGAAGAGTATTAAGAGCACCACTTCTTCTTTACCCTCGCCGACCCCTGATGGATGTAGTTGTACGGCGGGTTGGCTGACGTCAGCTGGCGTTTGTTTCGCGACGTCAGTTGGTGATTCTTCAGTGACATCTTCTGGGTCCTTCTTGGACCATCTCACATCCCTACTGCCGGCAATCATTGGATTGCTCGTTCATGCAACACTATATCATATCATATCATCTCATATTCAGGTGGGCTTACACGATGACCATGTGCCGTGTCTAATCACTGCCTTAAGAAATTGCTCCTAATACGATCTGGCTATATCATGAAGAACTTGCTGGGTGAGGAAACTTTCTGCTAGCCTTGAAGAACAAACAAAATGGCCTGGAGCCTTCGTGGGCTCTTGAAGAACACAATGCTGAATCCACTCGGGGTGCGAAATGTACTCATTATCTCGAAACTAGGATCTCAACAGCAGACTGCAGGTGAGAGTGATGGTAACTCTACTTGAACTTTGCTCTCTACCATTCACCAAATGAGGTTTGTCTGCTGTGGCAGGAGAGAGGCGCTTCTGACTATACTTTTGAGTAGTGTTGAAGCTCATGTCTTCTGAAGACTTGTTGAAGGATTTCTAATTTCTGAAGTGATTTGTGGATTTAGCTCGATGTCCTCACCCAACTCGATAGACTCGATGTTGGGTGAGGACATTCCCTCATCTACTATTGTTCGCGATTTGGGGGTGCTAATCAGCTCCGACCTTCACCCCTCCGCTCACATTGTTAGCTCACTCGTTCACGCAGGAAGACTTCTCAACTTCATTTTTCGCGCGTTTGTCTGTTAGGCTCCTCATGTGTATATCGCGGCGTACAAGAGTCTTGTGCTGTCCGGCTTGCTCTACGGCTGTGAGGCCTGGCGTCCCTGGCTTAAACGTGACATACACGCTCTTATGAGCCTCCAGCTCAAATTTCGTAAGAGGGTCGCACGCAGATGCTGCGTTGAAATCCGCGATGTCGAGCTTCCTGAGCTAGAAACCATTCTTGATGCCCGCGATCGCAAGACTGCGCTCAAGATTCTCCGACATCCGCACTTTGTTAACTTTTTTGTACGTAGGGAAACCACCACCCGCTCTCGTTGTAGATTAGTTGTTCCTGTTCCCAGAAACAATCTTGTCAAAGCCTCCTTCAGATGGAGGGTCAGTTTGAGGCCCAATTTCGTGGTGCCTATCGGTAATGTGTAATATCTGCCTCATCGCTTCCTGTACGCCCTAGGTATACTGGTTCTCGTTGCTCCTTCCTCAGACAACTTATTAATAAACTCTGAGTGTTATTCAAAAAACAAAAAAAAAACCGATCGTGAGACTACATGTAGTATGATCTACATAGTACCAACTTGATGAAACTCCTCTCGAGTTTCCATGTAGTCGAGGCAGAATTGAGGGGGGCTCGCTCCTTCATGTTCCCGGGGTTGTTGTTGCTGCTTGTAGGCGATGATGACGTCCGGTCGGCCACCGGCTGGTTCGTTGACTGCAGATTCGATTGCCGCCGCGTTTTCTGGAGGTGACGTCAGATGTCTCAGGTGCTGGTCCGCTGAGCGCCGCTTCCATTTTCTGGTTGATTTCAGCGGTTGACTATTCTTTCACTCGCACGCGGTGTCGCTCACTCTTCTTGTAGCGATCTTGCAATCCGCTCACGTGATGAAGCATCTTCCGAGGATCCTCTTTTCTTCTTCAGCGCATGGGTTCTGCTGACTGCGCTATGACCTGGTCCTTGATCATCTCGAAGATACACTCGGTTCTCTTCACATATCATCTCCATTGTTTGACACAGTACCTCGATTGCAAGCGGAAATGTCACATACAGTGGCCAGGGGTCCCGTCCTTCCGCGATCCGTTCTGGAGCTTCGGTAATGCCTTGTTGCTGGCTCCGGATCCTTCCTTTGCCTCAGCCTCGTTATCAAACGCGGATTCAGTCAATATGATAATCGATCTGGCAAAAGGGAAATACATCTCGCACGGAGGATCGGTGCATGAGTATCGTTCAGCACTCGTCAGCTGAAATCAATTCTGAGAAGAATTATCTGCAATCTTTTAGAGCGGTACGGTCTTCAGGACAGCGGTGTTGCAAAATCGGACAGGATCCCCTGGCGAGAATGAAGACACAATCTGGGTTTGGTTATTATCCCGGTCCTGAGCTCGAGGGAGCACTGCCGACTTGCGGAACTCGTTGCAAATTGCTGCTAGCTCTAGCTGTGGCCGCGCTGGCGACCGGCAGATTGCAAGTGAGTCTTGTCGGTTCTGCACATATTTCTCGTTGGTTGTTCCAACGTGCGCAGGTCGACGTGCCGGTGGAATGTGCAAGTTCCCTCAGCTCAGGCCGTCAGTTTATTGTGAAGAATTCTCTTTGGCATACATTGGTCATCGTACATCATTGTAGTTGTTTCTATCTCACTCTTGCGGATTCCTCTAGAGAGCTGAGAATACCTACGGAGCGCCCTCGCGCAGAGTTTCTAGGAATTCCACGGTTTGTCCCCGCCAGAGGCGGCTGTTGGCACGCCCTCTGGCGGGCTCCCTGGGTACCTAAACAAGTAATATTTCGGACGGAACTCAGCGCAAACGAGGCGATTACTGGGGAGCGCTTCTCGTTTCGCCACACTCCCGCCGAACCGAACTCTTCGGTTCTGTTACATGGAATCGTAGTGGTTGACTACCTAATGATCATTTTCATATGCGGTTCCCCTGGGAACTTTGACATGGATTACATTGGATATGTTGGTTGATGGCAAACGGTTTTGAGCTACAGAACACTTGTATCTCGTATTGACATCCTATTCTAGCACTTGAACTTGTTCTTTCTTTCGACGGAGAACGCTGTGACATCGGGTTTCCGGCGAACTGGCGCCTCACTCAACCGTTGGAGAATGCCCTGCACCGCGCCGGCGTGCAGACAAAGTTGCTCGTGCGTCCAGCGAACGTACAACGCTACAAGCTCGTTCTCACCCGGCAGGATAATCGGATTCTTTACGTCGAACGAAATGTTTTTTAACGCGCTCAGGCGCGATCTGCATCTGATGATGCCGTCTTTGTCCAGGAACGGACTATACTGATAGATTTCGCTTTTCTTAGACAGGCTTTGACACCCTGATGCCAATTCTGCTGCAAAATGCTGTCGCTGTATCTTACGGAAGAGTTCCGTTTCAGTTTCCAGCCATTCGTCCGCAGATACCGGTGCCAGCCATTGGGGTTTTTTTGTTCTTTTGTACCTCTCCCAGCGGAGAATGTATGCAATGATTCTGATTGTTTTCCCCTAAGAAGATGTTATGAGCCCGAGAGATTTGATATTTGTGGTGATGGAGCCTACAAAGCACTGAGACTTTCGCTCGTTTGCAACCTCCGCTTCGGCGGACTCCGGATTCAGCAAATTACTCTGGGGGTTTCCGGTTGTGGCCAACCATGCTGGTCCTTTCAACCACTTGGGTCGGGATTCATCTGTATCTAATGCAGCGAATCTCGAGACCAGGTCTGCCGGATTGTCGGCCGTGCGGATGTATTTCCATTGCCCGGGTTCCGAGTTGCTTTGAATCTCCTTGATGCGATTCTCGACGAAAGTTTTCCACCGCTCCGGCCGGTCTCTGATCCAGGCCAGCACGCAGGCATTATCACACCAAAAGTGAATCGCCGTGAATGGTTCGTTCATCGAGTCGACTATCTTTTTGGCGATCCTCGTTGCAACTATCGCTCCCATCAATTCGAGTCTGTGAATTGACCACTCCCCCTTGAGCGGCGCGACTCTTCCCTTTGCCATAATGAAGTTCACTTCGACGTCGCCTTGGCTGGACGTATTCCTCGCATAAGCGACACACCCATATGCCAGCAAGCTTGCATCGCAAAAAACATGCAACTCTCGTGCTTTGGCGCTCTGTCCTGACGTCATATGGCAGAAGTTCCTTTTGACTTTTAGGTTAACGACATTCGCTAGCCTTTCGGTGACCTCCGTGTACTCTTTGGAGTCTGTTTCCCCAAGCACGGAATCCCAATCAATTTTTCGGGTCCAAAAGCTCTGCAACAATCGTTTGAAACCAAGCAAAATTGGTGCCGCCAGACCGATCGGATCGAACACTTGACTCGCTCCCTTGAGAAGGACTCTCTTGGAGGGTGTACTGTTTCGAAGAAATTCGATCGTCTTTGACGTGTCGATGTGCAGAGAATCCGTCTGTTGGTTCCATCTGACTCCCAAGACTTTGCCGTTGGCGTCGTCGAATGTGACGGTCGCTTCTGGATACTTTTTTTGAATGAACCTTCCCAGTTCCGGTGAATTGGTTGGCCACTTCTTGAGTGGAAAACAACCCGCCTTGAACGACTCGTAGAGCACCTCGACCACTCGCTTGCCTTGTTCGACGTCCCCTGCTCCCACCAGCAGATCGTCGACATAAAAATATTATTCAACGAATTCCAGTAACTCCCGGTGCTCTGGCACTCGGGCCATTTCGTTTTTCGAGTGAAGCTTGATCCCCGCGCAATGCTGAAACGGAGCCGAAATGAGCCCAAAGGACAATCGACAGGATTGTATTTCTCTGATTTTTGCTCTCGGGTTGACACTTCTGTCCAACGGCCACAAGAATCTGAGTGGTTTGCGATGCTCTGGGGTAATTTTGAATTGGAGATAGGCCTTCTCGATGTCTGCTGTTATCGGAATCGTGAGCTGTCTGAATTGAAGGATTATCGCAATTAGGTCGCGAATTAAGTTTTCCCCTTGAAAAAGAACGTCGTTCAGACCGGCAGCGTTCCGTGAACGCGCGCTGGCGTCATTCACTATTCTGACTTTCATTTTCGACGTTGCCGTCGCTTTCTTTTTGATCACTGCCAGTAATGGGAGATAATGGCACAATTCCCCTTGTTTTGGGGCTTCGGCCAGCTCGATGAAACCCTGAGCGAGCAATTCTTTCATTTCTGCATCAACCGCTTCCAAAAGCTGGTGATTGCTCTTCGCTTGGGCGAGAAAGCTCCTTAAACGTCGTTCGGTTAGGTCTTGCTTATCCCCCAGACTCTGAATATTGGGCTTGAGCGGCAACTGAATAACGTATCTGCCATCCGGCTCTCTTGTGGTGGTCTGCTCGACAAAATTTCTCATTTCTTCATCCGGAGCCTCGTCATTCTCCTTGAAATACGGTTCGATACCCATTACTTCCGTATCCCAAAGAAATGAGATGTCGTCCGGCGCGTACTTCGAGCGCACCGCAACGGCAAGTGAGACGACCGGTTCTTTTTTTTTCCGAGCGCCCGACCACGATTCCCGCTTTTGATTGATGACCCTCATCAAGGAAACATTCACTTGCGTTTCCTGCTGTTGCCCCGTGCCACATATGAAGTAGCCAAATAAAGTATCGAATGCGACGAACCCGTCGACTTTCTTGATTATCTGCAATCTTTTAGGGCGGTACGGTCTTCAGGACAGCGGGTTCTCTTTCAACGCTGTTCCTACATTGATGGGTTCTCTTCGGTCCAATCAGCCCTATCGAAACTGGCACGTGCTGGGAGTCTGCGGAAACTCCTAGGGCTCAAGTCTTGCTCACAACAACGAATTGACCTGCAGGGTTTATTCTGAATCTACCTGGAGAACGTAGATCTGGCAAAGACTTTCACTTGACCGGCGGACGTAGCACTTCGTTTGGCATTCCCGATTCTCGGTGTTTCAGTATCGGGACAAACGACACGGTGTTCTTTCAAAGCTGTCGTAAAGCACGTTCCGGAGTCAAATCTTCGATTGAGCCATCTCAACAGACAGTCTGTTCAGCGTTGAAACTAGTAATGCTCAGAAACTAGTATGACTGCTTACTTTGGACTTTGCGCGCGTCTGTTGAGAGCACAGGATGTCGAAGATTCATTGGTCGTTTAGTACATGGTAAACGGATTTCATCCACGAATACCAGAACACCGTAACTTGACTTTATCGGAGTTCCCTCCTCCGAAAGGCTCTTCCGCTTTGCTTGCGGAAACCTCACTAAACATTGACCACGGCTTTACAGCTTCACAGGCGCCTCCTTCCACAGTTAACTGCTACACGTCCTTTCTCCTTCCTCGAGTCGGAGATTTCATTTTCCCTGGGCTTCGGTGCCTCGAGCTTCGTGGTATCTACTGCTGTGTCGTCTTCACTGTTTCACTTCGGTCCTTGTGACCGCTGTCATCCTGTAGATACCACCGATGGCGAGCTGTCTCACTAAAGATGATAAACAAGCGAATCACACGACTTCATCTGGGGTTCGCTCCTCGCTTGTTCTCAACTGGACACAGGAGAACACAACATGAGGCGAGAGCATAGTCAAACTTGGAGGCTCGAAGTATTACTTCGACGTCAACTCAGATGAGGGTACACGGCGGTTGACGGGCACTCGAATGTTGACTTCAGTCTGGTCGGGACGTAGAACACGTCGGGTGATAGCATCCAGACTGAAGGGGGTTCACCGTACACACGTCTGAGAATCAGCAAAACCTTGACTCGACCTGTATCGTTAGATTGCGGGAGTCGTCGGCCATCCTGGTTCTCATCGAAGACTTGACTCGACCTGTATCGTTAGATAGCGGGAGTCGTTGGTTATCTGAGTTCCTAGTAGAAGACTTGACTCGACCTGTATCGTTAGATGGCGGGAGTCATCGGCTATCCACAAAGAACAGAGACATGAACCGATTTTCGGTGAATGATGCTGGAGATAACATTCAGTGCAGAACGATCGTCGAGATCGTTGTCGCCTCCTCTTCTCGTTTGACTCCGGCTCGTTGTTGAGTGAATCACATTGCGAATTCAACGTTTCTCACAAGTAATCACACGAGCAACCCAGCTTGTGGATTATGGATCGCTGTCCTAGCTCGTTGAATCCTTCTATCTTCTACTGGCACCACGACGCTTGTGTATGGCGGCTCTGTTGAGCCAGCGTCGCGCGCTCCCGGCCGGAGCGCTTTGCTGATCATGGGGTATTCCTGAATGCCTTGCAGTGGGCTTCACGGATTCCTTTCCAGGACTGGTCTTACTGAGATTCCAAAAGACGAAGTTTTCAGAGGTCGTCGTGCTGATAACGTTTGCTAGTAAATGGGGCCTCCACTAGATCAGCTCTCGTGTTAGAATCTCTGGAAGTTAAATTCGAAGACCGGAGCACAATCACTGGAATAGAATCGTGGTAGACTAGGGAACCACTGGGAAGAACGACACGTTGGACGACTGACTTGGCATAGTGACGGTGTGTCACTAGTTCAGCAGCAAGCTTTATTGAAGAGCACACTCGTCTTATATACCCCTTCTCCTCGTGACGTAAATTCCAATCTTAATTTGAGTTCTGGTAATAACTAACCATGAAAGAGAAACATTGTAACGAGTTTGGGTCAACGCTCTGTTAGAAAACGAGTTTGGTTCAATGCTCTGTTGGTTACATGCCAAATAATTCTTCTAGTCTTGAATAACAAAGTGATGGGTTTTTCTGGGAGAGCGTCTTCTAGTCCGAAATATCACTCATCTACACTCGTTCTGCACTACGAGCCTGCAATGGTGGAATTCTCATCAAGTATTACTACATCCTTCCTCAAAGATATACACAATTGAATTCGTTGTGAAGCCAAGAGCATTATTAAATTACATTCGAACGATCGGTCTAGTAGACAAAGCTCATTGTAGCATTGTTGGGGACGGGTGACATTCTCTATCACTTCATATTGGCGGCGTCTCTCTTCTTTGCCAGTCTCTCAGATCTGCGCAAGATAATTTCAGGTGGCTATTGGATTTCTTGTTCCTTAGTAGTCTCGGAAGCTTCCCGCAATCTATCGTACCGCAATGTTTGGCGGTTGGTGAGAATAGTGTTTCAGCCAGCTCAATATTCAGGTAGAAAGGAAACAGCTGTTTTACACTGTCCTAGTTCGGATCAGCATGTGACCGGACTTGTGACGTAGAATATCGCGCCACCAGAGAGAGAGAAAATACCAACGTATCAGAACTGAATAAAAGGCAGTCGGTGCGAAAGCATCGTTACCCGGCCATGTAACCCCAACGTGAAAGTGTATCGTTACTCTCCTCCAGATGACTAGCCTTCAAGCCCCTCGTCGTAGCCTCCTCAATTTCCAACAGCGGTTGCGTCGCGCCATGGCACCTGTAGACTCGTCTTAAACGAAATACGATCGTGGAGTCGGTAGAACTTGAACAATCGTTCCCCTCTTCCAAATGTTTTCGTGTGGATCCAACATCCTCACGGGTTGTCCCTTGCTGAGCTCTGGCAGATTTCTTGTGCCGCGGTCGTAGTTGAGCTTGTTTTGCTGCTTCTCTTTCTCGAGTTCTCTTGTCACGATTTCGGTCGGGATGATTCGCGGTTCTAGCTGGTTGGCGTCTGTCTGCCCATGAGCCTTTGCGCGGGCGAGCCAAGGAGGTGGCTTCGTGGTACGTTTTTCCATTCGAGTATTGCGGTGAAGAATTCTGGCGTTACATACTGGTGCTTCTTCAAGAGCTTTTTTGCTTCCTGAACTGCCCGCTCGGCGAGAGAATTTCCTCTGGGCTGATACGGGGAGCTGGTGATATGAGCGATGCCGTAGCGCTCGAAGAGTTCTTCAATCAATGCGCCAACGAACTGGGGTCCGTTATCCGACCGCAGCTCAGGGGCGTAACTAGACGAAGTGGCACCCGGTGCGGATCCTGAAATTGGCGCCCCCCCCCCCGAAACGTCTCACCGACCAAAAATATTAAACAGATTACCGGATCAGATTATTGAGTACACTTTTCTCTTCGAGCCGCAAGTATCATTTTCAGAATCGAACCCTACGAGCCGTGAGGGTTGCGAGCTCGTTTATAGCGTCTTCCATATCAACACCATTCAATAAATCATTCTCTGTTGAAAAAATCGCGGCGATTGGACGAGCGCATCTGGCTCATAATTGACCGCAAGTACGATTCGATGATACGGAGGCAGACGACAATGTTTGCGATACGAATATCGAGAATGTAGTCCTTTATGAACTTCAGCGGACTCCCTCCGACGATGTAATCACTCCTTTGCGTTGCACAGCTCGCGAGGAATTCTCAGAGTCCCGTTCTTCTAACTAGGGCCTCTTCCGGTTGATATTCGGCGAAACGTGTTCAGGACTGCATTCGACATTCTCATCGAGAACCTGCGCAGGCTTCAAAAATCCGAATTTTCGATCAAAATCTTGCAGCTGTTGAGATCTCAATGAAATCTCCTGTGTGATTCTATCGATGCAAAAGAACATCACCCGCTTGATCTCTTCTTCCTTGATTCCACGAAGAATTTAAGACCAGAAGCTCAAGTAGCAGGAGTATCGTAAAAAGTTCCTCAATCCATATCATATTTCCCTCTCCTCTATCGTCGATAACGTTACATATGCGAACAAGGGCAACATGAGGTGACGGGGGCACCATGAACACTACTGAGTCAAGCACTGTTTACTCTGTCAAGATTATTGCTTTCCTGAACTCCATCGATCGATAACCAAATCGTGTCTGCTCTGACGGGGACGGAAAACTGAATGGCTGAGGAAGCTGTCAGGCGGCGAAACTCCGAGAGCGAAATTGAGTGACCGATGCCACCTGCGCTTTCATCTTTTTTTCTGACGGGAAAGCTCGTTGGTAACTACGTTTGCTCCGCTTCTCGGGTTTCGCAGACAAGCTGCCTACTCGGAGCACTCCGCTCGCAGCAGCGATCTATCACGGAAAGTCTTGGACGAGACACAATATTGTTTACGCTGATCACCATTCCTTCAATTTCGTATATTTGGAGACATATATTCTTAACACCGCGGAGAGGTTGAACGCGGGAAATGCCGCCCCCACAGACGTGGCGCCCGGGGCGGGCCGCCCCCCCCCTGCAGGGATTGACGCATGGTCGGTAGTTGGGTTTGAGCTTCATGTTGCATTGGTAGCCTTTCAGACATCCGATTCCACTGAAGGCTGCCGGATAAGTTCTCATCCACCTCTCCAGGTCGTCCTCGTCCTGGCTCAGCTGCGCGACCCTTGCGATGCGTCCAAGCGCTTCGGCCGCATCACCCCGGATAGTCGGGGTCACGCTCTCGTCCACGACATAGAAACGCTCCTGCAGTGTCACGGCGCGATGCCGTATCGTCAGAACGGTGGTTGCCTCGGACCCATATCGGTCACCGAAGTATGACACGAGTCGGGTAGTGTTTGGCCGGAGTACGCATGGCTTGGTCGCGGTGTCGCGCAGATGATCAATGAAAGCGCGTGGAAGCACCGAAACGTCCGCACCAGTGTCAAGCTTGCAACTGACCAACTGACCATGTATTGAAAGGATCTCATCCCACCTGCTGGACTTCTCAACGGTGGCATCAGGCTCTTTGATTTGACTCACAGTGAACTCGTCGTCATCCGAGAGCTGGTGTAGTCCCCAGACCCGACTCTGCGATTTAGCGTCGCGATTCGAACGCTTGCTATCACTCTGTCGCGCGATGCGCGAGTTGGCTTTACCGCCTCGGGGTCTGCGAACCTGATCGGAAGAACCGCGTCTACACACCCTTGCGTAGTGTCCCAGTTTAAAGCACTTGCTATACCCTTTGTTTTTCGCGTAGCACTCTTCGTGGGGATGTGAGTGTCCGCAGTTTCCACATGAGCCGGAACCGATCGCTGCAATGTTGTGACCGTTCGGGTCAGCTGGATCATGTTGGTAAACATCGTTGTTGTCTTCCCTCCGCTGCGCTTGAATAGCTGCGATGATTTCCGTCTGCTGCCGGTGTTGCTGGTTGATCTCGAGCGCGTTTTGCTCCCAAAGTTCGAACGCTCTGCATCTAGCGACCATGTCCGCCAACGAGAGATCCTTGGCGAGAATGCTTTTCTGTAGCGTCCTGTCTCGGAGGCCAATCACAACCCGAGAGCACACCAATCTATCCGAGATGTCCCCGAATTCGCACACGCGACTCTTGGAGCGTATTCTCTCGTAGAAGACGTCGAATGATTCACCCTTTTTCTGATCAAGGTCACGGCCGAAGAACTTGTAATCGCGCAAAGTCTGCGTGACTGTCGATGTACACTTTTCTTCGACGCGCGACATGATATCTTCCGCCGGAGCATTGTTGTACTCGATCTGAACTGTGTCCATCCATGTTCGGGCGGCTTCTCCCATGCACATGAGGAGAACTGCCTTGCGGTACTTCTCCGGCTTCAGGCTTAGCTCGCTGATAGTGCCGTAGATGTCATAGTTGACCTTGAATGTTCGCCAGGATTCGACCAGGTCGTCGGCCGTGGTGTCGAAAATCCTCGGAGGGGCAGCCAGAAGGTAGCCGCCATGGAGCGCTGGGGCTTGTTGGAGCGATGTGAGCATCGCGTTCTGGACTTCTGGCACAGAGGATGAATTGTGCGCTGTCGTTGCCGTGCCGGCTGCGTTAGATTCTATGGATCCTTGCTGCGTGCGGTTACTTGCCGACCTGGGCGGAGAGTTCTCTACCGGCATCTTGTCGTACGAAGGGTAGGGACTTGAATTTCTCGTTCTGACACCATGTGAAGTTAAGGAGCACGAAGTGGATCCAATGGATGGCAGGACACAAGTGGTTTATTTACATGTATGATTTCGGCTGCTACGCCAAGCGTCGGGCGAGTATTACTACAGAGACCAAGTAGTAGAGAAGCAACGGATTCGATCGTGTTCTCGGAACGTTGGAAACTTTAACAGTCAGTCTTGCGGGCTTTCCAGAAGCGATTTCGAGAAGAGTATCTAGGCTACTTGCGTTCGGCTCATGTCCGCCAACAGTCGGAGCAAAGACCGCTCAAAGTCGGCGACATCATTGCTGAAGGATCCCGATCCCTCCAGAGCTCGGTGGCCTCTCTGCCGAGTCCTCAGTCTTTCTGGCGGGGAGAGGACGGATCTCAGGAAGCGATCTTGTATGATCAAACTAGCTACGGGCCAAGTCTACAAACGGCCGATTCAACTGCTACTCCCGCTCGAAGTCTAAACAATACCTAAAATATGAGATACCTACAAGAGCGGCTTCAAACTACCCTGAGTCTACCTAAAGATTAAAAACGAGGAAGTACTCAAACGAACTGTCTGATTTATTTAAGCAAAAAAATAATAATAAGTATATACAATTCAAACGAACGGCGAAAGGTAGCGGCTACTGCCGAGCCCCATCTCAAAAGCGTTTGTTTGGCAAGCAACCTCGGCGGTTGCTGGCCTGGCGGATGGCCCGGGCTGGGGCGGGTCTTCGGCGACGGCCGGGCCGGCCGGACCGGCGGCGGCGGCTGGACACAGTCACACCTCCATCGCTTCCTCACGGCGATATGGATGAGTGAATACGGTTTAGTCATCAATGTCAACAAGTGTAAATTCGCCGTTTCAGGCTCAAGTTTCTTGGCCATCATGTATCACCGCAAGGATTGGCCCCATTAGAAGATCGCATAGACGCCATCTGCAGGTTCCCTCGACCATCGACATTTAAGCAACTTCAGCGATACCTGGGTATGTTGAATTTCTATCGTCGATTTGTCAAAGGCATCGCTGGGGTTCTCATTCCACTCTACGCTTTGACAAACAAGAAGAAACTTGAATGGTCAGACGAGACCGTGAGGGCATTTGAGGAATCTAAGGAAAGCCTGATGTCGTATACAATGCTGAGCTTCCCGCAGGCAGAATCCAAACTGTCTTTAGCGGTGGACGCGTCGGATACGGCAGTCGGCGGCGTCCTGCAACGTGAAGACAAAAGGACGGGAACGTGGCTTCCCCTGGGGTTCTTTTCCAAGGCCCTAGATAGTAGTCAGAAAAAGTACTCAGCATTCGACAGGGAACTGTTAGCGATTGTTCTCGCCATAAAAAACTTCCGCTTCATGGTAGAGGGTCGCGAGTTCACGATATTCACCGACCACAAGCCGTTGACTACCGCGATTACCTCTCAAACCCAACGATCGCCTCGACAAACTAACCACCTCGAATTTGTCGCACAGTTTACAACTGATATTCAACATATCAAGGGCGGAGACAACGTTGTCGCCGATACACTGTCTCGGTTCGATCAAGTTGACGCCATCATCAAACAAGTTCCTTCACCGTGGACAATCAAGCAGATGTGTCAGGCGCAGAAAGAAGATCAAGAGCTATCCAGGATGAAAACATCTGACGAATTCCAACCAATCCTCGTTTCACCAGGACTCCGGCGTGTCTACAACACATCCGGCTCCAATCATCGATTGTATGTTCCCGAGTGTCTCCGGCGGAAGATCTTCGAGCAATATCACAATGTGAGCCACCCAGCCAGCCGCCCCATGAAGAAGCTTCTGGGAAATCTATACTTCTGGCCAACCATGGCCCGCGACATTGAAAATTGGTGCGAGACCTGTATCGCCTGCCAAACATCCAAAATCACCAGACGTACAACAACTGCACCTGAAGTCATCACAATGCCGAAGGCTCGGTTCTCTCATATCCATATCGACCTCGTCGGACCCTTGTCAGCATCAGACGGCAAGAGATACTTGCTCACAATGATCGATAGATTCACCCGTTGGCCGGAGGCATGTGCCATTCCAAACATGTGATCATGTATTTTTACGCACAGACGCGACAAAGAAACCCTTACGAAGACATTATACAGGGCCATATCGCGTAATCGATAGGGACAAGCACACTCTCAAAATAGAAACACAGAACGGGCCATCGAGAGTTTCAATCCAACGCGTTAAGCCGGCGAATATAGACCCACTTAATGTTACATATAACTTGCCGAGAAAACGTGGCAGACCACCCAAGAGGAGTTTACCACTGGAGGGGGGTACTGTCGCCCGTAGCTGACGACACACGCGAACACAACCGATATCAATAAAGCACGGCTTACCGCGCTACCGGTGTAAGCCGAGTTGATATAAGTCCAACCCTGTCGTCTCTACACTTGAAAAAAAATCACCACACAGGTGAAACATGGAGGTATTCTCGTCTTGGAAATACTGTCTCAAAAAATCAACCATCTGACTGCTCGCTTGTTTCAAGCCCAGCCAGAACCAGATTAGATCACAAACGTCACATTGTCAGCAAAAATCCCTTCGAATCCCGACTGTATCGAGTATCTCCTAAAATTTCCCGAATATGGGTTGGAATATCAACCCATCCCGTTAAATTCAAAATTATGGCATCATCTGTCAGTGGCGGTTTCCAGGGAGTGAGTGAACTCGCATGGAGAATCACGATGCCGTTCCCGCTATGCCTGAGAACGTCCCTGGACGTTCTAGACCAGTGGTTCTCAACCTTTTTTGAGCCGTGCCCCCATCACAGGCCTGAAATATTCTCATGCCCCCCCCCCCTCCCCTATCGATGGAAATGACTGCGAACAAGTTACACAGTGGTTCATTTAATTACACGCTATCGTAAATTATGTAAACCGTTGATCACCATCTCTCATGTCAAGGTAAGAACAGCGCTAATGTGACGGTTGAGCCTGTTTCCGTTTGCACAAATCGCGGATTCTAGGTTGGATTTCCGTCAGCATCAGTCTTAGGTCACCCCTTGTGGTGATGTCGAGCCTGCTCCTCTTCTTCGCCAGAAGATCGCTTACCGCACTGAAACCACACTCGACCAAATAGGTGGATGCAAAGTGCGTCAACACATCCCTCGCGTACGCAGTGGCCGTGGGAAACTTTTTCCCTGCGTCGTCACACAACCACATGTGAAAGCCGCGGACTTTGAACAAAGATTTCAAGGACTCACAATGTCGGAGCTCGGCTATCTCTTCTTGATACTCGAACTCCACGTCGTCCATGTCAGTCAGGAAGGGTTGGGTGAACCAAGAGCGAAAATTCATCCGATCGATGTCAGCGAATCTCGCTGAAAAGTCATTCGCCAACTCCAACAAGTGAGCGTCAATTGTTTCCAACACGCTCTCATCGACTTCACATCTTGCGAGCCACGGGAAATGAGTGAAGCTCCGGCGAGATACATCGTTCCGAAAAACCTCCAGCAAATCGATGAAGCCAAAGATCTTCTCCTCTGCGTCGACGAGAGTGGTGTCGCAACCTTGCAGCTTTTTGTTCAGGGCATTGAGTTTCTCGAATATATCTGTTAAATAACTGACATACGCTTTGCCAGTTATCGACTTGAGATATCGGATATCTTCCGTATCACCGAGGAATTCGCAAACCGTGTCCATCAATACCATGAACCTCGTGAGGCAGTTCCCCTTCGAAAGCCATCTAGGCTCAGTATGTAACAGAAGCCGCACGTACTGTTCATCCTTGTCTTTGCACAGTTGTTTGAAGAGACGCTCAAACTTGCTGTTTGCTTTGATTTTGTTTATGCATCTGATAACGGTTCGCAAAGCTTCATGAAGGATCGTTGACATGTTTTTCGCTACCAGATTTTCGCGATGGATAACGCAGTGAACTGTGAGCATATTTGGATTGTCATCTTTCAGCAATTTCAAGACACCGCCATGCTTCCCCATCATCGACGGAGCTCCATCTGCAGCGCAAGAGATAACGTTCGCCATAGGTATCTTGTGGTGGTCGAAATAACTTTTGACGCTGCCGTAGATGTCACATGCTTTGGTCGTACCTTCGAGCGATCTGCAGAACAAGATGTCGTTATGTAAACTACCACCGTCTACATATCGAACGAACGCTAGCAGAAGGGCTTCACTGTCACGAACTGTGGACTCATCCAGCTGGAGAGAGAATCTTCGAGATCTCAATTTTTCGATGAGCTGAG
This sequence comes from Neoseiulus californicus, assembly GCA_028455905.1. Taxonomy (NCBI): domain Eukaryota; kingdom Metazoa; phylum Arthropoda; class Arachnida; order Mesostigmata; family Phytoseiidae; genus Neoseiulus; species Neoseiulus californicus. The sequence goes on from JAMQGS010000015.1 coordinate 466,294, forward strand.
TCTCGACATCCTCCGCCATTTCGTCAATTCTTCTCCGGACTGTGTCATTACTCAGAGGCATAACTCTGAGATCATCATCACTCACGTTCATCACAGTTCTCAAGAATGCGGAGATTGCTGGTTTGATCAGAATCTCTCCAATCGTATGACCCTTCCCTGCCTTCGCGATTAGCAGAGATATTTCGTGACTCGCTTCCAAGGTTCGATGCGATTTATCGCTCTGTTTTTCGAACAAGAGCCAAACCGTCGCTCTCTTCTCGAATTTTTTTTTCAACTTTTGGAAGTATTCCACGCTTTTCGAGACGTGCGTCGGATGTTTTTGCTTCAGATGCAGTTCGAGTCTTTCGAATCTCATTGACTCGTTTGACAGAGTTTGCTGGCACAACAAGCAAAATGGCAGGCGCGCATCATGCATCATTGGCTTCGACGAAACCTACTCGCAAGTAGCGGTCCAGATATTGCCGTACCTTCTTTTTAGCAACACTCATGGTGAAACATCGATTCTTCTGCAAGATTTCTCGAATCGAACGTTCGACAGCGAGTTGCTGTTGTGTCGAACAACCGGAGGGCGCCATCGGAACATACGTGCAAGGGATGTAAATAGCGTATCGCGCATCAACGTCGCCGCTGAGACGCTCAAGTCGAGCAACCACTCGTCAATTATTAACAGTGGTGTATTAACACTCTTCGGTATTGGTGTCCCGAACCCTTGAAGAAAAATATGTATGGAAACAGCTTCAAGTTGGCGCGCTCGATTACCCTTTCAACCTGTACATCTACAGCTCATTTATTCGCGGGAGCAATAGGGGACTTGGTTTTAAAGTGAAGTACAGTGAAATACTTAGGAAATCGCCATGCCCACCGGAAAACTCTCCATGCCCCCAAAAGTGGGCACTTGCCCCCGGTTGAGAATCACTGTTCTAGACTCTTTCGCTGGGCTCTGTTCACTCCCGCGTGTTTCTACTATTCCTCTGCTCCAGACTTTGGGTCTTCAGCCGTGCCATTGCAGTTCAGTTGAAGCCGTCCAACTTCGTTGTTGTGACACTCGATCCATCAGAAGAACTCATGACACAGGTTTTCGATATGAAATATGCTGATTCTGCAACAATTTTGTCCAGGAACACCCTATGACCGAGAAGCTGCAATTCGGTAGAAATGTACGGCGCAAAGTCCAGTGTGACGTTACCGACTGGATTTTTTCTGTACAGGACCGTCAGAAGGTCACTTTACGCTGAATTTTGCTGGCATCGAACGTCTTCCACACTGACTGTGAGATTTCCCAGGTCGGGCCTGCAGTCTCGCTTCGATCGCTGAAAACTCGTTTCCTCTTCGCCCCTTCAAAACCGAATGGAACGATTATCTATATGGATTTGGCAGATTTCACGGGGAGTCGAAGAATCAGCTTCTCGAGCGACTCAGAGATGGAAACGGAGAATCTCCCGGAAATTTAACACCCGTCTGAGGAAACCGGGAAGTATTCAGTCCACCCTGGACGGCATCAAACTTGGATCATGCCCGGGTCCAAACTGTCCCGGATTTCATGAGTCACACCAAGTATGCCGTCATTCGAGGGATTACTCACCCAATCGGCTTCCCGGCGATACGTAAAGCGCATCCGGTAGTTTTTTTTTCAATGGAGTTTCCAGCGCCCTCTGTAACTTTTCCGGATCAGTCTCAACGATTGCGGCAGTGACATCAGTCGACATGTTGAGAAGTGCCTCGGCTGTCTGAAAAGAGGATATTCTCTTGCTATATTTATCTTCAGGAAGCACTTGAAAAGAAAGAGGATTTCAATTCGAAGAAAACCTCGGACACACCTGCGAGAAGGCAATGCAGGAAACCCCTTTGGTCGCGTCTCAACAGTCATGCGCACCTTCGATTACCAGCGGAAAGCGGATCCGGTTTTCTGGCATATTGGGCACTTCCATTGATCATTCGAGACGGGTTCCAATCTCTTCAAGCAGTCATTTCACGCACAGGCACGATAGCGAAGCGAATCAGATGCGACAAATAGCAGCTCAACTTGGTTCCAGAAGGTGAGCGACGAACCGGTGGTGGACTCACAATCAGTGTATCGTCGGGCAGCTTGCAGGAAACCCAACGAGATTTCAGAAGCAGACGGAATGTTCCCGGATAGTTCCGCTATGTCTTCTGGGTCTTGATTTTTCCACTATTCTGTCAACATGGTCGCTCTCGCGGTGCTCGGGCCAATTTGTAAATTTGTGCCTCCATCTATTGCCAACGTTATCGATGCTTTGAATTTCTTGGCTCGAGCACCCATCAGCTGGAGGACCGGATAATTTTTTTCTCCAGTTCATTAAGCGCGGTGCTCCAACAGGATACGGTGACTGGTGACAAGGCTTCATCGATCATGCGTGCTTCACGAAGGGTGATGTTTTGTCCATCGCTACGACGTTCGAGTGTTTTTTCGCCGACAAGGAACTGAACGATGCCGATAGTATTGACTGACAATGAGAGGTCCTCAGAGCCTTCACTGAAAGCCGACAAGGACCGGAACGAGGGTGCTGGTAAGCCTGTAGGCAATATTACACGTTTCGTGGGAGTCACCACGCTATCTCTGGGAAGCACCAGTTCGAAACACAACTTCGCTGTTTCGAAGCAGGGATTCGCGAGGGGACAGTTGAAATTTTCAGTTTCGACAGTCTGACCAACCACGAGAGGTGCTCGAACGTTGTCACACGCCTCATTGAAGGCGACAATGCGAGCATCACCCGTGGAGTCGACAATGTCTGCCGACATCACAAGTCCTCGCGGATTGTCCCGCGGCCAGGGATACGGACCCTCGACTGACGAAATCACACCTACGATTTTTCTGCTATACGCCACGAATTTAAGGTCGACCAGAGACACATGGTTGTCGTCCGAAATATGATCTGTGCACTGTTTACCCGTTGTCGTGACAGGCGCCTGCGACGCTTTTCCTTTGAGTTTCTCGCCAGCATTTTCCAAAGATTTGCATCCGATGCTTCTGTTGACGAATCGATTGGCGAAGGTATCGAAGATGGTGTCGATGGCTTGCATGAACCTTCCGCTGGAGGAGTGTTCGTCGCGGCACTTGTTGCTGAGGAACCACCGGGCGATGATTTTTCAAAATGAGCCGCAATTTTCGGAGTTGTCCTTTCGGCTGTTTGGCTTCGAACGACGAGCTTCCGTGCATTTTTGAGTTCTTCTGAAAATAATGCGCTTCGACTTCTTCTGTTTCCGGTGCTCACCAGCTTCGGTGGAGGGGTGGAAGACTCTGCAGTCGCTCGTTCGTTGAGCCGTTTCTTCGGTTCTAAATTTTCCATCCTTGCACGACCACTTTGCTGATGAGTGAGAATCACAAGAAAACTGCGGATATCAGCGCAACTCGGAAATTTAGGTGTAAGAAACTGTTGATAATAGTGTTTCAGCCAGCCAATACCCAGATAGAATGGTAACAACTGTTTGTACTGGATCAGTTCATGGCAACATTGGTGTGAGGCTGAATATCGCGCCTCACATATCATACTAACGTATCAGAACTAGGCTTTCCAGCGGTTCGGAACCGCGGTCCTGGAACCGCAAGAACCGCGAGGATTTTGCGGCTCCAAAACCGCAGGAACCGAACGGATTTTGCGGTTCTCAGCCGCTGAGAACCGCATTATTTTTATAACTTTTCCCTGGCTGAACCTCTCGGCCGATTTTATTCAACGTCGCCGGGACCACCGCTCAGGTATCGGTTCAGTCGACGGACCCCTAGGAAATGCGAATGCCTCGGGCGGGGACCGCACCCGAGACCTACATGTCTTGAGTCGGGCACATTTGCACGTCGCCGACGAGCCGCTTGATTGCCGCCATGAATTTTTTCTCTCTCCGAATGTCAACTCAAAGTGGTCCGCGAACTGAAGCGCGAATCGTGTGACTTTCCTCACCGTTCGTAACAATGAGTTGGCTGCCATTGATCGCCAAAATAAACCGCTGATATGTGCTCGATCAAGATGGATGAGTTCAAAATGGTTGCCAACCCAGTTAGTTGGGTTTGGCGTTGGTTTGCGAAGAGCAAGACTGAGGCCAAATGCATCTTGTGCGCAAAGGTAAGCGATGCCAGAGGTTACGGCATGGCCTCTGTTCCATTTTACCTTCGGCGATGTTCTCGTTCTGTGTGGGCATTGATTTTATTGTCAATCGAAAGTAGACGTGTACACGGGACTGCGCTGGTTGCTCAAAAGAAGGATATAGCCAAGATTAGAACTTTTCGAAGCGCAACTGCACGAAGGTTAAACCTCTCGCGCTGTTCAAACTTCAGGTCTTGGTGAACGACAGAACGACGAGTTCGTTGATAAAGCATTTATTTACGAAGCACGGGTTGACGAAAACAACATCGACTCAAGCTGAGACGAGTCCTATGTGTGAGCGATCGACGGACACACTGAATCAGCCAGAAGAAGAAGAACCTCCAGAGCCAGCCGAACGACCAGCAAAGAAGAAAAAGCAGCTCCAGCTCACGAGTTTCCTGTCTAGACACACAACTAGGAGCGATGCAATCCGTCTGGTTTGCGTGTCAAATGTCAGCATAAACACAGTCGTTACATCAGAAGTTCTGAGGCGACTTTTTCACCTCTCCTATCCGGGGGACCAGCCGCTTCCAAAGTCTGGAACGACGCTTGCGAAATACCTTAAGGAAGACGCTGCGACGCCGAATTGAGGGGATTCGTTCAAAAGGTGGGCTGAACAATCATGCGCTCACACTGATAACGAGCAAAATCTACGAAAGTCTCCTTTCTGGGACTGCTGTCGCCCGTGCGCGCTAATCAATAGAATCCCCTTTTCCAGGCTTCAAATTATCCTGCTCCTTCGATGAAGCAACCGTGTTCGGCAGTGATCGTTACCTGACGCTGAATATCCATCACCACGAGCCAATTCTTGGGGAATCACGTTGCGCACCGCTAGGTCTCATCAGGGTAGAGAGTCGTGCGACAGGCGAATACTTGAGCGAGGTGATCGGCAAGCGTCTCGAAAGCGTGGGCCTTTCACGGATCGATCTCCTGGGGGCGGCAACGGACGGGGCGAGGAATGTTCTGAGGGCAGTAGAGCTCATCGGAGCCGAAAAGCAACGTTGTTTCAAGCACGGATTAGACTTGGTTGTTCGCAAAGTTATCTACGGCAGACGGTTCTTGACATTCGACGCAGATATCTTAGACCAGCCGGACGCCGCTAACACTGATGACGAAGACGACGACATGGAGAGCGACGAAGAGGATTCTGGGGAGGACGTTGAAAGCGAAACAGGAAGCGATGAGGTTGAGGAGCAATCGGTTCCCCTCGGTGCTACCGTTGACCGCGTCCGACAAATCGCGCGCTTTCAAAAGAAGGCCAAATCTCATGGACGAGATCAGGAGGATAACAGCACAACCCGAATTCAACGGGAAAAAGTTGCGTCCGAAACTGGACTGCAAAACGAGGTGGTACTCGTCGCTGTTGATGATCGAACGGACACTGCTCATACTTCCAGCCCTGAACAATGTGTTGTCCCGGCATGGTCCCGGACTCCAATCACTTCAACGGAAAAAAAAGCGCTCGAAGAGATAGCAAAAGCACTCGGGCCTTTCAAACATGCCATCCTGATTCTGTGCGATAGGAAAGCCAATCTTTGGCACGCAGACAAAGTGTTCATACTACTGCTTGAGGAGCTCGGAAGCCTGAATAGCTCATTGGCGAACTTTCTGAGAATGAACGTGGTTGACGAACTGAAAAAGAGGAGGACCATGCTTTCTTCCTTGCTGAACATTCTGGAAGACGAAGAATACGATTTTGAACTCGAAGCCGCTTTGGATCCGCATCGCCTTCCCGATCCCGAAATCTTCGGACTATTGGTGAAGATTGTAGATAACCACCGATCCGATCACGATGCTTCGGAGCCAGAAGAACGAATGAGATCACAATCGGTGAGTAGCGCAAAGTTCAAGCATTCCCAATGAGCCTCCATCATATTGCTTCCCCAACAACCGTGAGTTTTACTCGTATCGTTAGCTTCCCCAGGCGACAGTCACGTGGGAAACCGTCTTCACCCCGCCCAGGATCCCACCGAACGTCGGAAGCTTTGCGCCCACATCGAATGAGGATCTCCTCAGACAAGAGCTCGAATTGTTCCGCCGGAGCGGAGTTCGTGGACGGCTATTGAATATGAGTCGAGAAATGTTGACGGCGATTCCACCGACCTCGGTGGAACCCGAACGTGATTTCAGCATTTTGAAACTGCTCCTTGGAGAAAAACGGGCTCACTTGAGCCCGGATACACTGGACAGTATCTTCATCATGCGTAAAGCATTCGCTTACAGGGTTGGATTAGATGTCAGAGTGTGAAAAACAAAGGGATCTTCGGCGATAGTGGCCGTCGTCTCGGTGCAATAAAGCTTACTATATGTTGTGGCGAATGCCTTGCATTTTGGTGTAGACCCGGGTGTTTCACGCGCACTCATCTTCTACCTCCCGTCTACCAAGGGAATCCCGAACCGAGAAGAGCCACTCGATCTTTGTTAGAAACACATTCTTGTTCGTTCGGGCTCGAGCTCAGGTCTCCAGATCATTGGCTGGACGATCCGGCTGTGGCAAGGTAACTCGGCTTCGAGGCTTTCTGTCGATACACAGCTGAGTTCCGGAAGTTTTGGGGAAAACGAAAGGTTACCAAGGAATTTTCAAAAACAACAGAGCCAGCAACCGTCTTGTTCGACTCGTTTTCAGTGCAGCACCAGTGAGCAGAATCGTGGAACTAATGGCATATTTAATTTTGGGATTCCACTCGGAACCGCGGTTCTATGCGGTTTTTAACCGCGGTTCCGATCAGCGGTTCTCCAGAGAACCGCGAACCGCGGTTCTCAAAAATGCGGTTCCTTGGAAAGTCCAATCAGAGCTGAATAGATGGCAGTCGGTGCGGGAGCATCGACACTCGGCCATTTAACCCCAACGTGAAAGTGAACCGAGCCCAGGTCCCATGAGAGCGGCGAATGAGGGAGAACTCGACTGCCGCGGATATTTCGAGTGCGCGGCCATTCTCGACAACGCACACTTCAAGGGGCGCTGCTTTGTCGTTAACCACCCCTACAAGCTGCTAGGTTGTGTGAGGACCGACGAGTTCGTATATAAATAAACATCAAATAGATTATTATGCGCTTCGAATAACGAAGACCCAGTGTGGTTCCTATCAACTGGCGACGAGGATTGGAGAGACGAGGATGTTTAGTTCCTATTAGGTTGTGAGTGATTGAAGCAGCATCAGCAACTATGGAGCTTGATGTCAAAAGGCCAGTGCTGCTCTACGATGCACCAGGTCGGGAGGATTGACCCGAAGCGAGCTGACTGCCGATCTGAAGGCGAGGTACGCAGGCGTCTTTGAAACAGGATTTGGAAATTGTACCAAGGCAAAGCTTACTTCAAGATGAAAGAAGATGCTCACTCTGTTTTCTGCAAAAGCTTGAAGGCGAGCTGCATCGTCTAGTGGAGTGATCTCAGCCGTGTCACATTCCGATTTCGCAGCCCTTATAGGCTTTTCTCATCGTCAAGAAGAAGATTGGCGAGATCAGGTTCTGTGCCGACCATAGCACTGGCCTGAATGCGGTGCTACAGGACCATGATCATCCCTTGCCGACAGCGGATGATATTTCCGCAAAGTTGAATAAAGCCATAGAGCAGCGGTTCCCAAACTTTTTCGTCTCGCGCCCCCCTTCGCCCGCCCGGGGAATGGGCATGCCCCCCACATAATCCCTCCAGAAGATTATTCCTCACCTGAGAATCGCCGCGAGAATGACCACAACAAGAATCGCGTATTTGCATTATTATAACTTTATCGGAATCATGTTTTCTGCTGGTCTTTTTATCAGCCACCTCTCTATGCTGTCAGAAAATGTTTCAGAACTTCAATATCCAGTCGCCGCGCCGCAACGAAGTTTGACTTTGGTTTGGGTCTGTTTCTATTATCGTAAACAACGCCCTTCCTCGCTTCCTGTGAACATCGGTGATCCCTTCACCCTCAGGGAAGAGCGTCAACAGGAAGCTCGAAACTGATGGAGGACATTGCAATGAACACGGGAGGGAGTTTCCCGAAAACAACACAGAGATGAGCCTGGGAGAACGCGCCGGCGAAATCGATTGTCGAGACTTCTCTCGAATTTCAGGCGGGAAGTAGAGCATAGAGGAGGATTTGACCAGGGTTTCTCTCCATTTCGAAATTATATTTCGGTTCCCATCTGTAGTACTGAAGTGCTGGCACGGGGAAAGTACGCCACGCCCCCCCGGGAATTTTTCCACGCCCCCCTGGGGGGGCGTGCCCCCCTACTTTGGGAACCGCTGCCATAGAGGAAAAGATCGCCCACTCGCGGATCTCGTCGGTTTCTCCCGGTTCAAAGACGTCAGCTCCGTCGTAATTGTGGAGGCTGTTGAAACCTGCGTGGGCGATCTTTTCCTAAACGGCTCCTGCATCCGTCAGTGCACGGTCGCTCACTCGTAGTGCAGTGAGCTTGATTTTCAGTATCTGTATGAACAGTTCCGAGGACATCCTCGAATTCTGTAGGAATCAGTTTCACGCGAAAATAGAACACGCTAAAGCTGCGCGAGATATCTTGAAAGACTTCATTTGGGTGATCTAGTCGGGAGTAGTTCGGTGTCTGTTCGCGGCGTCGTTTGAGGGTTAGGAAGCTTGTTATTGAGAGGATGACTGTCAGTATTAGGAAAGCGTCGTTTGACTTCGATGGTGGCATCGGAGTGGTGGCGTCATCGTCACATGTGTGGTGAATGGCGTGTGCGTCGTGGTTGTTCGAGAGCCATTTTGATGGCGTTCGAAATCGGGCCAGATGGACTGGCCTCCGAGTGCAGGAGCACCCGGACGGAGGTAGACTTGGGAATCAGATGCTGGAGAAGCACAGCTGTTGCTGTTGTCCAAGCATTCGCATGGAAAATATGAAGGGTTGGTTTCCAAGATGAGACAGCTTCTGTCAGTACAATTACACCTGGTTTATTACCCTCACTTTCGATTTTTGCTAGGAACTCCCTAAAATTTCTTCTTAGACTTCTGATGTTCATCATCAGTATTTTGAAATATTCACCTCCTACACTTGTTACATCGTTGCCAGGTATGATCGTTGTTGCATGAAAGAACCCTTTATATCTAGTCAGCGGCGGATCTAGCCTCGACGGCGCCCGGGGCAGATCATCGAGAAAGCGCCCCCACGCCCGATTTTTCCGGCTAAAAACTCAAGTTTCAGGACCTAGCGATGTCTCTTTGCAAGCCAGAGTTAATTTATCTCGAAGTATCGAAAGTTTTCGCATCATCTACTTATTATCACAAGATCAGAACCCCGATTTTGCGCTCCCCTGAAAGCTGCGCCCGGGGCAAGTGCCCCGCCTGCCCCCCCCCCCTAGATCCGCCACTGTATCTAGTTTGAAGCTCTGTTCGTGACAGAGTAGTCTGTCACGTAAGTGTCACAGTGGTAAGTATCTACCGGAACGCGTCAACTCGGCCACGGGGACAACCCGGCCACTACGACAACTCGGCCACTACGACAAGTCGGCCACTGCGTAGGTATGGAGGTTGGGTTTTTCCTCCGGTTTTTTTGCCATGCTCACGGAGGTTGGGTTTCTCCTACTTCTAAGGTATGGAGGTTGAGTCTTTTCTACGTTTTTTTTGCTACTTTTCTACGTTTTTTCTACCTACGCGGTGGCCGACTTGACGTAGTGGCCGAGTTGTCGTAGTGGCCGAGTTGTCGTAGTGGCCGGGATGACGTGCACCCGTATCTACAGTTACTGGGCATCTGCATACAGTCGGTATCTTCTTGTGTTGGATTTTTTCGGGGCTGAGAAATCATTTTATTTTCCGGCTCTTGGTTTTTCCTTGGGTTTGTCGTTGTTGCTTTGATTTCGGCCGCTGGGATCAAGCTTCAAGATCGTTCCTTCTTGGATCAGTCTGTCTTTCAGTGCGACGATTTCGTGGATGTCGTGTACGATCACCTTCTCGGAGTTCGGATCCCTCGATTTCATCATTTCCATCGTCTGCGTACTTGTGAGTGGACGGCATACCGCCTGGCCAGATTCTCTCTTGACTATGTTCGCTGTCTGTATCACATAGTTCGGTCAATTTTCTGCTCAAGTGGTATCTGACCTCAATCTTCGTCGAGTCGTTGAGACCGATCGATGCTGCTGTTAGATTTGGGTGGGCTCTGACGTTCCGAAAAACGTCTTGCGCATCTTGTTTGCCCATGAACTGTACCAGACTTGGGCTGTTCGCTTTCTGGGTTAGCCTGTGTGCTATCACGAACTTCCGTTTGGCTGATGCCTTAGCGAAGAGTTTAGTGATCAGATGTTCTGCCGTGTCTCTTGACTCGCCATCGTTGCCTGGGATCCCATATATTATCATATTCTTCGATTTCTGGTACTGGTCATCAGTGTCCGCACGTTGTTTCAGGTGTTCGATCTCCATTCTCAGCCCTGTGTTTTCTTCCTCCAGTGCTGTGAGTGTCTCCTGTATGAACGGTATCGCCTCGGTGGATTTCTTGATCAGCTCTTTCAGAATGTCGGTTCCATCTGCCTTTGCTTGGTCTCGTTCGAGTGCCACCTCTTGTTGGATCTTCCTCAGTATCTTGGATCTGTTCATTATCTGTCATCTTGTTCCCGCCTGGAGTCTCAGGGCAGTGCTATGATGTTCGGATAGTGGAACTCGCCGGTTCCGGATACACACTTCGTTTATTTCCCAAACCTCCTCCCGTTGATTGCCGATCCCGTGTGCGTCCCGTAACCGTTTCACTCTTAGTCTTCCTATCGATTTTGGTTCTTTCTGGTGCGCTTTCACGGCGCGTGCATACCGGCAAAACAAAACAAAGCAGACTGGACAGAACAAAGCAGACAGATATCTTGTCCGGTGGTCGTTGTAGGCGAGGTTTTACAAAAAAAGAGGTCTTCTCGCGCTGCAACACCATACTCATTTCTCACGCATGCCATTAGTTGAGCCTCACCAGCGATATCAGTCGATTCATCCAACTGGAGTGTGGAGTATTGACTCTCGATTAATCTAGCGATGAGTTGGAGCTCGACGTTTCTCGCCATGGATATGATCGGACGTTGGACTGTGTTGTTTGACAGCGGCACTTTAGCGACCACGTTTTTCGCTTTCTCTCCGAGCATGATAGCTGTCACCACCTCAACAGCTGGTTTGACCAAAGTCTCACCGACCTGGTGAGCTTTTCCGGCCCGCACAATCAACAACGACACTTCGAAGGACGCCGCGGTGGCTTTGGCACTTTCGTTGCCAGTAATGTGCGAATGCAGCGTGGATATTCCAATGACTTCTTAGCGTTATCGCTGTGTTTTGACTCGAAATGCCTCTTAAGGTTCGATGGTTTCATGGAATCTGTGGTGACCGTGTAAAGAGACCTTCGTTATCCAGTAGCATTTCGACAATAGTTTGTCGGTGCCCTGTATATTTATACCTATCTTACAAGGGGAGTGCCGAACATGGTAGAAACCGATTGAGCTGAAACTTGGCTCAGAAGATACCCTATTCCGAGCCTGGAATAACCCTAGAATATTGGTGGCCATACGTGGCCACTTTTGCGATCGCACCGCGACATCGAAATATTAAGCACTAGCAAAGCCCGTCGCGCTTTGCGCGACCGATAGGGAGGGCGAAGTGTCGTCGACAACCGAGGGATGGGACGAAAATATGTTGCGATAGCGGATCTGAAGACTAACGTGGTCTCATTTTCCCCATTTGAACTGTATGAGTGGATTGCGATGTTGCAGACGGCGTGATCCCTTTGGGAATACAGTGCTGCTCCATTCAACGAACGGCTCGTTCAACGAACAACCCGTTCAACGAACTTCTTCGAATCACTCATTTGCTCCGTTCAGCGAACCGAAGGCTCGTTGAACAAAGTTTCCGGAAATAGCTTCGATTGTTACTTCTAGAATATCCAAATATTTCTTCATCCAAAGGATCGCGAACGAAGTAATGTAGAGAAGCGACGCGATAGGCGGTAAAATTCGATGATTTTTGTCCGTTGTCGATCAATGCTTCTCGGCGCCTCGTTCAACGAACTGTCCCGTATAACGAACCGATGCACGGAACGCATCAGGTTCGTTGAACGGAGCACTACTGTAGAGTTGAATGAGAAGTGAGAATGAGTTCCGTGAACTACCGTTTCTTAAGCGCTCCGGATATCTCGGGACCTCCTGTCCGGTACGCAGTCAATCCATTGATTTAGTTTTAGGACTCAAAGCGTCGACTTAGGTGTTTTGTGTCCGTCGCGTCCCTGAGGGTTGTGTCCAAATGCGCGTCATTTCCTAGAAGATTCAGTTTGTGACAGGCCTCTCTATAGGTTTCACAAACCACACCATCAACACTCCTCAATTCTTGGGAGGATCTGGGACCTCGGACGTTAATGAGTAACAGACGTAAATAGAAACACTCCCTACATATTATTTGGATGCACAGCATAGGTACGCGCGACCCAGAGCGTCACTCGAATAAACATTTGAGTGACCTCGGACCGGTCTCCCCTGTTTGCGTCGCTGAAACCTCAAAGGTGTGTGTGTGTATTTTCATGCATCCTCATCCTAAGATGACTCCTGATACAGGAGGGGGCTTAGCCCAGCAGATACCGGTCACAGTTTAGAGTGTGGACACCGTTGAACCCACCCGGCAGCAGGGATCGAACCTGCGACCTCCCGCTCGACGCGGCGTCTACATGGCAGCGTGCAGCATTCTTGCTTCAAGTGTGATATCTAGGTGCTTCAGAATACGGAAGAGTCCTTGCGAAGGTATCTTGTACACACAGCCAGGAGAAGGCAGTCAGGGTTGTTTAAAGCGGATTGCGCGCCCTTGTCCGGAGATGAAATGACGTGAGACGTGAGATACACACGCTGACCATTTTCAAGATGAACAGCAAGATGGACCACAGTAGGATGTCGCTCGTGGATAGCAAAGGAGAAAATTCTCCAGCAGGCTTCACTACTACAGTGGAATCCACTTAATCGGCCCACATCGGGACCGGGCGATTCGGGCCAATTGAGCGGGGGGGCCCATCAAACGGTTTCTAGATTTTTGGCACTCAAACTCGAATACATCAACGCCTGTTATAACACAACGCAGTCCTTTATTATATCATGAACCTGCTCTTTGGAGTGAATTCTCAATTCAAGAAACGCCAGTCGCCGAGAGAATTGTCCAACGTGACCTGCTTTGTCCTATTCAGGGAAAGTTTCGAGAGATAGTCCGTCCGAGCATCTGGCTAATGCCGAGGACTGTCGTGGTTATCTTCTAGAACCGAAATCGCTGTGCGTTCAGGAACGCGAGACGCGAAGGTTTTGATCACAAAGATGTTTCCCACTCGCTACGGACTCGCACTTGCGTTCGTTAGGCTATTTGAGCGAAAACAGTTCTCGAAAACCGAATCAGGAGTAATTTCCGGCAGCAGTGATTCTTCGGATTATCCTGAAGTGGGCCCAATAACCGGGCCACCGGGCCGAATAACCGGGCTTGAATAACATCAAATGGTATTGACAATTTTCGGGACCGGGTATTTCGGGCCGAAGAGGCGGGTCGGCCTATAATCCGGCGGGCCGATTAAGCGGATTCTACTGTACTAATATGTATAACGACGCAATTGGTACCTCATCCACCGGTCCTGTCGCATCCACGGGTCCTGTCGCATCCACCAGCCCGAAAACTGCTCTGTCGCGCTCCTTGGTCACGTATTTACATATGTATTTGATTGACTTCACTGAGCTACAGTATTCAACCTCCCCGGTTTCCTCCTCGGTTTGCGGATTTCTCATCCTGATGTTGAGGTGGTACCCGTCCTTACCCCGCCAGAAGATGAAAGGATATTGTAGAGTATCATAAGATCGATGGGTTTCGGCGACTCGCTGTGGACCACCACTCTGAAGACGCAGCACAATATCTCGCCGGTTGAATTCTTCTCCTACAATGACTAAGGCCACCTCGTTGACTGTCGGTACGTTGAACTGTCTCTCATGCCCACCCGGTGGGACCTTCACCGCGCTAATGACAACGACATAATCGCTGATTGGTATTTGGTGAAGTCTGGTCTTAAAACGACAAACTAACTCATTGTGCTCATGAAAGAGAGCTTGCAATTTCGCTACGATTCCTCGATCTGTGTTGGAATTGAATCGAACGCGCTGGTTCGTCTCTCCCTCTGAGCTAAGATCTGAAGGAATTGATGTTCACCATCTGGCAGCGGTAATAACGACCGAACGGTCCGACGATGGTAAACCTGACCCTGCACTCTGAACGTGGGCATGTCATCATCGCGGATGATTTCCGTCTCACTAAAAGCTGGCGAGTCCCAGAGTCAATGGAAGCGAGGCTCAAAGAGCGATACCAACCTCGGCAATATCACTCGTCCACGCATACTACACACATCGGAAGCCTCGTTTCCGAACTTTATGGCACAAAACTGACAGATCACATCCATCTCTGCTATAACTATACTCGGATGGGCTGCGTATTCATACTCAGGATCAGGATCGTAATTACGGGCGGCAAGATTCAACTCTGAGTGTACTGACCGTCGTTTTGGAGGCATCTCCTAGAAATTCCACTCCGAATATACCCTCTGTCGTAGTTCACAACCTCAATGTAACTTCATTTTCGAAGCAAGTTTGAAAACGACTACCCCGAAACCCCCATGGTACTCATCAACGAAAAACGACGATGTCCAGTCACGCGAACGGTTTTTCGGTCCCGAACGCTACGGACGACCGCGCTAACAACGTTGGTTGTCCGAGTAGGTACCTAGGATCCCAGTGGTCCTTTTCCAGCAATTTTCAGCTCTAAGGATCGTTCAGTAAAAGAGTGCATAGATAACAGCCGGAGCACATTCTGTTTTATAGGTTTAGATTGGGCGCATGGGGCAATTGGAACAATCGGTCAATTAGGCCTATGGGAGAAGCGCCATGTTGATCGTTCCTGTTGGAGCCCTCCCGGTTAGAGCTTGGCACGCAGACTCGATCTTGTTGAGCAGTTCCGGCTCCTACTGCCCACCCGGCGGCTCAAGTGGTCTCATTGTTTCATTGGGCGCCCTTGCACGAGCACGAGACATTCAGGAAAACTAGCCTGACAAACTCCTGGAAGAAGAAGCAAAAAAAATCTCTTTCAATGTCCCAAAGCCACCCAATGAATTCGGAAGGCATACGGAGTCGAAGTCGTGCTCTGTCATCACTGAGCATTGAATCTTTCTTTGATTCGTGAAGCCGGCTTCAAGTTCCGAGAGAAAGTTGAGGGGGCGGAGGTCTCCAGCGACACATTGAGGACCAAGGATATCACTGAGGGGCGCTGCTGATCTGGCATGCTCCGTGCCTCACGTGGAGAGCATGTACGGGATGAGGGCACAAAAGAAGATGAGGTCCGCAGTCGTTCCATCTCGGTTAGTCATCATCGGATCGTCCGTCATTGTGAAATTGTGAACCAAAGTTTGGACTGAACTCCTCGGGAATGAAAAGTCTGTTTTGGAATCTGGAATTCCCTCGGGTCGGCCCGTCGTGGTTTGTCTCGCTTCGATGCGCTATCTTCCAAGCGCCGTGAAACACTGATGATTGACTGGCGTCCCACCGCGACAGCGCAGACGGCGCATGCGCGGTAGGACCTGCAAGCGGAGACGTGCACGACGAAGCTTCCGAGGACTCTTTTATTTCTCATTCAATATATCTCTCGTCTCATATTCTCTCATCATTCATATATCATCACTCGGGCTGGGGTCGTGCCGAATCAGCACTCTGCGAGTGCGTAACACTCCCCGCGAAATTCTCATGTACACTGGACATTCATATTTCTCATTTTCACTCGGATAAACGAAGTTTTCCGCGTATTATGATAAAGACAAGTATGTAGAAATCAGCATCCGCTCAGCCGTACATCGGGGACATGTCCCCGGTCGGCAGAGTTCCCCGAACGGTTAACCCGTTGCCTCGCTGCACCTCAATTGAGACCCTCTGCAACAAGAATCCCTCAGCCCTCCTGTCGCCTGTCACCAATTCAATTCGTTTCCCGAGGTCCCGGAGGAAGCTCTCCGAGACGCCCAAAACTCCGAGAGTCTCGACGGCGACGGGCTGCACGATGAACCGCGGCTCGAGCTCGCGGTATTTGGCAGATTTGGACGATTCCGCGATTCTAGCAACCGCCCCCACAGTCCGTGCCGCGGCGAGCCTATGAGATGAGGCTACCGTGTCCCACACTGTTGCGTCCCAAACGAGGCACGTCCTGCCACAGAGTCAACGTTTGGCCGTCGGGACGAAGCGCTGAGTTTCTGGAAAGGCCGCTCGGCTCGAGCTCGTTGGCGATAGCAGCGGAGCGCAACGCATGAGAAATGAGGGAGTTCAGGGCCCTGTGTCGAGGGTGACGACCGCTACTGCGAGAGCACCTGAGTCCGTGGTGTCCGAGACTTGCGCGTTGCATCTTGCGCACAGGTGGGGAGCGCAGATCGGGACTCCCAATCGGAGGCCGGCAGCGTTGCGGAGTGTGTTGTTGTCCAGCATCGTGCCTATGGACGGCGACGCACAGTGGGGCAGACGAGGAAAAAAATGGCGCGTGAGAGCGCGCCGCTGCATTGGCGGTCCACAGAATGCGCGCGCTTTCGATCCAAAGACCGGGAATAGCCTTGACTCGTTTTTCAATGCCTTCAGGTTGAAGTTCCGAATGAAAATCGTACCGATGGATGTGTCGATGACAGGGGAGTCCCTTTATAGAGATTCGATAGTTTGATCTCGTTCACACAGCGAGCGGTGCGATGCAGAAGGTTGGCCTCAAAGTTCAAAGAATGACCGTAGGTGCAATTGGAATAAGGATTACAAGTGAGCTGCAACGAGCTGCACCGGGAGACCGAGTTCCCAAGCTTGCTGGACCCCTCAGCAAACTTCCTGAGCTAGTTGCGGGTGCCGAATCGCGCCGATTTGGTTATTTTCCAGTCCCCTGGAAGACATGGTTCATCCGCTCGAATAGACCGTCTTCCGATCGGTTCTTGAGTTGTGGCAAGCTACCACAGAAAATAAGTCCGCATGTTGAAGCCATCAAGGGCTGAACAGAGCTGATCCGTGATTCAGGGTTTATTACAGTAGATCTTCTTTGCTGCATTACTATCGGAAATAACTCTATACAGGTGCGTTCTCAGGACTAGCTCGAAGTATAGGGCTGTGTTGAGTCATGATCATTCTGAGTCACATTCATCGTCACCCAGCAATAGCCGAGAGACGTTCTTATTGACTTTAGCGGAGTTCCTGCAAGGTGCTCGACGTACACTGTGGAGGAAAGGATCTGATGATGTAAGCATGAAATGCAACACGTCTTCATTTGTTGCTACTCGGTTCATCTTACGGGAATGGTACAGGCGGCTGCGTCGATACACTTTGTTCTGCGCCTCTTGCGCTTCCTCACTCAGTAATCCGATTGGCAGGGAAGCGTCCGAAATTATCTTGGATCCGTGGATCAGGACTTTATGAACGGTGTTTGTCATGGGATACCATTCGTAGAGAGCGACGTACAGACCGGCAGTTTCCCGACAGAAATTCTCGAATTTGCGGACATCAATCTCATGATTACAATTGATAGTATCGAGGATGGTCGCAAATCTTTCGATTAGTCGAGGATCGATCCTGGTGATCTCAGCTGTTGCTGCTGGATCGCTGAAAAATTTTCGGGATGTATTTCCGTCATTGGTATTGCCTAGTCCCTGTTTAACATGATCAATTTTTAGACCGGTCCGTTCCCTGAACTTCTTCGGGATGTCTTTTTTCGCCTGTTCTTTCTGATTTTTGCACTGTGCAGTGCATGGATATTGTTTGAAATCTAGGCTGTAGGCAATTTTCAACACACATTCCATGAATTTGATTCTCGCGTGGAGACATGGACATATGGAACGCTGAAATAGATTTGGACCTCTGATGAACTAGCGGCAGGTCATTCATCTCTTTAGGAACGGTGTGGCACAAAGAACACTTCTGCATCGACGGGGTTCCATTGACGACCTGTAGAATTTTCCCGTCTATCATGGACTTATGTGAAGAAGATGGTGATGGGCGCCCCTGGGAATTCGCAAGAGAGAGCAGTGAGGTTCCCTATCTCGGACTCCATTCGACTCACTTCAGTTTTAAAAATTTCTGCAGTCTCCCTTTCAAACTTGAAACGTACGGGACGACAGAAACGAGTCGATGACGGAGATGGGTTTTGCCAATGCACCGTATTAGGCGCATGCCTACTTTGAAGACGGAGAGGGACCATTGAAGTGAGGAAGATGCTCGCGTCCGACACTTCGGAGTTCGGCAAAGCTTGTTTGTACTCTGAGTGTCCCGACGAGCCATCACAGCCCCACTTACATATCAAGCTCAATTCCGAATCGGAGGGTATAGGATCATCGTTCTCTAATTCATCGTTCATCAGCAATCGCTCTGCCGTGTGATTCAACAATGATTGAAGCTCAATTACAGCACCCTCTTCGGTAACGTCGATGGCTTCTGGGTAGCAGGTTTTTTTGACGGCGACTACATCGCGATAAGCTGGAAGGACGTTCGCTCCGAAATCTTTCAGCTCCATCCTGATGTATTCATACTGGAATTTGCCCAGGTTGGCTCCGACCAAGATACCGCAGGCTCGTTCAGGCGTCCGCTTGGGATGTTCAGCAGCTTGCCTGAGCAGCTCCGGCTCGATTTCCTGTCTCACTTCTCGAATTTTCATGCGCTTCGCGCGCTCACCACAGTCCGCAAAGCTTTTTTTCGGGCGTCCTTTACATTTGAGTTTTTCGACGACTTCTACGTTTTCCGCGACTCCGACAACATCACCATCGATGCGGATTTTTTCGCCCACCAAGCTTCAAAGACTCGCTCAAAGTCGTCTCTATTTTTTTGGTGTCGGAGCCACTTCCTGATGAATGTCGGCAGGAAGGAATGGTGGAGAAAGTATCTAAGCTTTTCCTGCTGGCTCGCTGACAACCTAGGGTACCTTGCCACTAGAACCTCCATGCAGGGTTCCAATTTCTTTCCGTTCGTGACGGCGACTTCATACAGCTCCCGGTGAGTAATGTCAAAGGAGTCCATGGTACCTGCTCTGAGACAACAGAAGGGTTCGACATTAGGAGCAGGCGCTTTACATGGTCTCTGACCGTGAGCGAGACACGGAAGCTACATCCCCGACACATCGATCGGCCTGTGTGATTGGAAGCCTTCATATCGATAAGGCTTCGTTCTTGGAATCAACGTGAGATGCAGCGATTGCGCAGCGTTGCTAATGGAATGATCATACCTCTACGAGTTCGTGACGACGCGACGTTTATTGACGACTTCGAGCTTATTTTCTTTGACGAGATGAACTATTTTAGATGAGAGGTTAGCGTTGTCGATTGATTGGGTTCATTAGCTGTGGATCGATCACCGGGATTCGACGTTAATTTTCTCGAAAGGCTCAACGGTTAACGATTGACGACCTTTCTCATGTTGGAAAATAGCAAATTTTCATACAAAGATACAGTGTAGTTGCCCTGCACGTTTCACTGAGCTCGTATATTGTCCAGTCGCTGATCATACCGTTACGTAGTGAAAATGACGAATGATCTTTATTCTCCCATCTGTGGAAGAGTGTTGGCTGAAACTCTTGTTTATATCTGCACCTGCTGTGGAATGGTCGAGAACTGGACGTTAGTTGTTTGAGAGAGTCGTTGCAGAACAGCTCCTAGCTCGTTCCCCAACAGACTCAAGAGCCCCTCGAATTTCAACAATACCTTGCCGTGACTTAATGATTAGATCATACCTAGAAGTAATGTGCAGTTTAATATCGAGGACACTCCGTGGTTCCACCGTCGATTCCAGCGCTTCGCATTGCTAACTGATCTAGATCTAGACGCACTGACGCTCAGCCTTCAATTTGAAAAGCTCGCCCTCTCTCATACTTGCCTAGACACACTCGCGCCCGGACAGGTTCCCAACCGCTGGAGCCAATATTCTCTATTTCTTTCGGTGATGCTAGACTACGACTGGGTTCACGTCATCCTACGCATACTGAGAGTTCGCATATGTTCGACTCCAGACCTTCCCCCTGAGAGTATTTCTGCTTCTGTGCTTTTCTGCGACTGAACGTTTTTGTGCTAGTTCGCCTGAGAGTCGAGAGAGTTCGCAACCCCGTAGCTTTCTGCCCCGTAGCTATCTTGGTAGGTGCCAGGTTTACACTGACGTCCTCTGATATACCGGTCTTCATAGAAATTCGACCACAAGACGGGCCTGTCTCCAATCGAGTACACCATGCCCTCTGGAGAACTGAGAGAACAAGCAAGTCGGCGCGATTCGGCACCCGAAACGTGTTGAGGAAGTTTTCTGAGGAGTCGAGCAAGCTTTCGAGCTCTGCCTCACGG
Organism: Neoseiulus californicus; assembly: GCA_028455905.1. NCBI lineage: Eukaryota > Metazoa > Arthropoda > Arachnida > Mesostigmata > Phytoseiidae > Neoseiulus > Neoseiulus californicus. The sequence continues at coordinate 486,675 of JAMQGS010000015.1, forward strand.
TGCAGCTCGTTGCAGCCTACTTGTAATCTCGGTTTGAAGTACACCTACGAGACGCCGGATCATTCTCTAAACTCGAAGGGCAACCCTCTGGGTCGGACCGCTTGCGCTACAGACGGAACAAATTATTAATTCTGTATCAAGGGACTCCCGTGTCATCGATTCATCCATCGGTATGATTTCCATTCGGAACTTCCACCTGAAGGCATTGAAAAACGAGTCAAGGCTATTGTTTGGATCGAGAGCGCGCGCATTCTGTGGACCGCCAACGCAGCGGCGCGCTCTCGCGCGCCATTTTTTTCCTCCTCTGCCCCACTGTGCGACGGAAGGGCATAGAGCCATTCCCCGCTGCTTGGATGGAAGGCGGCGTTGAGTCCTGCTGTCTCGCTGTCGCCGGTGGCGGTGGCCGTCAGCTCCGATCGTCGAGCGGCCGTTACGATCCTGTCCAGACTAGCCTGCGATATCTCGTCAGGGATGACGACCCACCGGCTCCGGAATCTATAAGAAAGGGTCTCGATCCTCACCCCGAGGCGCGTAGTAACTTCAGGAGGGGAGAAGGACCTGAGAATTTCCGTTGGCTAGCTAGTGCGCGAGGTGCATTCGAGACGTTTCGCGTATTCAATTTCTTTGTTTCGGGTCTGGAATCCGAAACGGAATGTGCTCGACGTTTCCAACTCAACCAACCAGCGACTTTCGCGCAAATTTTTCCGACTTTCTCCTTTCCCAAAACAAAACCGGGATCGAAACCGTTGAGAATTTGGAGATCAATCGTTGTTCATCAACGTTGAAGCTCCCACCGAAGATGCGCCCGTATTCACCTTTGGGATTTTTCGTGCTTTGTTTGGAACGCTCGCCCGTGTTCCATGGCGCCGCCTATCCGAGGCTACGTATCGCGGCAAGATACGTGTGGAACCATACGACTTTCCCGCAGCGAGCCCCCTTCGCCCGTGCAGCCCGGGAGGCACGGCGAAGCGAAACCGTGAATCCGCTTCCCATGATAGTCGACGCGCTCCTTCAAGAGCGGGACTGCGATACATGGAGCAGCGCCGTGCCGAAGAAGCCGCTGCCGGCCAACCAGCCCCCGTTCCCGTCCCGGCCCCCGTCGCGGGTCCAGCCGCCGCCGCCGGTCCAGCCGGCCCGGCCGTCGCCGAAGACCCGCCCCAGCCCGGGCCATCCGCCAGGCCAGCAACCGCCGAGGTTGCTTGCCAAACAAACGCTTTTGAGATGGGGCTCGGCAGGAGCCGCTACCTTTCGCCGTTCGTTTGGATTGTATATACTTATTATTATTTTTTTGCTTAAATAAATCAGACAGTTTGTTTGAGTATTCCTCGTTTTTAATCTTCAGGTAGACTTTGGGTAGTTTGAAGCCGCTCTTGCTTTAATAAATCAGACAGTTTGTTTGAATATTCCTCGGTTTTAATCTTTAGGTAGACTTGGGGTAGTTTGAAGCCGCTCTTGTAGGTATCTCATTTTTTAGGTATTGTTTAGACTTCGAGCGGGAATAGCAGTTGAATCGGCCGTTTGTCGACTTGGCCCGTAGCTAGTTTGATCATACAGGATCGCTTCCTGAGATCCGTCTTCTCCCCGCCAGAAAGACTGAGGACACGGCAGAGAGGCCACCGAGCTCTGGAGGGATCGGGATCCTTCAGCAAGCAGATGTCGCCGACTGTTGGAAGAGAGAGTGTCCCGTTCGCCTAGGTATCTACTTGCTGCATACTCTACAGAATATCCCTTAGACAACAGTGAGGCCCGATGGTACCTCACGTAAGATTTCCCTCGCTTACCTTCACTATATAAGTAACCTCATTGGATACAATAAACTACTTGGACTTCCTCTCTACTAATTGTAAGTGCTCCGTGTGTTTGTGAATACGTTAACTGACTAAGGGTGAACCTGTACCTTCCAACACGTTAATCAGCACGGGTTTGACTCCAATCGACTAGTGAGATTGAGTACCCTATTCTCGCGCGTATAACGAACCCTATTTCAGACCATAAAAAAGTTCAGAACTCTGCCTGACAGATGGAAAATGTTTGTTCTGAAAATTTTATATGGTGTATCCGATAAGCCTCTATCCTGACAAAGCCCCAGAACGAACATTTTAATCAGTCGGGCAAAGTTCTGAACTTTTTATGGTCCGAAAAAGGGTTCGTTATACGCGCGAGAATAGGGTACTCAACTATTCAGCATATTGTCCATATTCCAATATTAGTTAGCTCAGTTAACGATATAAACAAAAATAGTAATAAATAGTGAGCAAGAGAGAGTGCTCCCAGTGCTACAATGCCAGATCCCGTTGACCCTGCTGGTGCTGATGTCAAACCTGGCACAGATAAACCCAGAAGCACAACGGATGGAGTCTAGTCGAAGGACTCGGAATGTCCAGTCAAACTATCTACAAATGGGTCAAATTACGGATTGTGGAAACAAATGGCAACGGTATACTTGAGTGATATCCCAAAAGTATGGGAGGTCATCAAAGGAACTATTGCTCAGGTCGAGAAAGACGCTGCCAGCCTCCTTGGAGCAGAAAAAGCTAAAAATGCCGAATTCAAAGTGTGAAATCAAAAAGCGAGAATGAAACTCTTTGACATTGATAATTTAATGCCTGATGACACTAGTCAATCGGCTAGACTGAAGACAAGAACTCAGTATCGAAACGAATCACGAAAAACTTCGGCACGGGTTGGTCCGTCAGAAGAACGCCACTGGAAGCCAGGGAATGCTACTAGCAAAGCAAGACACAGCTCGGCAGAGTAACGGTACAAGACTGCTTTATTCAGTCGAATCTTCGTGCTTATAAAGGGTTGCAAACAATGATTGTGAGACGAACACTGAAGAGGGTTAAGTGGGTAACCTTGCCCTGAAGAAAAACAATAGCCATTGTCAGTGTTGAGAAACGCTGAGTGAAACGCTTCAGGGATGAATAAAATAACACTGCAACCAATTATCCCAGTTGCAATTACTGAAAGTGCTTTTTGGAAACGTCGAAGGTAACTCAAAAATCAACACTCCTCCTTACCATAGAAAGTGAACCAAAAAGCGACAATAACAAAAAATGCATCTTCAAATGATGAGACAGCTCAGTGCCCTTATGCGGCACAGATTTGAAAATAGCGGGAAGAATTCGATGTTCTCGAATTTCCCATTCCCTCGACAATCTCCTTTCCTGATCATCGAGTGTTGAAGACACTCTCAACTAAATGACACTCTTCTCTGGATCACGGTGTGGTGCGGTTCATAGATTCCAAAAACAAAAGTTAGTGCCAATGAGTCGTGAAAACGCAAAGAAAAACTCCACACCGGAGAAGCATCCTACTTCCTCGTTTATCTTCGGTGATCCCGGTGAGCCATTGGTAAATGTGCAAAGCTCGAATGACTCCGATACGCAGAGCGTCACGGAGACCGACTCGAAGGACTTTCAAGAAGAACCACCTGTTGTCATTCCCGTTCTCAAACTTGAAAACCAGCCTTCCACCGGTCCTTTTCAACATGCAGACACCTCGGAGATCCCCTTGGATGAGAATTTAACCGTTACGGTGGCCATCCCGATGGATACATCACGAATTTCCACAACCGGACACGAGGGTTCGGGATTCGTCCATGACTCATCACATTGTGAGGATCATCGTAACCCCTTATCCACCGCCTTCAACCAATTCGCAGTTCATTGGGAGACGTTCGGTTGCTTTCTGCTAGCTGTTGTGCTCATGATTACCAGCGTTACGGGGGGTAAGATTTCGAATTAATTAATCCTTATTTGTGAACACTTCCATATCGGGCTCGTGTTCTCCGAGACAGACCATAATTGGTTCTTATTTTTATCCAGTTATTAGGTAAAGCACTCGTTTATTGAACTGGACGAGGGAACAGATGAGATTCACTTCTAGGCTTGTTAAGTAATCTCGAGATACGCCATCTGAAGCTATGATACACGGCATTGGATCTGGCCCTGCTAGTAACATAGTGTAATCTGGAACGCGTTGACGTAGGCCGCGTAGGGAAGAAGTATCGGAAGTCGGGATTGATCTGAATTTGACGGAATAATCTTAGGTCCTTGGAGTCGAGAACCTCAGCAACCGGGGGGAGGGAGAGCGCCGATGGCTCCACCTTACATTTGAGAGCGACTTTGCGAATGAAACGCTTTTGGAAGTTATCGAGGGAGATAAGGTGTCGGGACTGCCACGGTCGCCAGATCTCTGAACCGTACAACAGCGACGGTAGAACAAGCGCATTATATGCCCGCAGATAAACATCAGGACGTTTGCTGTCAAACGCGCGAATAACAAAGTGAGCGGTCCGATTTGCTCTGCGAAGGGAGTCATTGAGGTGAGCGTCCGGACAGAGATCAGTTGATAGAAGAACTCCAAGGTCTCTCACACAGGGAAGTTGGGGGATGTGTTCGCCAAGAAGACAGTAGTCCCATGGATCGTGATGAAGAACGTGAAGCGTAGCTGACTTGGGGGCGGAGATACGGAGTTGCCAGCGCTCGGCCCAGGCCTCGATGTTGCTCAGGGTCTGCTGCAGAGCTGCCCGACCGTTAGCTTTGGACACATCTGCAAAAACCTTCGTATCGTCCGCGTAGGTGCGGTGATAGGAGCCCTCGGATATCTCATATTGGAGGTCATTCGTGAACATGATGTAGAGCAAAGGTGCAACTACCGACCCTTGGGGTACCCCAGAGGGGGAAGGATACCAACGGGAGGAGTGGTCACCCACCCTGACGCAGAAGCAACGGTCAGCCAGAAAACTCTCAAACCAGCGGCAGAGGTTTTGCGACAGGCCGAAGGCGGCGAGTTTACTGATTAGTAAACGATGATTCACTGCATCAAAGGCAGCGCGAAAGTCGATGAAAACAACGTCGAATTTGGCCTTGTTGTCGTTGAAACCCGTGAGCCAAGTGTTCAACGTGTCGGCCAATTGGAGAGTGGTTGAACGTCTAGGGCGGAAGCCCTATTGTGCGTGATCGAACAAACGATGGAGTTCACAATGGTTGATTATGTGCTCCGAAAGAATTTTCTCGAGGATCTTGCTCGCAACAACAGTTATCGAGATCGGCCTGTAGTTGTTGACATCTGAGCGCTTCCCTTTGGATTTGAAAATTGGCGTGACAAATGCTTTCTTCCATGCGGACGGAACAGTACAGGTGCGCAGAGACATGTTGAAGATCAGCTGCAGGGGCAGTGCAAGCCCCAAGGCAGCTTCGGAGAAGAAAAGAGGAGGCAGTCCATCGGGTGTAACCGTGGTTTTGTTCCCGGCAGAGCGAAGCGCATTGTAGACGCAGAATTCGTCGATCTCAGGATCTGGAAGGCGAGTGTCGCCGGGGAATGGCCGCGAGCACGGGGCCGGTATTCCATTGTCAGTTGCGAATAGTGAGTTGAAGTGTCTTGCGAACTCTTCGGCGAGCGAAGAGGGTGTGGTGAGAATCGAACCGTCGTCTGTTTTCAGCAAGGTAACGTTATGACTCCCCCCAATACGGCTCTTTGCGTACCGGAAGAAGTCCCGAGCGTTATTCGAAGAGGCAACACGGAGCTCGACAGCGGTGCGTTCCCGAGCGATAAGTGTTTCGAGATTCGACAGCAGCGATTGATGGGTAGAATCGTCGATTTCGGCACGCTCCTCGGGGAGAGTGTCAAGAAGCGTGGCAATGTGAGAGGAGAGGCGGTGGGGCTTGGTAGATGGTTTGCGGAGAGGTACGAAGGCGTCGCAGAGGTCATTCAGCACACCTGTGAGAAACTCGTAGAGAGCGTTGATGTCGTCATCAACACTGTCGGCAATTTCGGCCCAAGGAATGGATAGTAGATTATCAACGATGGCATCGTAGTCCGCTTGCTTGAAGTCACGAAGCTGACAAGGAGCGTGGATCACCCCACGGGATGCTAGTAATCGGAACGAGATACCGAGGTGGTCAGTATTGAAGGGCGCGGTGAACGTTTGAAGGTCCAGCACTGAGTCAGCATCGTCGGAAAAGACAAGATCCAGTGTGTTCCCACACCGGTGAGTGGATTGGGTCACAAGCTGTGAGAGACCACTGGACTGAAGACGATCTCTAAAGAGCTCCTCTTTGGACAAGGAGTCCTCAGCTCTGGTGGAAGGGCACGCCAATGGGGACCAGTCTATGTCCGGAAGGTTGAAGTCTCCACAGCAGACGATGGTGGCATCGGTCTGCAATAAGAAGTCAATGTCATCTAGAAGAGCATTAATGCGAGCGATCCCGGAGGCGGCAGGTTCGGAACGGGGTGGATGATAACAGATGATTAGGCGGTAATTTCGATCAGGAGCAAAAAGGTCGATAGCACAGATCTCACTCGTTCCCGTGAAGACGACTGAGCTACAGTGAAGAGACTTTCGGACGAGAACGCATACGCCACCCCCAGGCGTAGCCTCTGGGCGGTCTCTTCGAAACACCACGAAATCATCATTCAGGGAGAGCTCCGCATCACTGATGCGGTCCGGCTTGCACCAGGTTTCGCATATAAGAGCTATGTCCACCTGGGCATGGGTACAGAAGGAGCGTAGGGAATCGATTTTACCAGGAGACGTGAGGCAGGCAGCGTTGAAGTAGACACAGGAGAGTCAGCTGCTCTCTGATGAGCGAGAGACGCTTGGTTCGACCCTGTCGGCCAGTACCTCACCTCGGAATTTCTTGACAATTGAGCCGTCAGGCCAGCTATCGGGGTTGAGAAGGTCACCGATCCGACCGTCGGCCACGGTGATCACGAAGGATGATAGATTCACACCCTCGCGCGGCTTGAACCTGGCGACTGATATTGCGCTCTCAGTGAGCGTTGCAGCGTGTTCCAGGACCTCTGACGAGGTAGTCGAGGCCTCCAGGCGAGAGGTGAAAACGATCACAGGTCTAGGTTGTCTTGGTGCAGCGTTGAGCTTGCCCACCGACTTCCCCGTACCAAAGATAGGCACAGCTCTCTTAGAGCGAGACGCTTGCTCAGTCGTGGAACGACCGCCGGGCTGTTTATGTTTTCCTTTACGATTGTTTCCGAGAGATGGTGTCGCCTCGCCGGCAGAGGGCGCCTCGCGCGCCGGCCCGAGGACAGTCGACTGCCTGTCAACAGCCGAATCGAGAACCGGGCCACCTGGCGGGGGAACCCTCGATGAGGGACGAGAGATAGCCGTTTCGTCCGCACGGAGTCCACTTGGGTGCTCGTGGCCAGACAAAACATTGGGTGCCGATGGCACGGGCCCAGCTAGACATTTGATGATAGCGTCTTGGGATTCGATTTTTTCACACAGACGAAGGACGAGGTTTGTCAGCTGGATGACACGCAGAAAGACGTTCTTTGAGGTCGGCGTTTTGGAGGGCCCAGAAGAGCAATCCGGACATAGACCTGCCTTTTCCCTCGATACGTAGCAGCTCTCATGAACAAACTTGTTACACAGACCGGTGCAGGCAACCATAGGGCCGTTCGAGCCGCCGAGATTGTGGCCGCCGCAACCGGCACAGAAGACCAGCGGGTCCATAACACCGGTAGTTAACACGAAAAACCGAGGGAAAATGGTGTGCAGACTTGATGCCGTTGCAGCAGAACGAAGTGTGCGAGCGTTCAACCACAGAAGTCCACAGAACACACGGAAATTCGGAAAAATTCCGGAAGAGCACCAGAGCGCGACCGGATCCCGCGAGTAGCAGACGACGATGCTCCGGAAACAACAACAATCAGCGAAGAATCCACCAACGTCATGATTCAGGAGGATCTCCAGACGGAGAAGAACCCCGAAGAATCTGTCGTCGGAGAATCTCCAGAGCTCGACTTCGATGTCGCTACCGGAGGTCCCGTATCCAATCACCACGTGGTAACCTCGGCTCAAGCATCACTGAGTGTCAACCATACCATGACACTCGGTCCTCCTCCGCTTCTCACCCCGTTGAACTCTCGGAGCGCCCTGACTCCTGCACGAAGAGCAGTTTCCTCAACGATTTCTCAGGAAGAAGCGTTGGAAGCCTTTCCCCAAAATCAGTTGAAAGAACTGAGGGAAAAAGGTTATTTCATTTCAGAAACCGATTTTGGATATCATTACTCCCGAACGAGCAATTCGGATTTCGCAGGGAGAGGTCAACGATTGACGCAACAAAGATTCCAGTGGATAAAATTGAGCGCACACTGAAGAAGAAAGGACTCTTCCTCTACGCGGTATTCGTCGATTTCAAAGCAGCGTTCGACACAGGCTCGAGAAGAATCGCCAACGAACGCCTAGCGGCGGCAAGCGTACCGTCGAACATCGTAGCGCTGCTGGTCGACATTCTCCAAGAAAACAAGATAGAACTGGACGACGGGGTGTGTCTGAGAGGCGGCATCACGCAGACCGATGGTTACACACAAGATGATAATCTATCGCCGATAATATTTTCGACCTTGATCGCTGATCTCCCGTCCAGAGTAAAGAACAAACATCGAAACGTGGACCTGATTCTATTCGCTGACGATCTCGTTGTGTACAGCACAAGCAGGTTTCACCTCCAACAAGCTCTCAACACCGTCAGTGGGCTCTGTGACAGCCCTCCTCAGAGTAAAGTAGTAAAGGTCAAAGTCGGGGTGCCTAAAATAGAATCGTACCAGAGAAGCTTAACCTCTACAACGTTAGTGCGTAGATCGGAAACCACTACAAGAGACTCAGACTGAGAACCCTCTCCTAGAGACTTGCAACATTGTTATAAAAGCAGAGTGAATAAAGATACTCTAAGCCCTTGGTCAAAGAACCCTGTCTTCTCTACCAAAGAGCTCTCTAACCTACATCAAAATTCCGAGCTAGTGGACGCCGATTCCAACATATCGTTATCAGCACGACGAACGCTCACAAGGAGAACTACAAAATCAGGTTAGAGACCTCGTGATCACAGGAGCGGAGTCGCTGATCTCCGGCTCGCTCCGAATCAAGACAGACCACCATCAACATGGAACAACTCAAGATTAACGTCACCACTGCAGACCAAGTGTCACGCTCACGGTATCGTAACATCGTTATTCTCAAAGAAGATGGGAGTAACTACTTGTGTTGGCGTGCCATTATGCCAGTCTACCTTCAATCCGAACTCTACGCATGGGAAGTCATCCTTGGAGCACTGGACCCCACCATACCCGACCAGAAACCAAACTACGAGATTGGAAATAAGAACGGGAGGCTCCTTCTCTTCGAGGCGGTTGACCCAATACTCATGTTTCAAATGTACAACAATGAATGTCAGTTCATTACAGCCAAAGACGTCTGGGATGGACTCAACGAACGGTTCATTGGTCAGACAGGCATATTCAAAGATCAGGCCATCGCGAGATACTCTGCCTTCAAGTTTGATCCAGCTCACACCATCCTCGAAAACATCAGTGACTTCAAGAAACTTGTCTTTGAGCTGGAGGCTGTCAAGGCCAATGTCTCGCAACAGGCTGCTTGTGCACGTTTGATCAGTGCACTGCCCAGAAGTTGGGAATCATTCAAGCAAGCATGGAGCACAAGATCAGATAAAGAAAAAGTGATCAATGTGCTGATAGAACTGATCAGAGCAGAAGATTCACGACGAAAATTCGACGGAGAAGAAGAAGTAACAGCCCTGGCAGCACGCGTCGTATACAGGAAGAAACAGCAACCTGAAAGGTGGCACCAGGGCTTCCATCTCGAGGAAACGAAACGGTCCTCATCTCGAGATGTAATCACATGCTGGAATTGTCAGAAGAAAGGTCATCATGGGAACGATTGTTGGTCGCTTCCCAGAAACAGGAAAAATGCTCCGAAAAACAAATCACCCAAGAAAGGAAAAACCAAACCGAGTACAAATCTTGCGCAAGTCTACATGACAAAAGTCATCTCACCGGAAGTTGAAAAACTCCAGGTAAATGAGCAAATGATGTTCATAATAGATAGCGGCTCAACTCACAATATTTTGAATAACAGACGTCTGTACACGCACTTCGAACCCTATGAACAAACCCGGGTAGTTCGTCTCGGTGATTCTCGTTCTCTTCAAGCTCTCGGAGAAGGGACAGCCGTGATCGACATTCAAAATGGTTCTGAACGTGTGGAAGTCACCCTGAAGCAAGCAATGTACGTCCCAGAGATGAAAACAAACTTGATTTCAGTGACTCAGCTGCTAGATGACAACTTTCGGGTGGTTACAACGCGAAACCTAGTGAAGCTTTCGAAAGGAAAACAAAGATTCACCGCAAAAAGGGAGGCCGGTCTCTTCATCGTACGAGCAGCAACTCAACAAGAAAGTGTGAGTCTGCTCAGCGGGGCAAGTCATCACATCAGCCTAAAGGAGGCACATAGGGTGCTTGCTCACGTAAATGTACAAAAGGTAAAAGAAGTCCTGAACGGTGCAGGAATTCAGTTCGTAGATGACTTTGACGATTGCCAAGCATGTCTTCAAGGGAAAATGCACAAAGCAACCTACAAAACAAAACCAACAAGTGCAAGGGCATCAGCAATGGGAGTCATTCATACAGATCTCTGCATGCTCACGCCAAAATCGATTGGAGGCTCAACATATTTCATGTGTATGACTGACGAATACTCGAAGTTTCGCAAGGTCTACTTTCTCAAAAGTAAAGACCAGGCTTTCGAGAACATTCAAGCATACGTTCAATGGTTCAAGAACCAGACTGGGAAAGACATCAAGCGTCTTCACTCGGACCGTGGTCTCGAGTTCCTGAATCGAAGAGTAACAGAATTGCTTTTGAAAATCGGAGCTGAGCAATCGTACTCAAATCCAAGAACGCCTCAACAAAATGGACTCAGCGAGAGAACAAACAGGACTCTTGTTGAACTCGCCAGAACGCTTCTCATCGAAACCAACCTGAACAAAACTCTTTGGACGGAAGCCATCGCCTTCAGTGTACAGATCCTGAATGCAATCACAGTACACAAGGATGAGAGGAAGTCAGCTTACGAACTCATCTATGGAAAGAAACCTTATCTTGGGAGGTTTCATGCGTTTGGTTCAGAATGCTTCTATCTCGACGAATCTCCAAATAGGAAGAAACTCTCTCCAAAAGGATTAAGAGCAATCATGGTTGGATTTTGTGAAGAAAGCCCAGGATACCGTTTGTGGATCCCTGGTACACGAACAATTGTTTTGTCAAAGAATGTTACATTCACTAAACAAAGTGTTCTAACCGAAATTGAAAAGCATAGCGAAGAACAACCCAACTTAGAAGTCCGAAATGAATCAGATTATGAATCAGATGAAGATAACAATTCCCAATCAAAAACAGATAAGAACACAAATACTGATGGAACTTCTGTTCAAGCAGGAGAAAACGAATCATCATCCCAGGAAGAGGTACAGTCGATCCTCCCCCAAGAAGATTCAGAGGACTGGGTTGTCTTATCAGCAAGTGCGAACAAAGTCGGAGGACAGAGCCACGTAACCACCAACTCGGCAAGTGTTTACTTCATGGAAAATGAAGATGACAAAGACGAGCCAAAAACATTTGAAGAAGCTATGCATTCAAAGCATAAGAAGGAGTGGATACGAGCCATGGAAGAGGAGTTGAAGAGTCTCGAGACGTTGAATGTCTACTCTCTGGTCAAACTTCCTCAAAACGCTCGCTGTATCACTACCAAATGGATCTTCAAGATCAAGCGGGAAGCTTCAGGAAAAATAGAACGTTACAAAGCCCGTTTGGTGGTTCGCGGGTTCGCTCAGAAAAAGGACGTCGATTACAAGGAATTGTTCTCGCCAACAGCACGCTTCGATACTTTGAGAATCCTTCTCAGTCTGGCTGCAAAGGAGAAAATGCACACTCATCAATTCGATGTCAAGACTGCATTTCTTCACGGAGATCTTGAAGAAGACATTTACATCGATCTCCCCGAAGGCCAAACAGATGAAGCGGGAAGAGTTTGGAAGTTGAACAAGTCGCTCTATGGCCTAAAGCAGGCCCCGCGGCAATGGTACTTGAAAATCAAATCGATACTTGAAAAACTGGGTCTGACTCAAAGTCGATGTGACTCGTGTCTCTTTTCCAATGAAAAGGGACCTCAGCAAGTCATACTTCTACTGTACGTAGATGACGGACTTCTAATGAGTAAATCTCAAGAAGCAATCCTGAATTTCCTCAATAAGTTGCAAACAGAAGTTGACATCAAGCACAAACCGCTTGACTACTATCTTGGACTGCAAATTGAACGGAATTCAAACATGGATGTCATCATCCACCAGGAGAAATACATCAAGGATCTTTTGGAAAAGTTCCAGTGCTCAAAATGCAATAAGGTTTCCACACCGATGGAAAAGTCAATCAACTGTGAAGACTTGAGTCAACCACTTGATGACAAACCTTACCGACAATTGATCGGGAGCCTGATGTATCTCACGGTGTGTTCCAGACCCGAGATAGCTTATGCAGTCTATTTCCTTTCAAGGCATTTGAACAAGCCAACAGGAAAACTCTGGAAAGCCGCAATACGAGTACTCAAGTACTTGCAAGGAACTATCAAGTATGGAATAGTATATTCCTCAGACGGAGATCAGGACTACAAGTTCTATTCCGATGCTGACTATGCGTGTGAAATACCTGGCAGAAAGTCCACATCTGGATTTCTGATTTGCGGAAACAACGGACCAATAATTTGGTCATCGGCGAAACAGAACTTCACGTCCTTGTCAACAATGGAATCTGAACTGGCAGCGGCAGTTGAGTTGTGCCGAACCAGTTTGTGGTTCAAGCGATTGCTATCAGAACTTGGTTATGATATACAACCAAAGATATTGATCGACAATCAGGCCGCGTTGGATCTTCTCAATGATTACAAGTTCCATCGAAAGGCAAAACACATTGAGATCAAGTACTGGTACATGAAAGAACAAATAGAAAACGCAGTTGTAACTGTTGACAAAATCTCATCAGAGGAAAATCTTTCAGATATCTTTACAAAACCTTTGGAGCGCGATCGATTCAGAAAACTGAGACAAGCAATTGGGATTCAACCTCTCTAATATGACAATTACTGTTGCACTGACACTACTTTTGTTCATCAATTCATCATATCAGTACTTCGTGTATGAGGACTGTGACAAAACATGTATCGACAAACGAATCAGTTGTGTCATTACAGAGGAACTGAAAAACTACTTTCCATGCTCTTGCATTGAAGCAGCCATGGAATGCGAGTGGCTGGCAGACAGACAAACTGTGTGTCTCCAGCCTGATGGAAAAGTGTTTGGAGGAGAAGACATTTGGGATGACTACAGTCACCACAAGAAACCAGTTCCGGAAGGAAATGGAAGAAAAGCAATAATAGTCAGTGTGTCAATTGTAGGATGCTTAATCAGTGCAAGTCTCATCTATCTCTCGGTGAGAAGAGTTATGAAACGGAGGGAGTATCAAACGATACAAGAAACAACAGACTAAAGAAGTCAACCTGTTCACAGAGGGAGGGAGAATGTTACGTAGATTCTAGAATAGAGAGAATCTTCTAGTGCTCTGTGACAGCCCTCCTCAGAGTAAAGTAGTAAAGGTCAAAGTCGGGGTGCCTAAAATAGAATCGTACCAGAGAAGCTTAACCTCTACAACGTTAGTGCGTAGATCGGAAACCACTACAAGAGACTCAGACTGAGAACCCTCTCCTAGAGACTTGCAACATTGTTATAAAAGCAGAGTGAATAAAGATACTCTAAGCCCTTGGTCAAAGAACCCTGTCTTCTCTACCAAAGAGCTCTCTAACCTACATCAAAATTCCGAGCTAGTGGACGCCGATTCCAACATACGTGACAGAACTGGGTCTGCAGATAAACCTGAAGAAAACAGAGGCGATGAAATTCCGGAAAGCAGGGAAGCTCGCGAAAGGTGACTCTCTGAAGATCGGGAGCCAACAACTACAGTTCGTGAATCGCTTCACTTATCTGGGAATAACTTTGAGTCTGAATGGCCGGTCATTCTCAGATCACATCAGAAACAGGTTCAAGAAAGCCCTGGCGTCGATAGCAACAATTAAGAACCCATCGAATCTCTCCATCAAAACAGCGCTTGAGCTGTTCAAGGTGAAGGTGGCACCGTCAGCAGCGTACGGAATACAGATAGTCTGGGAACGCCTGAGCGTCAAGGAGTTCGCTTTACTGGATCGCATCAAGCCGACATACCTAAAAAGGGTGTTGGGACTAAGAAAAGCAGCTCTCGACAGAACCGTCTACCTGCTGGTAGGGACACCGTTGTTCGTTGAAGACCTAGAGAAGCAATACGATCTCCGAGAAACAGAAGCATTGAAAGAGTACAAAAGAATCTACAAAGATAAGCTGGCAACAGTCGACCACGACCTATTCTACACACCACAAATGACCACGGTCGAATGGAAAGGCCCAAACCAGAAGAACCGTCATCTCGTAGCGAGACTCGCTGACCATGGATTTCACGCCCAGCTATGCACGAAACAAGAATTCCACGAGCCAGAGGAAAGCTGCCGCTGCAAGAGATGCGGAATGGCAAATCCCAAATACCACGCCATACATTGTCAACTCGTGGAGTCAATCGCAGAGCTAGCGAAATGGAGCGGGCGCAAGTAGGGAGAACCCTAGTCCTAAATTATGTACATATTTATGAAAGAAAAGTATCTGTAAAAAGATGACAATAAATAGATTTGATTTGATTACTCCCGAACAGACCCCGAAAAAGATTCCGAAATCATCACGAACGAGAGAGAGCCACGCAAGTCAATCTTTACAAAAAGACCAGCTGAACTCCCAATCTTCCAACGTCAAAAGGTCTGCCCCAACCTCAACAACTCCAGTTTCGATCAAGACGACACGTCGAGTGGTATTATCCACGACTCAAAAACCGAAGACGACGACAACGACTCAACAACCGAAGACGACGACAACGACTCAACAACCGAAGACGACGACAACGACTCAACAACCGAAGACGACGACAACGACTCAACAACCGAAGACGACGACAACGACTCAACTTCCATCCATGAATCCGACGACACGAGAATCGATGACGACACGTCATCCAGCTCCTCAGACGAAATCAAAAGATTCCGACAGAAAACTCCTGGGCCCTCCAACTAGGATCCGATGGCGAGGATATAGTTGCAACCATTTCACCGCAGGTCAAATTTGTTCCGCTTTCGGAATTGACCACTGTCTCTGGCTGGAGAGCGGGCGAGTCCCATCTGCACGTTATATCATGGCTGCCTTGGTTGAAGCCCCACGTATCAATGACTCTGCAAGTCAGAGAATTTTCAGAACTAGATGTCCTCGTGGTAGGATGCTCTTATTTGTGGCCGACGATTGAATTTCAATTTTAGATGAAAGAAAAAAGGATTTCCCTTGTGTACAATAAAATACTTGTCAGTTACGATATTCATCTGTTTCATATTTCCTCTGTGGTTGATTGATAGACATCATTTGGCCTAGACAATAAGGGCTGATAAGATCTTCGTTTGTAGGCAATCCTCACGGTAATCACCGCCAGCATGAACAAGACAAAACCACACACAGAAATTACGGTGATAATAGTTTTGTTGCTATCAGATGCTGGCCTAGGTGCGGGTGATATCGTTGGCTTTTGAGTTGGCTGGTTTGTCGGCCTTGATGTCGTTGGTTTAAATGTCGTTGGAACGGATGTCGGCTCACTAGTGGGAGGATCGGCTGTTGTCGTTGTAGGAAACGCTCTGTTTCTATTCTTGAAATCCTTCCAAATGCTCTTGCCTCCGAATTCACTTCCATCAGGAAGAATGCATGCTACGGTGTTTGATACCCGAATTTCGCATGCCGATGGATTCTCAAAACACTCCCATTCGAAGTAGGGTAAATCTACCAGTTATGGGCCATTTACCAGTTATGGGCCACCTACCAGTTATGGGCCACCTACCAGTTATGGGCCGCCTCATCACCAGTTTTGGGCCACCCACCAGTTATGGGCCACCTCATCACCAGTTATGGGTCACCCTTCAGATTAGCGTCAGGAAATGACCTCCGACTAATCCCCACTAAGACAACCAGATTCGCGTTCGAAAGAGCCAGTCTTCGATGGAGATTACGAGGGAGCTCCTTCCTACGAAAAATACTTCCTTCGCAACTCTGAACCATGTATCCCTGAATCTCCGTAATCTCTAGATTCCTTCGGAGTGAATGAAAAGCAGAGTCCACGCTAGCTCATGTTTGAATCGTTGTGAATCATTTGATTTGGTTGGCATTCAAACCGGCGAGGTTTCGTTTCGCGCGTTTTTCCTACGGAATCCCACTTTACTGCGAGCTAAACAACACGGGGTAGGGGTGATCCTGTGCCCGCTGCAAGCCCGGCGCAGGAAAAGATGAGAAACATTTTTTGTGAATGCTCGTCATTGTGCCAATTGAGTTCTAAGGCGGGAGGCCGACTTCTGAAAACAGACACCGGCTCACTGGGCCGCGTTCGAGATTTTACTCGGGGTAGCGTTTCGGCTGGCGACATCTGAGAGAAACACTGTGCCTAGAGATGTTGTGTAACATTCCGTTTCCGGCCGAGATCTATCCGGGAAATTTTACACTTGTCTCTCGCTCACGTATCAACTCGGAGCGACGAGAGTTTGTGAAGAAGAAAAGTCGACGCAGAATCGCGTGAACAGCGTTCCAAGTGGTGCCTTTGTTTCGGACTCGTGCGGTGGACGAAAAAGTGATTCAGTATGCCGAAGGTGAGTTCCTGCATTCCTTTGATGGTGGACTGTGTTGTGAAGTTCTCTGTTGCATTTTTTCTCGCTAAGGATATGATGAAGATTTAGGTCTGGTTGCCGTGCCGTGTTGGTGGTCAGCCTCGGTAGGGAATTTTTTGGCTCATTTCGATTTCGTCATACCTCCGAGCCCAGTGGACGGATTTTGATGATCTCTTCTTCGATCTTTCCAAAAGGAAGCTTTTGCACTTGGCTACAAATTCCGAGAGACTGTTTGTCTTTATCTCTATTTTCTCGGATTTGAGAGCCGATTCAAGGGAAAACCAATTTTCTCTCTTCCGCGACTTTGAGTGGTTGGAAAATCTTCTTCGAGTCAAATCGCAGTGTTTTTTGAGTTTTAGCCCGGCAGATCTTGCCACTCGGAGGCAGATTGCCGCTAACCTCGGGAAAATGTTGTCTGTTGGACCGGCTTCCAAACACGACCGAGCGAACTTCGCTGCGCCTCCTTCGAAAGATTCAACAGCTATTCAGAGTCGAGGGAAGGAAAAAAATGATTCTCCTCCTTGAATCGGCTCTCAAATCCGAACGAATCGAGATAAGGAGAAACAGTCCCTCGGAATTTGTAGCCAAACGCAAGAGCTTAATTTTGAAGAATCAGAGAAAAGATAATCGAAATCCGTTCACTGGGCTCGGGGGTATGATGAAATTGAAATGAGCCAAAAAATTCCCAATTCAGGCTGACCACCCTCTTCGGGAAGGCTGGCGTGGGTCGGGGATTTTCCGACCCGATTTTGTTTCGGTGATAACAATTTTCGAGACATTTTTCGAAGATGGAAAACGGATCGATAGAACACCAACTTTTTTTCTCGTGATCTTCATTTAGATCTACTTGTCAAAAATTCGCTCATACGCTACGCGATCAGAAAACCTCGATGGCCGTCGTGAGATTCTTCATCGATCCGCTCTCTATCTTTGGAAAATGACACCAAAATTGTAGGAGTTATGACCTGAACAAAATCGGGTCGGAAAATTCACGACTCAGGCGAGCTACCCTGTTGCAGAAGTTGTATTCGTCTTTTTTCGATCATTGTCGCGATGGAGACTCAGTTGTACGCTTGTTCCAGAACGCCGACTACACAAAGACCGACCTGGAAAAAGCAGTCGAAGCGATCAAGAATGGGATGGCTCAGAGGGAGGCATCGCGTCTTTTCAACGTACCGAGGTCTACACTCCAGAGGAAAATTGAACACGATGAGCCGCAACGACAACGACGCGGTCCGGACGCGATACTCGGTGAAACAGAAGCCGACATTGTACACTGGATCAAGAAAATGGCAGACATGGGATTCCCGGTTTCTCGGGGAGCCCTGTTAGAAGTCGGTCAAAGGCTCGCAAGGCTTGCTGAGAAAGAGGGTAACTCACGAGCCGAACGAATCACATCTGCTCTCGAGTGGCGGGATCTTTTCCTGGAGCGCAACGGAGACATCGTGCTCCGATCTCCGGAGCATCTTTCGAATGCTCAAACCAGTGTCACCGAACAAGACATCCGCGAGCACTTTTGGTAATACACTCATTTATTCAGCGAACTGGTATTCGCAGGAATTGAATAAAGAGGAACGGAGGGCTACATTTATCGCCCAGATAGTTTTCGAGACATTCTCTAACGGAAGCTGAAGTTTACAGTGTTATTGCGCGCGATGGGTGTTACATAGACAATTTTAGATCTGTTATTTGTCACCCGCCAATCGAAGAAATTACAAAAATCGGGGTTGTGAAGGATTTGGCGAGCTAGCGAGGCGTCCAGCTGGTCAAGGACCCCTTGCGCCTCGTCGATGGGAACATCACTTGGGTCAACTTGGCATTTATGCGCGACCCTCTTAATGAATCTCCGCTGAAAGGCATCCAGCTTGTTGATAGACTTTGCTTGCCAGGGTCTCCAGATGGGACTGGCATAGAATAGGGAAGGACGAACGAGAGCCTTGTAGGCTTGGATGTAAACTGGAGGAATCTTACAATCAAACGCCCTAACCACGAAATTTGCCGTCTGGCCGGCTCTAGAGATGACCTCTCTAATGTGCTTGTCACACTTGAGATCAGTTGACATAAGAACCCCAAGGTCCCTGACACAGTCAGTTTGGGGTATGATTGATCCGAATAAAGAGTAGTCATGTTGTTCGGAGTGAAGGATATGCAAAGTGGCTGATTTTGACGGTGACACCTGGAACTTCCATCGTGTTGCCCATTTTTCTATGTTCAGGAGAGTCTCTTGAAGGGCCTGGCGGCCTCCTACGCGCGAGACGTCGGCGAAGATTTTGGTATCGTCGGCGAAGGTTGCATGGTGAACACCCGCCGCGATCTCATATCTCAGATCAGTTGTATAGAGGAGGAATAATAATGGAGCGACTGCGCTCCCCTGCGGTACCCCCGAAGGGGCCCGCCTATAGGTCGACTTCGATTCCCCCATTCGGACACTAAACGATCGGCCAGAGAGAATAGAAGACCGTCTGACCGCGATCGGCGTCCAGGATATCCTGAATCATCCGGAAAGGATATTCAACACAGACGAAACAGGGATCTCGCTCAAGCCATCAGGCGGGCGTGTTTTGGCCCCGAAAGGAATTCGTAACGTCTATTCCCGCGGGGGATCGAACAAGGAAAACGTAACGGTCCCTGTCACTGGATCTGCCGCGGGCATCTTCGCTCCAACCGCTATGCTATTGCGGCGCAGGCATTTGCCCCCCGCCCTAACAGATTTGGTCAAGGAGGGTTTTTGCCTCCTGAGATCACAAAAGGGTTGGATGACCGGTGAAACATTTCTCGAATATCTGCAAGATCATTTCACGCCATTTTTAATGCAACAATGTGTGGACATGCCAGTCCTGCTGTTTCTCGACAACCATCGCTCGCACTTGACGATGGATGTCCTCACATACTGTGAAAACATCGGAATCGTCTTGATACCGATCTTGCCGAACGCGACGCATATCCTCCAGCTACTCGACGTAAGCGTCTTCAAAGCGTTGAAGAGCTTTTGGTATGCGAGAGCTACAAGCTGGCGCGTCAACAACGGCGGGCGCCCAATGACGAAGGAGGAGTTCATCATACTATTCCAGGATACATTTGGCGGATTCGACGGCGCAGGCTTAATCGCTGGCTTCCAATGCTGTGGGATCTCACCGTGGAACGCAAATTCGGTCGATTACAGTAAGTGCTGTGTCACCGCTACACTAGTCACGGCTGACTCAGATGATGAAGAACCTTACCGAGTTAATGCAGCATTCCATTTTCTGATGGATCTTGAAGCAAAGATGTCGCATGAGCAATTGGTGCAGTGTGGCTGCAAGCGGAAAGAGCAGTCCGCAATCCGCAGCCAACGGAATTGCTTTATGAGGATTCTCAGTCGACAGCCTCATCTGACTTGTCTCAAGGAGACATTCTCTGCTATCCGACGCCATACGAGCCAAGAAGACCATAAATTGTGTGTTGCTGTCGCAATTTTCGACACCACTGTAATCCTACAAATATCATTGGTGCTACGTATCAACCATCATCTTTCATCCATCTATGCATGGTCTATCATAATCTGACCGGAATAAATCGCGTCAATGTTAGATTTCAGATGGTCTGATTATTCCTTCAATCGCTGAGTATTGCAACTCCAACCTCCGATCGAATCAGGAAGTTCCCTTTACACTGTCAGTAGCACAGGATTTGTCAACTCTCGCCCGCGAGCTCTCTCTGCCTCGATTCATGTTGACAGCTGGTCGAGTGTTCGTCGATCACAGCGGGAATTAAGCGATGAATAGAGCGTATCCTCCCATCCCGATACTTCTCCCTTAGCTTGGAAAATTTCCTTAGCTTCGAAGAAGGTCTGTCAGTCTCGTCCATCTAAAAAAAGAGCAACTCCACCGAGAAATTGAGGCGCCCAGTCGAGGCCAGCTCACTGGTCATCGCCTGGTGCGTATCCATAGGGTGGCCCATAGCCGGTCATGGGGTGGCCCATAGCTGGTCATGAAAATGGCCCATAACTGGTTATGAGGTGGCCCATAGCTGGTCATGAGGTGGCCCATAACTGGTTACAAGGTGGCCCATAACTGGTAGGTGGCCCATAACTGGTAGGTGGCCCATAACTGGTAGGTGGCCCATAACTGGTAAGTGGCCCATAACTGGTAAATGACCCATAACTGGTAGATTTACCCTACATTGGCATTGGTTCCTCAATGGTGCATGCGATCTTCAACTGGGTGCATTTGGGTGCGCAGTTGTCATATGTGAACATGGACCCAACGCGCGCTGCGGCCAGACACGCTATGATGACGACGACGGAACACTGTTGTCCGTCTGTACCACATCTATGGTTCTGGAAACCACCTTCTGTTACCCGCCGAATCTCAAATATTCCAATCTGGGAACGTAATCTACTGAAATTCGGTTTCAACGAAGGTTTCGTGAAAAGATCGCTAGAATTTTGACTGCTTTCCAAGTAAGAAACAGTCATCTCGTGGTTTTCGACCAATTCTTCAGCGTACATCTCTCAAACAGCAACATGCTTCAACTTACGATGGAACGAGCCGGATCCAGCGGTTACGATAGAGATTACGGGTTGGTTGTCACAAAATATGTTTGGTGTGTGTGGGTAACCAAGCTCAACCAGTAGCCGACTAAGAAAGATTGCGGTCTGGGCTGTGGAGGTGAGGGCATTCCTCTCACTCTCGCAGGAAGACAATGAAATGACTCGCTGCGTGAGCGCTTGCCAATACAGCGCTCCTCCGTTTGAAACAACTACCGTTCCAGAGATTGATTTTCTGGTTGTGGAATCTTGGGCATAGTCAGAATCAGAGAAGTAACTGATTCCATATATTCCATATTCCATAGCGCGGTGTACCCTTGAGGTATCTCAACACGCGCATTCCATGGCCCCACATTTTCTGGGTCGGCTTCTCCTGCTTTCGAGATAGAAAATTTACCGCAAAACTTATGTCTGGTCGAGAAATTACCGATAACCACATTAGCTTTCCAACCAGCATCCGGAATGGCTGATCGGTCGGCTCTGTTAGGTCCTCAGAGTAAATGTCTCTGTCCAAGGGTGTTGCCACCGGACGACAATGACTCATTCCAAAACTCTCAAGGACCTCTGAGACGAAACTTTCTTGGTGTATTCCGAGGGTAGTTGGTGTCCTTTCGATCTCGATGCCAAGAAAACGCTTTGCTGGGCCATACGTTATTTGGAAACGTTTCTTCAATTTCTCCAAGAGGTTCAAAATTACACTACTGAACTTGCCCTTGACTCTCAGGATAAACTCATCGCTGACATCAACCGCCTAGTGACCCGCGACCGCACAGCGGTCGAAGCTCGAGTAGCCTCTTCTAAGGATCCTCGCGACTTCTTCCGATATGCTCAGAGCCGTTTGGGTGGTAGCTCTGGGGTTTCCATTCTTAAATCCCCTGACGGTCTTGTCCACTCTTCACCCCAGGCTAAAGCTGACCTGCTCGCTCATCATTTCTCTGCCGTGCTCGTGCCTGATGATGGCTCTCCAGCGCCAGACTATACCTCACGCCGAATAGCCGCTACCCCTCTGCTCCGGGATCCCATCATCGATGAGCATTTGGTCTATGAAGCCCTCCGAAACCTGGGAAGTAAACTCTCAATCACTCCCGATGGTTTACCTCCTATCTTCTTCTCGCGATCTGCCTTAGGGCTTGCCAAACCCCTACAATGTGTATACAACCTCTCACTACGTACTGCTGTGGTGCCTGACTCTTGGAAGACCTCGTTTGTAACTCCCGTCTACAAATCCAAAGGCTCTCGCTCCGACCCGGCCAACTACAGACCTATATCGATCAATGTCACTGCTAGCAAGGTTCTTGAACGTATACTTGCCAATCACATCGTCTCTCATTGTGAAACGAACAATCTCTTTGATCCGTACCAGTTTGGATTCCGTCCCAATAGATCTACAATCCTCCAGCTTGTTGACGCGCACAACCATTGGATATCTACCTACAATGACGACTCGGCCGCCACGGATGTCATCTATATTGATTTCCGTGCGGCATTTGATGTTGTCAACCATCGCTTGCTCATCGCCAAACTCCCCTCCTTTGGCCTCTCGGACACGCTCTGCGATTGGCTTGCCTGCTTCCTGGCTGATCGCTCTTGCCGTGTCAGAGTCGAATCCTCCTTCTCGCACTCCTACCCATGCCCATCTGGTGTCGCCCAAGGTAGCGTGGTTGGACCTTTGTTATACCTTCTCTTCACAACCGATCTTCAATACGAAATTGTTGATGGAGTGCAATATCGAACTTTCGCCGATGATATCAAGATATTCGCTGATACATCCAAACCGGGTGCCCGTGAGGCGCTACAGACCTCCTTGTCTAATATTGGACAGTGGGCTCAACGATGGAAGCTTCTCATCTCCTCTTCGAAATCTGCTACTGTTCATTTGCTCCATCATTGCCCTCATATCTATACTCTCCTCGGTGAGGGTATCCCCGAAGTACTAGACGTTAGGGACCTCCGCGTCACATTCACGTCTGACCTTAAGCCCGAGCGGCACATCCTTTCCGCTGTTGTCAAAGCTGGAAGGACTGCTAACTTCATACTTAGAGCCTTTAACTGTAAACTGCCTTATGTCTACTTCAAAGCTTACAAAGCGCTTGTCATCCCTTCCCTCCTCTACGGCTCTGAAGTATGGCGACCGTGGCTTCGTAAATCATGTATCACGCTTGAAAGTTTCCAGCGAAAATTTATCAGGAGAGTCGCTGCAAAATGCCGGACAGATCCTGACTATAGCTCCCTTCCTACTATTACTGAGCTCCTAGATGCAAAAGACAGTAGACTTGCCTATTCTATCCAGCGTTTGCACTGTATGAGAAATTTCTTCACCACCCGACCTACCACTACGCGTTCGGGTCGTCTATTCGTCTACCCTCGTGCTCGTAACAATCTAGTCTCCGGTAGTTTCCGCTGGCGTACCTGCAAGCGGCTTAATGACGCGAGGCGCCTCTAATGTCTCTACAAACTTTATCCTCCAGTATATTCATGTGAATAAAGCTGTGTGTTACATAAGTCATATTCGGATTTAATGAGACCCAACTCATTCAGAACGGCAGCCATTTTCTGGTACCAAAGCTTGCTTGCTTGGAACCGTAGAGTGCAGAGTTGAGCAAACCAACTAGGTTGTTGCCTCTCTCGTACCCTCGCGGCTGCTTCATGAAAAGGATGCAATCCATTTTCGCATTAAGAAAAACGGTTTTCACATCGGCTTGATAGCAGATAAGGTCTTCCTTGAGCGCGATGTTCAAAGACAGCGCACAACTTCGAAACGACATGTTGGGCTGTACAATTCTCGATAATCGACACCCTTTTTCTGAAGATAACCCAAAAGAACCAAACGAGCCTTGAATCTTGGTCTCTTAGGGTCATCAGTATTCTCTAGAGAATAAACCCAGCGATTTCCAAGAGCTTTCTTTCCCTCCGGTAACTCCGTAAGAGTGAACGCATTCAGAGCATCCATGCTAGAAAGCTCCTCATCCATCGCCTTCTTCCATTGGGCTCTGTATTCAGATGCCATGGCCTCATCGTAAGTCTGGGGGACAACTATCTGTGAATCACACAGATTTGCTGCAGCGTTTCGGTTTCCCCGCAAATTGGACCTGAGTGAGGCCAGGCGCTCTGGATTCGTTTGATACTTCTTGCGCGGTTTCTCCTTCTTACTAACTTGAGAGGAGCCCGCTAGGGGCGCTGTTGTTCCACTTGGAAGCCTAAGCTCCTCCTGCGATTCACTGGTCTGACCGGCGCACAGTGGTTCAGAAAGGGCGAAAAACGGAAAAAACTCAAAATTGTGGTGAAAATCTCGATACTTATGTATAGCATGGGATTCCATCCATGTTCCAGCCTCCGCTGCAGGTAAAACCGAGCTTTACATCGATAGTGCTCGAAGGACAGTTTTGGCGACTCCATGGAATTCGAGCTTTTGGCTATCTGCATGAACAGACGAGACGAGGAAAATGGGATTCAAATTAATTTTAGACATCTTCAATCATCTAGGAACCATCCCCAGTACTCAGAATACCGGGTTTCTTCCATTCAAAAAAATGACTTTTTTCCGCCTCTGAACCACTGTGCGGCGGCTTGAGCTGACGGCAGAGCGAGCTGTTCTTCAGCTACTACCGGCTCAGTCACCGTTGACCGCTCCCTCTGTCTCATGGAAGCATCGTCGCTTTCCGGCTGAAAGACTTCCATTCGTTCGTTAGTGTTGAGTTGTGAGCTGTTGGCAACTCAGGCGCACACTAGCTAGTCAGGAACATGCACAGGCACTTGCTCTTCTCTAGGCAGAGATCTGAAGACTCGTACTGAAGACGTTGATAGTGGACAGTGGTTTATTCATGTCTATGCTGCGGTTTATAAAGGGATCTAGACACTGCGGTGGAAAGAAGGGACCTAACTAAATGGCTATACCTACATGGCACCCTATGTCTACAGATTGTTGTCTCAGGGTAAGCACTGGGGTTCGATCTCTTAGCTAGAATCCCAGTGCTGCATCTTGTGCATCTCAATTCGTGTGCGGAGCGTGAATGCCTTCTGGGATGCTCCCGCTAATGAGCTCAGGATCGGCTCCGCACAGTCTCAAGATTTCACGGTCTCCGAGAGCACGCGAACCACCGAAGGGCAGTCGCGTCTCAACACGCCCCCTGACCGTGAAAGCTCTCTATGGAAGAAAGTTATGGGTACCTATAGGATATACATCGATACAGTGTTTTGGGTATTTCCTGAAGCTGATCTTGATCCGGTTGTTTGTCGTCTAGTCGTTGATCTGCTGACGGGATTATTTTTGCTTGGATCTCTGGGCTGAAGAAGCTAGTTGAGATTTGTCTCAGGTTTCGATGACAGGCTCGGCGCATCATATTCGCTTCGGCGGTTGATTTTTCTCTCCCCTGCGCGGAGGCTGTTGGAGAAGTTGAGAACGACAAAGAGGGTTGATGTGGGCGTCGGTAAGCGGATGTCGGTTGGTTACGTGCAGAGCGGTTGATGTTCGTCGGTGTGATGTCTCCTGAACGTAGTGCGGAACAAGAAATTTGGTGATTCAGACAAGGAGGTACGGCGCACTGGAATGAAGGCAAGGAGTTCACGGGAGGAACGCTACAACGCTAGGGAGGCGTTGAAGAAGATTTCCAGAATGCCGCCGTCAGTAGCTGCGCGTTCCGAGGAAAAAGGTGTGTCGTCGGGGATTATGACCGAGGAACACGTGGAAGTGCTGAGTCCGCCCGCAGGTGCCGGAGCGCAATCCACAGCATTTGGTGAGGAAAACGCCATCGTCAGGCGTACGACCGGTGCACAGTGTTGGATGCCTGAAGAGGAGGTTGAAATGGGCAGCAAACCTTCAGATGATTCCATTGTGAAGACTGTGGAAGCAGAGTTTGCTGCACAGCCACGGATGCTTAATGGTGATGAGGCTCTGGATGAATTCGGTTCAGGATTTTTGCGCCGGATCGGATACGTTTGTTGAGATATGATGTCAAAAAAGAGAATTTGTGTGAAACGATATGAATCGAACAGAGTAACATGTCTAACAAGTGGATAATAAGGAATAAGGTGGCTAATAAAGAGGAGAGTTTGCATCGAGTGTCATGAGTAATCTGCGTTATTAGAAGGAATCTTAGTTGTGAGGATGGGAAGGTTGTTCGATGCTATTCAATATTGACAGTAACTAACGAAGAGGTTGGGGAAGCGTTGGGGGAAGCTAACGGGTTGCTCTCCCCTGACGTTGAAAGTCGTCGTTTGTAGAGTGCAGCACAGATGAGAGTTAGAAGCAGGATTCCGTTGAAGGTGATGGAAGCGTAGAGCGGATAGGTAGGGTGGGTTCCGCAGAAGGGTTGAGGCTTCGGTGTTGGAGGTGGGAATCTCTGTTTATAGGTTGGCCAGAGTATTTCTCCGCCAACAGGTGGATGATCGGGTCGAAGGCAGACGGCATATTTTCCTGCGCTTTGGAGGCAGCGGACGTCGGAATCGACGCAGAGTGTTTGGAAATCGCCGTATTGACCGAGATCGAAATTGTAGAGAATCACACAGGGGTCTTGAGTTGCTGTAATTTTCCAGCATGGGCAATCGGAATAGTCGAAAAAGTATTGGCTTGCCAGGGATGCATGGAACAGCAGAGTGAAGGCGATGGTGATTTTTATGGGTTTGGAGTCCATTGTCGGAGATTGAGCTTGTGGACAAGTCTCGAGAAAATCTGACGGCCCAAGGGTTTCGTGAACAAATCTCCGAGTTGGTCGAAAGTGCTGATATATGAATATGAGATCTGATTACGCTCGAAAGTTTCGCGAATGAACTTGAGCCTTGTGTCAATGTGCTTGGTCTTGGAGTGAAATTCTGGGTTTTTGATTAACCTCAAAGCACTTTGGTTATCGACAAAGATAGTAGGTTTCAACTGGAGGCGTAATTCCTTGAAAATTTGAAGCAGCCAGAGAGCGTCTTTGGCTCCCTCGGTGGCGCTGACGAACTCGCTTTCAGTTGTGGACAAGGAAACGCTTTTCTGTTGACGACTGAACCACAAGATCGGACTACCGTTGAACACAGTGACCGAACCGCTTACTGAGCGTCGAGAATCTTTCGAGGCGGCGTAGTCAGCGTCGGTATAGATGCGGAAAGATTCTTGGAGCTGGGCGTAGGCTCCTCCGGAGTACACAATTGAGAGGTCGGCAGTTTCCTGCAAATAGCGGAGAACTCTCAGCCCAGCGTTCCAATGTTGTTCTGTATAGCTGTCGAGGAAGCGGCTCAGGTATGAAACAATGAATGTCAAGTCGGGACGGGTGCATTGAGATAAGAATTGTAGAGATCCGACGAGACACCTGTAGGGCCGCTCCTGTCGCCGAGTTGAGGCCGGTTCATCGGAGTAAATCGAGGGATCTGCCGGAACAGAGATTGGCCGGCAGTTTTCCATGTTGAAACGCTTGAGAATGGCTAGCGCGTAATGTTTTTGACTCAGCCATACGTTGTGGAATTTGTCAACATGGATTTTGGTGCCGAGAAACAGACTCAGAGGCGAGATTTTGATTTTGAAAGTTTTTGCGATGTCGCGAAGAAGAGTTTCCAGTTCTTATTCGCTTGTTGAGAGCACGAGACAGTCGTCGACATAAATTGAAAGGAGGGTAAGTGTCGAGGACGGTCCGTGTCGGAAAAAGAGGCAGGGATCAGCATTGCTGCGTTGCAGATGCAGGTTGATCAGGATTTGAGTGAATTTCGCATGGAAGGCCCGTGGGCTTTGTTTGAGCCCGTACAAACTTTTGTGTAGTTTGCACACGCGGCCGGTGCCATCGGAGAAGCCAATTGGTTGTTGGCAGTAGAGTTCTCGGTCGATATCTCCATAGAGGAAGGCAACGGAGATGTCGAATTGCCGAGAGTGCATTTTTCGGGCGGCACACATGGCAAGCATGAATCGAAGTGTTGACCAACGTGCAACTGGGGCAAATAATTCATCGAAATCGACAAATTTTTCTTGCGAAAATCCCCTCGCGACGAGACGAGCGCGAAATTTTTCTAAATCAGTTTCTTTGTGGGGTCGATATCGGTATACCCAACGTACTGAGATGGGTTTCTTGTTTCTTGGCTTTGGAACCAGACTCCACACTTTGTGTGATTTCATTGAGTCGAGTTCATCTTTCATTGCTTGACGCCATTGCGCGGCATAAGGAGAAGCTATTGCTTCTTGAAAGTTTCGAGGTTCTTCGATTGCTACATATTCGATCTCATAACGCTTGGGACGTTTCAGTGCAGCTCGTTGCCGCAAGCGCATGAGAGATGAAGTACCTACGGGTGAGGGATCTTCCTCGAGATCGCCCGAGTCATTGTCGGACTCATCTTGGGGCGAAAACTGAGCGGCTGCTGGTGCAGCTGGTTGACGCTCTTCTTCTGGTTCGTTTTCGTCATCTGTTAACTGATCTGACTGGAGGGAACAATTCGTATCTATATCATTGCGGCGTTCATTTTCATTATTGCTGAGGAAATCTATCTCAGTAAGTTTCAATGTCGTTTTCGGTAATGTCTGGAGCGTGAGAAAACGCACATTTTTCGAATGCCACAGCTTTTTTAATGCTGGTATCCAGACTCGGAACCCGTCAAGGCGTCCGGCGTAGCCGACGAGAATTCCGTACATCGCTTTATCATCCCATTTACTTGTTTTCGGCGTATGGTCATAAACATAACAAGGTGTACCGAAGGGATGTAAGTTCGAAATATTTGGCGGCTCTTTGTAAATTGTCTCATATGCCGATTTACCCGTTGTCGGACATATGTTTGTTATATTCAGTAAGTGTGTTGCACACACACAGGCTTCAGCCCAGAAAGTTTTGGGGAGCCTAGCCGCTATCATCATTGTTCTCGCAAGTTTGGTTATCGTTTGATTATGCCGCTCAGAGACACCATTCATTTCATGAGCGTAGGGGTGGCTCGTGAGGTGTTCTGCCCCTATCTTTCTTAGCGCTTCTTTTAGAGTATTATTTTGAAATTCTTTTCCTCCGTCAGTTAACAAGGCCTTCACGTTTGTGCCTGTTTGATTATGGAACCATGTTAAGTAATCTCTTAACAGGTCTGCCGCTTCACTCTTTTCTTTCAAGATATATAACTTGTTGAAGCGGGAAAATTGCTCATGTACGTTCATAATATACCTAGCACCACCAAGAGACGGGGGAAAGGGTCCACTGAGGTCAGTGTGGACCATCTGCCCTAGTCAAGCCGGAGTCATCGAGGTGGGCTTGCTTCGGTATGAAGCACGATTCAGTTTACCACGAATGCAGGCTTCGCAGTCAACATGCTGTTGTTGAAAGCGGAGTCCGTGTTTTTGGAGAACTTTCTGGACTGCTTTTTCGTTAATGTGGCCGAGGGCTTCATGAGCCTGCTGGAGTGTCGGATTCTTTTGGAGCACTGAGACATATGCTTCAGGCTCGCTGCAGGGGATTTTAGGTGAAGCATCGAGTACGTATAGACCGTTATTGGGATGGACGGCAATTTGATGTGATTCATTCGAAAGTAGGAATGCCGACGCAGACGCATTGACGGACCAGCCGTCAGAGAGCAGCGCAGACAAAGAGATCAAATTCTTTCGTAGATCTGGGCAGAATAGCGCGTGATCAAGGCGCACAACTACTCGATCAAGGGTGGTATTTACTTCAAGCAGGATTGTGCCTGTTCCAATTGCTTGAAGTGTCTGGGTGCCGCCAACCCGAACGGTTAGAGGGGTTGTTAGTTGCTTATAGTCGAAAAATGCTTCGCGATTGTGGGAGAAATGGTTGCTTGCACCTGAGTCAAGGACCCAATGAAGGTGTGAAGCTGAACCTGGTTGTGGAACGGAAACAATGAAGGCTTGCGCTTCGAAGTGGTCGGAATTTGAAGGAGTTTCGGCCAGATAGGCTCGAGGATTGTAGGAGTTGCCTCGCTGGTTTCCTCGGCGAGACGGATTCTGGCTCCGGGGCCCGTTCTGACGGGGCGGATAGCCACCGCGAGGGTTGTAGGACGGGCGCTGGGGAAATGTGTGTTGGGGCTGGGTGTAATGTGCTCGTGGGGTGAATTGTTGGTATTGCTGGTACTGTTGGGGTTGGGGTTGTTGGTACTGTTGATTGTTTGCGCGATAGTTTGGGGTGAAGGATGGACGTGGGTTGTAGAGAGGTGTACGTGGAGCGTATTGTTGTGGTCGGAACTGATGCCGAGAGTGGCGGGGTCGAGAGGGTTGATAGCCGTATTGGTATTGTTGGGGAGGTTGGATTTGGGAGTAATAAACGGCGGGATTGTTGTTTTGATTGACGCGAGAAGTCTGAGCTTCCGCGAGAAGGCGAATCTGTTCGCTTTCGATGAGCGCATAGAGATTTGTGATCGTTTGTGAATCTGCTGGTTGTAGACCCCAAGTTTGCTTGAGAAAGACCCAACCGGGCGGAAGAGCTTGCAGTAAGCACGGAACCAACATCGAATCGTTGGTTTTTGCTCCGGCCATGAGCGCATCCGCGACCAGCTGTCGAAACCGTCGTACGTTTTGAACTGGTGTTTTGGCAGGGTCAAAACTGTACGTGAAAATGCGTTTCATCGCTGTCTGCTGGTTGAGTTGCGTAACATTTTCGAATTCTTCCGTGATACTTTTGTATACTTGAGCAGCGGTTTGCTTTGCGATGCCTTGGTTAAATTTCAACTGGATTAAAGGAAGCTCCATTTGATTCAGAAGCATGCTGCGCGCAAGAACGTTCCATTTCGTATATTCGGGGTCGGTGATGGGCAAGGTGCCCATGGCGGCTTCATAACATTTGCCTTCGGAAGTCAGCAAAACTTCAATTACTGTCTTCCAAGCGACGTAATTTTTTCCAGCCGAATCAAGGCGTACATGGGATAGGTTGCTGAGTTTGGAGGAGCTGGTGGAGGCCGTCGGTGCATCCGCCGACAAAGGCGCTCCAACAGCCTGGGGAAAGTAGTGGGGATTGTTGTCTCCCGGCATATCGATCGTGACTGAGGGAGATGGCAAGTAAATGAACTCACTGGAGTCGCTTCGAGAGGAGGAACTCATGAGGGGGGATTGGGAAGCACGCAGTCAGAAAGTGACTGCCCACTTGTACGAGCTAGATACTTACTTCCTGTCCGGAGAAGGAAGCACGATCCTGGACTAACACCGCGGAGTGTTAAATTGCGGTCGATGAGGTGTTGAGCCAAAACGAGCTGATAACGTGTTGAGTTGTGAGCTGTTGGCAACTCAGGCGCACACTAGCTAGTCAGGAACATGCACAGGCACTTGCTCTTCTCTAGGCAGAGATCTGAAGACTCGTACTGAAGACGTTGATAGTGGACAGTGGTTCATTCATGTCTATGCTGCGGTTTATAAAGGGATCTAGACACTGCGGTGGAAAGAAGGGACCTAACTAAATGGCTATACCTACATGGCACCCTATGTCTACAGATTGTTGTCTCAGGGTAAGCACTGGGGTTCGATCTCTTAGCTGGAATCCCAGTGCTGCATCTTGTGCATCTCAATTCGTGTGCGGAGCGTGAATGCCTTCTGGGATGCTCCCGCTAATGAGCTCAGGATCGGCTCCGCACAGTCTCAAGATTTCACGGTCTCCGAGAGCACGCGAACCACCGAAGGGCAGTCGCGTCTCAGCAGTTAGTGAAACCGTTCTCATCATTGTCTGTTGTAGGCAGATTTGGAGGGGAGTTTGAATTATCGCCTGTTTGTTGTTCTACTGATTGGTCGGACTCAGGATCCACCCTTGATATTCAGAGGGCTAGGTTTGAGAAAGGTTACATTCTTCGTAGCAAAAGTCTTTCTCGTGCCTTTCCACAATATTCTATATCCACACATTTCCTCTGGGAAACCTACAAAGTATCCCTCTAATCCTTTTGCATCGAATTTCTTTTTACCTGGCGTGATATCCAAGAAGATACATTCTGTTCCGAATGGATAATATTTTGCAAAATACGGGCGGCGACCATGAACCAGCTCATACGAGGTTTTTCCAGTGTGCTTGTTGTATGTTGTTGCATTCAGGATGTGACAGGCGAATCCGACTGCTTCTGCCCACAGAGTTTTATTCAATCCTGAGTCAATCAACATGGTTCTAGCCAAATCAACTAATGATCGGTTCGAACGCTCACTGACACCGTTTTGAGCTGGATCATAGATCGCGCTTGTAATAAATGTACAACCAATCTTGTTAAGTGCTGTCATTACCCTTTCATTCCGGAATTCTGTTCCATTGTCACTGAGAAAAGTATGAATATCCTTTCCAAAAGTGTTTCGGAACCACGCCAGATAATTTCAAATACATTGGGCCACCTCATCTTTAGATTTCAAGAAATAGACTCTACGATACGGGGTGGAATCGTCAGTCAGGCAAAGGAAATGATTATGTCCTCCGAGGCTCGTTTCGGTGGCAGAACACGTGTCCGCATGGATGAACCCTGGAGCGGGTGCGCGGCTTCCCTCTGGTCTTGAGTGGCTGGGCTGGCGATGCTGCTTTCCTTTCTCACACGCTTCACACTTTTCCATATCATCACGGACGGGGATCCCACTGTCCTTCAGAACTTTCTTTACCTTGAACTTATTGATATGTCCCAATGTGCGGTGAGCTTGGTAGAGACTCACGCTTGATTCTACCGTCTGCAGACTGCGAAGAGAAGGTTCAGCTTTGAGGACATATAAGCCGTTGTCGCGCGGTGCATGCATCTTCTTCTGGCCGGCACATATCACCATCTCGTCCGCTGTAATTGCAACTCGGAAACCATCGATGGTTGGTTGACTTACTGAGACGAGATTGGTAGACAGCCGAGGAACGAAAAGGGCATTTTTGAGCTCAATTTTCACCATTGACTCTCCCTGAATGACAGTCAGCTCGACGGTTCCTGTCTTGGGTGCCTTCAAGACGGAGGAGTTCCCGAACGTGACTGCTCGAGATTCATTCATGTATTTCAACTCAGTGAAAAACCCGAGGTCGTTGAAGCAGTGGTTTGTTGAACCAGTATCGAGTGCAACTGGTATTTTCCCATCACTGCTCCTCCTTCCCTGTTTGTTTTCAACCAACTTGGTCATCAAGACTTGGCTGAAATTTGCCTGGGGCTTCCTTTTCGGTGCTCCTTTGCGTGGGGATTTCTTCGTTGTGCACTTATTGGCCACGTGACCAGTCTTGCCTCAATTCCAGCACGTAACTTGACGAGTCCTGGTTACCATCTGTCGGGTGCTTTCTGCAGATTTCCAATGCTGTCGGAAGGGACGACGCGGCTTTCTGGAAATATTGGTTCTGGCAACCATTGCCGTTATGTCGTCCACTCCATCGTCCGTTTTACGTCGTGCTGCTTCACTACGAATCAGCTCTATGAGGTTCGTAATGGTTTTGTCAGATTCTTCCTTGGTGCTCCAGGATTGTTTGAAAGGTGACCAATCGCGTGGTAGACAGGTGAGCAAGCGAGAGCATAGAACATTAGGAGGATTATCAGCCTTACTTTCAATCAGGTTGTATGTGAGCTTCTTGGAGACTTCCAGATTTTCCTCGATGGTTCTTGATGGTTTGAAGCTGAAGGCTAGCCAGGTTGCAATGGCTTGTTCTCGGAAGATGCCGGTTTCATGATGGAATCTCTCACCGATCCTCTTCCATATGTCAACAGCAGTCACGATGGAAGAATCAACGAAAAAGAGAGACAACATGAGGTTTGGATGAACGAGGTTGAAGAAAACCGTTCTGGCGTTTCGATTTCCGATCTCCCATTCCTTCTGCTCCGTCTCATCTGGATCATCGGGCTTCAGCTCTCCTTGCACAACTTGTCACGCAAACTGCTCGGCTTGCAGAAAAGCAGGAACCTGGCATTTCCAGGATAACCAGTTCTTTCCGTCTTCCTGAAGTATAGCCAAGGGGCTGCACTTCATCTTCGCTCCATGCTCCGAATCGACGTTGAGAGTCACGGTGTCTCCGGTCGGGGCCATGGTCCTCGTAGCAAACTTCACTAGCACTCTTCCAACACAATTGATACCGACCAACAGTCAACAGTCACACAGATTGATCGTGCTGATAACGATGATAATTTAATGCGTGATGACACTAGTCAATCGGCTAGACTGAAGACAAGAACTCAGTATCGAAACGAATCACGAAAAACTTCGGCACGGGTTGGTCCGTCAGAAGAACGCCACTGGACGCCAGGGAATGCTACTAGCAAAGCAAGACACAGCTCGGCAGAGTAACGGTACAAGACTGCTTTATTCAGTCGAATCTTCGTGCTCATAAAGGGTTGCAAACAATGATTGTGAGACGAACACTGAAAAGGGTTAAGTGGGTAACCTTGCCCTGAAGAAAAACAATAGCCATTGTCAGTGTTGAGAAACGCTGAGTGAAACGCTTCAGGGATGAATAAAATAACACTGCAACCAATATCCCAGTTGCAATTACTGAAAGTGCTTTTTGGAAACGTCGAAGGTAACTTAGAAATCAACAGACATTATAAGTCCAAACTTGGCAAATCATATTTTCCATGACGACATTGAAACTGTCAAAGCCAAAACCATGTGGGATAGGCTTGCGGATAAACTCTCAAAACTAACAAGGGAGGTACCAGAACTGTTAAGAACCGATTTGGTCGAGCGAGAGCGGATCTTGTTGGTTCCACCGAGGGATGAAAAACGGCTGATGAACTCTGTCCAGGTGGGCCCCTGTTCCCGAGTAATGGCACCCTCAAAAATCGGGGTCTTCGAGGCTCTTGAATTCATTCGCCCACTGGAATGGGCCGTAAAATCGCATCGGGACGAGGTGGAGGGTTGAATTTTGCGCCATTTTGTAGGTCTTCTCATTCGCTTCAAAATGACGTAAGATTGAACTCTCCAGCTCGTCCTGTTGAGATCCCAGGGCCGTTTGAATTCGGAAGATAGAAAATCGGGATTCCACTTCAGAAATCTCCGAGTCTCAAATACCACTCGAGAAAATGTTTCGAAAGAATGTTCGAATACGCCCGTGGAATCATTCATTTGAATTTGACGCGTCATTCGTTGGTACGGGTTTCAATCTTCGTTGTCCATCAATAAACCGTCTGCTCCGCGTTCACTGCCGAGCGCCAAAGTGGTCGATTGTCGACCAAGACAGTTTCCAGTCTACTCGCCATGGTTCGAGTAATTCGCTAAACAATTCAAATGGATTATTCCGCGCGAGTATCCGAACATCCATTTGAAACATTTCCTGGAGTAGTATTTGAAGTGGACTCACATTCGTTTATCGAATGGGTGATTTACGGGTCTATGCGAGATCGCCAAACATTTCCACGGATGGATGCATTCGGGCGGTCGGAGGAAGGGTGGTTGGCGTCCATTTTTTAATGGACGCTGGCTTCCGGGGCTGCTCGCTCGTTTCGCTCGCTCGCCCCTGACCTAACCTAACCTAACCTTCCCAACCCCCCGCCCCGCTGAACACCGCGCTGGTAGTCGTACAGCACCCTGAGAGGACATTTAAAAATGGCCGCCAGCGCTCCTTCGATCGCCCGAATGCATCCATCCGTAAAAATGTTTGGCGATCTCGCATAGAGCGTGATTTACTATGAACATAAACATATGTACATAACAGTATTTGGAGTCAACTCGGCGATTTCTGCAGAATCCCGACTTTTCATCTTTCGACTCCAAAAGACCCTGGGATCTCAACCGGACGAGCTGAAGAGTTCAATCTCACGTCATTTTGGAGCGAATGAAAAGACCTACAGAATGACGCGATATTCAACCCCCTAGCTCGTCCCGATGCGATTTCACAGCACATTCGAGCGGGCGAATGAATCCAAGAGCCTCAAAAACCCCGATTTCCAAGAGGGCTATTACTCGGAAACAGGAGCCCACCTGGACGGAGTTCATCAGCCGTTTTTCATCCCTCGGTGGGACCAACAAGATCCGCCCTCGATCGACCGAATCGGTCCTTAACAGTTCTGGTACCTCCCTTGTAAGCGGTGCCCAAAAGCAAGCAATGACGGGACGATTCACTAATTTCAAATTCTCCCCGAGTAAAACTGTTGAACGAAACGTAATGGAGTTTGTAAGAATCACTCAACTCCTACAGGAGATAAATCTGGTCTATCCAAGAGAAATGCTATGCTCAAAACTTCTTGAATCTCTACCATCATCATAGGAGTCATTCCGCATGTCCTGGGCAAACCGACCAGATAGCGATCAACAATTCTCTACCCTATGTAACGTCATTAATGCTGAGTCATATCGACGAAATGCGCATCATCAGAATGATAACGCTGTCGCTCTATTCTCCCGTATGAAAATTGGTGGAAACAGAAGATTCCATCGTGACGGGTATCGCCCCAACTACAGAGGCACAGGCAACTTTCAACGACGACCGTTTCAAACTCCCAATACAGATCAAACCAGGCAACCATCCACATGTTATAAGTGTGGGAGACAAGGACACGTCATAAGAGACTGTCGTAGCACTGGTCCTGCGACCCAGAGAGGTCAAAACCCCAGAAGGGGCCAAAGAGGCAATCGGGGCAGAAATCAACGAGGTAACAGACCTCAGTTTCATGTAGCCGAAGCACTGATGGCTCAGGAGGCAAGAATCTCAGTCGGTTCTGGAAAAACCAAACCTTGCACTTCGAGAATGCATTCTGGAGCACATGGTCTATACCAAGGCCCCAGTGCTGAGTACAAACATAAAGCACCTCACTTGATTTGTGATAGTGGCGCAAGTCATCATTGTGTAAATGACGAGAGATGGTTCAGCAATCTATCAATGCACTCTGAAACCCGGGAGGTCAAGTTGGGATCCGACCACAAACTTCTGGTTCAGGGTTGTGGCACTGTCCCGCTGACCATCAGACAAGGAAACCATTTCGTATCCATAACACTTCACAACGTGTTACTGGTTACTGGCATGGGGAAAAACTTGCTGTCACTCGGTAAGCTTGCTGATGAAGGCTACAAGGTGACGGTAGACAGAAACGGACTGGCTACTTCAAAAGACCAGGAACGAGTCTACGCACCTAGAACGCGCGGATTGTACAAACTGATTGTATGTACTCAATGGAGAAGCAATCCCGCTCAAATAATGATGGCGAAGAGAGACGGCATAAATGAACCGTCTGATTCTGAGAACGAAACTCAAGATGATGAGTATGACATGCTCAATGACCTCGAAGAAAATAATCAAGGGGTGATCAAGGAGAGAATGAAATGCTCAATTCCCCTATGACAGAAAATCACAGTGATGAAGCTGGTGTTGATCTCAGTGACCATGAGAACCTCCAGGATTCAACCGTTGAGAAAACTCAGAGCCCTAATCACAAACCAAGCTTGACAGAACCATTGAAGCAGCTCTCACAAGACGTTGTGAATAAGAACCCGAGCCTGCTTAAAGAAAATTCAGACTGGACTAAAAACCAACCAGTCAGTCTAAAGTACGTACATGAACTTTTTGCACACGTCAACAAACAAACTCTAAAAAGGATTCTAGAGTTAGACGGCATTAAGTATAAAGATGACTACGAAGAATGCGAGGTGTGTATTCGAGCTGAACAGACTCGAATCTCCTACCGAAGTCGTCCAGAACAGGGCCGAGCTATGGAACTCGGAACTGTCACGGCGGATCTGTGCTCAACATCAGTAAAATTCCTAGGAGGAGCCAGATACTTTCTGTTGCTGACAGAAGAGTTCTCGATTTTACTCAGCCCAGACAAAAGAACTTTCCAATAACAAAGGCATAGAGCAAACGTCATCCTGTGTATACACACCGGCTATGAACGGAATTGCTGAACGTGGTCACCGAATTCTACTGAACTATACTAGAGCAATCCTTATAAAATCAGGTCTTCCCAAATTCATGTGGGGAGAAGCCATAAACTACTCAGCTGATATACTCAATATGGTGACTCTGAGCAAGAAAACTCAGAAATCAGCCTACGAAATGAGCCATGAATTCAAGCCATACTTTGGCAAACTCTTTCCGTTCGGAGCTGACTGCTATATCCGGAAGGATGCACTAAAGGATACATTAACATACACAAAGGATACTATAAAGGATACACTACAGGTGACTAAAACAAAATTGTCCGACAGAAGCGAAAGAGGTTTCTTGGTCGGAGTGACTGACCGCGGTTTGGGATACCGAATATACGTGCCAAGAACAAATGAAGTCGTGAGAACTCGAGATGTGAAATTTCTCAAGAATCCGAACATTGAGGATAAAGTAAAACTGTTCGGGAAGCCCAACTCAACAGATATCTTCAAGACGTTAGAGGAGGCCCCTCAGGCTCAACATGACGCCGGGCCTCAACTGACTGAAGTGCCTGTAAAGCCAAACCCTGACTCGAATCAGAAAATTCCATCACCAAATGAGGCTCCAAGTGAGCATACCTTGGCACTAGAAACTAAGAAAAAGAAAAAGAAACGGAGGAAAAGGGACTAAGATTCACTCATAGGAAGAAGCAGAAGAAGCCCCAAGTTGAAGGCAACCTCACTGAGGCTGGGAAGCAATCAGCCAATGAGGCCTCGGAGGAGGCACCAGATTTGCGTGAGGCCCTAGACGATTATGGTGAGGCTCTCAGAGCCTCAGGAACGCGAGGGGCCAAATCAGATGAGCAATTTTTGGATGAACCTGAGACATTTGAACAAGCTGTTTCTGGTCCAGGGGCAAAACAGTGGAAAGAGGCAATTGCCACAGAACTATCCAATATGGAAAAGCTAGCGGTCTGGGATTTATCGGAATTGCCAGCAAACAGAAAAACAATTTCGTGTCGCTGGCTATTTAAAATAAAAACGAATCCCTCAAATCCGACCAAAGTACGATTCAGGGCAAGATTGGTAATTAGGGGGTTTTCTCAGGCCCCATTTTTCGACTTTTCCCCTGACAATATCTACGCGCCAGTGGCAAGAGCCGAGTCCACAAAGCTCATGCTGAGCCTGGCTGCAGAAGAGGGACTGATATGCCATCAGTGCGATATTTCAAGCGCCTTCCTGTATGCTCCCCTCGAGGAGGAAATTTACATGGAACCTCCCAAAGGATACAAGCGAGAGGGCAACAGAGTATTATTACTAAGGGAAGCCCTCTATGGCCTGAAACAGAGCCCTGCCATGTTTCACAAAACCTTGGCAAAGATTTTGGGGGAGATGGGTCTGCAACCCCTGAAGACAGAACACTGCATATTTACAAGTGGCAGAAGGAAGAATCGTTTCATTGCCCTCGTTTATGCCGATGACCTTATGCTACTTGCAAGCAAACAGGGACAAATTGAGAGCTTCCTCAAAACTCTGTCAACCAAGTTCGACATAACTCATCAAAAACTATCGTATTATCTTGGGATAGAAATCCACCACGAGCCTGACGGGGCTATACACATAAATCAAGCCCAATATGCCATGGAGATAGTAGAGCGGTTCGAAATGCAAAATCACAAGACAGCTGCATCACCCTCTCACAAGACCATATACGATGAAGATGACTCACCACTATGTCCAGAAAAACCTGATGCAGCTCTCATTGGAGCACTCATGTATCTGGCAACGATAACGAGATTTGACATCGCATTCACGGTGAACTACCTTGCAAAGCTCTCGAGTAAATGCACTGAATGGCGTTGGAGTGAGGCACTTGTGAGTATTGAAATACGTTGCCGGCACAAGCTCCTATGGTATAACTTACAAGCCTGGCAGTTATGGTCCTACTGAAGTGTACTCGGATGCAGATCATGCAGCTGACATCCAGATTAAAAAATCAGTGTCAGGAGCTATCCTCCTAAGACAAGGTGGTGCTATAGCCTGGAACTCGACCAGACAGACTACGGTTGCACAGAGCTCTACAGAAGCAGAATTTTTGGCAGCCAGCAATGCCCTTCGTTCGTCAATTTGGGTAACCAAACTCTTGAGCGAACTAGGTATACAAGAGAAACATACACTCCTGATTGACAACATATCCGCAGTCAGGTTGATTAAAAACAGTGCTTTCCATAGAGGGAGTAAACATATAGCTCTCTCCGAAATGATGATTAGAGATCACTACCAAAAGGGGGAGATAGACCTGAAATACGTGAACACTACTCTCCAGAAGGCAGATATCCTAACGAAAAGCATAACAGGTACTAGATTACAGGAGCTTCTTAAGTTGACAGGACCGACGACGAGACACCATGCGGAAACAGGGACTAACGCTGATTACCGCAGCTATGCTCATAATCGTCCCGACCCCCAGTAATGGATTCTTCAGCTACGAACACGTATGCCCAATTGAATGCAAGGAAAAACATATACCATGCCCGATAGAGGGAAACTCAAAAACAGGATTCGATGTGGACTGCATGGAGTCTGGGGTGGCGTGTGAGCAGTCGGCCAGTAACACAATGGCATGCATTAGAGAAAACGGACCCGCGGTTGGTGGTTCAACCATCTGGGTTGACTACAAAGAGCACTTGCCGACTCCGGATCCCCCTGGTCCGACACCCACTGCTCAGACCACTAGCTGCTTACCGTACATTATATCAATAGTATGCCAATCCGTCCTGTCTCTAACATACATGATAAGTGTCATAATCAGGATGATGGTTAAACGATGGAATCGCACTGACAGATGTGAAAGAATGATAGACCCGGATGCTCCGTATCAACCAACGGTTGAGAACATAACTAACGATCTTAGAGATGAGAGTACAAATGATGATTAAGAAGACTTTTATAACACTCATAATTACACTATATACATAACAGAATACATATATATTACCGTAGCTCATCATCTGATGAATATCCGAGGAAATCCTCGTCATCAATACACTTTAGATCTTCTGGAGAGTCGTCCCACACAGGGAACGACTCCTTGTAATGTGATTCAGGACGAGTCATTTCATCCTGATCACTCCAGTAAAAACCTTCACTGGATACTGGGGTCAGCAGATACTCCCGCACGTGCCGAGCGAAGATATCCAAATCCCCATAACAGGAGATGACAACAGACGGAATGCTCAGTTTGACGAAATCAATGGCGAAATCCGTGACGGCCTCTCGAATCAATCCACGCGCTGCACTGAACATCATGCGCCGTATGTTGTAGCTGGTGCGCTCCCAGTGCTCGCGGATGGTTTCCTCTTTGGGCATACGATACATGTCCTCTAACGACATAACGTAATGCTGCCAGTGGCACCTAAACATCTCGTAGGCCTGATGCTCGTCCTTTCGATAGAGTTCGTCATCCATGCCTGCGTTGAAGCCTAACTCTAGCTCTTGGCGAATTCGGCTGTCGATCAGATCGGTACGTGCTGGATCAATTATCCAATTTTTGAGGTGACATTGATCGATCTCTAGGGCATTTAAGGCTTCCACAAAGCCGGAGACGGTCGGGTACCGTGCGTCAAGATGATTGAAGTCCAATATGTTGTACCCGGGATCACGGTCTAACACTGAATCCAGGCAGTAGTCGTGGAATGGAGAATCTTCCTCACAGAACCCATCCGTCCATAGACACAATAAGGGTGACGGTGCCTTGGCGACCACTCTCTTATCGATGAGATTCTGGTGGTATTCTCTCTGCTGAGATTTTCAAGAAAGCGAGGCATGATGACTGGAAGGTGAGTGATGAAGAAGCACTGAGTTGAAGGACTTGAAGCTACTCTGAGAAAGCTCAGCGAACTATGAGATGGAATTTGGAGGGTGCACGTTTTTAAGGATCCAACGAAGAAAGGGAAAGACCCAGTTGGGGTCGAATGGACCACTTGAGTTGCCGATGCATGGGAATGCGGCGTTTTTGAAACACGCGCGGAAAGACTAACAAACAAAGTCTGTTTGTCCGTTTGTGATGGACATAACAGTCCCACAGTGCCCGTGGTGATGGTTGACGGTTAGACGGGTGCACCAAAGCGTGACACTCACTGAGCACTGGTCAAGGCTGTTAAAGCATTCATTGCCTTGTGTAACACTGTGACGTGGTAGTCACAGTGTTCAGTTCACTTTCCAGATTATGTAACATTCACTATATAAGCAGAATAAACCAGACCCAAGTAATGGGGTGTTCATACTGACCAACAGTCATGCCGTGTGTACTCTTAGCCTACTGGTCTCCGCTTGTCTGAGCTAGTGAAGCCAATATCCCCATCATTCGTTATCAAGCACGAGTTGGCTTCAAGTGACTATGTGCCCGTGACCAGTGCAACACTGCTCGAGGTTGATACCGGAGTATCAACAAGATGGCCCGAGCAACTACATCGAGAGATCAACTAACCCCATTCGGCTACGTACACCTTGAGGATGATAGTAGCGGTGATGATGATGATGGTTCAAACATATATGAACCATTATCCTGGATGGAAACTCGTTCGCGTGAACGCTAGTGTCAGGAAAACTCAACTCTCCTGGACCAAAGACGAAAGACGCTCCAGAAGGCAAGAAACAAATGAAGAATTACATCAATGGCAATGAAGCAACCAGATATATCCCTACGAACTCAGTTCATCATGATCTGGCAGTGACTCTCTTCCTTGACAACAAGGAGTTACATGCTCAAGAGATTTGGCGATGAATTAATCTCGGATTTCAACATTCGGACGGAACTCACAAGGGTTTGACCATGGTGAAATTTCTGAGATACAAATTCCCTGTTAACAAAGATGTGATCCATAATCTCTTGAACTACCAGAATAATGCTTGTGAGCCTGCTCAAACAGGCTAGGCATTGGATAGCAATCTGGTCTGCTCCCGACGAATCGATTCGTTGTCTTCATCGGAAGAAGCCTTCCAACAAGTACGGAGCACCGAGACCCAACGAGTGAGACATCCAGACGTGCTCTCGGAATCGATGGAAGAAAAGTCATTCTGAGTAAACATCAAAGGAGTATCTGACATCACCGCCATGTTCTCAACAACTCACATTGGATTGCAACTAGGATTCCGCTGTGGATACTCCCGGAGGAGATTCACCCCCTGACGGAACATCAACAGATCGTATGTGATTTGCAACAAGTGCATCAGGATTGGTCACATACAGGTACCCCTTCAGCCGCATTCTGGCCGTCGGCGTACCCCCTAATCAACCACCTGCGCAGACAGGAGGTTGTTTTCCAACATTTTTCACATCTGAGCTCTCAGAAACGCCCGAAATATTCTATGTGTGCTGTCATTGAACGGAAAGTTGTTGTGATTTCGGGACTTGAGACCCGATATCTACGTTTACGATCCTTGCTCGAGACTATTCGAAGTCCTCTCGCGTACCCCCACGAGCCGCTCCGCGTACCCCTGGGGGTACGAGTACCCCAGTTTGGGAACCACTGACATACAGCACCAATGTCGAGTCCCAAGAAGGATCCAGAACATCATCCAGGACAACAACGGACACAACCACGGCAGCAAGAATAGAAGGAGGCCCAACCATCGCAGCAACCACAAGAAGCAACGGAATTCCAGCATCACCCCAACATCATGGAAGCCCTCAATGTGAAATGTGAGGAAGAACCCGAAAACAGCGATCCAGAACTGGGTGAGAAATTCGTTGTAGATAGTTGAACGAACAGTCATATGATCAGCAGTCCTAGATGGCTTGTGAATTTCAAGCCATTTGTTGAAAGCAGAAAAGTCAAATTAGGAAGTTCTAGAACAATTAGAGCACGTGTGGTTCAGGGACTGCAATCTTGTGAATACGGAGCAATGGGAAGATTTCAATTCTCCCACTTTTCAATAATCTATTCGTTCCAAAATTGCGCCGAAACTTGATTTCAGTCTCTAAGCCAGCCGATGACGAAATTAGTGTAAAGGTCAATCGGCATCATGTAAGATTATTCTGTTGCAATACTGTGATCATAGTCAAAAGACAATGTAGATTGTTCGTTCTCCGTGCGATGAGATAACTTGAGGCCTACAATGCGGACTTTGTAGAAAAGAACAAGCCTAACACAGGCGCACCGCGCTTTTGCATACATCTGAATAGATCTGATCAACAGGATGTTGCAGCGCGAGAGTCACGAGATGAAAAGACGATTAAGTGAGTTGCGATTCATGTGTCAGAGGCAAGTTGCCCCGAGTGTTTAACCGGGTGAGGCCTGTTGATGCCCTTTTCCCGAGTACCGTTTGAGCCTTGCCGACACATGCACTGTCATTGGAAGTTATCTTGGTAGCGCGTACATCTTTCTCACTCTCACAGAAAAGATGAGTCGATATAAGAAAGTTTGTTTCTTCATATCTAAAGACCAGACGCCTGACTGTATCGAAAGTTTCACGCGCTGGTTCCAAGATATGAGCCGGAAAAGAGATCTACCATCTTCATTCGGTAGGCAATACCGAAGTCGTTAATTCCAGAGTTAAGGAGATCATGAAACAGATTGGGGCGGATTTTACCGCGTCCCGTCCTTGTACTCCCACACTGATTTCGTTGGATGAAAGGTTGAATAAAAGCATAATAAGTTTGACTAGGGCAATGCTTTGTTGTTAACAGATTGCAAAATATCTTTGGGCAGAAGCAGTCAACTTCGATGCTCACGTTCTAAAATTGTGTCAAATAAGAAAGCAATTGCAAATCTCTCTAAAGTCAATTCACGATTCACTCCCTTTCATTAAACGAATCCGTAGGCTTGGTACCCAGTGCAAGTATTGTAATAAGATCAAAAGAGGATGACCGGAGTTATCCACGTACCATGTGCAGAATTAACGAGAATACTG
The DNA here is from genome assembly GCA_028455905.1 of Neoseiulus californicus. Lineage (NCBI taxonomy): Eukaryota > Metazoa > Arthropoda > Arachnida > Mesostigmata > Phytoseiidae > Neoseiulus > Neoseiulus californicus. The sequence goes on from JAMQGS010000015.1 coordinate 531,414, forward strand.
TGTTTGGGATCTTAGTATCCTCACAAGTAATCCGGACTAGAAGTGAAACTATCGACAAGCCCAGTCCGTTCAATAATGTGACGATCTAAGAGCCGTCAGAGGACAAAAGGGATAGAAGTCTTGAGAGAGAGGCAGAAAAGAGAAGTGGCGCCGGACAGTGAAACTGATAAGCCCCAAGCCGCACTCACCGGGTTCTACCGGTGAGTGCGGCTAAGAATCGTCATAATCATCAATGGGATCCGGCAAAATTAAGAGAACAAAAGTTGCGCTGGAATATGATGCCAAGGAGCATCGAGCGCGCTGAATTGATCCTACCGGCGTGGAATCATAAGTTAAGGTTTCCAGAGAAACCTCAATTGAAAATAGAGTTAACATTCATGAGGATCCTAAGAATGAAAGTCTTGGTGGCAGAGAATCAAGATAAAAGCGTACGCCCATACCGCCCCGAAAAGTTTGAGGCAGGTATAGCAGATTGTGTACACACTCACTTGGCTCTACCGGAGTGGAACTAGAATTTGATACCTCCGGAGAGGCGTCAACTAAGAGTTGTGTGACTGATCAAGAGGATCATGGAAATGAAAGATTTAGTGGCCATAATTTGAAGGATCGATCCACGCTGAGACCGCCCGACAAGTTCGAGGCCGGCAAACCAGATAGTGCACGGAAAGAAAAAGCTAGTACTAGTCAATATTGTGAGTCTGATCAACCCAATAACACAAATGATGTGTATAGTTCACCTTAAAGGCACGAATGGCTGAGAGCCATAATCAAGCCGAGCTCGTCTCACTTGAATTGCATGGAGTGCTCGAGTTTTATGGGCTCCCTAATTGGTAGAGCACAGTTGTCAGTCGATGGGTTTATTCGGTAATAACCCACGAAGACTGGACTCTGGAAGAATTCAAGGCCAGAGTCGCCATGCAAGGCACCGAACAACGAATGGAGATAAGTCTGAATGACTTATATGCACTTACTGCACAGTATGACTCCATTCGAGCACTAAACGCCGTATCAGTAAGGATCGGCTTTCACCTTCATCAGTCAGACGTCACCAGTCACCACCGCGTTCCGAAATTCCCGACATGATGGGAAGTGTAGATAATCATGTTGTTCTGTTTTTGAGGAGGGAAGCGGTAAGGTGCATCGTCTTCTGAAGATGAGTTACGAGCTGTGCAGTGCCAGCCGTAAAATTAATGACATCTTCTCCAAGTGCTCTCTTGAGCTTGGATTGAAACTAAGTCCGTCTGTATCATGCCTTTGCAAGTCCACCGAAGCAAAAAAAAGCTCTGCGTTTTACTATACGTAGGTGATGGAATCGCCATGATTGAGAGAAAAGAGGTCGCTGTATAACTCTCCACTTAGATTGGAAGGCCTTTTCAAATTGAGCACACACCTCTCTCTCATCCTAAGTTGGCGAGTTGATCTATCGAAGGATTGCAAGAAAAATTCACGAACACCAAACCGAGAATGTTTATGAGCTGCTGAAGAGATCTCAAATGTAAGATGGCAAGCTAACCGCACCTCCAGTGGATGTGAGTGCGAAGACAGCTCATGAGGGAAAAGATTGAGAACCCTCCAATATCAATTTCTGGTTGGTGCTTTGATGCTTCTATGGATAGGAACCAGAATCGATTGTAAGTTCTCGATCGACCATTTCACTAAGGTTCCTGGATTGAGTTATAACAGCACTCTGGAAAGCTGCGCTTCATGTCCTTCGATGTCTCAAGGATTCCAGGTCAAAAGACTCCCTTGCGCAGATAGCGGGGAGCTATTACTAATGGGCTGGTCAGACGCCGACTTTTCTGGGGATGAGAACATGAGAAAAGAGAACAGCTGGTTCACTCATCGCCCAAGGGGGAGCAGCCATAGCCTTGACAAGTGAACGTCAGAAGTGCGTGAGCTTTTCTATGAGGAAGTCAGAACTTGTAGCCCTTTCCCAAATGGTTAATGCTTCCACCTGGGCTACGCGGCTATTGAGCGAATCTGGTTACAAGTTGTAGCCAGGGGCCCCCCCAGACATACAATCATAGCACTCTTAAGATCACCGAAGCTTTTCAAAATACTGAGCAGCCAACTACATCCAGGTTAGACATTTCTTTGCTCAAAACATTCGCCTCGACTACGAGTAAATGCCATTCAATCCTCCAACTCATGATTTTCACCCGTTCATTCGAGGTATAAATGACTTCGATCATTTATTGGGTACTTATTAATTACGATCATCGCTTTGATAGCGATAGGACTATTCACTCTTCATCGATTCGTGAAGAATCGAGTTAGACGTGGATGCATAGCAATCCGAATTCCCCCAAAAGAGTTCGCCAGCCAACGATCAGAAATCGAAAATTTTTCAAAAGCAGAGAAGTATTCTTTTTAAAGAGCCAACAACGCACGCAGAGTTAAATTCAATTGATCTAGTTCTTCAATCAAGTTACAAACTCAAAGTTACTAGATACACTTCCGTCACAATTTTGTCTCTGTACGAGACAGGTCGTTATGTGAAAGTTCATTACAGGGAACCATCAAGCTTTTATCTTGATGGGACAAGTAATTTTTCCTTGATGACACAGTAGGGGTGATCTAGGCACAATTGAATATACCTAAGAAGATAGCATTAGAGTCTGCGAGCGTTGGTTTATGGAATTCTTTGATTGAAACTGAGAGATCGATGGTTTTGGAATCGTTGGCTGATCTACAACAGAATCATTTGTTGTAGGGGCGTTAATTAATAGTTGAGGAATCTCAGATACGTTCTTTGACTGGTAAAATTGGAGATACAACAGGCAATCCAGCAGGATCAATCTTTTCCTTCCGGAGAAGGAATTTTGATTTGATCATAAGAGGCTGAAGGATCGGGGGAGATTGAAATGGAGGAATTGGCGGAGCAGAATAAGATTTGAAAACGGTCTCCCACGGATGTTGGAGAGATTGAAAAATAATCGAGTTTGAAGAAGGGGGAGCAAGAAAAGGCTTGAATGATTGATTGAAATCATGAATCAATGATCAACCTGTGATGTTAATCAGTCCTTGGCTCGGAATCCACACTCGGGGGAGTGGTAGGATTCATCTTCGGTAAGGGTGTAGTCATCATTGACGGTTTCCCGGAGGGAACCACAGTTGATCTGATCGTCATCGACGGAGTTGGAGTTGTCGCCGTCAAACCGCTGCTAGAAAAGCATCCAGACGATTGTGTACAGTTCTGGAGCGGTGTGTTCGTTTCTCGAACACGAATCGATTTGTTTTCTTTGGGTTCCGATTTCTGGTCGTGAGGTCATAACGGACACAAAGCGACAAAGTTGAGAACATGACATCCAGTCGACGTGGAAAGTGTTTTGAGCCCTATGGAGGGCTGATGTCATGGTTATGATGAGAACTGTATTTGCAATTACAGTAGTGCTGGTCATCAACTTGTACAGCAGAAGGTTGATGGTATAGATCAGCGGTTCCCAAAGTAGGGGGGCACGCCCCCCCAGGGGGGCGTGGAAAAATTCCCGGGGGGGGCGTGGCGTACTTTCCCCGTGCCAGCACTTCAGTACTACAGATGGGAACCGAAATATAATTTCGAAATGGAGAGAAACCCTGGTCAAATCCTCCTCTATGCTCTACTTCCCGCCTGAAATTCGAGAGAAGTCTCGACAATCGATTTCGCCGGCGCGTTCTCCCAGGCTCATCTCTGTGTTGTTTTCGGGAAACTCCCTCCCGTGTTCATTGCAATGTCCTCCATCAGTTTCGAGCTTCCTGTTGACGCTCTTCCCTGAGGGTGAAGGGATCACCGATGTTCACAGGAAGCGAGGAAGGGCGTTGTTTACGATAATAGAAACAGACCCAAACCAAAGTCAAACTTCGTTGCGGCGCGGCGACTGGATATTGAAGTTCTGAAACATTTTCTGACAGCATAGAGAGGTGGCTGATAAAAAGACCAGCAGAAAACATGATTCCGATAAAGTTATAATAATGCAAATACGCGATTTTTGTTGTGGTCATTCTCGCGGCGATTCTCAGGTGAGGAATAATCTTCTGGAGGGATTAGGTGGGGGGCATGCCCATTCCCCGGGCGGGCGAAGGGGGGCGCGGGACGAAAAAGTTTGGGAACCGCTGGTATAGATGATGTTAAGCCGTGTGATATCCTGAATTCAATTGGAGCTTCAGATGAAGAAATTACGACATTCCGTAAAGGTTGGAGGGACTGAAGAATTGAAGACTGATTCATGACCCATTGAGGTATATCCGATGGAGGCAGTTCTGGGCTAATCGCGGAGAGCAATCTATTGACGGACTCTGATGACGAGGACTCATCATTTGAAGCTGTGATAATTCGGTTATATCAGGGGTTCTCAAACTTTTCTGGTAGCGGCAACCCGCGGCACCTCCAGCATGGGATGCCGCAGGACATGCGGGCGCGGCACCACGAGTGCCGCGGCACTCCGCGGCAGTTGGGTGCCGGCGGCACACAGTTTGAGAACCCCTGGGTTATATGAATGAACGTGTTGAGTCATGACCAATAATACACTTCATTGTAAGGTGCTTGAGATTTGAGGAGGTGAGGTATATCCTTACGATCGAATCCCTCGATTGTGGCCGTTCTCTTCAGATGACGTCCTTCAAAGACCTCGAACTCATCGATGTCGTAGTAATGCTCGAGTATTAGATCATGATTTTCACCAATGAATTCAGCCATCACACGTCGAGTCAAGCTTTCAAGAACGACGCCCCGTGAGGCACAAGTAATCTGTTTCTTGAAAGACGGTTCTTCAAGTTCCCACATCCGATGGATTTGTCTCACCATCGGAAAGTAACCACAGTGGTCCACGACATGACTCACGATGGACCACTCATAGCCATCTCTTCCGATCAAAGGGTCATCCCTATAGAAACGTAAGCGTGAACATGTCTCGTACTTGTTCACGAGGATTTCCCGGAGTTGTTCAGGGAAATCCATGAAGGGTCCAGGGAGGAAAATCTCAGGGTTCAACACTCTCCATATGAACCATTCTCCGAAGTGAGAATTTTCATTATTGCGACTCATGTGGAAGTATGAGTTCTTGGTACAACTGCGATCTTCGCACCTACACGGTAGATGTTGTCCGGAATCGTTTCTCACTTCCAGATCTTCAGCTCTGTTTCTGATCTGGTTAATCCACACACTGTATCTTGTGAGACCCTCCGTATGACTCATTGTCCAGTTTTACTCACAGAGAATCAAACAGAAAATTCAGACACACTTAAGCTGGTTGTGATCACGGAAGAAAGATTCATGAGGTAGAAACCTTTTCTTTCGTGACACAATCTCTCCCTCAAGGGTGAGGGGAGCGATACGCTTCGGATGCTTCTTGGGTAGATCCACTTCGGTCAGAAACCCAAGCATTCCGCGTTGTTTATAGTAAGTGGCCTATCTGGGCATTCTTCAATGAAAACATATTTACCAGATGAAGATCGGCATCTTTTTCTGTTATAGGAAAAGAATTACATTGTTCCTTTCGATGCGAATCTATACTGGAGTTTATATTTGTTGTGACTTCAATCGAGTCATTGAATGAATAAGAATTAATGCATCGATGTCACACCTCAGGTTCAAGAATCCTGTGATGGGAGCGAATTGTTTTGTTTGTTCAAATGTTCATGTGAAGGTAAAGTGATCTGTGATCGTCCAATTTGTAAATTCCTAGAAACAGGAAGTTGAGTGGAGGCCGTGAAAGGCACACGTGTTAGATAAGATATAATCACGCAGAGAATTGCTCTCATGCTAGAATAGCCACTCAATCCTTGGTTTGGAGAAATTGTTCCACCCACAATTCGCAGTCAACATCACAACGCGCAGGGGGAGAATGATGGACATAACAGTCCCACAGTGCCCGTGGTGATGGTTGACGGTTAGACGGGTGCACCAGAGCGTGACACTCACTGAGCACTGGTCAAGGCTGTTAAAGCATTCATTGCCTTGTGTAACACTGTGACGTGGTAGTCACAGTGTTCAGTTCACTTTCCAGATTATGTAACATTCACTATATAAGCAGAATAAACCAGACCCAAGTAATGGGGTGTTCATACTGACCAACAGTCATGCCGTGTGTTCTCTTAGCCTCCTGGTCTCCGCTTGTCTGAGCTAGTGAAGCCAATATCCCCATCAGTTTGCTCGGACTGACAGAGCTAATACCCTGACTCTTTGCTCTAGATCAGTGGTGGCCACCAAATTTTTTTCGCGGGCCAAATCGCAAAGTCGGGAACCTTTCGCGGGCCATGGATTTTTAGGGAAACCTGGCCTCGATGTCCTGAGCAACGAAACATAAAATATGGAACCATTGAATATGGCTGCAACCTCACGAATTCTCTGAGCTTCTTGATTTCCATGCGAGGGAGGATTCGAGTTTTAAATCGATTCTTTATTTCTTGCCAATTTTTAAGTTGGGAGTGCTCGTTTACGAAGATTAGATACCAAGTGTGGGACATCCGGCTGCAGTTGAGTGGTCGCAAGGCGGAGTAGATCATTCAGATGGTCGTCTGTCAGCCTCGACCGCTGTTTGCCTTTGATTAACTTCATTGTAGAGAAGGCTTGTTCACACCGATAGGTGGTTCCAAAGCGACAGATCTGCCTCTGCGCGAACGACCGGAGTTCGGGGAAGCTTGTTGCAGGTAGCCTCCTCCAGAAGTTTGTCAGTTCAGCCGCGGTTGGTACAGGACTCAAACTTTCGAACGCACCCTTGAGGGCACTATTGCTTTTGAGGTCGATGATTTCCAACTGAAGGCCCAAGGGGAGAGCGGGTATTTTAGCTTCTGAGAGGACGAATGGATTCAAGAAGAGGCTGATATTGTCGGCATCCGATCTGATTTCCATGAAACGGTGCATCATTGCTCCAGCCAGTTGTTCCAATAGGTTCTCGTACTTCTCCTGATTCACAGGGGCGACACCGTTCCGCTCCTGCAGACGTTCGAAATGGTCAAAGCGACCGGCCTCGAAGCTTGTTTTGAAAAGGCTCAATTTGAGTTCAAATGCAACGATGTCAGACGCCATGTTGGCGACGAGTTTGTCCTGCCCTTGGAGGCGAAGAATCAAGGCGTTCAGGTGAGCCGTGATGTCTGTGAGGAAGGCCAAATCGTCCAACCAGGCTTCGTCTTTCAACAAATCCCGTTCGGTCCTCAGTTCGTCCTTCTCCACTAGGAATTCGTGGACATGCTCTTTCAATTTCCAGAATCGCTCAAGAACTTTCCCCCGTGATAACCATCTCACATTGCTGTGAAGAAGGAGATCTGAGTACTGCTCTTCGACTTCATGGAGCAGGGTTTGGAATTCTCTGTGACTGAGGGCTCTGGCCATAATTTTGTTGACGCATTTGACGACTACGCTCATCACATGATCCAAGCCGAGGGTTTTCCCAACCAGAGCTTCTTGGTGTATAAGGCAGTGGTATTTCAGAAGTGGTCGGGACAGGAACTTCTCTAGGAGAGCGATGCATCCTGAATTGCGTCCGACGAGCGCGGGAGCCCCATCAGTGCAAATGCTGTCCAGTTTCTCCCACGAAAATGTGGTAGTTTCAATACAAGACTTCAGCGCGGCGAATAAGTCGGAGCCTTTTGTAGTTCCATGGATGGGTTTGAGGTGGAGTAGTTCTTCGATGACGTCAAAATCTTTGTCAACGGCACGCACGAAAATGGCCAGTTGGGCCGTGTCACATATGTCGGTAGATTCGTCCATGCAGATAGAGAAATAGTCGCACCTCTCGCCCAGCGCATTGAGTTTTTCTCTGATGTTATTTGCAAGATCTTCCGATCGTCGCATCATAGTCTGCCTTGACAAATGGAGAGCGCTCAGCAGCTTTTTTTCGGAATCGTTCTTCAGAACTCGTTCTCCGACAAGAGCTAGGACTGGCTTTATAACTTCTTCAGCATCGGATAAAGGTTTTTTCTTCTGCGCGAGCAGTAAAGCTATTCCATAGGTAATTGAAGTTGCAACGTCTGCCTCCACGCTCGCCTTGCGGAAGAAATTCTGCTGCGTGCTCAGGGATGACTTCAATTTGTGGAGATATTCGGTTCGGAGAACAGTTCCGATTGGACAGGTCTCGTTGATACTCTCGTGATTTACCTTGAAATGGCGCTCGAGGTTGTACTTTTTCACGGCTGCGATTGATTTGTTGCACAACAGGGAACAGGGTACTCCTTGATCGTTCTGAACGAACAGAAATGCTTCTTCCCAGCCCGGATCGAACTCACGGGCCTCGATACCCTGTCTCTTGCGTTTCGCCTTAGAGTGGTTACCACTCATGTCGTCGGCCAGAAGTTGTCTCACGTACGTCACAAGAACTTTCAAGATCGTAGACGACTACACTTTCGTTACTCAGGTCAACTGGTACATTTAATCCGCGGTGGTTTCCTTCAAGCCTAACTCGACCGTTGGAAAGAGCTAGCGGGGTTCAAGGAATTGAATTTTCTCCGCGAGTTTCGCGAATCAGTTCGACGTCACAGCGAAGATCGCAAGAATACTGAGGACAGATAATTACGGAAATTTTATTATTTATCAAATTATCTGGCTGATATGGCACAGCGCCGCTTGCCGTTGGGTTTTTACCGCTGAAATTTTGAATTTTCCCACCTGTGGCTCGGGCGAATTATTGCGCTCGCCGTTTCCATTCTGTGCGACACTTGCCGTTATGTGGACTACGCAAGATTCGTCACCATTTCTATTTTGCGTCTAATTTTTGGGAGTTAAGCTCGGGATGGTTCTCGCTTTTCGAGGTTGCCCGCTCGGAGAAAAGTTTTCCAATTTCAACAGCCAGCTCGAGCTCATTTTCCCATCAATTCATTGGTCGCCTTGGAATACAAACTAGACGCCGCGGGCCAGGGAATATGGGCTCGCGGGCCAAATTTGGCCCGCGGGCCACGGTTTGGCCACCACTGCTCTAGATGATTTAACGAAATCCAATTCTCTGCATCATCAAGGAAAGCACCGCTCCAGATGGTCATCTGCTTGTAAATCGAGACGAAACCATCTTATGCTAATTAGAAACACCCATGGTGGATTCGGATCCGGAGGGCTGAGATTCAGCCGGCTGGATACCTTGTTACGGCGAAATGAATGCTCGTCTACTTTGGGGTTCCGAATGTGCCTTTATTGGATATATTGCTACCTAAAGAGACATATAATAGTTTGTAAAAGAAAAATGAAAAGTGTAAGAAAGCGAAGAAGCATCGACTAGATTAACTCACTGCTATGTTAATCAAAGGTAACATACCAAGTGCACTCTCGGGCACATCGATAGAATTCTCGTGACGATAAAATGTACCTATTCATCGCTAGATCGGATGCCGGATAGGCTCTGAGGGTCTTGATGCTGGCGGTCATCCCGAGGTTGCGCATGATGCACGCCCCTTCGGACCGCAGCACGCAGACCACGATCTTAGAGCCGACCACACAGTTGAGGTCGACAAACGTCATTGGATGCAATCAAATCTGATGCGAAAGAAGGATGAAATGGAACACTGATTGGTGTTGTTTGATCTTCTGGACAGTTACGCTGGATGCGCTGATCTAAACGGGTCACTGTTGTGAAGTTGTTGAAGTTACTGCTACTGCTGTTCCGGTCGCTGGTTCCGCTGCTGCTGAAGTTGGTGTCTGCGCGTCCGGATGCTGCTGCGTTGACGGTGGTGTTTCACGTTTCTTCTCCCGACTCGGTTGATGGTTCGGGATTTTCTGGTTCACGGGTGGCGTTATCATTCGGCGGCTTCTCCAGATAAACTGGCGTCCTTTGATTCCATTCTCCGTTGCACTTTTCCATGTCTTGCAAGTGGACTCTTCATAGGGACCTTCACAACCTTGTGAATTCTGGGATCAGGATACGGTACACAAACACGGATCCGTTTTGAGTAACGAGGTGTCCAACGAGACCTTATCGGATCAAAATTCTCTCGACCTGAGTACCCTATTCTCGCGCGTATAACGAACCCTATTCCAGACCACAAAAAAGTTCAGAACCCTGCCTGGCAGATGGGAAATGTGTGTTCTGAAAATTTAACATGGTGTATCCGATGGGCCTCTATCCTGACAAAGCCCCAGAACGAAAAGTTTAATCAGTCGGGCAAAGTTCTGAACTTTTTTACGGTCGGGAAAAGGGTTCGTTATACGCGCGAGAATAGGGTACTTGTCAGGGAGTGCACCCCTTGTGCGGGAGACAGAACGCTGCAGACGTCGGTCTCCTCCGTGTGATCCAGTGGCATGCCCAAGACTTCTGGGAGCTCTTTTCCGGCTTTGGTCTCTCGGATTGGAACCTGTGAAGTCATCTGTCACGATCATCATCGTCTGCTTCACTCTACTCGTTCTTCGTTTCTGCATCCATATGAAGATGATTCTGCCTGCCGAAGATAGAAGTACAGCCAACGAATGCGTAGTGTTGAGCAATCAGTCACCTCTGTCTCGATTCTAACTCTAACCTTGGAGACACCGAATGGAGTTTTGGCCGTAGTTCACATGTTTCGTGAAGCCAGGAGGTGCGTTACGGCATTCGGCTGACAGCAGCCCTCGAGGCTGCTCCTGCGACTCGCTTTGGTCGCTTGCGGGACAACTTCCGAAAACATGAGCATCGTTGTGTGAGATACCATTTCGGTTCAAGACTTGCAAGACTTCATTCCTACGATGAGGAATCACATGGGTGAGAACTCGATGGACTTCTCCTAGACTATTCCTAGTCTCTCAAGAGGCCTGCAGGGCTTCGAAGTCATCGACGAGGATTTTTCTCGATTTAGCCAAACTGGCGGCGCCGTGACGTGCAACTGCTCTCAGCTTGCCCATGTACGTTGCGATCCTATCAGGCTTGGAGGTTACCTTGTAACCGTCACTTCCCCACTAGTTATTCGTATATGAATGTTTGTCATATCGGTAACCAGTACAGCGCGCTTCAGTTCAATTGTCATGATCCGATCTACCTGCCAAGCAGTTAGAGCAGCAACTCCGCACCCTCGTGCCCAAGGAGTGTCAGAGTAGTAGAGTCCAACTGCTCGTGAGCTCGCAAGTTTCTCAGATGCATGGAGCGTGTGCACCCATGAGCCAGAAAACCTATCAGCTAGAAAACCGATCAGCTAGAAAACCCATCAGCTAGAAAACCCACCAGCTAGAAAACCCATGAGCCAGAAAATTTGTGGAGTGCTCTCTGAGCCACCGAAGCTTCTTTGCGCAGCATCGACACGACCCGGTGGACCGTGTTAGGACTGCATATAATATAATATATAATAATATATAATATAATATATAATCCGCGCCGCTGAGCACCTGTACGTGCATCTCATGACGGAACCGGAGAGAATGTTTAGGCGCATGGAAGTGAGCGAAATAAAAGTATTCGGCCACCGGACGACCATCTTCTTCCAGGGGCTCTAACTTTCTTGACTTCTCATCGGTCTCTGATCGACGTCTAGCGTCCCGATTCAGGGACATGGTTATGGGAAGCTGTTGCGTTGCTCCTTCGAGTGGTCCAGGATGCTTCCGTAGGGGGTCATTTCAGCATTGGGAGCATTACAGAAACGGAAAGCCCGCAACACTCGCGGGTACCCCTCACTGAATTTGTCTTCCGGTCCTTTAAGTCGGCTGTTGGAATCAGGTCTTCATCAGCCGAGGAAACTCCATGGGAATCTTGAAGTTCGTCAATATCTGTACGGTCCATATCTCAGAATCCATTTCCTTCAAACTCCCGGACGATCCCGATCATTCCGTCCACAGCCGCGTGCCCCAGATCTAGTGCGGATATCGCATGAGGCTGATTCATGGCGGGTGACAGATATTCCAGCTCGCTCTTGTTATATCTTAGTTTCGTTCTTCGGGAGCCACACAAAATTTTCTCCAGGCACGTAGCGATCACGGATCGTCTCCAATGTGTCTTGAGGGTTGAGTTTCCCAGCATATCCATGCACGTGGCGAGATGTTACCGTGCTCATCAATGAAACTTTCCTCGAACCAATCCTGAGAATTTTTTTGTGGTCCAACTATTCTCCAGTACCACCCGGCGCAGCGACAGAGACTTCATGTCCTTGTTTTCCAAAGCCCTCCTGTTCCCCGCTCTGTCTATGAGGGCCGGCTTGAGCGCCTGGATAGTGAGACGCTCAGGAATCCCGAACTTCCACTCGAATATTCTAGAATCCAGATCATTTTGAGAGCTGTCTTCTAAAATCGCGCATGATCAAGGACACGCGACTTATCAGGTGGTTCCACGTGGAAGCCGTGAGCAAATTATCCGAACTCCCTAGCGAGTTATCGCGAATCGTTCATCAGGTGGATCCAAGAGTTCACGGGAGACAAATGTCAGCCGACGAACCGACCGAGGAAGGAACTGCGAATGACCGAGGAACCACCGTACCTCGTCAACTCGCTTGAGCCGAGTTGAATCAGCTTGACTCGGACCTCCGCAACTGAAAGCGACGGTCGGTGAGGGCTTCGACCAGCATGCCCCGGAGGTGACTGAGGATCTGAGCATCACACTCTTGAGCGTTCTTGCGCATTATGATCACCGGCGCTTCAATCTGGGAATGGGAGAACGATGCCGAGCCTCAGGTCCAAGGCCTCCGGCAGCATGATTGGACCACGCTTTTTGATTTGAACTTAGGGAGTGACATTGTTTCCCCGCCAAACGGTACTCCCTGGCTGTCTGCTGAACAACAACCATTGCTAACTGTTGAGAGTTCCGAACACTGAGCGTATCCTCCGGTTCCGGAATGAGGCGCGAAAGCAACCCAAAAGCTACCCTCTCCCTTTCCCCCAAACATAGCCTGAAATGATATTATTTGGCGTGCAATATACATATCAAGTGAATAATTGTCAAATTCCGATTGTCTGTTCCCTGATAGTAGAATAGTCTCCCAAGTTCCATGGGAGTTTGCAAGTTTCAGGAGTTTACGTATCAATATAAGAGCAATGCACCGCCGCGCCGCACAGGTGCGCTCAGTGTTGCCGTTGGCCACGCGTTAGCCGTCGCTTGCGACCGTCACTTCGTCTTTGAATTCAGAATTTGAAATCGAAGAGTACCGAGCGCTCTTAGTCGTCGTTGAGCTTCAAGGCGGAGAATCAGTTCGAGAGTCTGATGAACCCTTACTAGATCCTGGCGCTATTCCTGGTGATCGACATGTCTATTGACGAATTAAAGTCTGCAAAGAACAATGCTCTTTATTGCATTGAAAACGTGTATGAAGTTGATAAGGTGGCGAAAGAAAGAATCTACTGCCATTGTATCCGCCAGAAGAGAGACTTCTGTCCCGCGAGGGCTATCGTCGTAAAGGTATGAAGTTTGTCATAAAAATTGCGTTTATGAAATTCTGACGGAGCTGTGGTGTTGCAAAACCCTTGGACGACAACATGCGACGGAGAGCCCTTCCTCCTTTTTGATGAGGGTTCAGAGGATCGGATCATCGGTTTCAGTACCGATGAGGCCATGAACATCCTCTGTGATAGCACCGCCATCTACATGGACGGGACCTTTAGGGTTGTTCCGGCAATTTTTTCGCAACTCTACTCAATTCACGCATCGTACCTCGGAAAAATGATGCCACTCGCGTATTTCCTTTTGCCCGATAAGCAAATGGAAACCTACAAGCGCATGTTCAGGCTACTCCAGAACGACGCCACGTCCAGAAATCTTGTGTTCAGCCCACCAAGAATACAGCTCGACTATGAAGTTGCCGTTCTGCGAGCAATCGATGAAGTGTTCCCCGCAGCGGAAGTTAAAGGATGTAACTTCCATTTCAGGGTCAACAACTTCTTTTCATGGCGCGTGACCCGCCACCTGCGAGATACTGTGAAACTATAGTTAACAATCCCTTTATGCAGAATAAAGAGTTCTTATTATTATTTCTGTCAAGCTCTTTACCGGAAAGTGCAGAACCTTGAGCTGACAACCGATTACGACGATGACCCCGAAGTCAAAAGGTGAGTGTAGAGCTGCTTAAGCTCTCATGTAAACTAATCGTTCGAAAACGAATGCTGGATGGACTTTAACGGGACAGATTCCGCAGCTCTGTGCGCTCTCTCATGGCCCTAAGCTTGACGCCGGTCGTCGAGCTGGATGATGCATGGATGGAAGTCGATGCCGAATCGCCGCGAATCAACCACCGCGCTTATGGAAAACTCGCGGAATTCAAATTATACTTCATCAATACTTGGCTAGATAACGAGACTGTTTTCCCGCGCTCCTTGTGGAACCATTACGGGTGAGAACTCCATTCTCGACATAAGTCCATATGCACTCGAAAGATTCTGAGAAGATTTCACCATCTGACTGTCCTAATTATCGCGTCTCCACAGCGACTTCGAGGCAGGGTTAAGAACAACCAACCACATCGAGGGCTGGCACAACAAGGTGAACAGGGCGCTCAAGAACCCACACGTCAACATTTCCACACTTATTACGTACCTAAAAACAGAAGAAAACTCGTTGAAAATAAGGAGGAGGCAACTCGAAATGGAGCAGCCCGCGACGCCCATGCGAAAAAAGTACAGGAAACTCAACCAACGCCTAATGCAGCTGAGGCGGCGTCTGGAATCAGGCGAGCTCACCCTCATCAACTTCATTAAACGCGTCGCTTTCCTCCTCCCCGAACCATGAGTCCTCCACCGAGTAAGATTTGAAATTTGGAGTTCGGAAGAATTGTGGTTTGATTGTACATTTCAAGTGGGGATTAAATATTTCGATATATGCGATATTTCGTTACCTGATTCGCATTCTGCTCCGTGAATTCTGTTTTTTCCTTACATGAGTCATATCAATTCTCAGCAAAAGTTCGTAGACGATCTCGAGAATCGTTCCTCAGCGCCACGCGCTCGCATGACTCCTGGTCACAGTCGCGAATGATTTGTCCTATCTGCAGCATGGGGAGTTCTGATTCCCTGACTTTCAGCGCACTCAAACTACGGCTCGCTTCAGTTCAAGCGTGTTTGAAATCCGTGATGTATGGAGTGGGATATTATGACTGCCGTCCTCTTCAGTCGAGCGCCTATCGGGATGGTCCATCTTGGTCACAGCGGGGGCTCCGATACGAGCCAGAAATCCGCACGGTCTTGCGTCTCTCGAAGTGATCCTTGTTCCAAATCATTACTGAATTATCTGATCATCTTCGCCATTCAGTGATTACGGATTTCCCAGATAAGGTGTCCTCTGTTGGCAGTTGGCACTGTGCGTTCGGAAGGATAAAGTTGAGCACTTCCATGAATGGTCAAGATGCAGTGCCGACTCAAGCATCATTAGAGGCCGATAACTTCATCTCCCGAAGGACGAGAGAACGGTGAAACTTGAAATGCCGAAGGAGACATTCCGAGAGAGCCACCAAGCATGCGGTCCGGCTGACAATGAGTCGTGTCGACGCTGTGCATAGAAGCTTCGCCAGCTCAGAGAGCACACCGCGAATTCTCTGGCTCATGGGTTTTCTAGCTGATGGGTTTTCTAGCTGATGGGTTTTCTAGCTGATGGGTTTTCTAGCTGATCGGTTTTCTAGCTGGTAGGTTTTCTGGCTCATGGGCGGTAATCGCATGGAGAACCGTTCCGTGTGACACTCTGGCCATGATTTCAAGAGGTTTCGAACCAGGCCGTCCGATGAACATCCCTCACTGTTCATGGAGCTTCTTCGGGTCACAAACACATGGCTAAACTCAGCCATAGCCTCGCGGTTCCTAGGAGCACAAAACTTCCCGCGGGATCCAGCAACGTGTCGTTGTCCGCAATTCCAACATGTCACCTCAGTCGTTCTCAAGAACGACTACCGTCGTTTGGTGCTTGATTTTTGTTCTCAGATTGCCAGCATTGGAGATTTCTTCTTCGATCGTGAAACCATCCGATGAGCGTTAGGACCAACAGAGCGATGACGCTGCCAACGCTATTGCCCAGCTGCCGGCGAGCGTCATAGCTCTCTCAGACATTTCCTCAGGACGCATTGGTTTGGTCCCTCCTTGTCTGAACGAGCTCCGAGGCTTCCTGATGAGCTTGCTGGTTGAACAAAACTACCGGAACTTACAGCTTTCGCATTCCTTTTGCGTGGCTCGCCGTCGAATAGAGTTCAATCTCAAAGGGGTGTTTCAAGATTCCACTCAATGACTCTCGATGGCGGAAGCTCGAAGATTGATCACTAAGCTGTTGACTTGTTCGCGGTAGTAGCCGGTGACGTAACGGTACTTTCCCCCTGATGTCTGGTCACATGATACCAGCTGAAGAACTGTCAGCGTGGGTGTGAGGCAGGAAAAGTCGTTCGTCAGGGAAGACGATTCAAAGAGAACGATTCGGGTGCCACTGCTCCCGGGATCGTACCTCATCTTGGTCGTCGCCTGAACTGTCCGGCTAGGGAGGAGTGGCGAATCTCAGAATGTCAGAAAACCCGGGTGCCTGATTGCACACAACCCGGAACATGACTTTTCTGACCATCCTCTCGCAGCACCATGGTAGTACCGTACACAATACTCGCCGTTTCATACTCGTTGATGTTGAGCACGTTGATTCTTCCTTGTCTGCATTCCAGGGTCGATGTAGCGCACACAGAGTCACTTCGATGAGGCACGAACGGGCCACAGTGTTTCCTCCACTGTGACTCCAAACACTTCACTCACTAACTTTAGTCCCAATCAAGAACCTAATCGTGCTGATAACGTTCTGTTAAGATTTTGATAGGTTCGTAGCCGATAGCTCAATTCAATCGCGAACATATCCTGAGAGCTGCGGGATGAATGGGCGAATCCAGTGTGTGAAGTCCAGTTGACTGCTGTGAAGGGATGCTGTGGAATGACTAGATACTGGAGACTAGAACGGCATGACGGTCGGGCAACAACTGCTGCGCTGGTGTGCAGCTTCGCTCTCTTTATTGACAGAATTCATGGCTTATATAGACTGTTGAAGGTCAGCTCCCCCTGTCTTGGAAACACTAACAATAGAGTCGGATAATCGCAGCTGACCTCACAACCCTGTGATTAAAACAATTCCCTGCTTAAGTTAAACCGGTGACCATGGTCTGCTTATTACTGAATGCTGATTACAAACACTGAAAGTGAAAGTCTAACTGTTCAGCATAGTCACGGTTTGGTGAACACAGTAATCACGTGCGAACCATAAGACAGTATTCTTAACAGTTCCCCACAGAGTTGTACGAGCTGAGGGTCCAAGGACCCACAGGGGACCGGTACGAGGATCACGTAACTGTATTGGTTCAGCAGCGTGTAGTCGAAATCCGTCGAGGGGTGGAGCACTCCAACCTCTGGTTGAGCGTCCAGGATTTGCGGTCGACTGCTCTTCGGTGGCATGACCCGAGGGTACGAGATCTCGGCTGACTTCTCCAGCCGGCGAACTTTCGTTAGACGAGTTCGCTCGGCCGGGCTCCGCTCCTCCGCTACTCGGACGTAGAGATTGGATGGAGGGAGGACGACAACCCGCACCTGTTGCTGAGATGCTTGAGTTGGCGGCTGTTGATCTGGTGGAGGAGTCGGAATCGAGGGCTGACTCACTGCCTGAGGACGACTCAGCGGGTTCTCGAGATCCCGGAGGAACTCGTCCAGAACGCTGACTGAGATCGTCGAACAGGTCGATCGATTCCCTTGAGGGCCTCGATGGCCCGGAGCTTTGCGGCCCTTAGTGGCAATGGGACTGAAAAAGGATCAACCTATGGCGCGCTGACAGGTGGTCCGCCGGGTAGCCTCCGAAGCTGAGACGATGAAACTTCCGACGGAACACTTCGTTCACGAGAACCAAGCGACTGAGGGTTGGACGTTCCTGAGGTTGTTGCTGGTGTGCGGGATCCAGTTCTGCGTCTCACTCCGGACTCATCAGACATAGCCTGCCAACTGATGTGACCTTCCCAAAAGACTGCTTATACAGGGTGGTCATCGTAAGTCGGGAATTTTTTCCCCCCATTTTCTTTTGGCCATAAATCCGAAACCAGTGGGACAATTTTGATGATTTTTTTTTTAAAATGAAGCTCTTGCAATCAGCTACAAGATCCCGTTGACCAATTGCCTTTATCGTGCCTCGTCTCGATTTGAGAGGGGATTCAAGGCAAGCGACGAAATTTTTTTCCCCACGATTCCAAACGGTTCGCAAATCGTCCAGAGACGGAGCAGCCAAGATCGCTCTCCGGCGTTTTGAAGCTGGTCTGACTAACGAAATTCGCCCGCGGGTTCCAGCGATCCACCTCCGGATTGAAAAATTTGACGAACTTAAATTTCGCGAGATAGGCACCTCAAGCATGGGGCGGGGCTGCCGGTGATCTTAGATCCACCCGAGGTGAAACGACAGGGAGTGACGGGCGATTCTGAGGTCGGTTTGACCATACTTTTTGGAGTCTATGGGAGAATTTCCGGGTCGTTCTGACCATACTTTTTGGAGTCTATGGGAGAATTTCCGGGTCGGTTTGACCATACTTTTTTGAGTCTATGGGAGGAATTCCGGGTCGGTTTGACCATACTTTTTGGAGTCTATGGGAGGAATTCCGGGTCGTTCTGACCATACTTTTTGGAGTCTATGGGAGAATTCCCGGGTCGGTTTGACCATACTTTTTGGAGTCTGTGGGGGCGATTATGGAGTCGATCTGACCAGAGTCTCCGGGTTCGATAGAGGTGATCCCGGAATCCGCCTGAGTTTGAAGGGTTAGCAAACTAAATCGGCTATCTCGCTACTTTTGAGCCCTGGGTCGCAGAGCTCGTAGCAAACATAAGAGATCAAAGATATATCATGGCTAGGATCGCGCGGCCCATATGAACATATTTATTCAATATGAACTCCGTTCGTAAGAAGCTCTCGAAAAAACTAGTGAGACGGATGAGCTTGATGTTCACTGCACAATTTGCTGAATCTGGGAGTCAAAGAGGAGATCGCGAGCCTCATCTCCTGTTCTAGATTGATTTTTGATCGATAGTTGCTCTTTATAATAGCTACCGCGGAAAAACCGGTTTCGCACGAATAAGAAGTGGCGAACGGTATCAAGATTTGCAGAGCTCTTTCGCTCAGCAGAGGATACCTGCCTTTCTGTGATATCCAAAATTCGAAGAGCGACATTGTTTTGAAGTCGACTTTCAGCTTGAAATTACAGGATAATTCGATCAGACTTTCTTCCTCTCGAAGATTAAAGTCGGCCGGAGTTTGTGCTCCAAATGGATCTTGAATCCATCCAAAGCGCTGCAAACCATCATCGGGAAAATATATACCAAACCAATCATGGAGCGCTGATAAATGTTCCACAAAGACGTATTTCAAGGCACAGCTCAAACTGAGATCATTCGAAACGAGAAATTCCCACAGAATGGGGAAACCCTCCTCGATGTCATCGTCGGTCATTTTCCTCCTCCACACGAGCAGCTTCAATCGAAATGCCCTGATTGTTTGCGCCGTGTTCAAGATATGCATTAATGGTCCCTGAAGGGATGTATTCAAAACATTTAGTTTCTCGAATATGTCACATAAATATGCCAAACAACTAAGAAAATTTTGATCGTGGAAACTTCGAGCGAGCTCGTGATTCTCATCCGTGAAGAACACAGAAATTTCGTCACGGAGCTTGCAAGTTCGAGCGAGCATGTTTCCGCGAGAAAGCCAACGCGATTGACAGTAGAAAAGCAACGTTGTGCTCTCAGCACCCATGTCTTCACAGAGAATTTTGAAGAATCTGGCCTTCACAGGTCGAGTTTTGATGTAGTTCACGGCCTTGACCGTCGTTTCCAGAACGACACTTGAATCAGGACTCAAGTTTTTGGACGCCAAAGCCTCTCGATGGATGATGCAATGTGTCCACGTCGAGTTCGGGGCTTTCCTTCGGACGAGTGCCTGCAGTCCTCCGTAGTCGCCTGACATCGAACGGGCACCATCCGTACAGATCCCGATGCACTTCATCCAAGGCAGATTATTCTCGCTCATGAAGCCGTCCAAGATCGAGAACAGGTCTTGAGCTTTCGTACCCGCAGTGATACTTTTGCAGAAGAGCAGATCTTCCACCATCGACGTTCCATCAACGAATCGCACGTAGCATATCAGATGAGCGTCTTTATGAGTGTCACAAAGCTTCATCCAATTGTAAGCCAAACTTCGTCTCTGCCAGTTTCTCGATAAGCTGCTCATTCAAATCGGCCGCCATCGCATGCACACGTTGTGGCGAAACGAGAAGCGCTCCCCAGTAATCGCCTCGTTTGCGCTGAGTTCCGTCGGAAATATTACTTGTTTAGGTACCCAGGGAGCCCGCTAGAGGGCGTGCCAACAGCCGCCTCTGGCGGGGACAAACCGTGGAATTCCTAGAAACTCTGCGCAAGGGCGCTCCGTAGGTATTCTCAGCTCTCTAGAGGAATCCGCAAGAGTGAGATCGAAACAACTAAAATGATGTACGATGACCAATGTATGCCAAAGAGAATTCTTCACAATAAACTGACGGCCTGAGCTGAGGGAACTTGCACATTCCACCGGCACGTCGACCTGCGCACGTTGGAACAACCAACGAGAAATATGTGCAGAACCGACAAGACTCACTTGCAATCTGCCGGTCGCCAGCGCGGCCACTGCTAGAGCTAGCAGCAATTGCAACGAGTTCCGCAAGTCGGCAGTGCTCCCTCGAGCTCAGGACCGGGATAATAACCAAACCCAGATTGTGTCTTCATTCTCGCCAGGGGATCCTGTCCGATTTTGCAACAGTGGTGTCAGAAGTAACCCTGCGAGAGCCAGCGCTCGAGCAAGGGCAACCAGGTCATCGAGCGAAGATCTTCAACGCATCGAGTGATTCTGTGATAATATCCTGCAAGGATGCCCGACGACGTCAAAACCAGTGCCAATCAGCCAGGCACTGGCAATCCGACGAAGATTTGGGAAACTCAGAAGAGAGAGCTAGCGTTGGCACGTGGACTGGTCACCAAAGCGCTGACGCGAGCCAGAAGCGTGGGCGCCAAGGAGGTGTCCGATGACCTACTAGCCGAAGCTAGGGCTGCATTCAAGGCACTAATCGACCAGGAAAAGCGACTAGCTAACGCGACTCGCGCTGTACTGGAGTCAGAGTCGTTGCCAGAAGATGCCCGCGAGGCAGAGGTCGCCAAGGAGCTGGAGTACGAAATGAAAATGGCGGACGGCAAGTTCGAGCTAGAGACACTCTTGGGGAAGTTGGACCCGGAGCCGTCATCAGCGAGCCGTCGAGAATCAGACTCCATTCAGCACGAGCGTTCACGGTATGAGCCAGCGCTCAATTCGACCCTAACGAACAAGATTCAAGTGGTCAAGCATTCCTGGAAGGAGATCCTCCAGAGAGTCCCCAAGTTCGATGGGGACCCGACGAAGTTCAGAAGGTGGAAAAATGCATTCGAGCTACACATTGATTCAACGACGATGGATTCTCTGGAGAAGTTCGAGCTGATGTTGAAGACTCTATCAGGACGTGCGGTGAAGTGTGTCGAAAGTCGTGATGTGACGGCCGAGAACTATGAAGGAGCTCGAGATGCTCTTTTCGACCGCTTCAGTGACATCGTGCTCGCCGAGGAACAACACGTGAACTCAGTGATCAAGTTGTGCGGTTGGAGTTTCAAGAAAGAAGCCATCGCCAACCGGAAGTTCGTCGACTTCGTGGAAGACGTATGCCAGTGCATCGACTCGCTAGTTTTGTTGGGAAACTCGTATGAAGGTATGTCACCGTTCGCGGCGACCATAATTATGCAATCCTTACCATATGATTTGCGGAGAGATTTCGACAAGGCATATCGAGCCCAGTGTGAGGAAGAGCGATCGTCTAGGCTGGAAGCTTTAGTAGAGTTTCTCCACGAAGAGAAAAAACAAGCAGAGAGATTGAGACTCGCGTCCAGAAATTCACCCGACGCCAGCGCGAAGGGAGGATCGAGAGACAGAGAGTTCAGATCTCAGAATGTTTCAAGGCAGAATAATTTTCGACGGTTTGGGGGTCCGAAATTCAGTCCGACAGGCCCTACAGGCTCGATGAGCAACCAGCATTCATTCGCTCTCCACACCGGAAGTCAAACCGCAGATCATACGTGTATATTCTGTTCCGAAAGGCATGCTAGTAATAAGTGTAGGAAGGTTATCTCTCCAGAAGAGCGTAGGAAATGTGCTTCGACGGAGAACGCTTGTTACAAATGCTTGAATCGAAATCATAGAGTCGACAAATGCAGAGCCAAAGCTTGCGCGAGATGTAACGGTCGTCATCACGAAATGTTGTGTCTCAAACCGCCCGCAGATAACAACACTCCGACGAATCAATTGGGGACCCAAAAGCCTAGTTCGGCGAGCGTGAACTCGATCAAAATTACAAATGTCGCCGAACGACGGTTACCTACGGGGTACGTGGAAATAATAACCGACCAATGCGAGTCGGTCGGAAGAATTGTTCTGGATACCGGGTCCCAGAAAACTCTTATCTCAAATAAATTCGCAGATTCGATCAAAGCTAGAACGGTGGGAACCGAGGCCTTCTTTCTGCAAGCAGCGGGACATGCAGCGCCGAGGCGGTGCAAGGGTCGCATAGTGGAAGTCACTCTCAAAAGTCGTTTCTCGAATAATCATCTGGTAATACAAGCAACGGCGCTGCCTAACGTCGTAGAGGGCTGTCTGCCGGAGGCCAATTTCGAGGGAAATCTCAGTCCGATAGCGGACAAAAACGAGGAGGGTTGGTCCACCGATATCAATGTTCTCATCGGTGTGGATTACCTATATCCTATTGTGGGCCAAACGATCAAGAAAGTCGACGGGTTCGTCGCATTCGATACTTTATTTGGCTACTTCATATGTGGCACGGGGCAACAGCAGGAAACGCAAGTGAATGTTTCCTTGATGAGGGTCATCAATCAAAAGCGGGAATCGTGGTCGGGCGCTCGGAAAAAAGAGGAACCGGTCGTCTCACTTGCCGTTGCGGTGCGCTCGAAGTACGCGCCGGACGACATCTCATTTCTTTGGGATACGGAAGTAATGGGTATCGAACCGTATTTCAAGGAGAATGACGAGGCTCCGGATGAAGAAATGAGAAATTTTGTCGAGCAGACCACCACAAGAGAGCCGGATGGCAGATACGTTATTCAGTTGCCGCTCAAGCCCAATATTCAGAGTCTGGGGGATAACCGAGACCTAACCGAACGACGTTTAAGGAGCTTTCTCGCCCAAGCGAAGAGCAATCACCAGCTTTTGGAAGCGGTTGATGCAGAAATGAAAGAATTGCTCGCTCAGGGTTTCATCGAGCTGGCCGAAGCCCCAAAACAAGGGGAATTGTGCCATTATCTCCCGTTACTGGCAGTGATCAAAAAGAAAGCGACGGCAACGTCGAAGATGAAAGTCAGAATAGTGAATGACGCCAGCGCGCGTTCACGGAATGCTTCCGGTCTGAACGACGTTCTTTTTCAAGGGGAAAACTTAATTCGCGACCTAATTGCGATAATCCTTCAATTCAGACAGCTCACGATTCCGATAACAGCAGACATCGAGAAGGCCTATCTCCAATTCAAAATTACCCCAGAGCATCGCAAACTACTCAGATTCCTGTGGCCGTTGGACATAAGTGTCAACCCGAGAGCAAAAATCAGAGAATTACAATCCTGTCGATTGTCCTTTGGGCTCATTTCGGCTCTTTTCAGCATTGCGCGGGGATCAAGCTTCACTTGAAAAACGAAATGGCCCGAGTGCCAGAGCACCGGGAGTTACTGGAATTCGTTGAAAAACATTTTTATGTCGACGATCTGCTGGTGGGAGCAGGGGACGTCGAACAAGGCAAGCGAGTGGTCGAGGTGCTCTACGAGTCGTTCAAGGCGGGTTGTTTTCCACTCAAGAAGTGGTCAACCAGTTCACCGGAACTGGGAAGGTTCATCCAAAAAAAGTATCCAGAAGCGACCGTCACATTCGACGACGCCAACGGCAAATTCTTGGGAGTCAGATGGAACCAACAGACGGATTCTCTGCACATCGACACGTCAAAGACGATCGAATTTCTTCGAAACAGTACACCCTCCAAGAGAGTCCTTCTCAAGGGAGCGAGTCAAGTGTTCGATCCGATCGGTCTGGCGGCACCAATTTTGCTTGGTTTCAAACGATTGTTGCAGAGCTTTTGGACCCGAAAATTTGATTGGGATTCCGTGCTTGGGGAAACAGACTCCAAAGAGTACACGGAGGTCACCGAAAGGCTAGCGAATGTCGTTAACCTAAAAGTCAAAAGGAATTTCTGCCATATGACGTCAGGACAGAGCGCCAAAGCACGAGAGTTGCATGTTTTTTGCGATGCAAGCTTGCTGGCATATGGGTGTGTCGCTTATGCGAGGAATACGTCCAGCCAAGGCGACGTCGAAGTGAACTTCATTATGGCAAAGGGAAGAGTCGCGCCGCTCAAGGGGGAGTGGTCAATTCACAGACTCGAATTGATGGGAGCGATAGTTGCAACGAGGATCGCCAAAAAGATAGTCGACTCGATGAACGAACCATTCACGGCGATTCACTTTTGGTGTGATAATGCCTGCGTGCTGGCCTGGATCAGAGACCGGCCGGAGCGGTGGAAAACGTTCGTCGAGAATCGCATCAAGGAGATTCAAAGCAACTCGGAACCCGGGCAATGGAAATACATCCGCACGGCCGACAATCCGGCAGACCTGGTCTCGAGATTCGCTGCATTAGATACAGATGAATCCCGACGCAAGTGGTTGAAAGGACCAGCATGGTTGGCCACAACCGGAAACCCCCAGAGTCATTTGCTGAATCCGGAGTCCGCCGAAGCGGAGGTTGCAAACGAGCGAAAGTCTCAGTGCTTTGTAGGCTCCATCACCACAAATATCAAATCTCTCGGGCTCATAACATCTTCTTGGGGGAAAACAATCAGAATCATTGCATACATTCTCCGCTGGAAGAGGTACAAAAGATAAAAAAAAACCCAATGGCTGGCACCGGTATCTGCGGACGAATGGCTGGAAACTGAAACGGAACTCTTCCGTAAGATACAGCGACAGCATTTTGCAGCAGAATTGGCATCAGGGTGTCAAAGCCTGTCTAAGAAAAGCGAAATCTATCAGTATAGTCCGTTCCTGGACAAAGACGGCATCATCAGATGCAGATCGCGCCTGAGCGCGTTGAAAAACATTTCGTTCGACGTAAAGAATCCGATTATCCTGCCGGGTGAGAACGAGCTTGTAGCGTTGTACGTTCGCTGGACGCACGAGCAACTTTGTCTGCACGCCGGCGCGGTGCAGGGCATTCTCCAACGGTTGAGACGGAGATTCCTGATTATGAGAGCGCGACGCGCAGCGAACAAAGCTATTGCAGCATGCAAGGTCTGCTGCAAGTTCAAAGCGAAACCAGCCTCAGAAGAGATGCCCGATCTTCCAGAGTTCAGAGTGGCTTCAGCCCCAGCTTTTCTGACAACAGGGGTAGACGCAGCAGGACCGCTGACGGTCAAGACACGCGAAGGGAAAAAAGTTCCCGCGTATGCTATGATTTTTGTCTGTCCGGTGGCCCGAGCCGTGAGAATCGAATTGGTGGAGAACCTTTCTACCTATGAGTTCTTGATGGCAATGAGGAGATTTTATAACCGCAACCCGACGGTGAAAGCATTCTATTCCGACAATGCTGCGAGTTTTAGACGAGCGGCAAAAGAAGTCAAAGCAATGTTCGACTTGTCGCGGGCGTCGGAAACTCAATCGTTCTTGGCGAAGCATTCGATAACTTGGTCGTATTCGACCGAAAGAGCTCCGTGGAGAAACGGATTTACAGAACGTTTGGTCGGCACAATCAAACGACCATTGAGGAAGATCCTGGGTCGAAATATTCCGACTTTCAGAGAACTCGAGACAATTCTATCCGACGTGGAGAAAATTGTTAATGACAGGCCTCTGATGTGCACCAGCACAAACCCGGACGAGTTATTGCCCCTTCGACCGTCGGACTTGCTTTACGGATGTCAAGTGCAGCCAGCGCTGCCAGACTTAGCAGAAGTGATCAATACATCGGAACTGGCTTCACCTATCATTCTATCCGAGCGCTGGAAATATCAACAGAACATCATGAACGCGTTTTGGAAGCGCTATCGCAGGGAATATTTGATGCAACTAAAGTCCAACCTAGCCCGAGCACCGGCTGCAAGCAGGTCTCTAAAAGAAGGAGACATCGTCATTCTCGATGATCCGGCGGCCAGTCGCGCGTACTGGCCAGTCGCGCGCGTGCATTCTCTTTGCCGCGGGGAGGGGAGTTCGGATGGTCGCGTCCGAACGGTGATGGTCAGGTTACCTACAGGGAAATTCCTAAGAAGACCGATACAACTTCTCTACAAGATCGATGTCTCACCTTCAGTAAACTAAAAAAAACCTAGCCAGCTATCCAAAAAGAAGAAAAACGCGGAGTGAGCGACAGAAAAACAAATGAACTTTATTCATTCACTGAACAATCTTCGATTCCGTCGTTTCGGGGTCTTCGGGCACGATGGCTTCGGTCTGGGTTGCGGCATCGGCGCGCGGGCGCCGGACGGCTTGATTGGAGATCAGATTGTCCAGCGTGGGAAGTGGCAGCACTTCGGAGGCTGCGTACACGGCGTTGGTGAGCCGGGCCAGGGCTCGCGGGCAGCCGGAAGCACGGCATGCCTCCGCTCCGGCGGAAAACAGCCTTCGGTGAGGGACGGACAGGCGGCGGAGGTAGTAGTCCACGGCGACTCGCCGGCGGACGTCGGGCTCGGCTCGAAAACCTGGGACGGCCAGGCACCAGAAGAACTCAGCAAATCCACGGGGAGTGCAGACCCACGCGAGGTACATCTGCGGTCGGGGAACGCGCTCGTGGGGGTGCTCAGGCACCACCGGACCCGGGAACGGGCGGAAGGGCTCACGCGGGGTTCCACTGTTCATGGCAGGGCGGTGAGGGGCGAGGACGTTCACAACTCAGGGCGAGACGAAGGCGACACGCGTAAGGCGGTGGAGTAACACGTTCGGACTTCCGTCGAGAGACTGAACAAAG
Organism: Neoseiulus californicus; assembly: GCA_028455905.1. Lineage (NCBI taxonomy): Eukaryota > Metazoa > Arthropoda > Arachnida > Mesostigmata > Phytoseiidae > Neoseiulus > Neoseiulus californicus. Next base: position 558,299 of record JAMQGS010000015.1, read on the forward strand.
CAAGTGGCTGCCCGTGCAGCTCACACTCGGGAGGTTCAGGAAAGTGAAAGGGATCGACCAGTCTAAGCGCGTGGCTCTGCATCAGTTGTAATTTGAGTGAGGCGCCAGTTCGCCGGAAACCCGATGTCACAGCGTTCTCCGTCGAAAGAAAGAACAAGTTCAAGTGCTAGAATAGGATGTCAATACAAGATTCTGTAGCTAATTCTGTAGCTAAAAACCGTTTGCCATCAACCAACATATCCAATGTAATCCATGTCAAAGTTCCCAGGGGAACCGCATATGAAAATGATCATTAGGTAAAACCACTACGATTCCATGTAACAGAACCGAAGAGTTCGGTTCGGCGGGAGTGTGGCGAAACGAGAAGCGCTCCCCAGTAATCGCCTCGTTTGCGCTGAGTTCCGTCGGAAATATTACTTGTTTAGGTACCCAGGGAGCCCGCTAGAGGGCGTGCCAACAGCCGCCTCTGGCGGGGACAAACCGTGGAATTCCTAGAAACTCTGCGCAAGGGCGCTCCGTAGGTATTCTCAGCTCTCTAGAGGAATCCGCAAGAGTGAGATCGAAACAACTAAAATGATGTACGATGACCAATGTATGCCAAAGAGAATTCTTCACAATAAACTGACGGCCTGAGCTGAGGGAACTTGCACATTCCACCGGCACGTCGACCTGCGCACGTTGGAACAACCAACGAGAAATATGTGCAGAACCGACAAGACTCACTTGCAATCTGCCGGTCGCCAGCGCGGCCACTGCTAGAGCTAGCAGCAATTGCAACGAGTTCCGCAAGTCGGCAGTGCTCCCTCGAGCTCAGAACCGGGATAATAACCAAACCCAGATTGTGTCTTCATTCTCGCCAGGGGATCCTGTCCGATTTTGCAACACACGTCGACTAATCGTACTCTTCGATAACGGAACGGTCTTCAGTATTGCGGCCGCATCGTCTCCAATCATTGTCCTTGCTAGATCGAGAGCCGCTGGAAGAATCAACTCCTCCGCGATGGTGTGTGGCTTTTTACACTGTGCGATGCGAAACGATACCATGAACGAAGCTTTGAGGGCGTTGTCCGGCAAACCGGCGTCAAGAACTGCCGGGGCTTCAATCAGGTCGAGGTTGTCCATCAGGGCGGCTAATGATTCTGTCGAGACACTGGGATGGAAGCTTTGCTGATGCCGTTTGAGTTTGCTTGGAACCATTGATCCAGAGGAGAGAATCTTCCCACAGAGCACGCATTTCGGTTTTTCTTCACCGTTGATCACAACACAAACGAACCCGAAGCTCAGGAACTCTTTGCTGTACTTCCGCAACCTCCGCGGCTTGGGAGCCCCGACACCCGTTGCCCGGTACACCCCGTTTGGCCGCGGCCGTTTGGTCGCGGGACGTTTGGCCGCCGGGACCGTTTGGCCGCCGGGACGTTTGGCCGCCGGGACCGTTTGGCCGCCGGGACCGTTTGGCCGCCGGAATCGCTTGGCCGCTCGGCTGTTTGGTCGCAGGATATTTTCTGGTCGTCGCCTCGCTGTGGGTTGAGTTGAAGGACGCCATGAGTTATCGGCAGCTATTGCAGCAACGCTGTCATTGCTGGATTTGCGCCCGCTAACCATCAGCCTCTCTAAGTTTTGATTAGTACAGGTTGATTGTAATTTATTTCGTCAAATCATCTTGATCGTCCTAACTAGATGGACTCACGAGATGATAAAAGGTCACGTCTTAATATTACACAACGTTTTCATTTTCTCCTCCATTTTCAATCTGGTCCGGCCCTGGAGCGGACTGAGAATCCGCTGAGCCATTTGAAGCCCTCATGCGAAAGTTTTTCGCCAGCCCTCGCAGATAGTCGAGAATGGGATCCTGCCCGAAGTTCTGGACGATAGTGAGGATCCTTCGGTCCGCTTCGATGTATTTGCACCTCTTCCTTGGAGGACTAAGGCGGGCAACGTATCGCGAGTACGCCACGTCTCTTCCATGCTGTACTTTTCGCAAACCATCGATGAACTTCCAGAGGGTTGGATGATCTACACCGAATTCGCCCTGTAGGCGACGGTGCGCAGCTTCAGCGAAGTTATTCGTGCGGGCCTCTCCATCCAGAGTTCGTTGATAGACTGACCACATCGAAATCGGGAATCGGGGGTCAGCACGAACTACTTCTCCCCTTGTGACCAATCTGAGACGTCCGACGTAGTTGTCCTCGAAGTAGTTCAAGAGACCCATGAGTTCTTCCGGTAAATAAGGTGCTAGTTCGCCGAACGCTTCATCGAGATGATCGGGCGGAACAAAAGCCAGTGACGGCACCATTCGCGCACACAACGCGAATCTGGGATCCTCGTTGTACCTCTTCAAGAGCTGCAGGTCCGCTAGTTTCTTCTTCATGTTTTTTACCAAATGGAAGAAGCATCCATTCAACTCAACGTCAGGGAAGCAAAGTCTGAACGCGTTCATGAGGCCAAGCTCGAAGTCGAGCGAGATTTTGCCCGGATTGAAGTGCGGCCATGCATCCAGGAGCATCCGAAGCATCTTGGAATAAGTGGCCTGACTCTTATTCGGAAGGAGTGCGTAGCAAACTGGTATGACGAAACCAGAACGCTCTGCGAGCACGGCAAAAACCTGTTCGAAATGTTCGGGGGCAAGACTGAAAGTTCCGTCGACGTAAATTTTATCGACATGACCGATCCAGGCCCCCGTGGACTCTCTTCCGAATATCAGTATCCTGTTTTCGTCCCCGAAACCTGAATCACCGAGCAGAAAAGACTCTGAGATTCCTTCCGAGGATTCGTACGTGGAGTAGCTCTCAGGGATAACGATTAAACGGCGGTGAGAGGGCACCGCGGGAGCACTCGTACAGGCCTTGCGGACTCGGTGGATCACTTTCGTCAAAGCGCGGTTGGAAGGGAATTCCATCTGCACGGCTTCTGTAGCTCTTGCCTGAGTGTGATTTATGATTTGTAAGGGAGTTTCCTGAGTTTCCTCCGCTAGACGTTTCAATTCGGTGCGCCTGTGCGCGACTTCGATACAGGCTGCATCGGATGGATCACTGTGAGAACCAGATACAGTGATATCGCCCGTGGAGATGATCCGGTGCGCTCGAACCTTACATGTTCTCCTGTATTGGCAACGCCAGAATTCCGTACCTTTGTCGGCACTGAATTTGTCAAACACGTACTGGTGACCCTCATGACACAATTTATCTTTGCCTCTCTTCGATTTGACAATGGATGAGGACTGAGACATTTCGAACTAGTTGACGAAATTTTCACAACGAGATCACGATGACGTTCAGCAACTTGTTTGTTTTCTTGGATCGGATATATGGTGAGCGCTCGTTTGTTTGCTTGAGTGGGCAAGACGTCGATTGTTCGCGCAAGTCTTGTGCGTGCGCTTGCACGTGCAAGCATACGGGACGAGGCAGGATGAAATTGTTCCAAGATCGTCCCGCGACCGAACAGCCCCATGGCCAAGAGATCCCGGCGGCCAACCGGTCCCGGCGGCCAATCGTCCCGGCGGCCAACCGGTCCCGGCGGCCAAACGTCCCGGCGGCCAACCGGTCCCGGCGGCCAAACGTCCCGCGACCAAACGGCCGCGGCGAAACGTCCCGCGACCAAACGGCCGCGGCCAAACGGGCTGCTCCGCCCGTTGCCTCTAGCTCCGAGAGATCACTCGCGCTTGCAAAAAAGTCACTCATCTCGAGCTCACGAGCAAGCGTTTGAACATGAAGTAGACGCCGGAAAATGTGAATGTCTGAGTGAGATCAACGGTCTTTCCATCCAGTGCTCAGGAAACCAAAGCTCCAATGCTCGGGGAAGGCGAGAGAATTTTTCACGCATCTTCCGATCAGGCCACAGTATCGGGTGTTTAGGTTTAACGCGTTCGACGTCACGATCGGAGTCGAGCACAAAGACTCGATACTTTTTTCACGAGAGCCCATTGTCTGAGATGATTCTCGTGGTTCCGCTATATCTGCTTAGAAACTTCCTCAATGCAAGCAGAAATTCGTACGCTGACATGTCCGGAACGAGCTGTAAGTGTGAGGCTCGCGTGGCTGCACAGACAAACAGCAAGATGTATCCTTTGCTCAGTTCTCCCTGAAGAAGGCGATATGGAATACGGATATGGATGTGAGCAAGCGATGGAGGTGTGTGAGATGGTCTTGCTCGCTCCGGGATGCCACTAGGATGTCGTCTAGGTAGACGAACACGAAGTCTAGGTCTCGCGTTATCAGATCGATGAGTCTTTGGAACGTTTGAGCTGCGTTTCTAAGAGCGAACGGCATTCTGACGTATTCATACAGACCAAATTGTGTTCGTATCGTAGTTTTGTGGACGTCTTCTTCCGCCATAGGAATTTTATGGAATGCTTTGACTAGGTCTATGGAACTGAAGACCTTACATCCTTCGAGCCTGTATGAGAAGTTCTCCAGATGCGGTGTAGGGTAACGGTCCGGAACCGTGCAAGCGTTCAGGGCTCTGAAGTCTCCGACTGGACGGTATGATCCATCGCTTTTGGAGACCATATGCAGCGGTGAAGCGTATGCGCTGTTGGAACGACGAACTATTCCGTCTCTCCCCAGTTGTCTGAAGTGCTGTTTGGCAATGTTGAGCTTGTCCGGATCCATTCGTCGCACGCGGCACGTCATTGGGCGATCTCTGGTCTCTATACGATGTTCTGTCATCAGCAATTGCCTGTTTCCGACGGGTGCCTCGCCGGTCACCTCCGCTGCGATGTCATTCGGATTGTCTTTCTTGACCATGCTGATGCCAACTGAGTGGTGTCGAGCAATCAGACATTTGCTGGTGCGTAAGGAGGTGAGATCAATCAATCGTTTCGAGCGGAGGTCTGGTGCCAGGTTGTATTGAGGGGTACCATCTCAGGTGCCAGAAATCTCCTATGCCAGAATCTCGGATGCCAGAATCTCAGATGCCAGAATCTCATGTGCCAGAATCTCATATGCCAGAAATCTACCCTCTCTCACCGTGGATGAGAGTGAGACTTCTATGCATGCGCGTGGCGCCAAGACCACTTCCTCCTCATCCTGCTGGGGCCAGCGGCCGATGATGACGAGGTTCAACGTGGAGCTCCGTTAGCCCGACAAGCTCCTGGGGTGGAATACGGGGAAGGGGGTTAGGCCATGGGACAAGCGAACAGATCGCCAACTAGCTCCATGGTTTATAGCAAGGTCAAGCCATAGTGGAATTGAGGGGCTCGGAGTCGGTACAGATATCCTGAACTAGGGAATCATCTGAAGGATGCGACGACCTAATAAAAGCAGGCCGGGTGTAGCGGATCAAAGACGACTCTTATTTACGAAGCGAATGGAAATTCGGTTCCGGATTGGTTCTTCAAAAGGTCCGAAGATTTGAATATAATTTGACCCCTTATCTCTGGATGAGCCGTCGATATCTGGCTCGAGTTATCTTCCGGAGAATCGATGATTCCAGCAGAGAAATCTGCGATGCCCGCGGGAAGCATTGACCAGCCAGTGCGAAGCTGGCGCGCCAACCACTGTTCCCCACCGCTAACCGGCTCCAACGCACGCGCATCTAAACGTTGGATGAAGACGTAGTGAGTGCTCCAACGGTTCGCAAGCTTTACTTGGTCGAACTCCAGTCATTGAAATGGAGGTCGAAATTGTGCCGTCAACCAAGGGGAAGCGTGACCTCTTCCGTATCGACGGATATCTGTACGAAGTGGAGAAATCCAAGTACGATACGCTGTATTGCCGCTGTGTGCGTATGCGGAGGGAGGGCTGTGGAGTCCGGGCTCTGCTGGGAAAGGTACGTAGAATATGCTGCCGCTGCCTGTCGTGATGTTTTCGGAATCTCTTCCCTGCATGAGGTCTCGCTTGTTCACAAGATGTCCCCGAAGTCGGTTTGTCGCGTTCGTCTGACAGAAGGAAAGATTTCTTGGGGAAATCATGAATGAGGACGCCCCTCGGAATTTGCGACTGCACCATTCGAGTCTTCAAGCTATCTTCGAAATTCATCCTGTTGTACGAGAAGGCCGTGCTCCTTGAGAAAACCCCGAGACGGGATATCAGAGCGCTCATTCTGGTAGACCTTGAGGATTCCGGAGTCGCCTGAAAGGCTCATGTTGTGCCGAAACTGATCTTCATTGACGCTTTCCCCGGTGAAGCGCCTGCGTCCCCTCCTTCCTTCTTGCGACCGCGGAGCCACCCTGTATGGCTTCGGTTCCATACGCTGGAGAACCTTGCCTGACAGAGCGTGGCCGTTAGCTGATTCCAACCGTGATGAGAGTTTCCGTGAATGTCATCTGTTATGAATCTTTTGCTAAAATTGCATCAATCAATATTCAAGGGTGCCGGAGCAGCTGCTGTCCGCGTTGATAAGATCAACGGGACCCACGACCATGATACGGAGGACAAAAAATTCATCAAGCTCTCCTCGGCGGCTGATTTAAAGCGAGCTGTAGTTCACCAGTCGTACCGCGGTGTAAAAGAGGTATACAACGAGCAGGTGATTTCCACTGGGGGTGGCCCTCCAAACTTTCGAGAGTATCAGGCCAACATTGCACCGGGAACGGGCTCGTCTCAGACCAGGGCTACCCAACTCGAGACCCAACATCGACCTCGGAATCGAATGGACGACCACAATGAGCGGAGAAGAATTCCTGGTCATCGACGACGGAGTTGAAGAGCGAATCTTGGGGTTCACTACGCCGCAGCTGATCACGGCCCTCAGCGCAGCTCCCGTCGTCTTCATGGACGGGACTTTCCGCGTCGTGCCCGGAATTTTCGAGCAACTCTACACGCTTCACGGGATGTTTCGGGGCCAGATGATCCCCTGTGCATTCTTCCTTCTACCGAAAAAGTCTGTCGAGACATACACGCGCATGCTGAATCTTCTGAGGAATTACGCGGCGTCGAAAGGGGTCCTTTTCAATCCAAGAGCGTTCCAAACCGACTTCGAAGTCTCAGCCTTGCGCGCCATTCAGGACTGTTTCCCCGCCGCCCACAAGAAGGGATGCTTTTTCCATTTCGGACAGTGTCTTTGGCGAAAATGGCAAAAGCTAGGACTAACGCAGGAAGAATTCGCCACAGATGAGGAAGTTAAGAGCATGTTCCGGTCGATCAAGAGCCTTGCGCTCGTTCCTTTGAACTTGATCGATGATGCTTGGCTGGACATCAACGCCGATAGTCCAGAGCCAGCTCATGCTGCCTACGCTCTCATCGAGCGGTTCAAGGAGTACGTGATACGCACGTGGCTCGAGAATGATGGTGTGTTCCCAAGAGAACTCTGGAACCACTACCGAAATTTCTCAGCCCGCACTACGAACCACCTGGAGGGGTGGCATCACGCATTAAACACGCAGGCTCGGAAGAAGCATGTTAACATATACGAAATGATCAAGATTCTCCAGCGAGAGGAGGCAAGATATTCGATCACGATGCTCCAACTGCAGATGGGACAGGCCGCTCCGAGAAAATGTTCAAAATACGAGGCCATCAACAATAACATAATAAGGCTTGTGATGGACTTCGAAGGCAACGTTATCAATCTCCATCAGTACATTCACGCAGTGGGACACAACCTGTAGCGCACCACAATGTGAATCAATAAATGTCACATGATTCTTCAGAATGCTTGAGAAATCATTGATCTCACGACAGGACCCTTTTGAGCTTTCCCAGTCAGGTATCGGATTGGCACGAATGAGATTCGTGAGGGACACGAACGTTTGCTCATTCGCGTTTCCCTCGTTCCCAGACCCCGACGCACAATCCAAGAACGGTTCCAACGAGCCTATCGGGCGTGAAGAGGAGAGGGGTTTTCAATCTCAAGAACTAAAACCCTGTGACAATACTGCGAACGATAGCTCGAAACCACATTTTGATAGACTGAAACGCCTCTCTTCAAGGGATACCTCTCTACGCAACAGTATTCGCTTGCTCGCTGATCGACCTCCTTCTTAGGACTGCATCTTTGGCGCCGATAACTCCTCCCTGGCTTGGCAAAGCACGGAACCGCGCGATCTCAATTGCCAATGAGCCTCCGTGCAGTGTTCGCCGATTGAAAGAGAGAGGAGGGCGACAGATCCCAACCATCCGACCGTTTCGTCAGAAGGGTTGGATCCATAGAAGCTTCGGTCTGACCGCGTCCACGGTAGGAGAGGGTAGTTTTCTGGCATATGAGATTCTGGCACATGAGATTCTGGCACATGAGATTCTGGCATATGAGATTTCTGGCATTCGATACCCAACCGTATTGAGGGAGGAGATCAGCTCCAATGATGGCTTGCGGGATATCCGTGAGGATAAATGTGAATTCAATAGGTTTGCCTAACCCCAAGTCAAGGATGCAAGTTTTCTCGCCGAAACTTCTCATTAGTTGGCTGCATAGAGGTTCATCGCATTCGGCGTCTGGGCGCTCGTTGTTGAATGCGGGATGCTGGAAACGTCACTTCCTGAATCGATCAGTGATGAGAATTCCACCATCACAGGCTCATAGTGCAGATCTTGTCGTTGTGTGATTCAGAGTTTCTGGTGATCTTCCAACTTTTGGTTACGACGTTTTCTATTCAGCAGTTGGTTCCTGGCGTAACGCCACTTGAATTCTGTTACTATCAAGGTTAGCGAATGGGAAGCGCCTGATGCAACCTTCCCCCGGCCAGGATCGACCAGTATATAAACTCTGAGTGTATTTTCATAAACACTTGCTGCTGAACTAGTGACACACCGTCACTATGCCAAGTCAGTCATCCAACGTGTCGTTCTTCCCAATGGTTCCCTAGATCAATTCTGTCGTCTGCTCTCGGTGGTGCACGTTCCGAATCACGCTGCTCCTCCGATTTTTGTTTGTTTTTCTCAATCCGGTGTTAAATACTCCGCTCTTGAGACCCGTAGAGGTGCCTCACACGACACCGTTCACTCATCCGCGACAAGAGATCCATTAAAGTGCGTATCTTCAAATGTCGTCGGAGTTCGTTTGTGCGGTGTGTGGTGCTGTGGGCTCACTGGGAAACTCACTGGTGGCGTGCACTGGTCGCTGTTGTAACTTTGTGCATGATAAATGCCTTAGTAACACTGACGAGGTCGGACTCTGCCCAACTTGTTGCGCCGGGGATAAAAAGGCCCCAACCGTCAAGCATGTCTTCGTTCGCTTGATTCAACTCTCCAACCTCACGCTAAGCCTAGTGGACAGGATAACAGTTCAAGAAGCCGAAATCAACCATTTGAAGCGCGCCCTAGATGCCTCTTCAGGCGGCTGCTCCACTGGTGAGCCTAGGCGAGTGGTCATGCCAAGGGTGGATAAGTCCACTAAGAAATCTGAACAGAAATCTAACTCATCTGTCAGTAATGCTGGGCTCGCTCCGCACTCAGCCGTATCGATCAAGACATCGACTGCATTGTTGACTGCGGGGTCCTCCTCTGAAGCCGCTCTGCCTGTCGGTGCTCAAAACAAACCTAAACAAGACCGCGTGCTACCTGTAGCATCGAGGGGTGTGCGGGATGTCGGTGCCTCCGCCAGAAGAGCTCCGAGGAGGCCTAAACCTACCATTGGAACCGGTGCATCTACCTTCGCGTTCTCTGCCGCACCCAGACTTTCGAGAGTCTTCATCTCCCGGCTACACGGTGACACTGAGGCGTCTCTGATCTCCGCTCATGCCAAATCTTTCTGCCCGGAAGTTTCGTCTGTCGACAAATTTGTCAACGTGCACGGAAACTCCTACTCTTCATTTGTCATCACTATAGTCGGCGATCCTAGTAAGCTTCTTCTCTGTCAAAACTGGCCCTCGGGTACATTGATAAAAAGGTTCCATCGCGATGTCATCAGGAGCCGTATCGCGTCGACTGTCCCTGCCCCTGTTGGCCCGAATGATAGTTGACTCTTATGCGTCTCCTTCAATGCAGCGAGGCTTACCCCTGAGGGCAAGATCGACTCACTGCGTTCCTTTTGCCTCAAGAATTCTCCTGATATTGTATTTATCTGCGAAACCTGGTGTAAACCTGATCTTGTTAGCGATGCTGAACTTTCGCTCGGCGATATGTACTCCGTCTACCGTAAGGATCGCCCGGGTCCCAAGAAGGGAGGAGGTGTTTGTATCCTTCTTAGGGTAGACCTTATATCATCTGCTGTTGAGCTTGATTTCCCTAGTGAAGTCTGCGCGGTCGACCTCTCAATCGGTACGGCTTCGTTTAGACTTATATCATGTTACTTCCCGCCTTGTAACGAAGTTATCGCTGATGGCTACGATCGCGTTCGTTCCTTCATCGCTCACTTCGATAAACTCTTGGATGTGGATTCCACTGTTATCTGCTGTGGTGATTTCAATTTGCCTGAGATCGATTGGAGTAACCTGAGCTTCCCACTAGCACAGGACGCTCAATCACTCTCGCGCTCTGAATTATTTGTTAACTTCACTTTATCGGCTGACCTGCGGCAGCTAATCACTGTCCCCACCCATCGTGGTGGTAATACCCTTGATCTCGTATTTACGAATGATGAGGAACTCCTTTGCGATATCAGAACCATCACTGCACCTGTCGAGTCCGACCATAAAGGGCTGATGTTCAGCATAATTTGCCCTGCCCGTAAAGACTCCGCTGTGTCTCATGTATATGATTTTGAAAGAGCCAATTTTGATGCCATCATTGACTGCCTTCTCCTCCACGACTGGGACTCCGTACTTGATACGACATCTGATGATATCGACACCCTATATAACGTGTTCGAATCTTTCATCTCGCAGCTATGTGATCAATTTGTTCCCCTGAGGGCCATAGGCCCCAAGCCCAATAGCATCTCTGGTCACATCGCCCATCTCCTTAACCTGCTATCATCACTTCCTGCCAATGCTGACCCAGTTGTGGTGGCAAATCTTCAAAATCAACTCCGGTCTGCAACGTTGCGTGAACGCTCGGCCGTCGAGATGAACATTGCTAGAAGGAATAATCCCAAAGAATTCTTCCGCTACGCACGTAGCCGCCTCAGAGCCGCAAAAGCTATCTCTGTTCTTAAGGCTGACGACAACAGCGTCCTTACGGCTGACAGTGATAAAGCTGAATTGCTAGCTGCTCACTTTCAGTCGAACTTCGTCATCGACGATGGTACTCATGTTCCCCCTGTGCCCAAGCTCCGGTCTGCTCCGCCGCTCGCTGATGCAGACTTTGATGAGTTTTCTGTTTTCCGCGCTCTTGAGACCGTTGGTAGCAAATAGGGGTCGCAAAAAAACCGCCAAGCAGAACCGCGGTTCTGTCCAAAAGCCGCGGGGACCCGCCGGAAACCCGCGGATACCCGCGGGTAACCGCTGAATAACCGCGGGTACTCGCCGAAAACCCGCGGGTACTCGCCGAAAACCCGCGGGTACCCGCGGTTCCGAGCGGGTACCCGCGGGTAACCGCTGAATAACCGCGGGTACCCCTCCGTTTTTACTGAAAATCCATCCCTCACTAATAATAATGCTAAGAATAATAATAATAACGACAAGGAAAGACGGAGTTGATTTTTTTTTCCGAAATTACGCGTATAGTCCCACTGGTTGACTGGGGAATGATAGAGCCAACATCAGCGCGTTCGAAATGACAAGATATTCAATGGCGAGTCCGTTTTAATTACCGTTTTGAGTTCTCTGCTGGCTGTTGGAGCCGACAGCCTACAGCGCGAGCCGGCATCGCAGCGCTTCTAGTGTACTCGGCTGCAACTTGTCAGAAAGAAGAGAAACTCACGGCGTTTCTAAGTGAGAGGATCGTTCGATCCAAAAGGCTGCTGAGGAAATGAAAGATGACTCAAACTAGAGAGAAGGCTAATTTATTGAATCCATCATTGGGCGAATACAAGTTAGTAAAATTATACGTGGGTGCATAATATTGTGAAAAGGAACGCGATGAGATAGCTACACCTATCGCCTGTATGCTCGGAAGCTCACCAGAAATCCGCGCTAAATCGCTTGGTGGTCGAAAGCTTTCCGGAGGATGAACATGTTGTCCAAACTGGACTGGTTTAGCCGGGTACGGTTTTTGCCGATGACAAAGTTCAACAGGCTGAAATCTCGTTCCGGTTGAACTGAGGTTGGAGGAACCGTGACCAGAACGTCATAAACGCCTCTGAGCAGCGGGCCGCGCGGGCCGCCGTTGCGATACGAGTTGACCTCGCTGGTCAAGCTTGCACGGGTGCCCGATTCCCGCCGAAAGAGAGTTGGGGCCGGCGCGTCCGAGAATATGGTATCCCAGGAAAGGCTCTCAGCTGCCTGCGAACAACGATACTGATGAAATAATGTCGAATGATTGAGCCTGTATCAGTGGGTCGAACTATGATTCCGAACAAGAACGGTCTATATACCTGGGACGGGGTTGCCGCCGGTTCTTGATCAACCGCCGAGTCGAGCAGGTTTAGCATCACATCTATCATTTCCGTGTCTGTCGGCTCCTGTTGTCCAATGAGTTTTTCCAGCCCGAAGTCGTACCTTGGATCCGTCGGCACAGCTAAGATAGACAACAGAATTCCCCTGCGTTTCGCAATCTCTGTTCTGAGATGGTCACAAAGTGGGATCGCGAGCGGAGAATTTGTTTGCTGCAGTTTGAGGAACAACAAGTTGAAAATTTTGTCCGCGTGATGCAAAGTCGCTATTCTTTTGCTCAGCATCTGAATCGCTGTCTTGAAGGGTTCGAGGCATCGCGCGATCTCCTCCAAAGCAATGATGTCGTTGGGAGCAATGATACCACCGTGTTGGGCAATCCAATATGGGTCGTAACTCTCTGCCATTGTAGGTCTTCTGACGGCTAATTATCCGCAGCTCATCCATGAGCCTCGGTTTCTTCTTGAAGCAGCGGATAACGACTCGGAGACGTTCGACGACCTGCTTGAGATCGACTGTGATCTTTTGGAGTGTGGGATCCGCCCCGAACTCGCTCGGTTCGGGTTCCTCGTGTTCTTCGAAATCTTCTTCATCGGATTCGCACTCCTGCTCCTCCTCCTCCTCGAGTGCAAATTGTGTTTCGGACGAATCATCGTGGTCGTTCCCTTCGTCTCCATCGGTTGTCCCTTGACCTGACTCGCTTGACTCCGCATCGTCTTCGAAAATGATTTCCATGTCGAATTTGAAAACGTCTTTTCCGTAGACGACCTTTCTCACGACGAGATCGAGACCATGAGCGAAACATTTTTGCTTCCTCAGTCCCATCAGATCGACCGCTTTCAAGACATTGGCAGCCCCGTCTGTGGCTGCGGCAGCTATGCTTTTCAAATCGAGATTGAAGCTTTGTAGTCTTGCTTGAATCAGATACTTTAGATTCTCGCCTGTAGCACTCTCGGTTACCCTGATCAGCCCGAGAGGAACTATTTTTGAGCTCCCGAGCAATGGGATCGCGCTGTGGACGTTCAGTGTGAGATAACGATCTGAACCAAGTACAGTTGCCTCGTCGAAGGAGATGGATACTTTGTGGCCTAAAAAGAGGCAAGCTCTGAGAATAGAATGGGTATATCGAGACTTGGAGGCATCAGAATTCTGGAATACAATCATCATCTAACGCTTTAATACAGCCACCAATGAAGCTGCTTCGATTCAGAGAAGAATATAGAGTCGAACCTTTTGTCGTCAACTCTATGAAAGTGATCTGCAGCTTAGAACGAATAATTGCGGCGTCTTCACGAAGATACTTGCGCACCGTTGCCGGTGATTTAGGCGGCGCTTGAGCTTTTTGGTACGATCGTCGCAGCACCCTCCTGAATGGCTCCGAGCACACTTGCAACATGCTCACGTTGGCTTGGCGCACGAAGCGAAGTAGGTCTGATCTTAGTGTGTGCTTGATATTCCGCTTTAATGGCTCCGGTCCGGAGAGATTCGACGGGCCATTTTCATCGATTTGATGCTGGCTCTTCAAATGCCTGATCAAGGCACTCGTTGACCGATAGCAGGTGATGTCCTTTAATTCAGATGAACGGAATGCACAAACGTGGAGGGTACATCGCGATGGAGAGCGAATCATTCAGCGGATTAGAATCAAAACTCCAAGCAAGAGAGGGACCGCTAACCTGATTACAGATAGAACACGCTGCTTTGCGCTCATTGCCGAACATTTCCTTCCTCTGGAAATATCGCCAAACCCAACTTTTGAGATTTTGAACGCTGCCGGAGTCGCTCATGATGCACGTTGTTCACTGGAGGAGTACTGAGCACCGAATGCCTCCCGAATTTTCGCATGGAAACGAAGCGTCGATTCGAGCGCTTTCTACGGTTGTGGTTGTATCAATCTCAGATTTCGGTGTTTACAAACTCCGGTCGTCTTCCGACGGCTCACAGTGATATCGAGGAGGGAAGCGTGAGTATTCCTGATCGCATTCGTGTTTCGTTCTTCGAGCGTTTTTCCCAAATGTCTCCAACTCGAAACGCTCCATGAAAAGTAGTTTCGAGCCATCCGAGGCCCGAGAGGCTCATGGATCGGCTAGCTCCAGAAGAGTGTTTTTGTCACCTTCGAGCGGAGAAATATTCCGCGAGCTAGAAATCGCGCGTAGAGAGCACTCCAGTGCCCCCGTTGAAACTCATCATGCCAATATCATCCGAGTTCGGCTGGAATCAAGGCCGAGGCTCCATACACAATCATGAATTTTAGATTTTTTCCCGGTTGCCGCTCGGGATCGTCTCCCGAATATGGACGCTTCTCTGTTCCAAAATCGCCTGACCAATGCCCATCTGGCGCGAACAGAACCTTTACATCAGACTATTAGGAGATTTTGCGAGCTGTTCCAAAACAGGAAAAATTTCGTGCCGCTCGCACGGCCATGACCAACGGGCACCCGAAAATCGCGGTCCGAGATCGCGGGTACCCGCTCGGAACCGCGGGTACCCGCTCGGAACCGCGGGTACCCGCCAGGAACCGCGGTTACCCGCTCGGAACCGCGGGTACCCGCTCAGATCGGCGGGCACCCGCAAGGAACCGCGGTTACCCGCGGGTACCCGCCAGGAATCGCGGGTATTACCCGCCGGCAGGGGAATACCCGCGGTTCCGCGGTTCCGCTTGGCGGTTTTTTTGCGACCCCTAGTAGCAAACTCACTCGGACGCCCGACAACGTGCCCCCGTTGTTCTTCTCGCGCGCAGCTTTGGGTCTTGCTAAACCACTGCACATCATCTTCAATCACTCCCTCAAAGTAGGAATGGTTCCATCCGCTTGGAAGAGGGCAATAGTCACACCCGTTTTCAAGTCTAAAGGACTACGCAAGGACCCCCGAAGCTATCGCCCTATCTCAATTACCGTGATAGCGAGCAAAGTTATGGAAACATTGATATCCGACAGGATCATAAATCACTGCGAAAATCATCAGCTCTTCGATGAACGTCAATTCGGCTTCCGAAGGAAACGCTCAACAACCCTCCAACTAGTGAACGTTATCAATACCTGGGTCTCTGAATTTAACTGCAAGAAGGCACGGACGGACGTAGCCTATGTTGACTTTAGAGCCGCCTTTGATGTAGTTTGCCACCGTCTTCTGCTTGTCAAGCTACCGTTTTACGGCATCTCGCCGACCCTGTGCCGATGGATCGCCAGTTTCCTCAAGGACAGAACCTTCTGTGTCAGAGTCGGCAACACACTCTCGGGTTGGGCCCCTGCCGCTTCTGGTGTCCCTCAAGGCAGTGTGATTGGACCGCTGCTGTACCTGCTCTACTCAACCGATCTGAAGTATGAGATCGTCGATGGCGTTTCTCATTACACCTATGCCGACGATACTAAAGTATTCACTGACGTCTCTCGACCAGCTGGTCATCAAGCCCTTCAATTGACTCTCGACAACATTGAGAGATGGGCCTCGGACTGGCGACTCTCAGTCTCTGCCTCGAAGCCCTGCGTCCTCCATGTCCTACATGATGAGCCACACCTATACTCCATGTTCAGCGACCCCATACCCAATTGTTCAGTGGTCAGGGACCTTGGTGTCCACATCTCATCGTCCTTGAGCCCTGAGAAGCATATCTCCGACGTCCTCTCGAGAGCTGGTCATGTTGTCAACTTCATTCACCGCGCCTTCATCTCAAAACGACCCGAGGTCTATCTCGCAGCCTACAGATCTCTCGTACTTCCGATTATCTTGTACGGCTGTGAGGCTTGGCGCCCTTGGCTCGCCAAGGATTTACGTGCTTTGGAAAACATTCAGACCCGGTTTATCAGAAAAACCGCTTTCAGGTGTGATATTAATCCCGACGATGTTATGCTCGTCCCCCTCGTTGAACTATTCGACACTCGGGATCGTGACCTAGTGGTCAAAATTCTACGGCTCCCCTGCCGCCATAACTTTTTCGACATTCGTGACACGCGCACTAGGGCGGACAAAATATGTACTGTTCCCCGCGCCGTAAATAATTTAGTCTCTGCCTCCTTCAGGTGGAGGCTTAATAGAAGGCTAAATGGTGACCTACGCTACCGGCTAGTGTTATAGGTTCCCCCCTACCACTTTCATTCCTCAATAAACTGAGTGTTACACGTAGTCTACCACGATTCTATTCCAGTGATTGTGCTCCGGTCTTCGAATTTAACTTCCACAGATTCTAACATGAGAGCTGAGCTAGTGGAGGCCCCATTTACAAGCAATCAGAAACTTGCGGCTGGTGAATTTGTCGACGACGAAGAGTCTTTTCGACGAGGGGTCAGATTTCGGAGCCGCGACCGCGCTGACCACTATTAGTTTTTTGATTTCTGATTGTAGTGAGCGCAGCCGGTAACGCAACGCTTAGCCTGCTCTCCAAACTTAATGTGGTACTTGCACACTAGCATTGGCTCCTTTTTCTGAGGTCTTGCTTGTTTGTTGTACCTGTTGGAAACGCCTGATACATTAATTTCGTCAAGATCCGGGGCGCACGCACTGTAGGGTGGATGTGGTTCATCAGTCTCAGAATACGTTGGTTTTCCGGCATGGACTCAAGATCTCCACTGCCAAATCCGCAACCCTTTATGTCATGCATAACGTACCTGCGTCATACACCCTGCTTGGTGATACAATTCCTGAGTGTACCTGGGTGAAGGATCTCGGAGTCCATGTTAATTCAAACCTTAAGCCTGAGCTGCACCTAGCCGCAGCCCTCTCTCGCGCTGGCCGTACGGCAAATTTCCTGCTTCGCGCTTTCTCTTGTAATATTCCGGCTGTCTATGTTAAGGCATATTTGTCACTTGTTCGTCCGGCACTTCTCTATGCATCCGCGGTCTGGCGGCCATGGACCATAGGTAGTATTCGTGCGCTGGATAACTTCCAATATAGATACATCAGGAGGGTCGCCCGAAGATGTAATGTACCCATTGAGCCTATTGCCCTTCCGCCGATCCGCCATGCGCTCGACGACGAGGATCGGAGGCTTTTCTCCGTGTTACGCCGAAATAGTCAATTCAGCAACTTCTCGACTGTACGCCGCACAAATACCCGATCAGGGTTTCAACATGTGATACCTCGGGCACGAAATAATATTGTCCAAAACGCCTATCGCTGGCGCGTAGCTCGCGTCAACGACTGGCGGGTTTGAAGAGTACATTTGGTCAGCGATCATGGTGAGGTTGGGGAGCGCCACTGAGTCTGCAACCGGCAGCAGATTCTGCTGGATCGCACTGGGCAGCGCTCTCAACCACCATAGCTTTTTCATATAATCGTTCATCGGCATGACGTGCTCGGCAACTGCAGAATGGAAGATTGTTTCGAGATCAATCAGAATTTCGGATGCCTTCTTGTGAGCGACGTTTTTTAGTTCGGATAATCGATCTAAACGTTCGAGGGTCGAAGGTTGACAGGTTCTGATCAGTTTCTGTTTCAGGAGGTCGTAATCTCCAATGGCAAACTGACCTTTCTGCGAGATCTCGCGGACTCTTATCGCGGCACTTTCGGGTAGAAGTGCCAAGATCTTGTAGAATCGTGTTTCTTCATTGAGGATCCGAGCATTTCTGAACTGTGCCTCCGCTTTGTTAAACCAGGCATCTGGATTTTGCGTCCAGAATGTTGGGAGGGTCAGTGCGACCGCTGCTATTCCATGAGTGATGGCATCCACGCTGACCGTTTCAAGCACTGACGGATCGCTGGAACGCGAGGTGTTCAGGGACTCGTTCAGCTCGGTTTTCGAATCCGATAATCCTGTGCGTTTCAGGCATTTTGGTTCGTTTCAAGTTCGGGTCACCACTGTAGAGACGACACTTAGGGTTAAACTTATATCAACTCGGCTGACACCGGTAGCGCGGTAAGCCGTGCTTTATTGACATCGGTTGTGTTCGCGTATGTCGTCTGCTACGGCGCGAAATGAGATTACAATAATATATCTGCAAGGCAAACTACAAGGTGTGGTAATTGTTTCAAAACTTCTCGGGCAACGTCATTTTATCGATGAGTAGAAGCAATGGTCACAAATATCCACCGGCACCACCTGATCTTGGATCCCCTCCCAAAGCGCCTCGTCTCCCCACGGATTCCTTCCATGGGAATCCAGAGACTACGTCGTACTGGTTCCCACGGAATCCCGACATTCTTGATTTTCATTTGTACATCTCCTTTATTGCGCTAGCAATTCACGAGGGTTATGTTACATAATAAAGCCGCATGGAGGGCTGGCGTGTCACGAACTCTCCGGGACATGCGCCATGCGTGAGCGTGAGCGACGACGAAGTTCCTCGCTTGCTCAAGAGGAAAGATAGAAACCTCCCGTTTCGTGGGAGAATGCCGGGTTTCGAAGAAATCAGTAAGAATTCTTCTGAAGACTCGATCGTCGACTTCCTGATGCCATTTTCGAATCGAAGGAGTGGTTAGCACGTTACGGGGGATCTTGCACCGTAAAGCAACGCGGCGTGCGAATCGATTGAAGACCGCTTGGAGAAGCTTTTCGTCTTTGCTGTAAAACGGTCGCCATATTTCGCTACAGTAGACGAGTCGAGATTTGACGAGTGAGTTTAGAACAGACAGGTAGAAGTCTTGTTCCTTTACGACGAACGTCTTCAGGATGAGATTGCATATCCGTCCTGCCGAAAGAGCGGCCGCCGATATCTGGGACCTGAACCGGAGATCTCTGTCGAACGTGGCTCCGAGATCTTTGCCTGAGGTAACGTCGGGAATGGGAATGCCCTTGAGCGCATATGGTTGACCGGCGCCTGACGTCCTGAGAACCGAGCACTTGTGCGTGGCGATCGCGAGTTTGTTTTTGGACGCCCATGCTGCTATCGAGTTTATCGCCCCCCTGTAGAGCGATGGCGTCCGTTTCGCTTTTCACTTGGGTGAAAATCTTCAGGTCATCGGCAAACAGCCGGTATTGCACTGGGGAGTCACAAAGGAGGATCGAAAGATCCTGAACGTAGCAAGAAAATACTAGCGGACCGATTTTGGTCCCCTGGACGACTCCCGAAGAGATGAAGCCTTCTTGAGATCTGGAGCCTTCAACTGCCACTTGGAAGGTACTGTCAGTTTTTTTCCATTCCATTTCAATGCTGTTTTATTCTGGGCGGGGCTGACGACTCACTGGGGCTTGCTCCTCGTCATATTGTTATTATTATTTACAGAATAAGTATGATTCAACCAGTTCAAAATTCGGGAGCCAATGCCGAGTACTGAGAGCTTTCTCAGGAGCAGCCCGAAATCCATACAATCGAAAGCCCTCGAAAAATCGAAGTCGACTATATGGACTGGAATGTTTCTGTATCTCGAGAGTGTGAGGAATTGGGACACTTCAAGCAATTGCGTGGCAGCAGACCGTTTCTTCGCGAACCCGTGCTGGAAACGGTCTGTGAGCTTTTGAGAGTCGAGATGCGATTGGATGCAATGAGTCCTTCCATAACCAAGCAGGCGTAGTTAGACGCTAATTGGCGGAAGCCTTTTTTGAATACAGGCGTGACCAGAGAACTCTTAGAGTCGCGAGGCAGGGAGGCGTCTCCAAATGAGCGGGTGAAGATGAGTGTCAAGGACTCGGCGAGTTCGTTGGCCAGTCGCTGGAAGACAATCGGGGTTATTCCGTCTGGGGTCGTGGACAGCTTAGGCTCGAGAGCGCGTAGTCTGGCAGCGACCGTTGTTTCGTCGCATGCGACGTCGTTTATCTCTGTGAGAGTTTGCCGCTTCAATTACGGCAGGGACTCGAGGGGAGGAAGGTATATTGATTGGAAGTAGTCCTATAGCATGTTGGCTTTTGCGCCATCGTCCGTTATCAGATGGTCGCCCTGGAGGAGGGGCGCAGCACCAGTCCTGGTACGGAGACGCTTATTAGCGTATTTGATGAGCCGAGAACCAAAACGTCACATCTCCATTTTTTTCAGAATCTGAGATTTTTTCCTTTGATTACAAATAGGGTGGTTTATTTTCACCATGCTGGATATCGAATTTACATTTCATATTGTTTTGGTTCGGTGGCCGGAGCGGAAGCTTTATCTCTGGTGAGATAGTATTAGTTCTTCTCCTTGCCCGTTATTAGGAACTTTTGATTATGTTATTCTACGTTGCCAGTCTCAGAAAAATTTCAGTCTATCATCATCACTTTCCATCAGGTGTTTCTCAAGTCTTTTCTTGAACAGGGGAATTGAGTCTGTTGTTCGTATATCTACTGGAAAACAATTCCAGATTCTGGCTACTTTCACATAGAAGGAGTCTGATCCTGTTTTGGTTCTTCTGGATTCTAAGCGGATGATTCTGGTGTTCTTGGCCCTTGTATTCCTTTCCGTGCCGAGACAGCTCAGATTGAAAACTCTAGGACCACGCAATGTGAAAAATTGCTGGTGTAGACAGCAGATTTGCTGGTGTAGGAAGACTCACGTATTGTAGGTCAGAGAGAGCGGGAGCGGGAGGATGTTGAGATCTTCCGGACGGATACCCCAGAACCCCGCACAGTAATTCAAATGTGAATATGTGCTTCGTACAACGCTCTACCTATCTTGAGACCCGCAATGTTGCACATATTTTCCACTATATATATTGATCAGTTCAACTTCTTCAATATTTCATCAATATGGTTGCTCGCATTCAGTTTTTCATTCAGGACACATCCGAGGAATCTGGTTTTCGAAACGTTTCCAATTGTTTCTCCGTCTTGTGTGATTATCAATCTAGGCGGTTCCCAGTTACCTCTCTTGAAGATCATGTATTGGGTCTTGCTTGCGTTCAACCTCAGAAGATTACATTTACGCCATATGCTTATTTCATTCAAATCTTTTTGCATCCTTTGTTCAAGATCGCAGGACGAGTCACATACATATGATACTTTGAAGATTTTAGATTCTCATATGTCCGCCAGCTCCGTGAAGCAATTCACTGTGATCATCAGAGCGTGTCTCGGTAATCATACTGAGAATAACTTTCTCGTCTTACTGTTCCCAGTGTTCTTTCATTGTCCAGTGAACTGATTACCGTCAAGTCTTCCGCAACTTCCGGATAGCTGTTCCACCCTCTCGGGTGCTTGGGTATATAAAGGGAATAAACTATCAGTGCAATAGGGGGAACACTGAACGTGGTTCCAGACAGGTGTCTTTATTTAGTCTCGCTAGTGCTCGAGAAACTCTTCAATGTTATCAGTCACGAGAAGCTCTTTACAAGTGTAGTGCACTACAAGTTCGATTCAAGATTCTGAGCTAAGTGGTTATGCCGAATTCGAATCGTGACTCCCCCTCTGGATATATACACCTGGGTGAAGAACACGACATTGACCCGCCAAAAATGGACGAATCCTCCTCCGGCGGATATCGTGGCCGCGCCTCCAGCTCCATCATGCTGGCACCAGACGGGAAGAATTATATCCCGTGGCGTACCATCATCCCATCGCTTCTTAACGGTGAGGCCTGGGCCTGGGAAGTTGTCAGTGGACGACTACATCCCCCGGACCCGGACACCGCGGACACTCCAGCGGGCAAGGAACAGAAAGCTTGTTACATCAAGGGCAATCGGTCTGGCAAATACATCCTAATGAAGTCAATTCATCCGGACCTTGCTGTCACGATGTTCCTTGACTCAGCTGAAGACATCGACGCCCAAGAGATCTGGCGTCGTATCAAAGAACGATTCCACCACACCGATGGCACCAAGAAGAACCTTGCCATGGCCAAGTTCCTGCGCTTCCGCTACCAACAGGGAGCAACGGTCCAAGAGAATCTGCTCGTCTATCAGAAGATCCTATACGAGATGAACCAAGCAGGATTCAAGATGGACAACGACCTCCAGTGTACAAGACTCCTGGAAGCTCTACCATCCTCGTGGGAACCCTTCCGTCAAGCATGGGCGGTACGTGCTGACACCGAGAAGCATTACGATGCTCTCTCCGAGCTCATCGAAGCTGAAGCCCTCCGTCGAAGATCGAATGACACATCTGAGGCGACCGCCATGTTTACGAGAGCAAACATGCCTAGCCGTCGTCGCTTCGGGGGAAGATCATTCCCGAATCGCCTCCACCAGCGACAGGTCACTTCCAGAACAACTGATGTGATCTGCTACAACTGTAACCGACGAGGCCACATCCAAGCACACTGTCGCGCCCCACGCCGGAACACCAACAACAACGTCAACAGGCAGCGAGGAAACAACAACCGCAGACAACAACAACAGTCTAGCCGCCGCTTCCCACCGCAGGCCAACATCGTGGAGGCTTTCAACGTTGAACTCCAACCAGCGGAATCCCACACTACAACCTTAGGTGAGGAATTTGTTGTTGACTCTGGCACAACTCACACCATGACACATAATAAGAACTGGCTGGTAGATTTTCAACCCTACCATCAGACTAGAGAAGTGAGACTCGTTGGTTCTCGTGCCCTTAGTGCACTGGGCACCGGAACCGCTGTGATCACTGTGAGCTCTAATGATCGACCCACTACAATCGAGCTCAAAGACGTACTTTTGGTTCCACGCCTACGTCGAAACCTAGTCTCTGTGTCTAAGCTTATGGATGATGGATTCGAAGCCCGTGTCTATCGGGACTCAATTAGGTTAATCAAGAACAACGTAGAAATTCGCGCTGAACGGTGCAACGGGTTGTATGTCTTTCAAGCCACCGAACCACTGGAAGCATGTACAGCCGGGCTAGTCAATACGGTGAGTTTGCTGGAGACGCACAAGGCGCTCGCTCACCTTAATGCCGTAGATATCAAGAAGCTACTGCTGAACAAGGGACTCAAGTTAATAGATGACTTTGTGCAATGTGATTCATGCGTTCAAGGAAAACTACCTAGATCTAGGAATAGAGCAAAGCCCGCTGGCGCCGGAGCTGTGAGGCCCGGCTGGATATGTTCAGATCCAGTGCGCTGTCAATGATCCCTCCTACGGAGGTGCCCACTATTTCCTCACTCTGACCGACGAATATTCGAAATTCCGAAAAGTCTATTTTGTGCAGACCAAAGATCAGGTCCCCGATCGCATAGAATCTTTTCTCAGTTGGTTCAACACCCAGACTGGCCACAAGGTCTATCACTTCCATTCTGACGAGGGCACTGAGTTCACGAACTACAGAGTAAAAGATTTGATGAACAGTCAAGGAATCCAAATAAGCTACAGTCCGAGATACCGACCTCAACTGAATGGAATTTCTGAGCGGCTTAACCGCACGCTATTGAATCTAACGAGAGCCATGTTAATCGATAGTGGACTTCCAAAAGGCCTCTGGGCCGAAGGAGTCTACTTCGCTGCCCATGTGCTCAATTGCGCCAAAATCAACGAGAAACATAATAAGACTCCATTCGAGATCATCTTCGGTAAACCCCCATTCATCAAAAAGATTCAGCCGTTCGGAACTCACTGCCACGCCTATAATCGAGACCCCAAAAGAAAGAAATTGGAAGCTAGAGGCATTCCGGGACGGATCTGCGGTCTAGAGGAAGACGGACCATCGTATAGAGTTTGGCTGCCCGGGACTACTAAGATTATAGTCACTAAAGATGTGCATGTCGATAAATTAGGTCCATTAGAAAGTGAAAATCCGTCAACCGATGACCTAGTCAGAGAAGAGGAAACACCGCCTGCTGATGCCGTGACGTCACAGAGCGATGACGATGTTGAGCAACCAGCAGCAGCAGTCCCGCCGACACAGCCAGTCGAGCGGAGCGGTTCTGTGCCAGATGAGCAGATGCCTGGACCTTCCTCGCGTCCGGATGCTGAAGCGGTGCCTCGCACAGAACCAACGGACAACACAAGAACGACAGGAAGAATGAGGCTAAGAGACCGGTCAACATTAAAGCCGCCAGAGAGGTATCAGGCCGGGTTGACCGAAGCACCGACGTCGTTGTACGTTGTTGATAAAATATCAGATAGCCCTCACTCTGATCACGGAAGCCAAGCTATGATATCCACGGAACTGTTCTATGCGCAACTTCAGTGTTTGGGTCACCGGTCCGTCCACTTCCTGGACAGCGTTTGTGTTTAACTTCCGGAAGCCCAGTCTAGTTATGTAGGTCAGACATCAACCCTTTCAGTCTTCCGTCCGTGTGAACACTGAACTATAAAAGCAGTATTCGTGGAATAAGGATTACTCTGGTTGCACCGACGAACGTGAACGTCTCGTGTTTATTCGTGGAATCCCTCTCACAGTATAACTCTTATCTCTGAGCTAGAAATCAGTCAATTTGAGCCTTATTTTCCAACATAAAACCGTTATCAGCACGACCAGCTGTGCCTAGTGCTCCAACTATCAGGAACTTAGAGTGAACTTATCAGTGAAAAGAGTGAAGAGTTGTAGTGTGTTACGCCACAGACAACGAGCAGCCATGGCGGAGTCCAGCGAGACCCACACGAAGAAGAACCGGGTCATCTTGCGAGACGACGGTAGGAACTACCTCGCCCGGAAGTCCATTCTCCCAGTTAACCTCCAATCGGCAAAGTATGCCTGGGATGTCATCATCGGCAGACTTGATCCCACCAAACAAGACGATAAGGAAAATTACATAATCGGCAATCAAAATGCTCGTGAAATTATCTTCAACTCTCTTCAACAAAATACAGTGATGAGAATGTTCTTTGAAGATTCAGTCTTCGTGACAGCGAAGGATGCCTGGGAACGTATCAACGATAGATACACCGGCAAAAGTGACATCTTCGCAGACATAGCGATCGAAAAATTCTCGAACTTCAGATGGAACAGCAACAAATCAGTGTCCGACAATCTTAACGTTCACCAAGCCATCATCTACGAATTACAAGAAACTAATTCAGGAATCAACGCCAAAGCCATGACCTCCAGGCTTGTGGGATCACTACCACAAAGCTGGGAACCATTCAAGCAAGGATGGGCACTCAAGAACCCGAAGCAAAAGGATTACGCTGATCTTGTGGAAATGATCTACGCGGAAGAAGCTCGAAGAACCATGCGTGATCCTCAGGGCAATACAACAGCTCTGGCAGCCAGAGTCGGTGGACGTCGGCCATTCCGTGGAGGCCAGTCACACACAATAACAAACATGAGGAAAAGCCAGAGTCAGTCATATCAAAGAACAACTGAGATCGTTTGCTGGAACTGCAACAAGAGAGGACACAAAGCGTTCCAATGCCGCTCAAAAAGAAGGCCGAACAACCATCACGAAAGACACATGCGCAAGTCGCAGAAGTGCTAGGCGTCAACCATCATCCGACTCTAGAAGAGGGATTAGAGGTAACGGATGACATCTCTTTGCTAATCGATTCAGGAGCAACGTGTCACATTATGAACAGCAAGAGCTATTTCATTGAGTACGTACCACTTGAACCACCCCGGGAAGTGCATCTCGGTGATTCCTCGACCATCAGAGCACATGGAGAAGGAACGATCGAGATCACTGTTCAATGTGGTGACAGAAAAGTGAAGTTGCGGCTAGAGAAGACACTTCATGTACCTAAGATGTACTGCTGTTTGATTTCCTTAGGTCAACTTCTAGATTCAGGGTTCCGGTGTACTGTCCGTAGCGAAGGGATGATCTTGTCAAAAGGAAAGACAAAAGTGTTCTTCGGACGTGATAGAGCGCTCTACAAACTGAGAGCCAGTGTTTCGAAGTCAGCGCATGCCATGGCGGCAATGGACATCGCTGAAGAGAGTCCAATCAGTCTGAAGGAGGCACACCGAGCACTGGCGCACGTACACAAGGAGAAAGTTCGGCAAGTACTCCGTAGAACCGGAATACCCTTTGTTGACGATCTGACTGACTGCACATCATGCATCAGGGGCAAGCAGACAAAATCCTCATACAGAACGAAGCCTCAGGAGGCTAGAGCATCAGCCATAGGTGTCATCCACGGAGATCTCTGCAGTCAAACACCACCATCAATCCACAGTCATAACCACTTCTTAGTACTGACGGATGAGTACTCGAAATTCCGTAGAGTGTTCTTCTTGAAAACCAAAGCTCAGACAGCCTCATGCATCAGAGACTATGTTCAGTGGTTTTTGACGCAAACTGGAAAGAACATCACCAGACTTCACACGGATCGTGGACTTGAATTTCTCAACCAGGAGATCGATGATATCATCAGACACACAGGGGCGGTGCATACGACCTCGAATTCTAGGACACCTCAACAGAATGGAATCAGCGAAAGATCCAACAGATCCCTCCTGGATCTGGCACGGACAATCTTGATCGACAGCGGACTGAACAAAACACTGTGGTCCGAAGCAATCAACTTCAGCAACCAAATTCTAAATGCGATTACAATCAACAAAATAGAAAACAAATCGGCATACGAAATAATCTATCGCAGGAAACCCTATCTAGGAAAAGTGCACCCGTTCGAGACAAAATGTTTCCTCCTCGATCAAGATCCGAAAAGAAAGAAATTCGCGGACAGAAGTGTCGAAGCAATTCTCGTTGGTCTGAATGATGGTGTCCTCGGATACAGGGTCCTCATACCTGGCACAAGATTAGCCAGGGTATCTAACTGTCAGGAGAATATCCCGATGCTTGCTTATTTTCTTGTAGCTGAATAGTTGATGCACCAAATGATACCACGTCCGCACAAGTTACGTCCATGGCACAATTATCTTGTTGAAAGCAGAGTACTTGACCCAGTTCTACAAGTTACTGAAAGTTGTTTTACGAAACACTGCAAGGCCAACGAAGCAACCCTTTCTTTCAGTGACTAGGATCATCGATAGACTATAAAAGCACAGTACGGGTATAGAATAAACACTCTGGTAGTTCGCGTTCACGACTCTCATTCCTTTATTCAGTTTCAACGGTTTCATCAGTAGTGGCTCCCTCCTCGTTACTTCTCCTAGTGCATAAACTGAGCAATTTGTGACCTGAGCTAGTGCGATTTCCAACACTAACAATATTCGATTCCTCAGAGAAGGTCCTCTCAAGCACTCCAGTGTACAAGATCCTTCAGACGGTAGAGCATCAAACAACGGGCCCGAAACAGCTCCAGGCAACAGCAACAACGAGGCGGGCTCCCTCAACGAAAGACCAGATAGTGCACCGGACAACAACCCAGAAGAAAGTGAGGAATCAGCTAACAACGAGAACGAAGAAGTGAACCAGGAACCACCAGAAAATCCATCATCAGCCGAGCAGCAGCTCCCGTCGACTAGTATGCAGCAGCGCGCACTAGAATCCCAGCAGCGCCGCTCAGAGCAGCAGTCAGATTCACAGCAGCAGCAGCCTTCATCTGAAGAGCAGCGCGCCATGAGTCAACGACAGCGCCAGAGCGAGCAGCAGCAGGATTCAGAGCAGCAGCAGCAGCAACGCGGGTCGGTGGAGCAGCCGTTAGGTTCTGAAGGTGAAGGGCAGTCAGGTAGCGGTGAGCAGAAAGGTCAGGCGGATGAAACTTCTAGCAATCAACGAAAGAAAAGAGGCAGTAGGGCAAAGAGTAGAAAGCAGACTGAACCAGCTCAAGAGAGCAGACGAATGACTCTTAGAGACCGATCAACTCTCAAACCAGTTCAACGATATGGATATCAGGCAAATGCCGCTGCGGTCAATAGCAGTGGGAGCAATTTGCCAGATGAGCCCAAAACGTATGAAGAAGCAATGAGTTCACCTGACAGAGAATCATGGTTGGAATCGATGAAGGAGGAGATCCAAAGCATGGATTCTCTGGATGTTTGGACTCTGGTGGAGCTACCACCCGGTAAAAGAAGTTTGCCATGCCGCTGGGTCTATAAAGTGAAACGTGGACCAACAGGTGCCATCGAAAAGTTTCGGTCTCGTCTTGTGATCAAGGGGTTTCTTCAACGCGCCGGGGAAGACTTCAATGAGCTTTATTCTCCAGTAGCAAAATTTGAGACAATCCGTACAATCTTTAATATCGCAGCAAAAGAAAGATTAGTCACATATCAGTTCGATGTGAAGACAGCATTTCTCTAGGCTGAGTTAGAAAAGCCAGTAATCTCCATGAATCAGCCCCCTGGATTCCAGGACAAGACCGGAAGAGTTTGTAGACTCAAGAAATCCATCTACGGACAGCGGCAGTCAAACAGAATGTTTCACTTGAAGATCAAATCCATATACTCAGAGTTGTCGCTTGAACAGAATAGTGCTGACTATTGCGTGTTTCATAGCAAAAACTCTGACAAAATTACGATTGCGTTATACGTTGATGACGGAATCATCATGGGCGTGAGTGAGAAGGTCATTCTTGAGTTTCTTGGGAAGCTGAAAAAGAAATTAGAAATCAAGTATGCACCATTGAGTTACTTTCTGGGATTGCAGATCGAGAGAACTCCTGACATGGGCGTGATTATTCACCAGAAGCAATATTTGAGAATCATCCTGGAGAATTACAATATGCTGAATTCCAAACCAGTTGCCACACCGGTTGATAAGTGCATCTACTCCGTTGAGGACTCAGAGAAAGTGGAAAATGTTCCTTATCGAGAGCTTGTGGGATCGATAAATTACCTAGCACAGGGCACGAGACCAGATATATCATTCGGAGTCTCTTATCTTTCAAGATACTTGCACTGTCCCACAAAGCATCTCTGGAATAGCGCGAAGCGTCTCCTGAGATACCTCAATGCGACTCAAAATTACGGGATTCATTACGATGGAAACAAGGATGGCGCTTTCAAATTCTTCTGTGATAGTGATTACGCAGCATGCCCAAGGACGAGGAAGTCAACCACCGGAATGGTTATAGTTTCCAGTGGTGGCCCTCTCTTCTGGGCGAGTCGAAAACAGCCAACCATTGCTCTTTCAACATGTGAATCAGAAACCATTGCAGCAGCAGAGTTCGGCAAAGTAGCAATCTGGTTCCATCGACTCGTCAGTGAGCTAGGCTATCCCGAAGTACCAAAGATTCGCATAGATAATCAGGCAGCATTGAGGTTGGTGAATGTTGAAAGAGAGAGTGTCCCGTTCGCCTAGGTATCTACTTGCTCCATACTCTACTGAATAACCCGTAGACGACAGTGAGGCCCATTGGTACCTCACGTAAGATTTCCCTCACTTGCCTTCACTATATAAGTAACCTCATTGGATACAATAAATACTTGGACTTCCTCTCTACTAAGAGCTCCGTGTGTTTGTGAATACGTTAACTGACTAAGAGTGAACCTGTACCTTCCAACACGTTATCAAGCACGAGTTTGACTCCAATCGACTGGTGAGAATCCAACAAATTTAACTATTCAGTATATTGTCCTAATTCCAAAATCAGTTAATTCAGTTAACGATATAAACAAAAATAGTAATAGATAGTGAACAAGAGCTAGAGCTCCCAGTGCTACAATGCCAGACCCTACTGATTCTACTGATGTCAAACCTGGCACAGAGAAACCCAAAAGCACGGATGGAGTCCGGTCGAAAGACAAGGACTCGGAATGTCCAGTCAAATTAACTGCAGATGGGTCAAATTATGGATTGTGGAAACAAATGGCAACGGTCTACTTGAGTGACATTCCAAAAGTGTGGGAAGTCATCAAAGGAACCATTGCGCAGGTCGAGAAAGAAGCCGCCAGCCTCACAGAAGCAGAGAAAGCTAAAAATGCCGAATTCAAAGAGTGGAACCAAAAAGCAAGAATGAAACTCTTTGACATCATAAGCCCAATCTTGGCAAATCATATTTTTCATGATGACATTGAAACTGTCAAAGCCAAAACCATGTGGGATAGGCTTGCGGACAAACTCTCAAAACTAAGCGGTGCCCAAAAGCAAGCAATAACGGGACGATTCTCTAATTTTAAATTCTCCCCGAGTAAAACTGTTGAACAGAACGTAATGGAGTTTGTGAAAATCACTCAACTCCTACAGGAGATAAATCTGGTTTACCCGAGAGAAGTGCTATGCTCAAAACTTCTTGAATCTCTACCATCATCATGGGAGTCATTCCGCATGGCCTGGGCAAACCGACCAGATAGCGATCAACAATTCACGACCCTATGTAACGTCATTAATGCTGAATCATATCGACGAAATGCGCATCATCAAAATGATAACGCTGTCGCTTTATTTTCTCGTATGAGAATTGGTGGAAATAGAAGACCCTATCGTGGCGGGTATCGGCCTAACTACAGAGGCAGAGGCAACTTTCAACGACGACCGTTTCAAACTCCCAATCAAGATCAAACCAGGCAACCACCCACATGTTATAAGTGTGGAAGACAAGGACACGTAATAAGAGACTGTCGTAGCACTGGTCAGGCGACCCATAGAGGTCAAAACCCCAGAAGAGGCCAAAGAGGCAATCGGGGAAGATATCAGAGAGGAAACAGACCTCAGTTTCATGTAGCCGAAGCACTGATGGCTCAGGGAGCAAGAAACTCAGTCGGTTCTGGTAAAACCAAACCTTGCACTTCGAGAAAGCAACCTAGAGCACATGGCCTATACCAAGGCCCCAGTGCTGAGTACAAGCATAAAGCACCTTACTTGATCTGTGACAGTGGCGCAAGTCATCACTGTGTGAATGACAAGAGATGGTTCAGCAACCTATCAATGCAGTCTGAAACCCGGGAGGTCAAACTGGGATCTGACCACAAACTGCTGGTTCAGGGATGTGGCACTGTCCCACTGACCATCAGACAAGGAAACCATTTCGTGTCCATGACACTTCACAACGTGTTACTAGTTACTGGCATGAGGAAAAACTTGTTGTCACTTGGTAAGCTTGCTGATGAAGGCTACACGGTGACGGTAGACAGAAATGGACTGGCTATTTCAAAAGACCAGGAACGAGTCTACGCACCCAGAACGCGCGAATTGTACAAACTAATTGTGTGCACTCAATGGAGAAGCAATCCTGCTCAAATAATGATGGCCAAGAGAGACGGCATAAATGAACCGTCCGATTCTGAGAATGAAACAGAAGATGATGAGTATGACATGCTCAATGAACTCGAAGAAGAATCTAAGAATGATCAAGAAGAAAATGAAATGATCAACTCTCCAATGACAGAAAATCACTGTAATGAAACTGGTGTTGATCTCAGTGACCATGAGAACCTCCAGGATTCAACCGTTGAGAAAACTCAGAGTCCTAATTGCAAATCAAGTCTGTCAGAGACAGTGAAGCAGCTCCCACAAGACGTTGTGAATAAAAACTCGAGCATGCTAAAAGAAAATGCAGACTGGACTAGAAATCAACCAGTCAGTCTAAAGTACGCACATGAGCTTTTTGCTCACGTCAACAAACAAACTCTAAAAAGGATTCTAGAGTTAGAAGGCATTAAGTATAAAGATGACTATGAAGAATGCGAGGTGTGTATTCGAGCTAAACAGACTCGAATCTCCTACCGAAGTCGTCCAGAACAGGGCCAAGCTATGGAACTCGGAACTGTTACGGCAGATCTGTGCTCAACATCGGTCAAGTCCTTAGGAGGAGCCAGATACTTTCTGCTGCTGACAGAAGAATTTTCGAGATACCGAAAAGTCTACACTCTAAAAACCAAGGATGCTACTCCAGAGTGTATTTGACATTACATACAGTGGTTCGAGACTCAGACCGGTAAGAGACTCAAACGCTTCATGTCGGATCAGGGAACAGAATTTTACTCAGCTCAGACAAAAGAACTTTTTAATAACAAAGGCATCGAGCAAATGTCATCCTGTGTATACACACCAGCTATGAACGGAATTGCTGAACGAGGTCACCGAATTCTATTGAACTATACCAGAGCAATACTTATAAAATCAGGTCTTCCCAAGTTCATGTGGGGAGAAGCTATAAACTACTCAGCTGATATACTCAATATGGTGACTCTAAACAAGAAAACTCAGAAATCAGCCTATGAAATGATTCATGGATTCAAGCCATACTTTGGCAAGCTCTTTCCGTTCGGGGCTGACTGCTATACTATACTACAGGTGACTAAAACAAAATTGTCCGACAGAAGCGAAAGAGGATTCTTGGTCGGAGTGACTGACCGTGGCTTGGGATACCGAATATATGTACCAAGAACAAATGAAGTCTTGAGAACTCGAGATGTAAGATTTCTCAAGAATCCGAATGTTGAGGATAAAGTAAAACTGTTTGGGAAACCTAGCTCAACAGATATCTTCACGACTCCAGAAGAGGCCCCTCAGGCTCAACATGACGCTGGGCCTCAACTGATTGAAGTACCTGTAAAACCAAACCCTGACTCAATCCAGAAAATTCCATTGCCAAATGAGGCCCCAAGTAAGAAAAAGAAACGAAGGAAAAGAGGATTAAGATTCACTCATAAGAAGAAGCATAAGAAGCCCCAAGTTGAAAGCAACCTCACTGAAGCTGAGAAGCAATCAGCCAATGAGGCCTCGAAGGAGGCACCTAACTCGCGTGAGGCCCCAAACGATTATGGTGAGGCACTCAAAGCCTCAGGCACGCGAGGGGCTAAGTTCGATAAGCAATTGTTGAAAGAACCTGAGACTTTTGAAGAGGCAATCTCTGGTTTAGAAGCAAAACAGTGGAACGAGGCTATTGCCTCAGAGCTATCCAGTATGGAGAAACTGGCTGTCTGGGAACCATCGGAACTGCCAAAAGGCAGAAAGCCTATTTCTTGCCGTTGGTTGTTCAAAAGGAAGACAAATCCTACTGACCCAACAAAAGTTCGATTTAGGGCAAGATTGGTCATAAGAGGTTTTTCTCAAACCCCATTTTTCGATTTTTCCCCCGACAACATCTACGCCCCAGTGGCTAGAGCTGAATCCACAAAGCTTATGCTGAGCTTGGCCGCCGAGGAGGGGCTAGCGTGTCATCAGTGCGATATCTCTAGTGCTTTTCTGTACGCACCACTTGAAGAGGAGATATATATGGAACCTCCAAAGGGTTTCAAGTTAGGTGGAAACAAAGTACTATTATTAAGGAAAGCTCTGTACGGCCTGAAGCAGAGTCCAGCCATGTTCCACAAGACCCTGGCCAAAATTCTGGGTGACATGGGACTGCAACCTTTGAAAACGGAACTTTGCATTTTCACAAGTGGAGAAAAGGGAAATCGTTTTATTGCCCTTGTCTATGTCGACGATCTTATGCTGCTGGCAAGCAAGCAGGAACAGATCGAGACTTTTCTCAAAACTCTATCAGCCAAGTTTGAGATCACTCATCAGAAGCTCTCTTACTATCTTGGTATAGAGATCCATCACGAACCAGATGGGGCAATCCACATTAACCAAGCTCAATATGCTATGGAAATTGTGGAACGATTTGAGATGCAAAACCACAAAACAGCAGCTTCACCATCTGACAAAACAATTTATGATGAGGATGATTCACCTCCATGTCCTGACAGACCTTACTCTGCACTGATAGGCGCCCTCATGTATCTGGCGACAATCACCAGGTTTGACATTGCATTCACTGTAAACTATCTTGCCAAGTTCTCAAGCAAAGCTACTGAGCGGCGTTGGAGTGAAGCCCTCAGAGTATTGAAATACGTTGCTGGCACACCGTCCCATGGAATAACGTATAGACCGGGAAGCTATGGCCCCACAGAGGTATACTCGGATGCGAATCATGCTGCCGACATCCAAACTCGGAAATCAGTTTCAGGAGCAATACTTCTGAGACAAGGGGGAGCCATAGCTTGGAACTCAACTCGACAAACAACCGTTGCACAGAGCTCAACGGAGGCTGAGTTTCTGGCTGCGAGCAACGCTCTCCGTTCCTCAATTTGGGTAACCAAACTTTTGAGCGAACTTGGAATCAAAGAGAAACATACCCTATTGATTGACAATATATCTGCCATCAGGCTAATTAAAAACAGTGCTTTTCATAGAAGAAGCAAACATATAGCCCTCTCCGAGATGATGATCAGGGATCATTACCAAAAGGGGGAGATAGACTTAAAATATGTAAATACCACTCTCCAGAAAGCAGATATCTTGACGAAAAGCATAACAGGCGCTAGATTGCAGGAGCTACTTAAGTTGACAGGACTGACGACGCTTCATCATGCCAAAAGGAAGACTGATGCCGCGGATCATGACCATACTCTGGGTCATCCTGACTCCTGCTAATGGATTCTTCAGCTATGAACACGTATGCCCAATTGAATGCAGGGAAAAACATATACCATGCCTGATAGAGGGTAACTCAAAGACAGGATTCGATGTGGACTGCATGGAGTCTGAGGTGGCGTGTGAACAGTCGGCCAGTGACTTAATGGCATGCATTAGAGAGAACGGACCCACGGTTGGTGGTTCAACCATCTGGATCGACTACAAAGAGCACTTGCCGACTCCGGATCCCCCTGGTCCGACACCCACTGCTCAGACTACTAATTGCCTACCGTACATTATATCAATAGTATGCCAGTCCGTCCTGTCTCTAACATACATGATAAGTGTCATAATAAGGATAATGATTAAACGATGGAATCGCACTGACAGATATGAAAGAATGACAAACCCGGATGCTCCGTATCAACCAACGGTTGAGGACATCACTAACGATTTTAGAGATGAGAGTACGAATGATGATTAAGAAAACTTTTATAACATACTTAATCACACTATATACATAACAAATACACATATCTTACAGTAGCTCATCATCCGATGAACATCCGAATATATCTTCGTCATCAATACATCTTAGATCTTCTGGAAAGTCGTCCCACACAGGGAACGACTCCTTGTAGTGTGACTCAGGACGGGCCATCTCATCCTGATCACTCCAGTAAAATCCTTCACTGCAGACGGGAGTCAACAAGTACTCCCGCACGTGCCGTGTGAAGATGTCCTCATCTCCATAGCAAGAGACCAACACTGACGGAATGGTCTCCTTGACAAAGTCGATGGCAAAATCTGTGACGGCCTCTCGAATTAGGCCACGCGCTGCACTAAACATCTTGCGCCGTATGTTGTAGTCGGTGCGCTCCCAGTGCTCGCGGACCATTTCTTCTTTGGGCATCTTGTACATGTTCACCAGGGACATGATGTGGTGCTGCCAGTGGCACCTGAACATTTCATATGCCTGATATTCATCCTTTCGATAGAGCTCATGGTTCATGCCTACTTTGAGGCCCAACTCGAGCTCTTGACAGACTCGACTGTCAATGAGGTCGGTGCGGGCTGGATCAACTACCCAATTTTTGAGATGACGCTGATCAATCTTCAGGGCATTGAAGGCCTCCAGAAACCCGGAGACGGTTGGATAGCGTGCGTATAAATGGCTGAAGTCTAGGATGTTATACCAGGGATCTCGGTCTATCACAGAGTCCAGACAATAGTCGTGAAAGGGAGAGTCTTCCTCACAAAATCCATCGGTACACAGACACAATAGAGGTGATGGAGCCCTGGCACACAACTTATTTTTGATGAGGGTCGAGTAGTATTCACTCTGAATTTGTCGGCTGAGATTCTCGAGAAAACGGGGCATGTTGACTGTAATGCTGGAGATGGGGAAACACTGAGTCGAAGATCGTGAATGTGCTCTGAGAAAGCTCGACGAACTGTGAGATGGAGTGTCGAGGGTGCATGTTTTTAAGGACCCTTAAAGGAAAGGGAATGACCCATATGGGGTCGAATGGACCACTTGAGTGGCCGATGCATGGGAATGCGGCGCGTTTGAAACACGCGCGAAAAGACTAACAAACAAGTCTGTTTGTCCGTTTGCTCGGACTGACAGAGCGAAAACACTGACTCTCCATTCTAGATGAATCAACGAGATGCAATTCTCTGAATCATCAGGGAAACACTGCTCCAGATGGTCATCTGATTGTAAAATTCGAAACAAGACCATCCGAAACTAATTAGAAGCATCTGCAGTGGATACAAATTTGCTGAGCTGAGATTCAG
Source organism: Neoseiulus californicus (assembly GCA_028455905.1). NCBI lineage: Eukaryota > Metazoa > Arthropoda > Arachnida > Mesostigmata > Phytoseiidae > Neoseiulus > Neoseiulus californicus. The sequence continues at coordinate 594,338 of JAMQGS010000015.1, forward strand.
CTGGCCGAGTACCTTGTTGCGGCGAAATGAATGTCCGTCTACTTTGGGGTTCCGAATTAGCCTTTATTGAATATGTTGATACCTAAAGTGACATATCATAGTGCGTAGAGGAAAAATGTAAGGGAGCGAAAAAGGATTGACTAGATTTACTCACTGCTATGTTAATCAAAAGTAACATACCAGGTACATTCTCGTGCACATCGATAAAATTCTCGTGACGACAAGACGTACCTATTCATCGCTAAATCGGATGCCGGATAGGCTTTGAGAGTTTTGATGTTGGCGGTCATCCCGAGGTTGCGCATTATGCACGCCCCCTCGGATCGTAGCACACAGACCACGATTTTTGAGCCGACCACACAGTTGAGGTCAACGAAGTTGAAAACTCGAAGGTCATTTGATGCAATCAAATCCGATGCGAAAGAAGGGTGAAATGGAACACTGACTGGTGTTTCCGTGGTCGGTTGTTCGGTCGGTGGGTTGCTGTGTTCGGTCGAGGGGTTGCTGTGTTCGTCGGTGCTTGGGATGGTCGTCTCCATGAGTGGAATGCTGTCGGCGGACTGCGCGCTACCGCAGGGATTTGATGAGTCTATTGGTCCAACGAAAAGCATTGACTGTTAGGCTCCATGTAAAGCGGAAAACAAGCCCAGTTAATGTGGCTAACTTGTTATACTCACTGTTCAACCAATGGTAGAACATGCCTGCGCAGAGGCCGGAAAGCATGAGGAAAAGGATGATTAGCGTGAAACACTTCATTTTTGCGTTCGAACGTTCGCGCAGGACTTCTGCTTGTCGAAGTTGTTCTCGGGCTTGCTCCAAGAATCGTAGCGGGACTTCGTCGGGAGGTCTTCCGGACTGGAAACTGAAGGCTGGCGAAGGTGGAGGGACTACTTCGCTCGGCTCAGGCGAAGAACTGCGAATGCTGCCACCATGCGGCGGTCCGTGTTCGCCCAGGGATGTGCGGGCATCAACTCCCGCAAATCGACTCGTGGATTGACCAGGATCGGGGTCTCGTCCTTGGCGAGTTGGATCAGAAGTTCCTTCTGTTTGAAATCGAAGTCCGCGCAGATGTACGGCTCGGTCCCATACACAAAGTTCCTGAGGGTGATCAGGCCCTGGGGAACTTCTACAGACGACAACGGAAAAGCCAAATTAAACAAGGAAGATAAAACTCAACAAATAATCATCTTAACTGCTGGCATCTCACCGCGGAAAGGTTCCCCACAGAGTTGTACGAGCTGAGGGTCCAAGGACCCACAGGGGACCGGTACGAGGATCACGTAGCTGTATTGGTTCAGCAGGGTATAGTCGAAATCCGTCGAGTGGTGGAGCACTCCAACCTCTGGTTGAGCGTCCAGGATGTGCGGTCGAGTACTCTTCGGTGGGATGACCCGAGGGTACGAGATCTCGACTGACTTCTCGAGCCGGCGAGCCTTCGGTGGACGAGTTCGATCGGCTGGGCTCCTCTCTTCCGCTGCCCGGACGTAGAGATTGCACGGAGGAAGAACGACTACCCGGACCTGTGGCTGAGATGTTTGAGTTGGCGGCTGTTGATCGGGTGGAGGAGTCGGAATCGAGGGCTGACTCGCTGCCTGAGGACGGTTCGGCGGGTTCTCGAGGTCCCGGAGAAACTCGTCTAGAACGCTGAGGTCGTCGAACAGGTTGGTCGATCCCCCTGAGGGCTTCGATAGCCCGGAGCTTTGCGGCTCTTGGTGGGAGGGGGACTGAAAGAGGATCAATCGATGACGTGCCGACAGGTGGTCCGCCGGGTAGCCTCCGAAGCTGAGACAATGGAACTTCAAGCGAAACACTTCGTTCACCAGAACCCAGCGACTGAGGGTTGGACGTTCCTGGGGTTGCTGCTGTTGTGCGGGATCCAGTTCGGCGTCTCACTCCGGACTCATCGGACATAGCCTGCCAACTGATGTGACCTTCCCTAGAGACTGCTTATATATCCTCCGGAGGAACGACACTGCGACCTCCGAACCCTAGCGACAAAAACGAGATGTAAACCACTAACAAGTGGTCCGCTCATTGGAAAAACAACCTCTTCTGAAACACTGTCATGACTCCGAAACTCTTCTCTGAAGTGGAGACAGTGCGTGACTTCTCGACTCTTGAAACTCGGAGGATCTGTATATCCAGTCATGAGTTTCAGTTGGCTAAAGCACGAAAGCCGAGGAAGAAAAACACTCATTCGGACAAACAGACATTCAAGCACTTGTATGCTTGTGGATTGTTTCTAATGAAGAACGCGTGTCTAAATTGGGTTGTAAACTGATTCGCTACAGCAAACAAAAAGTTCAAATGTATCAGATTCGAAAAACAACTTTATTTTCAAGCGGCTCGCGGAACAAGGGGGAGTGTTGAAAGAGAGAGTGTCCCGTTCGCCTAGGTATCTACTTGCTCCATACTCTACTGAATAACCCGTAGACGACAGTGAGGCCCATTGGTACCTCACGTAAGATTTCCCTCACTTACCTTCACTATATGAGTAACCTCATTGGATACAATAAATACTTGGACTTCCTCTCTACTAAGAGCTCCGTGTGTTTGTGAATACGTTAACTGACTAAGAGTGAACCTGTACCTTCCAACTTCCAACAGTGAATGAGTCTCAGCAAAGTAGAAATACAAGGCATATGGAGGTGAAATATTTCTGGATTCAAGAGAAGGTGGAGCAGAAGAAGTTAGAGATATCCTACCTTCCAAGCCTCGAGAATTTGAGTGATGCATTCACTAAACCAATTGATAAAACTCGATTCCAGAAGCTGAGAGAAGAGATTGGAATTCAACCAGTAACGAAGGATTGAGAACTGACCATGATCCTCGCAGCACTCACATTTCTCTTGCTCTCACTCAGCACTGTCGACTCATTCTTCAAGTACACGGATTGCGATGAGCAATGCCAGGCAGAGAAATTCAGTTGCACAATCTCGGAGCAATCGAAACAGTTTTCCGTTTGTCATTGTGTCCAAGCCGAGATCGCCTGTTAGATGCTCGCTTCTCCGACGGTGGTGTGCCTGAGACCAGATGGAGCGCCCTCTGGCGGTGAGGAGATCTGGGAAGACTTTGAGAAGCGGAACGCGTCAACGACGGTCGCTCCCACGGTGTCAGTTGATTTCAGCGCGGATTGAATTCAGCGCATGGTCGATTCCAGCGAAGTTGAAATCAGCGCGGCCGAATACCGCGCAGTTGATCTCAGCGCAGCTGATTTCCGCGCATTAGATTTGAGCGCGGCCCATTTCCGCGCAGTTGATCTCAGCGCAACCATTTTCCGCGCACTAGATTTCAGCGCGGCCGATTTAAGCGCAATTGAACTGAGCGCGGTTGTCTTCAGCTTTTGGTCAATACAACACCGCAATGACGGACATAACCGCTCGTGGTGACAACAGAACTTTTTCCAGGCCGCAGTCTGAATCAGTGGCGTAGCCAGGATTCTTTTGGTGTGGGCGGCGGCTCGATGTTATGGGGGGGGGATTGGATACTCCGGACACCGCGGTATAGGGAATTAACATGGGACGGAAAAATTACGGGGGGGGGGGACGATCGCCCGATCGCCCCCCCCCCCTCGCTACGCCACTGGTCTGAATATCTTCATCTGCACATTTCGGAGGTGGTGCGCGGCGCCCGCAATCATTCGAGCATGCGCAATGGGGATTATCCGATGGGTTCTCCTGAGCTCAGACGCTATGTCCCTTTGACTTGCTTCGTATCCTCTCGATGACGAGATGTGGTCGTTGACGAACCCCAGGTTCGGCACCTCGCCGAACGACCAGCCCTGGATTGGAAGAAACCGCGCTCAAATCAACTGCGCGGAAATCGCCGCGCTGAAATCTTGATGCACGGAAATCAGCTGCGCTGAGATCAACTGCGCGGTAATCAGCCGCGCTGAAATCTAGTGCGCCGTAATTAGCTGCGCCGAGATCAACTGCGCGGTAATCTGCCGCGCTGATTTCAACTGCGCTGAAATCGACTATGCGCTGAATTCAATTCGCGCTGAAATCACCCCGCACCGCTCCCACGTCTTCCTCTCCGTAGCCAACGACGGAATCACCGGCCTCGACCACATTGCCTCCTCCGGCACCACTAAGATCGAGAGCTAAACGGATAGTCATTCTCATCTCCGCTGGCGTCTTGATAACGATCACGGCTATCGTAGCCACCATAATCAGGAGAAAAATGAGACGAAGAGAATATTCATCTCTGCCCGCTAGCCTAGACTCGCCATACCAAGAAACTGTAGAAGACATTTCTGAGTGTAAATGTGAAGAGAATGATTTGAAGAAATAAGCCAAGGAATTCTCACTAAGAAGAGAAAGCTTAAAAAGCGCTTCTCATTGGTTTAATTTATGAAGCATGCTAAAAGGAGATTCACAAATCAAGAATCTATGAGCGAGGCTCGTACAAATTGAACTCGAACTTTCCCTTTACATTTGGAATCATAGAGCGCTTTGTCCATCGGATCTTTAGGATCGATGGCGGAAACGATAGGAGCCACCACAATTGAAGGGGATGGGGTCACAGCACTGCTGAAGAAAACACAAAAAGAAGACCCGGTTTTTGAACAGAGCCAATGACGATTGAGGATGTTGCAAGCGAAATTTTTGAAAGGCATCGGGAAGTGTTCCTCAGGAGCTGAAGTCACGAGTTGAGCTCTCTCAGTAGAAGTAACAGGTTCAGTGGTCGTCGTCGTTGGGCTTGCGGTGGTAGAAGCGGTTGACCTTCGTTCTTCATGTTTCAAGGGTAAAATGGAGTCCACCGTTTCCGATGGCTGAACGTAGGATTGATCGAAGATTTTCTTGTAGTTTAGAAGCTTTTCTTGGAGAGCGTAGTCAACGTAGGGAGCACCATTTTCTTGGGGGGCAGAATATTCCCAAACTTTGAACGTGGGTGATGTTAGCTGGGACGTAGGAAGATCGATCATTGGAGTCGGGGGTTGAATCGGATCCGGTTTACTTCTTTCGTTTAGAAGTATCCCGTTCGTTACACTGTTTAAAATGATGGCACTGGTTGTGGACTGGCCTCCTTCTAACAGTAAAATTCATGGATGTGGATCCTTCTTCTCACAATGGTCACAGTCACCACCAAAAGGCGGTGGTGTAGAAGAGTGTAGATGACTAGATGGATGACTAGAATTGTTCGAATCGAAGGAAGCAAAAGCAGCAGTTCTTCGATTCCCGCACGGATAGCGTCAACTAAATTGACACACGAAGAAGCTCACCCAAGTTTTTTTTGGATCACACAATAAAACGAAGAGACGTGGAGTTTGAGGTTGGGAAGGAATCCACAGAAGAGACAGGCTGTGCACCTGCTTATATAGAGTATATCAGAGAGTGAGAGCTCTATACCAGTGGTTCCCAAACTTTTGAGTCCCGCGTACCCCTTCAGCCGCATTCTGGCCGTCGGCGTACCCCCTAATCCAGTGGTTCCCAAACTTTTGAGTCCCGCGTACCCCTTCAGCCGCATTCTGGCCGTCGGCGTACCCCCTAATCAACCACCTGCGCAGACAGGAGGTTGTTTTCCGACATTTTTCACATCTGAGCTCTCAGAAACGCCCGAAATATTCTATGTGTGCTGTCATTGAACGGAAAGTTGTTGTGATCTCGGGACTTGAGACCCGATATCTACGTTTACGATCCTTGCTCGAGACCATTCGAAGTCCTCTCGCGTACCCCCACGAGCCGCTCCGCGTACCCCTGGGGGTACGAGTACCCCAGTTTGGGAACCACTGCCCTAATCAACCACCTGCGCGGACAGGAGGTTGTTTTCCAACATTTTTCACATCTGAGCTCTCAGAAACGCCCGAAATATTCTATGTGTGCTGTCATTGAACGGAAAGTTGTTGTGATCTCGGGACTTGAGACCCGATATCTACGTTTACGATCCTTGCTCGAGACCATTCGAAGTCCTCTCGCGTACCCCCACGAGCCGCTCCGCGTACCCCTGGGGGTACGAGTACCCCAGTTTGGGAACCACTGCTCTATACGATGTGCCTTGTCTTGCGTGGCTGCACAAAGTCTAGCTTGATAAGCACGTGCCCTCCACTTGAGAATAACATAAACGCATGTTGTGGATATTATTACGCGCCCAAACCTAAGAACTGATGCCAGGTCGGGCGACTCCTGCCTCGATCACATAGCCATCGCTGGTTGTCAAGACTATCTCCAGGTCAGTCCTTTGGTCATCGACACGGCCTTTGCGGACCACCTCCCAGTTTACATCTCCCTCAGCGGAAATCGATCTTTCCGAAATTGCCGCAATTCTGTTTCGCTTGGTCGCGAAAGGCGCCTTTTCAACGAATCGAACTATCGAAATTTCCTGGCTGATCTTACGGACGAAAGATGGGCTGAAGTCCTGAATGCCACGGATGTAAACGCGGCTTTCAACTTGTACCACTCCAATCTTTCTCAACTCTACGAACGAAGTTTTCCAGTTCATACAAACCGTCCCCCTGTCAGGCCGAACCGCTCAGCCTGGTACAACGCCCAGCTTCGCGACCTCCGTCGTGTGGTTGATAAGGCCCGACGCAGATTCCTTCGTTTCCGATATGACATTGACAAATCCACGTTTCAGTTCTGGCAAAGGGTCTACAGGCAGCGGATGCTTCACGCCCGACGCTCCTACTACGAACAACGATTTGGTGATCTCAGTTATAAGCCGGCCAAGCTTTGGGGATTTCTCAACGATCTCTGCGGTCGATCACGCAGGACTGCTGATATTCCATCCAAGCTGATCTACGACGATACCATTCATACCGAACCCCTTGACGTTCTCAACGCATTCAATGCTCACTTTGCCACAGTCGGCGACAAGACAACTGCGCCCCTTCGCGGGACTCTCCCTCCTCCCGACCTCCCAGACAATTCTCAGGCAAAACTTTTCCATCTCCAAGAGATTAGCAGAGACACCATGATCAAAGAGATCTCCAGGTCAAGATCTGATTTCAATGGATCCCTCGAAGGAGTCCCAAGTCGAATCATTGTCGAATTCGTCTGGTTCCTCAGCCTTCCTCTCACAGCAATTTTCAACCCCTCGATCAAAACTGGGGTCTTCCCGGACAGTCTCAAACAGGTCTCCGTCATTCCACTCTATAAAGGTCGTGGCTCCAGGTCTGACCCCGGCTCCTATCGACCTATCTCGCTTGTATGCTTCATCTCTAAGGTTTTTGAACGTATTGCTAAAAAGCAATTCGAACAATTCCTTGAAGACAGCGGTTTCATGAGCGAGAACCAGTTCGGTTTTCGTCACGCTCGATCCACCGAGCTTGCACTTTCACACATCTGGCAAGAGATCGTCGACATTGCGTCCGCAGGAAGAGTCTGCTTATCCGTATTCCTCGACGTTTCCAAGGCTTTTGACTGCCTCGATATTCCGCTGTTCTGCCGTATGCTTGCGAACATCGGATGCGAAAAAACTTGTATCGCTTGGTTCAGATCATACCTGGACGGCAGATCCCAAAGAGTCCGTGTTGGCAATTGCTGTTCAGAATCCCGTCTGTTGACTAGAGGTACACCCCAGGGTTCGGTCATCGGACCATATGTCTTCATCTGCTATCTCAATTACATCCTTAGACATATTGAGAACCATTGCTCCTGCCGGCCAATCGCCTACGCAGATGATTCCACTTTGCTTTTCGATGTATCCCGAGAGCTTGCTACTGCCGAAATACATCTTGTTGAGTCTGATATTGAAAAAGCCATCCTGACTTTCAATCGTTTCGGGCTGGTTGTCAATTCCGACAAGACCAAAATGGTCCTGTTCCATAATCCTCAGAGCAACATAATTCCAGATAATATCGAAATACAAATCCAGGGTGTTTGGAAAACTGGATGCGAAGGACTTTATCGGTCAGCCAGTGCTCTCAGAGTGAAGACGCGTTGGTGTTGCGGGTTGCCGAGCCAATGAGCTCGTGTGCTGAGTACACGGCCTTTTATTCGTGAGAAGTAAACTACCTCTACGCGACTGTACGTGACATTACTATCACGACCCTGACCGGGTTCGTGACCACGCCCAAGCATACAATGTGTAATGTAGAACCATCACACCCTTTCGGAAATCAGACTGAGCCGTCGAATTGAATCTATGCGCCATCCAAACCGGACGCACAGCAGACGTTCGGCGCTGCTGTGCACTTCCGAAGTGAGAGAACGGCACAGTCAAGTGTTTGAGAGACTAGTGAACGGACGTTATTCCGATTACCTCAGGTACGATTTGGAATGATGTTAATCCCGATATTTCCGCAAGCTCCGGTCGAGCACCTTCTCAATAAATCTTAAAACCCTCAGTTAAAGGCATTATCGGAAATCGCGAAGTCTCCTCATTAAATAATCGGAATTCCGTCACGATGACTACCAAGTTCCACCTCGCAAGCGTCGATAAAAGCGTTCAAATCGAGTACATCACCGATGAATTTGGCTCAACATTCAGAATCACCGGATTGCCTAGACTCCTCAACAACCATGGAGAGCTAATGCAAGTGCCGGCCATAAAAGCTGCTCACGCACATCTGAAAGCAAACGTTGGCAACCGTGATGTGCGAGTGAAGCTAAACGATCAAATGAGACCACTGTACTACGACACGGACGACAATTTATGCATAAACGGAACATACTTCGAGGAAACCGTGAGTCCAACGCCGAAAAACGAATCCAATGACGAATGGGCGACACAACTGAATCGAATTCAAAGCCAACTAACGATCAACGAATCTGAGAAAAACATCAAACTCGAGAAGTTCGAAACGCGAATGAATGCTCTCGACTGGATTGAAGAACTCGAAGATCAATTTCTAACCTACGGCATCAATGATTTGGATAAGAGGCTGAGAATTCTCAAAAGACTGCTCAGCACGAACGTGCTCGATTGGTACGCCACGAACTCCAAAATCCTCAAGGGGAAATCATGGCCCGAATGGAAGAAATCATTCCTCGAAATCTACGGCAAAGGATCGTGGGAGCGATCAAACAGAGCGATCGAGTTCAAATTCATCGGTGGGAGCCTGATCGACTACGGTGTGAAAAAGCGACGACTGTTGATCGAGGATGACCCAAAAATCCAAGACTCTACGATCTGCCGGCTGATAATGTTCGGTATTCCCAAAAACCTGCTTCGTCTGGTCGACTTCGACCATGCAAACTCGTCAGATACGCTCTTGGCCGAGCTCAACAAGTTGAACGAGATAACCGAAACGAAGATCAGCAAGAACCATTCGCCAAAGGCAAAACCTGATTCAGAGCCTTGTAGGAACTGTAAAATATTATTCAACAAGAACAACTTCCACAGCGAAAGCAAGTGCTTCTTCCGCAACGACAAGCGTCTGAAATCCGACTCCACTAGATCTACTGAAACAAGAGCTCGAAAATTCGAAACCAACGCCTCGGAAGCAACAGAGTGTGATGACGTGAACGATATCGAGACTTTAAACTAGCGAGCCCGGCCAACGCGACACCCAACCTCATACGGATCAAAGTAACCGTTGGTGATAATGACAAAGTTGTAAGCGCAGTATATGATAGCGGAAGCAATGTGAGCTTGATCAATGAAACACTGCTGAAATATATCGCGAACCATGTAAAACAAAGCTGCAACTCATTCATTTCCCACTTGTCAGGAACTAGCGTTGGCACTGTACGGGCGAATATACCGATCAAAATCGGAAAGTTCAAGGAGAACCTAAATGTGATTGCACTGAAAACCGATGATTTCAAATACGATATCCTTCTCGGACTAGATGCGCTCAGACTATTCCGTCTGATACAAGACGAAAATTTGAATATACATCAAAGAACAAAAGGCTCTGAGTCGATCCCCATTGCGAAATATTCAGTTCGAAATCAGGATGTTGTCACTAGGAAAGAAACAAACACTGTCAATATGAACCCTGTGGAGAACAAAGTAAGCAAGCAAGAAATAGTGGATCAGCTAGAACACCTAGGCTCGGAAATTCCAAGCGACCAAAAAGACGGCATCCTGAAGATGCTGTTCGAAAATTGTAATGTATTCACGAAAAACAAGTTCTCAGTATGTCAATATCAGGGAGAAGAAGCAGAAATCAAGCTTATCAGAGATGAAATCGTGAATGTTCGTCCGTATCGCAACAGCCTTTCCGATCAAAAGGAAATCAACAAGCAAATCGAATTGCTGCTGGCGAACGGTCTAATCGAAGAGTCAAACTCAGAGTTCAACTCCCCCATCGCGTTAGCTTACAAAAGAAATGAGGGAAAATCGAGACTGGTGATTGACATGCGAGAACTGAACAAAATAGTAAAACCAGTCCCACACCCGTTCAATCGAATTGAAGATATGATCGATAGACTAAGGGATTGCGATTACTTCACCACTCTTGATGTAAACTCGGCGTTTTGGACCATTAGGCTCAAGGAGGAAAGCAGAAAATCCACTTCCTTCATGACCAACCGCAACAAATATCAATGGAAAGTCCTCCCCTTCGGCCTGAAAATAAGCCCGGCAATCTTCCAGCGGATCCTCTCATCGATCCTCCAGAGAGGTGATAGAGCAAGTCAGAGAGATAACTACATCGATGACATCGTAATATTCTCCAAAGGATTTGAAAATCACAAGAAAGATGTCGAATCCACTCTAAGAATACTCAACGAGAACAACTTCAAATTGAAACTCTCGAAATGTCAATTCTTCAAGAAAAAAATCGAGTTCCTGGGTCATGTGATCAGCAAAAACGAATTCACACCGATGAACAGCAACATCGAGTCGATTTTAAAATACCCCGAGCCGAAAAACAAGCGACAAATCCGACAATTCAACGGAAAAATCAACTTCCAGCGGAGATTCATCAAGAACTGCACACAAAAAATGAAGCCACTGACCGATTTGCTCAGGAAAGATTCGAAGTTCAAGTGGACAGACGAGTGCCAACAGAGCTTCAACCAAATCAAACGAGACCTCTGCGACTCGCCGTGTTTAGCCATTTTCGACGAAGACAGCGACTGCATTGTGCGAACCGATGCTTCGATCAAAGGTTTCGGTGCGGAACTGCTGCAAGTTCAAAGAGACTCGAACGCCATCAAGCCGATAGGATACTTCTCATGCAAGATCTCCAATGCAGAGCAGAAAAAACCCCCGATCTTCCTGGAACTCCTGGCAATCCACAAAGCAGTCATGTTCTGGCACTACTACCTTCATGACAGACATTTCACCGTGCTTTCCGATCACAAACCGCTCAAGAATCTGAATCTAAAAGCTCCAGTCAACAGCGAAATGGGCGACCTCGTAAACAAACTCGCTCAATACGACTTCACAATCAACTATATCGAGGGCTCAGAAAACATCTCAGCCGATGCTCTATCAAGAAATCCGATCGCTCAACAATTTGACACCGATGAAATCTTCAAAACAGTGAACTTAATCGAAGAGGAGGATTTGCGAGTTGTCCACGACCGTATTGATGCTCAGACGATCAAACGCCTCGGATTAATCAAGACCGGAGGTGTCCTTTTCAAAGAAAAGAACGGAAAGCTCAGGATCTACCTAGACCATGAGGTTGCAAAGAAACTCGTGAAAGATTTACACGAAAAACTCGGACACATTGGAGCGCTGCAGCTGAAGATGACTCTGAGGCACAAATACTACTTCAAGGGATTCGATGAGCTAATCGACGATTTCTGCAAACGGTGCTTCATATGCAACAAGAACAAATCAAGAAGAGGACAGCGATTCGGCGAGCTTTCAAGAATCACCGTGACGAAACCGTGGCAATACATAGCTATGGACACGGTTGGAGGCTTGAAAGGACCAAAAACCAAGAAGAGATACCTACACATCGCTGTCGATTTGTTCACTCGCTTTGTCTGGCTACACGCGTCGAAATCACAGTCCGCTGACGACTTCATAAAACTTCTGGGAAGAATCGGAAATCAAGATCTGATCCATACTATCCTGGCGGATCAATACTCGGCATTCGACTCGGACAAATTCAAGCGCTATCTACGCGAGCACACGATCCAACTGAAATTCACCCCAGTGGACCACGCCGCTTCAAACGGATGCGTCGAAAGAACCGGTCAAACGATCATCAACCGTCTGCGGTGTAAACTCAATGAAAATGAACAAACCAAATCATGGCCATCTCTCATCGACAGCGTAGCTGAAGAATACAACCGAACCATCCACACAGTAACAAAGTACAGCCCAGAGTTCCTGATGTTCGGCCGCGAAAAAAAATCAGAAGTCGGCGCGAACCACCCCGGAATTGATGTTGTACAAGCGCGACAGCGAGCCAAAGTTCACATAGATAAATATTTTGAGAAGAACAAAATGTTCGTGGATAGGAATCGCAAATCAGTAGACTTGAACGTTGGCGACACAGTATTCGCGAAAATTTGTAACAAGCTGAACCGGGAGAAATTGGATGAGCTAAGATCTGGACCCTTCGAAATAATCGAGAAACTCTCCAATAACGTTTTCAAACTGAACACGGGAAGGAAAAAGATCGCAAACAATATTTTCCACAAAAACGATTTGATCCCGATTCAATGCAATAACTGCGCTTATTATCACTGTACATCGTCAAGCTCGTCGGTTAACCAACGAGCTCCGGGGGAAGGGAGGTGTAATGTAGAACCATCACACCCTTTCGGAAATCAGACTGAGCCGTCGAATTGAATCTATGCGCCATCCAAACCGGACGCACAGCAGACGTTCGGCGCTGCTGTGCACTTCCGAAGTGAGAGAACGGCACAGTCAAGTGTTTGAGAGACTAGTGAACGGACGTTATTCCGATTACCTCAGGTACGATTTGGAATGATGTTAATCCCGATATTTCCGCAAGCTCCGGTCGAGCACCTTCTCAATAAATCTTAAAATCCTCAGTTAAAGGCATTATCGGAAATCGCGAAGTCTCCTCATTAAAAATGTATCAGTCTGAGCCACAGCTCAAGGACAACGGGAAACTCCAATCCTCAACATCCTCTCTTTTTCCGTTTGTCCTATGCGTCCACATCCTCGACTTGACGCAGACATGGCCCGTCCTGTTCGCTGATCAGGCGCTCAGGATTCCCCTGCTCCATATCCGGTCTCATTCTCTTGATTATTAGCTTCGAGATGTATGCACCTACCACTACTGCTGGCATCATTGCCCAGCTGATACCTAAAAGCATCTTTAGCTTGAAAACCTCATCTCCTCCTTCGGGAGTCGCCGTCGTAGTGGAGGGATGAACTCTCTGCTGAAAATCTCCCCAAATGTCAGAACCTCCCCTTGGGGCTTCTCCAGGACGGAGGCACACCACGACATTGCTTTGTAGTGCCAGGCAATCCTCTCCACTGACACATTTGGTATCGAAGTATCCGTTTTCCTCAGAGATGACGCATGACGTCCTCTGACTAACACATGTTTCTCCACAGTCCTCGTATTCGAAATAATCGTGGTCCGCCCTCACTCTGCTCAACAACACAAGTATCACCAGTGTGATCATTTCATTCCAATAAGTTTTCTCAGTCTGAGGAATACTCCTTTTGGGAGATTCTTTGTTCCAATATCTGCGAGATTATCCTCCGTTCCAACGTACTCGAATCCGACCTGTCCTCTCTCAAACTTCTCGCAAATGAACTTATGTTTAATATCCACGTGTTTGACTCTTTTGAAGAATTCGGGGTTTTTGATTAGCCGTATGGCTGAGATATTATCTACCTGAATTGTCGGTACAATTTCTTTTCCTACGTCTCTGAACAGTTGTTTCAACCACAGAGCAGTCTTAGTCGCCTCTCCCGCGGCAAGGAACTCCGCTTCTGTACTGCTCAAGGTTACCACTTTTTGTTGATTGCTGCTCCATACAATCGGTCCATTGTTGTAAAGGAATATCTGAGAACTTATCGATCTTCTTGTCTTCGGGTCCGTTGCCCAGTCCGAATCGGAGTATGCTTGGAGTCTGGCACCCTTATTGCCTCCGGTGAATGTGATTCCGAGTTCCCTCGTACCTTCCAGGTACTTTAGCACTCTACAAGCTCGAGACCAGTCGGATCTGTTGAAATTGTCAAAATAACGAGATAGAATTGAGACTGCAAAACAGATGTCTGGACGGGTGGCAATAGCCATGTAATTTAGAGTACCAACTAATTCTTTGTAAGGATATCTCCGTTCTTGTGGATCGTCTGTTTCCTCTCTCGAGTAGACCATGGAATCGGTTGGTGTTGCCACAGTCTTGCAGTTTGTTAGACCGAATTTGTGAATCGTGTCGCTGATGAATTTTGTCTGAGACATGTGTATGTTGTAGTGCTTGTCGATGTTGATGTGTACTCCGAGGAAGAACGTGAGTGGCTTGATTGACAGTTCGAAGATGCCGTCAAGCGAGGCGAAGAAGGCCTCGATGTCCTTTTCATCCGGTGCACTTATAATTCCGTCGTCGACATAGTGACAAACGTAGATTGGTTTGCCTTCCTCTGTTTTGGTGAATAGGCAGCCGTCGGCGGCGCCTCTCGTGAATCCAAGTCTCTGCATTTCCTCGTCGAATTTCTTTTTGAACTGCCTTGGAGCTTGGCGTAATCCATAGAGACTCTGTAGCAATCGGCATTTTCGTTCCGTGTTATCATCAAATCCTTCCGGTTGATCCATATAGATTTCGTCTTCTTCTAGTTTAGCCAGAAGGAATGCTGTTTTCACGTCGAATTGTTTCATTTTTAGTTTCTTCTCCGCGCTGATTGCTAGAAGAAATCTTATGGTATCAAATCGTGCTACGGACGAAAATGTTTCCTGGAAATCTATTCCAGGCTGTTGTTTGAAACCTTTTACGACAAGGCGTGCGCGATGTCTCTCAACTTCGCCTTTTGGGTTTGTCTTGTACTTGAATACCCATTTGTTAGGTATTGCTTTCCGACCTTCCGGCAGGTTTGTGAGTATCCATACGTTGTTTTTCTTCATGGCTTGCAGTTCCTCTTCCATTGCTTCTTTCCATTTGTCTCGATCTGGCGACAGCAAGGCCTCATTTACCGTTGTGGGCTCTGTCAGCAAGGTCTCCGGGTTTTCGTTTTCGTTTTCCCTATCATTCACAGTTTCCTCTGATACCTCTATCAGTGGGCTCTGGTTTGGAAACTGAACGTTTTTCGATGAAATGACTTTGTGCTGTGTTGGTATCCACACACGGTATGCTTCTATTTTATCCTCATAGCCAACCAGTATGGCATCTGCAGATCTTGAATCCCATTTCTTTTGTGATGGGTCAAAAGTTTTCACTAGGCACTTTGCGCCGTACGGCTGAATGTTTGCAAGATGCGGTTTTTCTTGATAGAATGCCTCATATGGTGTTATACCCGTATTGGGTGACGTGTACACGATGTTCATGAGTATCACAGTGCAATTCACGGCTTCTTTCCAGAGCGACCTCGGTAAGGACTTACTTATCATCAGAGTCCTTGTAAGCTCGATGATTGTCCTATTTGTTTTCTCGCTCACACCGTTTTGTTGCGGGCTGTATGGCGCTGAGGTCAGAAACTCGCAGCCGGCTCTCATGAGAATCTGCCTTACGGCCGCGTTATCGAATTCCAGACCGTTATCGGACAGCAGCGCCCTCACCTTGTTTCCAGTTTGAACGGTGAACCAGTTCAAATAGCTCTCAATGTAGAGTTTCGCTTCGTCCTTTGTTTTAAGGAAGTATACTTTGCGAAATCTTGTATAGTCCTCTGTAATCGCCATAAAGTACCGGTGTCCTTGATTCAGTGATGGAACGGGTGACATGCAGAGATCAGTATGAACAAGGCGTCCAACCTGACCCCGATCCATGACACCCGGATTGGCTGGCTGCGTCAATGGTTTAGACCGGTACGTTGCGCGGTGCTGCTTTCCTTTGATGCAATCCGTGCAGGTTACATCCTCATCTAGGAATTTAATCCCTTCGCGCTTGAGTAGTTCTTTGACTTTTCTCTTGTTTATGTGTCCGAGCGCCTCATGCATTTCTTGCAATGACCTTATTTCTGTAGCATTGAGCTCGGCTCCCTTATTCTCGTCCATGGCCATGGATTTTATCGGCGAGCTCAATGGTCTCGTCAGAAGGCAATAGAGATTTCCATTTCTCATTGCTGTCAATTGCACTCCATTCAAGGTGAGTGTCAAACAATTTCTGTCTCCTCCTAATCTCCATCCAGCGTCAGCAGCTTTCGCGACGGAGAAAAGGTTGCGTCGTAGGCTGGGAACAAATAGCACATTTTTCAGTCTGCAGACCTTCCAGCAGCCGTCTCGCTTGACGTAAAGGTCGATAGATCCCTGACCGAGCGCCTGCGCTGATTGGGATCCCCCGAGCTTCACCTCCACACGCTCTCCGAACGGTTCATAGCTTCGCATGTATTCTTTAGTGTTAACGCAATGGTGTGTAGCTCCACTATCAACCACAAAGGAGCGTGCTTCGACGCAATGCTCACCTTGTGTCATGAGGGCCTCCGGCGGACCTTCAACGGCGTTCAATTCTCTCCCTGGACGACATCTCTTGGGGCAGCGTAGAGCCAGGTGACCGTGTCTTCCGCAAACGAAGCAAGATCTTGTCTCCTCTTTGTAGGTTGTTCGCACCTGTTGTTGGCATGGGTATCTTCGTTGGTGTTGAGCACGACCGCGTCCACGTCCTCGATAATTTGGTTTGGGTGCTTGTTGTCCAAAGACGAAGGGAATGCCGGCACGATATTGTGGTTTCCGGCTCCCTGTCCTGCCAATATGAGTTGATGCCATGAGTGCGGTCATATCAGATATTTTAGTTTTATCTGCGTCCCGTTGGATAATCTCCCCGATGATTCGGTTCTTCAGTGTGGCGTATTTATCGGGTGGATTCCCTGCGACACTGCTCTTGAAGCTGTTCCATTCTTCTCCTTGGAGTGATCTCAGGAGTTGCGACATGATGAGTTTTTCGGGGATTACCGCGTCGGACATTTGGATCGTATATAAGATACTTTCGACTTTAGCGAGGTTCTCCTCAACGGACACATTGTCATCGTATGTGAATGTTGTGAATTTTGAGTAGGCTGATACCATTGATGCTCCGGTGTTTTCTGTGCAGAACTCCTTGATGGCTTTCCACAACTCCCTTCCGATTGTCAGCTTTGTCCTTTCTTCGTCTGTCTTTCCCTGATAGAGCCTTTGGGTGATCATGGGGTCGATCGAATGGAGTATGATGTAGGCGGCGAAAGCGTTGGCGGGTTTCACCTTATCTTCGGGACTAATCAGGGGAGCGACTAGGCGAATACATTGCCAGTAGTCTGGGTTTTCCGCTCTCACAAGGGCCTCAATGTTGTTTGCCCACAGGACGTAGTTGCTGCCATCTGCCTTCAGTATAACTGACGGCGTGAACTTGCCATATTTCGCAGATGGGGTATCGGTCGTCGTGCTCGACGCGGACTCCGCTGCCGCAAGGCTGAACATTTCTCTGGTCGTCGATTTCTTTCTGATGTCTCTCCTCGTTTTGTGACGGTACATCCGATCTCTTCGGCCACTGACTGACTAACCTTTTGCTTGGTTCGAGTTTCACTGATTTTGCACTAACACTGGTTCCCTGTGTGGGCCACCATGTTTGGAAAACTGGATGCGAAGGACTTTATCGGTCAGCCAGTGCTCTCAGAGTGAAGACGCGTTGGTGTTGCGGGTTGCCGAGCCAATGAGCTCGTGTGCTGAGTACACGGCCTTTTATTCGTGAGAAGTAAACTACCTCTACGCGACTGTACGTGACATTACTATCACGACCCTGACCGGGTTCGTGACCACGCCCAAGCATACAATGTATCAGTCTGAGCCACAGCTCAAGGACAACGGGAAACTCCAATCCTCAACACAGGGTACCCGAATCCCGCTGTCCGATAAAGTTATATGTCTCGGTGTCACTCTTCACCAG
This sequence comes from Neoseiulus californicus, assembly GCA_028455905.1. Lineage (NCBI taxonomy): Eukaryota > Metazoa > Arthropoda > Arachnida > Mesostigmata > Phytoseiidae > Neoseiulus > Neoseiulus californicus. The sequence continues at coordinate 612,178 of JAMQGS010000015.1, forward strand.
CATATGAAATGGCTCCCACATGTCAGACACATTGCTACGAAATGCTTCGCGGCCATCTCGTCCATCTCTCGCCTACGGCGCACCGGAGTCGGCAAACGTCTCCTCATAACCGTCTACAGAGCTCTCTTAGAGCCGATTCTATCGTACTGCTTATCCGTTTGGGGAAGTTCATATGCAAATGCCGTCGACGCTGCGCAAGTCATTCAGAACAAAGCTATTCGAGCTATCACCGGAAGATCTGGTTGGGAGTCCGTCGCTGACTACTATGCCGGCCTGGGAATTCTTAACATGGAGCAACTAACCTTGCTAAACCAGTGTGTTCTTGCATTCAAAGCCCGAAACGGGTGTATTCCTACTAGTAGCCCCTTTCAATTTGAGGAAAATAACTCTAAGAGAACCCGACGCCGCGACAGCCTCCGAGTCCCCCGCGCAAAGACCGTACTTTCAGCCCACAGCCTCCGCCACCGCCTGCCGCTTGTTTGGAATAATGTCTCTCCTTCTACTCGTAAAGCCCCAAATGCCAGGAGCTTCCGTAGAAAACAGTTCGGTTTGATGCTGGGTAACCCCCGCAAGCGATGATGTTGTGAAATAATTTTCTCATACAATAATGTTACCCTTATATCTAACGATACCGGTAATGAAATAAACCAAAATTGAATTGAATTGAACTTAGCTTAGGAAATTCGGAACCTAGGTGGAGAATGTTGATAAAATATCAGATAGCCCTCACTCTGATCACGGGAGCCAAGCTATGATATCCACGGAACTGTTCTATGCGCAACTTCAGTGTTTGGGTCACCGGTCCGTCCACTTCCTGGACAGCGTTTGTGTTTAACTTCCAGAAGCCCAGTCTAGTTATGTAGGTCAGACATCAACCCCTTCAGTCTTCCGTCTGTGTGAACACTGAACTATAAAAGCAGTATTCGTGGAATAAAGATTACTCTGGTTGCACCGACGAACGTGAACGTCTCGTGTTTATTCGTGGCATCCCCCTCACAGTATAACTCTTATCTCTGAGCTAGAAATCAGTCAATTTGAGCCTTATTTTCCAACATACGTAAATGCTAGCAATGGAGTAGGGAATCCGGCGGACGCGCCGATGACGATTGACGAAGTGTATAGTTCACCTTTCAGAGACGACTCTCTAAAGGCCATGGCGGCTGAGTACGCCTCACTTGTACACCACAATGTATGGACTCTTACGACACGCCCGAAAGGGAAAAGCACAATAGGAAATAAGTGGCTGTTCAAGGAGAAGCAGAATGAAAAATGAGAGGTCATCCGGAGAGAAGCCAGGTGGGTAATCAAGGGGTGCTCCCAAGTTTACGGAAGAGATTTTTTCGAGCTGTTTTCCCCGACTGCGCGCTTCGATACGATTCGCCTTGTTCTCGCAGTCGCAGCTCAAAAGGCTATGCACCTCTATCAGTTTGACGTGGCTACGGCTTTTCTCCACTCAGACCTTAGAGAAGAGATCTACACCCCGCAACCTCCGGGGCTCGAGGACGGCACGGGCAGAGTGTGCAAGCTGCTGAAGGCTTGCTACGGCCTCAAGCAGGCTCCAAGAGAGTTCAATCTAAAATTAAAAGCCTGCTTACTACAGATCGGCCTGGAACAGAGCTTCCATGACCCGTGCCTTTTCTATCGAAACGGTAAAGATAATTTGTACATCACTATCTACGTAGACGATGGTTTGCTTGCCGCCACCCGAGAGGAAGATGCACAGAACTTCCTGAAAGAACTTGGTAAGACATTTGAGTACACATCCGCTCCACTCAAGCACTATCTAGGTCTGCACATCTCTGTCTCAGAGGACAGGCAGGAGATAAGGGTCGACCAGTCCAAGTACATTTCTGACCTTCTCAAACGATTTGACATGGAAAATTGTAAAACAGCGATCGCTCCGCTAGAATCAAACGCCAAGAGTGCGTGCGAAGGACAGGTCGACCCCTCTCTCCCTTATCGTTCCATCGTTGGTGGCCTCATGTATCTGGCAATCGCCACCAGGGTGGACATTGTGGCCGACAGCGAAAGCAACCGTGCTGTTCGGCTGCCGGCAGGCAAATGAATAGTTCCGGAGGAGGCCGCCAGGCGGCGCGACAAGCTGTCACGCCGCGGCGACCGCTCTCCAGAGTAAGAATGGAATTCTAAGGAAGTTGTATCCAGAAGATACTTAGGTAGGCTCGTGGACTCACCCGAGCAGCAGGATTAATCAGGATAAAAGATGTTGATCAATAAATGAAAGTCCGCAGAGCTGCCAAAGGGTTCAGAGAGAGGTGAAGCAGACGGTCAACCGGCGGGTTCAAATGTACACATTGACCGCTTGCACAGTTGCAATCAGGGAGCCAACCCAGCGGGACCGCTCAAGCGAACAATCGCAAGGCGAACTTACTCTCAACCTTCTGAACCCCGAGGCGGCTGCGGCCCGTACACTAATCTTGAGTATTTTCCTTGGATTGGGGTTTCTAGCAGGTGGGATTTGTCACAGTGGTGTCAGAAGAACAAAGTGAACCCACGCTCGAGATCGACATCCGAGCACGTGGTATCGGTGGGAAGCCCGTGAGCGAAATTATATCAAAAAAAAAAACCGAGCGTTCAACCTTCGGTTGAACCTTGCGGTTCCGCAGAAATGCGGAAATCTAGAAGAGGGGGGGGGGAAGTAAGGAACTAATCACTAGAAGGAGGAGACAGTTAAGGAATGAGGGGTATCGTTTTATTGAATACAGGTTCCACAGGGAGGTGGTTCTGGAGGAACCAGTGGTGGGGACTCATCCTGTCCGGGATCGATGTACGATTTGAGGGTCACTATAGATTCGATGGTGTCTTTCGTAATCTTTTTTGGAATTTCCTCGAGTTTTTCGGGTGTGTGGTTGTTGACAATTTCCGCAACTTTGTCGGAACACATTGGGTACTCATATGTGAAGTACCGTTTTGAGAGGCCTCAAGTGTCACCTTGTAGGCTTTTCGAGATGATGGTCCTGGTGGTCACCTGAGGGTATCTTGGAGGGTGTCGTTGACACCAAACCCCGTCTCGAGCAGGAGGTACTCGCGCGGGAAGAGCGGTAACTCGCCGAGAACCTCTTCAAGGGGTCATCGACGTCTTCCTCAGTTCCACTCCTGACTTTGTGCAAGATATTCAAAAGATGGGGCCACCGAGTCTCGTTGGCACTCATCGTCAGGAAGAACGTTGGTTTTCCCAACTGCCGAATCATCGCGAGAAGGTATTTTTTCCTGGATACCCAATACTGCACGGAGTTCGGGATGGATTTGAGGAACGCGAAGTTATTCTGTACGCAGTACTCCAAGAATCCTTTATCTGCGATCATCTGACGAGTGATTTTACTCAGGTCACCACTACACCGAAATGTTGCATGTAACCCACTCGCTACTCTCAATCGCATTATTTTCGCAGCCATGTACAGAATATGTGCGGGAGTGGCCCCTCGTCTATCTCGTCGCCGGATCTCACTCGTCGTGATCTGGAACGGTGTCACTTTCACACCTTGACGAAACTGCCTAGCGACTCCATAGTAGATGGCTGGAAACGCCAACTCTTCCGCATGTTCATCATAGATTATACTCAGTGGAGTCGATTCTTGTCCTGGCGCTATGTTGAGATACTTTTCTTCACTCCATAGAAGAGACTGTTGCTTCGCGACAACGAGCTCACAGTCATTATTCCCGTCGACTTCCTCGATCTCCTGTTGTTCCGATTCCTCGTGAACATTGTCGAACCAACCCCAATTTCCTTCAATATTATAAAATCTATACAGAGGCGTCGTCAAAAGATAGGTTAACCAAATTTTAATGCTTTCTTTCGTGACTAGGCCCGAATAAGCCGAACTTTTATGAATGATGTGTTTCTTCAACGAAACCTTAAAAGCGTAATCATCCGCTAAATCCCTCGGCAGACTCAAAACCATAGTCTGCACGTCTACCGGAACATTGATAATCTGTCCCGTAATTTTGTACGTCCCTGATTCTACTCGGAGTCACCGGATTTGCATGAACGGAATTCGGGGACTGATCAATCTCGTCGTAATAGCGTTAAGCTCGGGCAAGTCAGACGGTTTCGGCGGGTACTGGAACCCGTTGTACACCGCCAAGGACGGAATCTTTCCCTTTCCCAAAGCAGTCAGACAAGTACTACACAATTTCACGCCCCTCGTCGGACATCCCATCCTCTCCAACAATGGAAAAAAACTTTCTTTGCCGTCACGGAGGTCGTTCCGAAACCACAATCGCTCACACACACCACACACATGACCGTATTGCTGCTCAATGAAATCCTCCCGAAACTTCTGGGACGCGACTCTCGTAAGACTACACGTTTCATGACCAGTCACTACTCTCTCATCATGACCGATTCCCTCGACCCCATACGTTTCCCCAACACCTTCTGAACCTCGACTCTCCGACCTACCAAACACGACACCATCACCATTTGTCGCATACTCACCCCGCCTTGAGTCACCCATGGTTCCGGAAAACAACAAATCCCGGAAAGAGAAACCAAGTCCACGGTTTCTCCCATTTACTCCCCTGCCACTCGACTCTTGTTCGGGATCCCCTAAGGATAAAAACCACCACTAGACGTCACAAAAAATCTTCTCCGACCGGTCCTGACGAACCAATTCGAATCCTGCCTCGTGGGAATTAACTCGCCCCTTCACGCCTCTCCCATATCCGCAATCTCACCAATTTCTCCACTGGTTTCTTCCACGTTTGGTACCCGAGGGTCCTCCACCGACAGCTGTCGTCGCCCGTGATTCTTCGAGGCCCTCAACTTTCTCATTTTCTTGACACCACCAACAACTCTACCGAACGTTGCTCGCTTCCGAGACATCACTACCGTGAGTGTCGTCGAGTTTCGCCGCTATGAAACTCGCCGAGTTGGACTTCGTTGTCGAAGTCAACAAACGAGTCTCAAGTCACACCTATATACTTGACCGACAACGAAGTCCCAAAATCTCCTCCGATTTCCTCGACAAGACACAACTATCTGAAACGTAATCCGGTAACCGGAAAAAGTAGCCAATTACAACCGGCCCGACATCCCGACACATTTTACTGAGACCGCAATACCCAAACACGCGCCCTTCATAGAGAACACCCGTCACTCAGAAATCAGCCAACTTCGTTGTTTTATTTCTGACACCACCCCTTCCGGGTGTCCGCAAAGCCGCATTTCTGCGGCAAAAGATTTCGCCGCGGTGAAAAATCACGATGACCCTCGACGTCAAGCCAGACGAACAGGAACAGGAAGCAGCAGAAGCCTACGCAGAAATGAAGCGGGAGGTGAGGCTGTCTAGCGAGCTCGTGACGAGAGCAATCGCGAAAGTGCGGACTGCGGTCGCGGCACAGCCGAGCGAAAAATCTGTCGCAGAGCTGAGAGCCGCGGCGAGCATGATGAAAAAGACGGCGGAGCGTGCTACGAAAGCACGGAGGACTTTGCTCAAAGCGAAAAGTCTAACAGCAGAAGTGCGGGAGGCGGAAGAAGCCAAGGAACTCGCGTTGGAGGCAGACGTTATCGATCGCGAATACATGATCGAGGCGTTCCTGCGACAGCACGATGCAAACTCCTTCGTAGAAGAGGACCGACGGCAATCGACATCGATCCAACACGAATCCGGAGCGTCCGAGCGACCGAATCTGAACTCGACAACCAATGGTGTTCAACCAGCAAAGAACAGTTGGAAAGAAATTCTTCAGAGGGTATTGAAATTCGCAGGAGACCCGACCAAGTTCAAAAGGTGGAAGAATGCGTTCGAACTATACGTGGATTCAACGTCGATTAGGGGTCGCAATTACCCGGGTAATGCTACCCGGGTCAGGAACCGGGTACTAAAATCGTTACCCGGGTAACGGTTCTAGGACCCGGGTAGAGAAAATCACTATCCGGGTAACGGTTCTGTTACCCGGGTAATGATATCGCTACCCAGGTATCGATCCTGTTACCCGGGTAATGAGATCGCTACCCGGGTAACGGTTCTAGTACCCGGGTACTGAGATCACTACCCGGGTATCGAGTCTGTTACCCGGGTAATGAAATCGCTACCCGGGTACTGAGATCAATACCCGGGTAACTGCCGGGAGTACCCGAGTACCCGGATACTCGTACCACTCACTTTCCATGCTGTCTGACTCGAAAAAGCCCAGCCGAGCAGACTCATATCAGTGGCTCTCGTCGGTCACCTAACGGGTGCACACCTTTCTTGTCCTGATTTTGAACCTCGGACATTGCTTATGCCCCCGTAGACTTGAGTTTTATAAAACTTCCGACGTCGAAAAGGGTATCTTTTCAAAAGAAATCCGCCGAAGCTTGCTCAGCAACCCGTGGAAGCGACGTATTCATGAATACGAATACGCCCAACGCTGCCGCGAAGACTTACCCGGGTAACAAAGGGTAGCGATCTCAGTACCCGGGTAACAGAATCGCTACCCGGGTGATGATCTTACTACCCGGGTACTAGAATCGTTACCCGGGTAACGATCTCAGTACCCGGGTAACAGAATCGTTACCCGGGGAATGAACTCAGTACCCGGGTACCAGAACCGTTACCCGGGTAGCGATCTCATTACCCGGGTAACAGAATCGTTACCCGGGTAGCGATCTCAGTACCCGGGTAACAGAATCGTTACCCAGGCAGTGATTCTCTCTACCCGGGTACTTACCCGGGTAGGTACCCGGGTTTGCGACCCCTAACGTCGATGGACCCGCTCGAGAAGTTTCAGCTCATGATGAAGACGGTGGTGGGCAAGGTGCCAGAGTGCGTAGCCGTGTGGGACGTGTCCGCGGACAATTATGTCGACGCCAGGGACACGATCTACGATCGGTACGGTGACATCTCGTTGGCAGAAGATCAACACGTCGACAACGTTCTCAACGCGTGTCTGAGGAAGGACGTCGTGACTGACAGAAAATTCATCGAGTTCGTGGATGTAGTGACACACAACATGGCATCGATCGTCAACTTGGGAGCAACGTACGAGGGTATGTCACCGTTCGTTACGAGAGTTATAATGAGAGCGCTTCCGTTCGAACGCAAACAGCGTTTTGATGATGTATTCGTGCCAAGCGACGATGAGTGTAGACTGAAAGCTCTGTTGGTCTTCTTGAGCGCCGAGAGAAAACAGGTGGAGAGACTAGTGGAAAAGCAAAAAGGCAGCCCGAAACCTCAAATGGAGGGGCGAAGGGCAAAGTTCGAATTTCAAAACGGCCAAGAAACTCCCTGAAGCGTGTCGAGATCGAAGACGCTTGCTGTCTAGTCAGACACTATGAACTGAATGAGTTTATTGACTTCGTTGTAACCATTCTGATAACAAGCACGGAGGCTGGCGCCTCCCCGCTACACGCCTCCCCCCCAGTGTTGGTCTCAACACGAGTCTGAATCCGAGTCTCGTAGTCGTCGAGGTAACGTGGAGGACGCGTCGTGCGTGTCGGGCGCTGTTTGAGGCTGGGTGCGGTCGCCCGCGACCGTGTGTCGGAATTCGCCGGTTGCGGAGTTGCACCTTCGGTTTCAAGTTCCGCCGGTATCGCTAGCTCTTCATCGACGTGAGCTCGCTTCAGCCGGTCGACGGAGACCGTCTCCTCGATGCCGTTCCTCTGAATCTTGAAGGTTTTTGGGCTAGCGGCCAGAACGCGATACGGTCCGTCGTATTGTTTCGAGAGAGATGGTTTTACCCTGTCGATCCGCACGAAAACGTACCGGGCTCCTTCCAGTAGCGAGGGGATCCGCGTGTCGAGCCCAGGTGCGCCATCCCGTTGCCAGCGCGGAGGAGTCGGCATGAGCGCGTTGAGCTTGTCATGGAGCTGGCCGAGTCTTTGTCTTGGAAGTTCGGAGGCCGCTCTCTGAACAAACTCTCCCGGGAGTCGGAGTGGGGCACCGTATACCAGCTCGGCTGTCGAGCAACCGAGGTCATCCTTGGGGCTTGCTCGTATTCCTAGGAGTACCCACGGAAGCTCTCGGCTCCAAGTCGACGTCGCCAGTCTTGTCCTTAGTGCGGCCTTCAGCTGCCGATGAAAACGCTCGACCATGCCGTTTGCCTGCGGATGGAAGGCAGTGGTACGATGCACCTCGACACCGAGCGCATCGCCGAGGTACGTCCATACGTCCGAAACAAACTGGCCGCCGCGGTCGGAGGTGACGTGCGCCGGGACGCCAAACCTCGACACCCAGGAGTCCAAGAAGGCGCGGGCACAAGTTTTGGCCGATATGTCGCGGAGTGGCGTAGCTTCGGGCCATCTCGTATGGCGGTCTACCATCGTCAGTAGATATTGGAATCCATCCGAGTACGGTAACGGTCCCACAAGGTCGATGTGAACGTGTGAGAACCGTGTGGAAGGGAGCTGGAACTGTCCAAGTTCGCTCCTCACGTGACGGTGGATCTTGGACCGCTGGCACTCTGGACAAGAGCGCGCCCAGCCCCGAACGTCCTTGGCGATTTGGTGCCAAACAAAGCGTTTTGAGATGAGCTTGACGGTCGCATTGGCACCTGGGTGCGACACCCCGTGGAGTAGCCCGAATATGCGCCGACGCCAACTTGATGGGAGCCATGGTCTGGGCGTGCCGGTTGATGTGTCGCAAAGTAGAGCGGGGCCGTTGGGTGTCAACTCTACGTTCTCCCATGTGAGGCTTGTGGCCATCCTGAGGAGCCGCGTATACTCCGAATCCGTTTTCTGGTCGTCGGCCAGCTGGGCGTAGTCAATGCCTAGCGACACGATGCTGATATCTGGGGGTCGAGAGAGGGTGTCCGCGACCACATTCTTCTGGCCGGAGATGTGTTGAATATCTGACGTCAGCTCGGCGACGAAGGAAAGATGCCTTTGCTGACGCGCTGATAGCAGCGTGCCTCTCTTCGCTATGCTGAAGGTGAGGGGTTTGTGGTCGGTGAAGATCGTAAACGCCCGTCCCTCGATGTGGTGAAGGAAGTGTCGCGTGGCCAGGTACATCGCCAGAAGTTCTCTGTCGAACGTGCTGTAGCGTGTTTCGGGAGACTTGAGCTTCCTGCTGAAGAAGCCGAGCGGCTGCCAGTCTCCGTTCCTGATCCGCTGCTGGAGTACGGCTCCTACGGCGACATCTGACGCGTCCGTGACTAGCGCCAGGGGGGCGCCCTCGATCGGGTGTGCGAGCAGAACTGCCTGTGCGAGTAGTTCTTTGGTCGCCTGGAATGCCGCCAGCGTTTCTTCGCTCCACGGTACGGCACAGTTCTTGGCCTTTGGATTGACGTTCAGAACCTGGATCAACGGAGCCATTACCGCCGCCGCGTGAGGAAGGAAACGATGATAGTAGTTAATCATACCGATAAACCTCTGCAGCTCGCTCATCTTTTCGGGCTGTGGGAAAGCCCGTATGCTTTCCACCTTCTTTGGAAGTGGGGCAATGCCCCTCTCTGAAACCCGGTGCCCGAGGAAATCTATCGACGCCTGGCCGAAGCTGCACTTCTCGGCATTCACAACGAGCCCGTGCTCTTGGAGCCTCTCTAGGAGCGTCCTCAGATGTTGTAGATGTTCCTTCCTACCTTTCGACGCCACGAGGACGTCATCGAGGTAGACGAACAGGAATGGAAGATCGCCCAATACCGAGTCCATTAAGCGTTGGAAAGTCTGAGCGCTGTTTCTCAGGCCGAAAGGCATGCGGGTGTACTCCCAAAGTCCGAATGGCGTGATTATCGCGGTCTTTGCGATGTCTTCTTGGGCCATCGGGATTTGGTGGTAACCTTTTACGAGGTCGATTTTGGAAAAAACGTTGCAGCCATGAAGATTGCCCGCGAAATCGTGGATATGCGGCAGAGGATACCGATCGGGTTCCGTGATATCGTTTACTTGTCTAAAGTCGCCACAGGGCCTCTTGCTTCCGTCTGGCTTCGGTACGACGTGGAGCGGACTGGACCACGGACTGCACGACTTCCTGATTATTCCCAACTTCTCAAGCGAGTGGAACTCTTTCCTCACCTCGCGCAGTACGTCCGGGGCCAGCCGCCGTGCTTTGGCGTGCTGTGGCGGCCCTTTCGTCACCATGTGATGCTGGACTCTGTGCTTGACCTCCGCGTCGAACCGTGGAGTGAGTACGGAGGGGAATTCCAGTAGTAGAGCTTCGTAGTCGTTGCTCGCCTTGGTCAGGATGCTGACGATATCGCAGGCTCGTGGTGTTTGCAGTGGGATAGCGATCGTTGAGGTGCTGTCGATGAGTTTCCGGCCTTTGAGGTCAATCAGAAGTCCAGCGTTCCTGAGAAAATCGGACCCGAGAATGGCGTGCTTCACGTCAGCGGTTATGAACTTCCAACTGAAGGTGAAGCGGCCGGCAAGATTGAGGTTGATGTCTCTCATGCCATATGTGGTAATTGGGCTGTGATTCGCTGCCATGAGACGGTGTGTGCTGGGGGGAACCACGATCGCCCGGCGCCGGCGGGATGATACTGACTTGGGCTCCCGAGTCAATAAGAAAATGACGACGGTTTAGCGTACAGAACACGAAGAAATGGTCGCCCTTCGGTTGTGCGCCGGCCGCGCAAGCGATCATTGGCGGCCGGCACTTGCGTTTCCCGGAGGCGGGGCTACCTTGCCGTTCCACGCACACGGCATAAGGCAATTCCTCGCGGACTCTCCGAATTTCGAATGGAATCTGCAAACCCTCGAGGTTTGCGAGTCTGCACCGACCTGCTTTTTCTTTATTGGTCCCAGTCGTCGCACCGAGCTGATCTCTTCTTGTTCCACCTCCTGCACGGTGAACGCGGCCTGCGCTTGGTGTTGGCTGCATATCTTGTCGGCGAACTTTGCGAGGTCTCGAAGTTCGAGGCTGTCCAGTGCGACTACTTGTTGACGCACGCTCGCGGGCAGTTTCTCGATGAAATGGAAGCGAAATAGGGGGCTTTTGAGCGCGTTCGCGTCTGGGCGGAACAGCCCGAGCATCCGGTCCAGGAGTCTCGTCGGCGAGTCATCGCCCATGGTGAGGCCTACGAGTGTTGCGAGCCGCTGGTGTTGATTCACTTTGAACGAGTCCAGCACTCTCGCTTTAAATCCTTTGTACCTTGCTCCCGGCTCCGGGAGCTCATCGAAGAAATCAGCTACCCTTTCTTGTGAGTCTTGGTCGAGGGCCGTCAGTGCGTATTCGAACTTGGTCTGATCGTCTGTGATTTTCCGGAGGCTGAATTGCGCCTCGATTGTTGTAAACCACATGATCGGTTGTCTGGGCCAGAAGGGGGGTAGTTTGAGAGACACGGCGCTAACGTAGGCCGGTGCGGTGGGGGCGACCGGCGGCTCGTCGCACGCGTCCTCGAACCTGTCCATTCTGACGTCCGGGTCACCAGTGAAGCGTGTCGAGATCGAAGACGCTTGCTGTCTAGTCAGACACTATGAACTGAATGAGTTTATTGACTTCGTTGTGACCATTCTGATAACAAGCACGGAGGCTGGCGCCTCCCCGCTACACTCCCTATTTCAAAAGATTTGAAGACCGCAAATTCAGTCCTGCGGGGCCCTCGGGATCAACGAGCAGTCAGTACTCATTCGCCGCGGTGGATACTCATGCAAATAAGCAACAGGTAGATCATGCATGCATCTTCTGTCAAGGACAGCATTCTAGTAATCAGTGTAAAAAAGATATGTCGATCGACGAGAGGAGGAAATGCGTGGCGACAAAGAATGCGTGCTATAAGTGCTTGGGCCGGAACCATAAGGTGGACAAGTGCAAAGCGAAAGGTTGCGCGAGATGCAAGGGGCGCCATAACGTGCTGCTGTGCACGAAACCAGAGGTGGCGACGTCAGCTTCTCTGACTGCCAAAGATGGCGCCGACTCAAGCGACAACACGGTGAAAATCACGAACGTGGCGGAAAGGGTCTTGCCCACGGGCTACGTCGAAGTGATCGGGGACGACCGCGTGTCTATTGGAAGGGTAATGCTCGACACGGGAAGTCAAAAAACGCTAATTACGAACGAACTGGCGGATAAGTTGAATGCCAGAACAGTGGGAATGGATTCGTTCTATTTGCAAACAGCGGGCAACGCCGCGGCACGAAGGTGCAAAGGCAGAATCGTCGAGGTGACGCTGAGAAGCCGGTTCTCAGAACGTCATATACATGCGACGGCGTTGAAAACAGTGGTCGTTGGAAAGTTACCGACGGCAATGATTAAAAAAGGCATAAGTCCGATAGCGGACGAAAATCAAGAAAATTGGCCGGAGGAAATCAGCATCTTGATCGGCATCGATTTCATGTATCCCATTCTGGGAACGACAATCAAAAAAGTAGAAGGATATTTGGCCATCGAGACTGCGTTCGGTTATTTCCTCTGCGGCACAGGTCAACAACAAATGATTCGGGAAGACCCGATGTTGGAAAAGGTGATCGAATCAAAAAGGCAATCGTGAGCCGGCCAGGCGGGAGAGGAGTGCGAGTCGGTGGTGTCTCTCGCCGCGGCGGTTGAGGCGAAATACGATCCAGAAGACATTTCGTTTCTGTGGGAAACGGAGCTGCTGGGTTTTGAACCGAGCAGCAAGGAAAGCGACGAGGCCTCGACTGAGGAGATTATGAATTTTTTCCGAGCAGCTACGAAAAGGCACCCGAACGGGAGGTACATCATTCAATTGCCGTTCAAGCCAAATCTCAATACGTTGGGCAATAACCGCGAGTTGACGGAGCGTCGTTTAAGGAGTTTTCTGGCTCAGACAAAAAAGAATACGAAGTTACTGGAAGCCGCGGATGCAGAAATTCAAGGACTGCTGAAGCAAGGTTTCATAGAGGTAACAGATCCGCCGCGGCAGGGAGAACAATCGCACTACCTCCCCCTGTTGGCAGTAATCAAAAAACAGGCCTCTGCGGAGGCAGCCATGAAAGTTCGATTGGTAAACGACGCCAGCGCGAGGTCAAGGGACGAGGCAGGACTGAACGATGTCCTGTTTCAAGGCGGCAATCTCATAGCAGACTTAATCTCCATGATACTCCAATTTCGGCAGTTGAAAGTAGTAATAACGGCAGATATAGAGAAAGCTTATCTCCAGAACGAGATCGTTCCGGAACACAGAACATTTCTGAGATTTCTGTGGCCGGTAGGAGTAAGCAAAAATAAAAAGGCGCCGATAACGGAGTTGAGATCTTGTCGATTATCGTTCGGCTTGGTCTGTGCTCCGTTTCTTCACTGCGCGACAATCAAGCTTCACTTGGAAAATGAGATGAAACGAAGACCTCGCGAGGAAAAGCTGCTAGAATTCGTAAAAAATTATTTCTACGTCGATGACCTCGTGGCTGGCGCGGAGAATATTAACCAAGGGAAAGCCGTGGTGAAAACACTACGGGATGTTTTTGCAGCGGGATGTTTTCCGTTGAAAAAGTGGGCAACGAACTCCGCGGAGCTTGGCATATTTATAAAACAGAAGTTTTCGGATGTCTCAGTAACATACGAGGATTCCAATTTCAAGTTTCTTGGTGTTCGATGGAATCAAGTCGAAGACGAGCTGCACATCGATGTCAGCAAAACAATGCCGTTCTTCGAGAAAGCAAAACCGTCGAAAAGATCCCTCCTCAAGGGACTGAGTCAAATTTTCGATCCTTTGGGATTGGCTTCACCAATAGCCCTAGGATTCAAACAATTGTTGCAAAAACATTGGATAAAAAAGTTCGATTGGGACTGCGAACTCGAAGGCGAAGATTTAAACGAGTATCGCGAAGTCAGTCAAAGGTTGCAGTATGTCTCCCACATACGAGTCGAAAGGAACTTCCGCGGATTGGCGGGAGCTGGTGCGGGGAGATATGAATTGCACATCTTCACCGATGCGAGCCTCACTGGTTACGGCGCGATAGCGTATGCACGCAAGATTCAGGGAAGCGAGATCGCGATCTCGCTGATCATGTCGAAAGGCAGAGTTGCACCGCTCAAAGGTGATTGGTCGATTCACAGGATGGAACTGCTGGGAGCAATTATCGGAACGCGCATTGCCAAGAAAATTAGAGAAGAAGTTAAAGATTCGTTCACGTCGGTCCATTTCTGGTGCGATAACGCCTGTGTCTTGGCTTGGATCCGGGACAGACCGGAGCGCTGGAAAGCGTTTATCGAGAATAGAGTGGTCGAAATCCAGAGGGACTCGGAGGCAAATCAATGGCAATATGTACGTTCCGCGGAAAATCCCGCAGATTTGTTGTCGAGAGCGGCTGCTCTGGACACGGAGGAGGCAAGAAAGTTCTGGCTTCAAGGGCCGGAATGGCTACGGTCCGGCGAGCAACCGATTTCTCACACTCTGAATCCGAGCGAGTGCGAACTCGAAGTGTCGAACGAAAGAAAATCGGAATGCTTCGTAGGCTCCACCACGGTGGGAGTCGATCCGATTGTGAGCAAGCAATTATCGTCTTGGCCGAAATTGATCAGAGTAATGGCATACGTAAACCGAATGAAAAAGCTAATCGTGAAACCGAAACCGAAGTGGGTCGCGACCATTTCGCCTGACGAGTACAGAGAAGCGGAGACGATGGTTCTAAAAAATATTCAAGAGAGGAGTTTCCCAACCGAATGGGAGTCGAAACTGGTTAATCTCTCAAAGAAAAGTCAGTTGTATCAATTCAATCCGTTTTTCGACAAAGACGGGCTCATTCGGTGTAAATCGAGACTCTCTAACATGGAAAACGTAGAGTTCGAAACCATCAATCCGATTCTGCTGCCGGGCGAAAACGATCTGGTCGAGTTGTATGTTCGATTCATTCACGAAGAAGTGTGCATGCACGCGGGGAGCGTGCCAGGAATATTGCAAAGAACAAGGATGAGATCTAAACCTATAAAACAGAATGTGCTCCGGCAGTTATCTATGCACTCTTTTACTGAACGATCCTTAGAGCTGAAAATTGCTGGAAAAGGACCACTGGGATCCTAGGTACCTACTCGGACAACCAACGTTGTTAGCGCGGTCGTCCGTAGCGTTCGGGACCGAAAAACCGTTCGCGTGACTGGACTTCGTCGTTTTTCGTTGATGAGTACAATGGGGGTTTCGGGGTAGTCGTTTTCAAACTTGCTTCGAAAACGAAGTTACATTGAGGTTGTGAACTACTTGAATTGAGAATTCACTCCAAAGAGCAGGTTCATGATATAATAAAGGACTGCGTTGTGTTATAACAGGCGTTGATGTATTCGAGTTTGAGTGCCAAAAATCTAGAAACCGTTTGATGGGCCCCCCCGCTCAATTGGCCCGAATCGCCCGGTCCCGATGTGGGCCGATTAAGTGGATTCCACTGTAGTAGTGAAGCCTGCTGGAGAATTTTCTCCTTTGCTATCCACGAGCGACATCCTACTGTGGTCCATCTTGCTGTTCATCTTGAAAATGGTCAGCGTGTGTATTTCACGTCTCACGTCATTTCATCTCCGGACAAGGGCGCGCAATCCGCTGTAAACAACCCTGACTGCCTTCTCCTGGCTGTGTGTACAAGATACCTTCGCAAGGACTCTTCCGTATTCTGAAGCACCTAGATATCACACTTGAAGCAAGAATGCTGCACGCCGCCATGTAGACGCCGCGTCGAGCGGGAGGTCGCAGGTTCGATCCCTGTTGCCGGGTGGGTTCAACGGTGTCCACACTCTAAACTGTGACCGGTATCTGCTGGGCTAAGCCCCCTCCTGTATCAGGAGTCATCTTAGGATGAGGATGCATGAAAATACACACACACACACCTTTGAGGTTTCAGCGACGCAAACAGGGGAGACCGGTCCGAGGTCACTCAAATGTTTATTCGAGTGACGCTCTGGGTCGCGCGTACCTATGCTGTGCATCCAAATAATATGTAGGGAGTGTTTCTATTTACGTCTGTTACTCATTAACGTCCGAGGTCCCAGATCCTCCCAAGAATTGAGGAGTGTTGATGGTGTGGTTTGTGAAACCTATAGAGAGGTTTGTCACAAACTGAATCTTCTAGGAAATGACGCGCATTTGGACACAACCCTCAGGGACGCGACGGACACAAAACACCTAAGTCGACGCTTTGAGTCCTAAAACTAAAAAAACTAAAAGGAGGTCCCGAGATATCCGGAGCGCTTAAGAAACGGTAGTTCACGGAACTCATTCTCACTTCTCATTCATCTCTACAGTAGTGCTCCGTTCAACGAACCTGATGCGTTCCGTGCATCGGTTCGTTATACGCGACAGTTCGTTGAACGAGGCGCCGAGAAGCATTGATCGACAACGGACAGAAATCATCGAATTTTACCGCCTATCGTGTCGCTTCTCTACATTACTTCGTTCGCGATCCTTTGGATGAAGAAATATTTGGATATTCTAGAAGTAACAATCGAAGCTATTTCCGGAAACTTTGTTCAACGAGCCTTCGGTTCGCTGAACGGAGCAAATGAGTGATTCGAAGAAGTTCGTTGAACGGGTTGTACGTTGAACGACTTCGCTCGCTTGCCGCTCGCTTGCCGCTCGAAGAGCGGCAAAAAGCTGGTTGTAAAACGTGCGTCAGATGGTTCGTGGTAATTTGAGCGCAAACTGATTTGAGCGCATGATCGATTTGAGCGCATGATTGATTTGAGCGCACGGCTGATTTGAGCGCATGGCGGATTTGAGCGCAGCTGATTTGAGCGCATCTGATTTGAGCGCATCTGATCTGAGCGCAGACTGCTGATCTCTTTCCGCTCCTGTTACTTGTCGGTCCTGGTCCGAACTCGACGAGATGTCGAGCAGTTGGTGGTCAAATCAGTGAACTAGGAACACTAGGAGTGAACTGGGAACGACATGCTAGAGAACACACTGGCTTTCGAGGCTGCTCACTCGCTCCGCTCGCTCGCCCGGAACCCAACCTAACCTCACCCAGTCCCCGACGACATGCTACAGAATGCGCTGCCTTCCGAGGCTGCTCACTCGCTCCGCTCGCTCGCGCAGAACCTAACCTCACCCAATCCCCAACGATCTGCTCTCATGGCCCAATTGACGGCGTGGCCCGAATGACGGCGTCGCCCAGTTGACGCCGTGGCCCAACTGACTCGGTCCCAGCGGCGTATCCAGCTGGAGGTATACCTTGCAGCGTGATTACCAATGAGAGTCACACGAGCTAGCAGGCGCGGGCTGGCCCGTGTCCCTCGCTTCGCTCGGGGGCCTTTGATTGCACCGAGCACCAGCCCGTGCTGGAGGGCTCAGGCTGGCCCAATGGCTCCATGGGGCCAAAACGTCCCCGGCGCCAAAATGTCTTGTCTCAGGGGCCACAATGTCCAGGGCCTAAATCTCTTGTTTCGGTCAGCCCGTACACTGGCTTCCATTTTTCGGAAATCCAACCCGCCCTCCTGCCGCCAGCGGCAACGCCAGCCCCTCGTCAGCAAAAGGCCCCGAGGAAACTGCCCCCGAGGAAATACGAACCAACGAAATCATTTCTCCTGCGCTCAAATCAGATGCGCTCAAATCCGATGCGCTCAAATCAGCTGCGCTCAAATCCGCCATGCGCTCAAATCAGCCGTGCGCCCAAATCAATCATGCGCTCAAATCGATCATGCGCTCAAATCAGTTTGCGCTCAAATCAGCCGGTACCGCGTCAGATTTCGCGCTAAAGCGGCATCGGAGCGTTCAAGAGGGCTGCAAAAGAAGTAAAATTGCTGTTCGATCTTGAGCGCTCTGCGGAGACGAGAAGTTTTCTAACCAAACAACGAATCTCGTGGGAATTCAACACGGAGCGAAGCCCATGGAGGGCAGGCTTCATCGAGAGAACGGTGCGAGTAATCAAAGAACCGTTGCGAAGAATCTTAGGTAGGAATACTTTGCCGTTCAGAGAGCTCGAAACAGTATTGACCGATATCGAAAAAATTGTAAACGATAGGCCACTAACGTGCGTAAGCACAAATCAAGACGAATTGTTGCCACTACGTCCGTCAGATCTCATGTATGGGAATCAAGTCAATCCGGCATTGCCGGAGGCTAAGGAAGTCATACAAGCTAGCGAGAATGCTGCGGCAACAATATTTTCAGATCGCTGGAAACACCAACAAGAAGTACTGAACGCGTTCTGGCAGAGGTTCCGTCGAGAGTATCTGTTGCACTTGAGAACGGCAATGGAAAATAGACCTCTGCGGAGTAGAGCGGTTCAGATTGGAGATGTGGTGCTCTTAGATGATCCAGCGCCATCGAGATCTCACTGGCCTATAGCCAGAGTCCAGTCTTTTTCTGGCCGGGAGGGGTCCGATGGACGGAGGCGAACCTGTATTATTCGATTACCTAATGGAAAAACCCTGAAAAGACCCATACAGCTACTCTATCCTCTAAATGTGGGGAAGTTCTAATGCTAACGATTTCCAGAGCAGTAAAAACACAAGGATCTGCAAAATGTATTAAAGTGGAGTTTATTGAAGAATTTATTTTTGAAAAAATTTGCGGGCCGCGGCCCGCCGGGAGCTCCTCAAGGGCTCACTCGGCTGAAGGCGCCTGCTCCGCAGGGCCTTGGACGGCAGGTTCGTCCAGAGGGAGGACATCGTACAGATGGAAGAGAAATTTTTGATGGATTCCGGGAGTCACGACGGTTAGGCGGCTGTTTTCCCCTGACCCGCAGACCAAGTCGGGGATTGGCTTTGGGGAACTCAGAATCAGCCCTGGCAACTTCCTCGGCGGTGGACGGTGCGGTGCAGGCCCGGTCGGGGCCGAGGACGGCGGGGGTAGTGGAGTCGGCTGGGGCGGTTTGCGACCATCGGGAGCTCCGGTGGCAGGAGGCGCCGGGAGTTGCGGGGGCTGCGGGGTCGGCTGGCGAGGAGCCGGAGGAATCGTTGCCGTGGAAGTCGTGGGCGGCGGGGTTCGCTGCCGAGGCGGAACGGGCTGCGCAGGGACAGGTCTCACCGCCGGGGCGGACGGCAGGGTGCGTCGACGGACGGCTGGGGGAGACGCTTGCTCGCGGCCTGAAGCGGGTCGGGCGGTTCCGGCGGACGGCGTGTCCGGCGGAAGAACCGCGGGCGAACCTGAAGGGAAAAACAGTGTTAAAAATGCTGTCCGACGCTTCACCAGTATTGTCCAACGTAACTAGAGCTTAACTTGAATAGTCAGTGTTTCATTCTTCCTGTTAGTTTACAGTGTTATTCAGACCGTGACTACGGCTCAGTAAAATTCCCATTGTTAAGATTGACAATGTAGCAGTAACGTGTTCAGTGTTAGATAGTCAATGCGAGCTTTCGTGGGAGAGAAGACTCAACCTATATTACTGAGACTTTATAAGCGCATGTTCATGAGAATAAAACACAGCCCTTGTTTCACCAGCTTCGCTTGTTGATTGTTCCCTCCACAGGTAGCTTCCCGCAGTGTGGCAACTTCTGTGTTCAGCGTCATCGATTGACTTTCTCGAACTCCACGGTGCTCCAACCGATTGACCAAAGTGATAATTTAACCTGATTATTCGTAACATTGCGTTATCAGCACGATAACGTGAGTTCGATAAAGGTTCAAACTCGGTGCAGTGCGTGAACTAAAGTGTCAGAACCATCTGTGACTCTTTGTGTGTGCTACAACTAACAAAGTGCTCGATTCATCATGGATCGTTCCGGAGGCGCCATCGTCCTCAACACGACTGGTGATTGCACCACAGCGAAGATTAAATATGGTACTGCAATGGTGCTGCAAGAAGATGGAAAGAGCTGGCTCAGCTTCCGCACCATGATTCCAGCCTACATGCAGTCGGAAAAGTATGCATGGGAAGTGCTGCGGAAGATCGACCTGCTCACGCCTGACAAGGACCCGGACAACTACAAAATCGGCAATCACAACGCCCGAACGGTATTCTTCAGTGTGGTCCATCCCAACATCATCATGTCACTCTTCTTCACGGACTCCGATGTCGTTTCGGCACCAGACATGTGGAAGGCCATCTGTAAGAAGTTCCAGAATGTGTCCGGATTGTACCGTGAGCAGGCCATCTCGAGCTGGTTAGCTTACCAGTTCACTCCCTCTCGTACGATTGAACAGAACCTTGAAGCGTACAACAAGATAACGTTCAATCTCACGGAGAGCGAAGCAAATCTACCCGCATCCGCTATCAGCTCGCGTCTATTGAACGCGCTCCCAGAGGACTGGGATGCATTCAAGCAAGCGTGGTCAACAAGAGATGAAAACAACAAATCTCTTACTTCCCTCATTAACCTCATCAGAAGCGAAGCGTCACGTCGTCAGTACGATTCTGGCGTAGGAGACGTAACCGCTCTGATGGCGCGAACTCATATCAACAAGCGCCCTGGTCAGAGGAGGAAGTATGGCTACAGAAGACGCTTCCGCACCAGTACCAACTCCAGCAGCAACAAGAAGCAAACCTACACCCGAACTACGGAAACCAACGTCCAATGCTGGAACTGTGGTCTTAAAGGGCATGTAGCGGCATCCTGCAGAAAGAAGAAGCAAGCGCCTAGACCCCGCAGAGCTAGAGCTAACTTCAGCCAAGTCTACATGACGATGACTGATAATGGAGATAGCCAGGGAAGCGAATATGGTGAGACGATTGATTTGCACGTGGACTCGGGCAGTTCTCACCATATCTTGCGGGACAGAAGGTTCTTCATTGATCTGAAACCTGCATCGGACACGCGCGAAGTCAGATTGGGCAATTCGAGTACTCTCAAAGTTGAGGGTACCGGACTTGCTCTTCTGGCTGTCCAACAGGGCAACAGAGTGATCATTATGGAACTGAGAGAAGCCTTGCTGGTACCGACAATGAATGCGAATTTGATTTCGCTCGGTCAGCTGACGAAAGACGGCTACAAGGTAGTCGTGAGGAAAGACAGGATCGCTATGTCCTCCGGCAGAAGTCGTGTGATTGCGCAACGACGACATGGGCTCTACACGCTAAGAGCTGACCATGTAGATGAACCAAAAGCCCTGCAGGCCTCTTGCGAGAACAAAGTGAGTCTCCGAGAAGTTCATCAGATCCTTGCTCATGCTGGCAAGGGTAAAGTCGTTCGTCTTCTGAACCGGTATCGAATCCCGTATCAAGATGACCTTGATACGTGCCTCGCTTGTGATCAAGGAAAGCAGCACAAGCAACCGTCACGAACCCGACCTGACAGCGTCCGAGCTTCAGAAGTAGGAACAATCCATGGAGATGTCTGTTCGGCGACTGAAACATCAATGGGAGGACACAAGCATTTCCTTTGCCTCACTGATGAGTTTTCAAAGTTTCGCCGAGTCTACTTCATCAAGACGAAGGATGAGGTCCCTGAATGCATCTAACAATACGTCGCATGGTATCGTAATCTCCTCGGTCGAGACATCAAGAGGCTCCATACGGATTCAGGGGGAGAATTTCTAAATAAGAAGGTCAGGGCACTAGGGGCGGAGAAGGGCTTTGAATTCACACAAAGCAATCCCCGAGATCCAACGCAGAATGGTCTTTCTGAGATAAGCAACAAGATATTGGTCGATCTTGCTCGTACGACGCTTATTGATAGCGGCCTTCCGAAAAGTTTATGGGCGGAGAGCGTAGCTTTTGCAAATGAAATCTGCAACTGCATCACAATCAATCCAACGACCAATACCACAGCTTTTGAAATTTTTTATAAACGCCCCCCATAACTTGGCCGAATTCATCCTTTTGGGACAGTATGTACATTTCTAGATCAGCGTCCGGGTCGCAAGAAATTTGATCCGAAAGGTCTCGTGGGTCGCTTAGTAGGGTGTGGAGAACTTGTGTATGGTTATAGAGTCTGGATGCCCGGAACTCGTAGGATCATCACCACAAAGCACGTACGATTTCCGAAGAAAAATCCATTGACTAAGTTTATGAATGCGCAAAGAATGTCTATGAATGAAGACTCTGAAGTCTTTGAGGAAGCTCGGCCAAACGATACCATGAGAGCGAATCTGGAGCCGTCGCCAGAAAGTCAGCGAGAACAGAACAACGAGCCTACTGAACCGCTCCAAGGTGGAGAGAGTGAAACCAACCGACAGCAACAGCGATCAACATCACCACAACCCGACACCCGACATCGCACCAGCAGCAGCGCCAGCGGACCAGCTGACCAGCGAGCCGTCATCCCCAACTCAACATTCAGCTGGACCTTCCTCATTGCCACCAACTTCAACGAGTGGGCAAGTAGATAGTACCAGAGGTAGACGCAAGAGAAAAACCTATAAGGCGAATCCAGACATGCTAGATAGGCTTAGAGATCGAAGTAAGTTGAATCCCAGAGTGCAGCTTTGCACTGCCTCAGCTGTTGCACACAGCTGCGAGTTGCAGGCAATCAGCACTCCTCAAACTTACGAAGAGGCACTTCTTTCACCAGAGAAAGAAGGATGGCTTCGATCGATTCAAGAAGAGCTCTCTGCTATGGTGAATCTAGAGGTCTGGGAGGAGGTAGATCCGCCGCCCAACGCGAGATTAACATCCTCCAAATGGTTGTTTAAGGTGAAGACGCGGAAGGATGGATCGATAGAACGACTTAAAAGTCGTCTGGTTTTGCGCGGTTTCAGTCAGGTTCAAGGATCTGATTTTACAGAAGTTTATTCGCCGGTCATCCGTTTTGAGATTCTCCGACTGATCTTAAATCATGCAGTCAGACAGAACCTAGTCATCTTCCAAGCAGATGTACAGAACGCCTTCCTAAGAGCGGAATTAGACGTTCCATTGTACATGATCCCACCGAAAGGTTACACTGCAAAGGAGGGAAAGGTCCTGTTATTGAAGAAAGCTCTTTACGGTAGTCGGCAGGGAAGCTTATGTTTCTACAAGAAACTCAAGGCTGTACTTGAAGGTTTGGGGCTGAAGGCGTCAGAAGTCGACCCATGTGTGTTTCATGGTCCCAAAGACCAAGCCTTGACAGTATCCTCATACGTTGACGATTTAGTTGTGATAGGAAAATCCGACAAAGTCGTGGTGGAGTTCCTAGAACAACTCAAACAGCACCTTGAACTTCAATATCGGGAAATGGACTACTTCCTGGGTCTGGAAGTGATACGAACGGAAAAAGGTCTCTTTCTCGGTCAGGAAAAGTATGCCAACGAAGTACTGACTCGATTCGGAATGATTAATGCCAAACCAGTCTCATGCCCTTCGCTCAGAGACATTTACTCCGAAGATACGACCGAGTCAGTCAATGTTCCTTATCGAGAAGCGGTCGGCTGTTTACAGTACTTGGTACAATGCACCCGACCTGACTTGGCGTTCAGCGTTAATTACCTTTCTAGAACGCTGGACAAGCCTACTCAGAGAACTTGGGGATATGTTAAACGCGTCCTAAGATATCTCAAAGGAACTGCTCATCTTGGTATTCATTATGAGAACAACGGCGATGACAACTATCTGTACTACACAGACAGCGATTATGCTTCCTGTCCAAAGACCAGAAGGTCAGTCAGCGGTTGTATAGCAATGGCCAACAACGGACCCATTCTGTGGAGCAGCACGCTTCAAGAGTCGACTTCGCTCTCGACATCAGAAGCGGAATTGCAGGCAGCAACTTCCGCTGCGCAGAATGTGATGTTTTTGAGTCGCCTTGCTAGTGAGTTCGGGTACACGAGGATACCGAATCTCTTCATGGACAACCAAAGCGCCATGCATCTCATAATGAATGATAACTTCCACAAACACAGCAAACACATAGCTGTGAGATCCTTCTTTGTCAAACAAGCATTTGAAGAAGGGAAGTTGAAGTTAGAATACATAAAATCTGATTTGAATATCGCAGATATTATGACGAAACCGAACTCTAAGCCGACACTGGTTCGACTGAGAGACATGGCAGGCATCAAACCAATTCCTAAGTAATTCATCTCTTTCAGAATGTGGTCAGTCGTTTTCGTAGTTCTGCTGGTCAGTAAGTCGAGCAGCGGTTACTTCAAATACGCTGACGACTGCCCAGAGGACTGCGTGGCCTGGAAATTCAGTTGCACGATTCAAGAGATAAATCCGACATACTTCACAAAGGAATGCCATGAAAAGAATGCGGTTTGCGAAGAGAAATCTACGCCCGCAGTGGCTTGTTTGAAATACGGTTTTGATGCAATTGGGGGTCAACAAATTTGGGATGCATACGATGCGTACATGCATCACAGAACAACCACCATCAGACCTTCAACAACCACAGCCAGAACGACGACAGCCGATCCGAAACCAACAACTGGGTCGCCAACAACGGAACAACCTCAACCGTCTCCGAATCCCAGAAGGAAATTTTTTCAGATCCTGGAAATCTTCCCAAGTTTTGTTGGATTGATATCCCTAAGCCTGTTTGCCTATCTTGCATTTAGACTGATACGTAGGAGATCAGCTTATGTTGCCCTGTCAAATCAGCCGAATGACTTTAATGAATCTGACGTCGCCTTGTAATATGTCAAAGAGAAAGAATATAGCCAGTGTTATCAAGCGAAAAATTTACATCAACTTTCTTCATTCCCTTCTCACGGTTTCTTTCGCAACAAATATAAGTTAGCAGTTCCACAAAACCGCGTCTGATACGCGTAGGATGACCTTTCTCTTAAATTATATTGAGACACGGACTCAACTTCAATGGGGTTAGTCTTGGGACTTCCTGCATAGGAAACAAGGCATCGGGCACCGCCCAATTCGTAACATAAATAACATTCATCCAACCGGATGCATCGCAGAGTGTCGAAACGCACCGTCGCGGTCTGAGGAGTCGAAACTGGAGCGGCGGGTGTAGTTGTGATGACTGCTCGACGCGTACTGGTGGATTTAGTTGCGGGCGTACTTGGAGTCTCGCTTGAGACAACTGCGGAGGTGGGTATTTTGGTTGTTGTTGTGCTGGGCTGTGCTGTCGGCGCCGCTCGCCGATTTCCGCGAGCAGGTGGAGCGCTTGATCGGGCGATTGGGTCTTTGGGGGTTGCTGTGGTCGTCGCGGGACGACGACTGCGACTTTCCTGCCTGTCCGATAACGTAGAGCAACTGGACTGGGTCGTCGGACTCGAAGTTGTCGTGAGTCGACGAAGGATCCATGGAGGACGATCCTCCGTGGTGGGAAACGGACTGGTCATTGGTAACCAAGTCGACGTCTCCACTGTGGTTGTTGTTGGATCGACGCGAGATCGAGCGGTTGTAGTTTTGACGCGGGGAGTGGTCGTCGTCTTTCGCCGTCTGGGTGCGCGAGTGACTTGACGACTGACGTCGGCGGCTCTGAGGGTAGTTCCCAAAAGTCCCTCGGTCGTGGCGATCAGTTCGGGATTTGTGGAAGGCGGGCTGGTCGGACTCAGGGAGCTTGCTGTCGCTGGTTCCTGAGTCGATGGCCTGTCCAGACTTGTTCTGAACGATCGGGACTCCTCTGAAGGCGTCGAAGTGACCGGGGGAGTGGTCACGACAACAGTTGGTAACAGCTTCCGCTTCGGTCTTGAGGTTGTGGGCGAGGAGCTCACTGCTCGTGGAAATGAAGATGTCCAGGAGGTTTCCGAGGGATTCGTTGCCGGAATCGAGATTGAGGAGCTGGTGGAGATCACCATGTGGTTCTCCACGATGTTCGGCATCGGGTCCATCGTCGGAACCTTCAGAGAGCAATAAACGCTGAGTGAAACTGATAAAAGAGAAAGAACAAATCACGCTAAGTCACTCGAAATTAAGGTATAAAGCGAATAAATGCTTTCAAGCCTTGAGTCAGAAAAACTTACCGGATGCAAGGATAAATCCAAGGATGCTCATGACGGACCCGAATATCTTCAGTGAACTCGTCGTGGGTTTCTTCGAGGCGAAATTCAACGAATTTGATGATTCCTTCGGAGTCTTGTGATCTTGATCAAGGTCAACGGTACAATGCTGATCGGACGACTTTGCCAAACGATCGCAGTCAGACAACGAACTTGAAACCGCGCGTTTGGTGACCGAAACATCATGAGGGCCGGTCAATGACACATTGTCAAAACTTGCGTCCCACTCTAGGTCAGAAATCTCGCAATTTCTTGAGCCGACTTGCTTAATTGATTCCTGAACATCAATGATGGGGGAGCTTTTCTGGCTAATCGTAGAACAATTCGACGCAGAGCGGCTTCTACTGAATGGAGCCGTCTCGTCAAATATCCACTCAGTGGACGCGCGCACGACTTCTTCCCCGTACAGCGAAATCGGGACACTCGACGGCAGACTCATACTTCGCCGAATCAAACCTTGCGCACGAACGTTGTGGTACACGTGACGCGGGCGAACGATGCACAAATCCACAATCGGGATTCTGCCAGGCTGAAAGTCATCCCAACAATGGCACTCCAGCCGTGGACGGGGATACGGATAAGAGATGGTCTCTTCGACCACTTGTAGATACTCCTCGAATTGTTCATTGGTCAACTTGGGGCCGATTCCTCGCAAACTCCGGTTTATCATGTGTGTAGCCAACGCGATCTGATAAGGCGAGTATTTTTGAAGAATCGCATCGGGGATACGAGCCTGACGTTCGCGAATCACCTCGCTCATTGAGCGACGCAGCGGCATGACACGGCAGTTTCTGCTGATTAAAATACAGATACGAAATCAGCAGAGTAGAAACCACGAAATATGAAATCCATGACAAGAAAAATTAACGAGCGGAGAACTCAAGCGTGAGTAACTTACGGAGACCACTTAATTTTCGAAATTCCCGACTCGGGAGAACAAACCGCAGGCCTATGCCGGAGGCGAGAAACAAGCAGACTGCTTCGCAATGAGGAGAGGTACCAACCCATCATGGATGCGTGCAGTCTTTGAAGATGTGAGAAGAGAGAGTAAAGCTAACACGAGGTGCATGTCTGCATTCTCGATGTTTGGGACATCCCATCGTCAACACGTCGCCAAGACGAAAGAGAAAACATCGAGATCACATTACAACCAGAGAGATTTATTCAAGCAGCAGTCGCAAAATAACTCTTGCTTCACGAGCTCGCCACAAAAGGCTTGCTTCCATTTCCTCAAGAGCCTGTTTCCGATATGTTTCCGATCTTAAATGCACCAGTAGCAAACACGGCCCACTAGCTTAGAGTCAAAGCGGTTGAGTAATAATATTCAAGTTGCGCAACCGTTATATACATATAGGCGAACCGTCTCCCACCATTGGGGGAGAATGTCAAAAATGCTGTCCGACGCTTCACCAGTATTGTCCAACGTAACTAGAGCTTAACTTGAATGGTCAGTGTTTCATTCTTCCTGTTAGTTTACAGTGTTATTCAGACCGTGACTACGGCTCAGTAAAATTCCCATTGTTAAGATTGACAATGTAGCAGTAACGTGTTCAGTGTTAGATAGTCAATGCGAGCTTTCGTGGGAGAGAAGACTCAACCTATATTACTGAGACTTTATAAGCGCATGTTCATGAGAATAAAACACAGTCCACTTTCACCAGCTTCGCTTGTTGATTGTTCCCTCCATAGGTAGCTTCCCGCAGTGTGGCAACTTCTGTGTTCAGCGTCATCGATTGACTTTCTCGAACTCCACGGTGCTCCAACCGATTGACCAAAGTGATAATTTAACCTGATTATTCGTAACAAACAGAGGTAAGACGGGGCTGCTAATCGACACGGGGCAAGTTGGGAAAAGAAAAGTAGAAGTGTGCAACGGCGAGGATACTTACCGGTCAGCTGGGCGAGTAGTTGGCTGATCCGGACGGTTAGCGCGAACGTTCGGCTGGCTGCGGAGTAGGCCGCATACGAGGCCTTCGGGCAGCCTGTCTTCCTGAGCTCTTTTGAGGCTTGGCGGAACACGTTCCGTTCGGTTTCGGTAAGTCGGTCGTAAAGCAACCTTGCCACGGCGTCGCGATGGTCTGGGTGGCCGCGGCCAAGGCTGTCGGAGAGCCCCCCCCCCAGGGCTGCTAAGAGAAGTCCAATGGGCGATGTAGCAAAAGAATGCTCGCGGTCCAATCCTGCTGGGACGTGTTCATGGCGGTGAACCATTGTGGAAGGATGCTTGATGCTGACGTGAAGTACGAAAAACTCGAAACAATGCCAGATGCGGTTCTGAACCTGGCTTATATGCAGTCCATGTCGGGAGAAATCTCCCAGAAAGGCGGGGCCCAAAAGCACGAACGGTTTTCATTGGAAGTCGCGACGTGTCTGAGTAACCGGAAACTTTGCATCTCAAGTTCGCACAACGGTTTCCGGAGCCACCAAGTCGAAAGCACAAATTCGGAGTCAACGCGCAATCCTTCCTCTCGTCGACCATAATATACCATGAGAAAAGAGAATCAATGCTATGGAGACAAATATGCTTTATTGTCAAATGAGTGTCAACAGATCAACTATGTCAAAGTGTGAGAAAGTAGAGTGTGAATCCATCTCTGATTATATTATTGGAATTATTAGGGCGCCTATACGAGATAACCAATTTCATCAGTGTAATTTCCAGGCGCAAGCGCATTCATTATCAAGTGTTTATGTCGCCGAGAGCCGTTCAGCCTTGGGCGTCGGTCGCCCAAGAACCTTCCAGTCCAAACCGCTTCGCGGTTGGCGGGAGTGTGGCCGACAGCGAGAGCAACCGTGCTGTTCGGCTGCCGGCAGGCAAATGAATAGTTCCGGAGGAGGCCGCCAGGCGGCGCGACAAGCTGTCACGCCGCGGCGACCGCTCTCCAGAGTAAGAATGGAATTCTAAGGAAGTTGTATCCAGAAGATACTTGGGTAGGCTCGTGGACTCACCCGAGCAGCAGGATTAATCAGGATAAAAGATGTTGATCAATAAATGAAAGTCCGCAGAGCTGCCAAAGGGTTCAGAGAGAGGTGAAGCAGACGGTCAACCGGCGGGTTCAAATGTACACATTGACCGCTTGCACAGTTGCAATCAGGGAGCCAACCCAGCGGGACCGCTCAAGCGAACAATCGCAAGGCGAACTTACTCTCAACCTTCTGAACCCCGAGGCGGCTGCGGCCCGTACACTAATCTTGAGTGTTTTCCTTGGATTGGGGTTTCTAGCAGGTGGGATTTGTCACAGACATTGCATTTTCGGTCGGCTTCTTGTCAAGGTATCTTGACCGCCCGACGAAAGCACTTTGGATGCAGGCACAGCGGGTTTTGAGATACCTCAAAGGCACCAGTCATCATGGGCTTATTTACACCGGTGGCGGCGACCAACAGCTCATTTGTTTTTCTGACAGCGATTATTCTGGCTGTGAGCTGACCAGAAGGAGCACCACAAGTTCCCTCATCCAGTCCAGCGGAGGGGTGGTTGGCTGGACCAGTCAGAGGCAAGCCAGCGTCACCGTCTCTTCCATGGAGGCGGAACTTTTCGCGGCATCCGAGACTTGTGAGTCCGCGCTCTGGACGGCTTGCTTGCTTTCCGAATTGAACGTTCGAGTGACGCCATCGTTGAAAGTCGACAACCAGGCTACATTGCGGTTGATCACTTCAGAGAACAATACCCGCAAAGCCAAGCACATCCAGGTTAGACAGTTTTTCGTAAGAGAATAAGTGCTCAGTGGTGAAGTTACCATCGATTATTGTGAATCTGATATGAATGCAGCAGATTGCCTGACCGAAATTCTAGATTCAGCCAAACTAGAAAGCCTCCTCCGAATTGCAGGCTTTCTCGTTCGCAACGATGGTGACAAGAGTGATGCTACTGATTAGTCTGGCCACCTTGTCGTTCGGCTACTTCGACTACGACCGAGATTGCTCGAACGACTGCGGTTTCGAGAACCGCTCCTGCACAATTGAGGAAGTCTCACCCACGCAGTTTCCAGTGAACTGCATGGAGTTTGAGAATCAGTGCGAAGGACGATCCTCGAAGCGGGTGGTCTGTCTTCGGATCGACCTGCCCCCGATAGGTGGTGAAAAGATCTGGCCAGACTTCAAGAAGCACCTCGCACCTCCGGCACCTCGACCTGGACCGACTCCGTCAAAACTCCCAAAACTGGTCTGGGCGCTGGTTGCCTATTCTGTCACGGCGACCATGGTGATCATGGCGATCGGAGCAGCTGCGCTTCGACGCTGCCGAATTCGAGATCATCAAGCGGCTACGAGCAAGTCCCGGACTCGCCGCCTCCGTCATCGTCAGGTCCCTACCAGTCCACTACCATGGAAATCTAAGCCTCACACGCTCCCTTATCACGATACTCAATGTCCATACCCCAAAGGCTCTTATCCCAAAGATAATAAACGCACCTAACCATTTTCATAGCCAAATTATCAGAAAATTTTATTAGGTCGAATAAAACTGGAGCATTGGCGCTCGATCGCGATCGTGTCTCGTTGCGTCGCCCACCTGTGCGAACCAGTAAGCACAGAGACTTCTGCTTGTCTCGGGATAGCTTGGTGAGCCCCATAAACTACACACTGTTTGTTACGGGCCAGCACACACAGTTTCACTTGTTCCAAGAGCGTGCAGCGAAACCTCTTCATGTTGATCTGTATTCGCGGCACACTTTCCCGGGCCGCCTCTGGTACTGGAGTACTCAGTGAAAACCGAGTATCGGGTTTGCTTTTCTCTGTTGTCGGGTTTCCGATTTCCGCTGCTCGACTCGAAACTGTTGTCATATTTTCAGTCAAATTTTCCGTTGGATTCAATCCAGTTGCATTCTTCTTGGAGGCGCTGCTGAGAATATTTTCTGTGGTGCTCGCAAGTGCTGCTCGTTGAGTTGGGGCTACGCTGGGCTTCCTGGTGGTAGTTGGGGGTGGTGTTTTTGTAGAGCTGGGACGTTGAGTTGTCTCGACTGTTAGACGGTGAGTTGCTCTCGGCGTTGGACGTCGAGTTGTCTTGGGAATGGGAGGAGGAGTAGAGGTTGAACTAGCCGACGGAGTCGGAACCGTGGAAACACTTGAAGATCGTGTAGTGGTTGTGGGCTGTGGCGTAGTTGTACCCTAAAATCCCGCGTATAAGGAACTCTATTTCTGATCATAACAGGGCTCAGTACTTTGCCTGACAGATGAAAAAGTGTGTTCTGGAAATTTCACATAGTGGATCCGCAAGAGATCTACCGTGACAGAAGCCCAGAACACACTTTTTCATCTGTCAGAAAAGCTACATTTGACACTGTAGTGCTTCCGTCCGGAACCAAACGCCTTGATGGTGAGTCACTCCTAGACGTAGCGAAATTGATAGACGCGCGAGTCGAACTCGGACTACCCACCGTGACCGACGCGCGACGTGGGCAACTCCGTGGTGATTCCCTCAGTTTGAGTCAGCAACTCTGGAGGCGGTTCCCAGGTTCGTGAACTAACGGTGAGAGCTAAATCATCTTGTGGGGGTTCAGTCTCCGAGCTGGTTGGAAGAGCGATGGTGGATGCAGCGATGACGGTGTCATTGACAATTTCGATTTGATTGTCTGACGCAGCTGAGTCCATCCTGACTGAAATGGGGAGCTCCCCATGAGCGCCTTCCACTTTGACGATCACCTTATAAGCTGAGATGATTGACAAGATTAGTAACGTCATCGAATATTCTACCAATACCGATTGGAAAGCACTTCTCACCGATCGCTGAAGCCAGCAACAGCAAAATTGCTGTAGACGCACGCAACACGGTTGCGACCCGCATCCTCCGTGTGAACCGCACAAGAGCCTTCCACCGGGGCTCGCCAGTCGACTCCGCACCCTCCATTGCCAGAAGTGGAATGGATAAGTGATCTATCGGTTCCTCATGCGATTGGAAATCACAACAGTAGCGCTCTCACTCTTAAGAGATCAAAAGCTAGAAAGTCGAAACCGCAACTGCGTGTCTTGAAAACTGTTTTCTTCTCTTTCTCGCGCTACGAACACCAAAACACGGCTTTCTGAATCATAACATCCAACAACAGTTTCCCATCAAAGACGCATAATCTCAATACAGAAAGAACATTTCTTTATGTCATCAACTCAAAGACCTGTAAACTAAGACAGGCCCCATTGAAGGCCATGCTCAATGCATTATACAATGCGGTGGTTGCCTCGCAGTGGTTGGATCCGCCTGACCCTGCCCGTCGCTCCGATCGCCTGGGTTGTCTTCGCCAGGAGACATCTTCCATGTCGTGCATTCTCACATGCCCTGTACGAGCTCATGGATTTGCAGCGATAGCCTCTAAGGCTCATCTCAGTCACCTCACCGCCTGAAGTGACTGCTCTCAGCGTGGTCACACTGGGGTCACCTGGAAAATTAAGGTCATACCATAAATAAGTGGAAAATGAATTGATAATGACCTCCCGTTTATTTTCGGTCAAAGATATCACGAAATTGTCATTCAATATGGATAACTTACCCGAGTGATGTGAGAACACGCATATGACAATCACGAACACAAGCACGGTGATGAGAGACAGCGGAACGTACAGTCCCCACGTTCTTTTGGATCGGATCGCCGACATTTTCGAACATCGCCGTGTTCTTGACAAACCTCCCCTCTGCACATCCGGAACAATGTTGCACGTGGGGGGAGGCAAAACACACCCACTCCGAATCGCATCAGCATCTCCTGCCTTGGGCTCTTCGACATCATTCATCGCCTGCTGCTGATCACCCACCGGTCTCCTAGTGGGGATTGCTGGGGAGAATCCCCTCTTCCTAGGGATTTTCTTCGGTGGGGATCGTCTCATGAAACGATGATCCCGGCGAGAAATACGGCGTGTAGTCGTCACTTTCCTACGCTTCACCTCCTGATGAGGCCTCGACTGACCATCGGGGTTTCCATGACGCTCCCCACAAACCGGTAACTCCTCGAGGTCGTCCATCCATTGCAACATGTATCGACGATTTCGCTCCTTCTCCGCGAAGCTTGCTCTCGTCATCGATGGGAAGTACCACGGCATGAGAACGATTAACGGAACTTTCGTGACCGATGCTCACTCTGTCACACCAGATAATGAGAGGTCGCTAGTCTCCCCAATGCTGAGTCTATCAGAAGGCTCATCTCATTGGCTGAGAGAGAGCTACATCTCAAATGTCGTATCTAAACTTGCATGTTCATTTTCAAGACATTTCAATTTCTTCTATAACATATTGTTGCTGTAATCTGCGAAGCTGTAGATCAGACGATTGCTTAAGAAATTGTAAACCTAGACTTCCCTGCGCTGTCGGCCAAGGGGGAATGAAGATTTTAGATTCTCATATGTCCGCCAGCTCCGTGAAGCAATTCACTGTGATCATCAGAGCGTGTCTCGGTAATCATACTGAGAATAACTTTCTCGTCTTACTGTTCCCAGTGTTCTGTCATTGTCCAGTGAACTGATTACCGTCAAGTCTTCCGCAACTTCCGGATAGCTGTTCCACCCTCTCGGGTGCTTGGGTATATTGTAGGATCGGCTGGAACGATTGAGCACGGCAGATGAGCTGTTGAACGGTCGTTTATTTCTCGAGGCGAACTTGCCGTACGAGAGATCAAGGTCTCGAGGCGAAGTTGCCGTACGAGGGAGCAGATCTCTACTGACTAACTTACGGCGGGGGAATCCGCCAACGCGATGATCTCTCCCTACCTTCTCGCCGCTCTTCATGTGCGCGTTCTGCCTGACACATTAGATTCGCTATTAGATCTCATTCACATTCTCACGTTGATTCGCTATGAGATCTCACTCACATTCACACATCACCCCCTCCACAGGGTTGAGCCGCCCCGGCTCAACCACGCAGTCACAAACTGGGGTCTCACGTATCACAATTATTGTACCTCTGTTAAAATTATAGTTCGATTATAACTTGCATCTATGTTACAAAACGAAATCAGTTGTCCCGCGGGGCTGTTGCACTGTTGGCTCATTCGGTTCCGAAAAGCGTGGAGCGCAGAATCCTCTTTTTCTTGAGCGTGGAGCGGAGGATCTCTTCCTTTTCTTCCTGAAGGCTGCTGGAATGCGCCGGTGGTGCTGGCGTTGGCTGCGACTCGGACAGGAACATTTTGCCCGGATCGCTGATTCACCCTTGACGCTCCGTCCTTCAAGATCACGTCTTCGACAATGAAGCGTGTGACTTGCCCTGCGGAGCCGTCGGGCAGTGCCTTCGTGATCAGGAAATTTGAAAATGAACAGATTGCGGACGCCGATCAGAGGAACCGTATGGAGCAGTGGAGCGGTGTCGATCGATCGGTCTCTCGCGTTCAAATGATCGGGAGCGCGCAAGGTTGGATCGAGCAACCGCGCTGATGGTCGACGTGTCGGGATCTCTACGGTTAACGAACGGGATTGTACGGTCGAGAGACGACATGTGGATCCTCAGTTCGCCGACAGTTCGTGGGTTCTTGCCGACCAGCATCATTGCGTGATCTTGCGCGAACGTCTGGATGACCTTCCGGATGATCTCTTCTTCGCTGAGCTTGCCGTCGATTTTTCGGCACAGTTTGAGGACGGCTTCGAGGTGCCCGGTGAACGATGATCCTTCTTCGTAGATGAGCCTCTTGAGCTTGTCTCGTGCTTGTTCACTGATCTTTGTGGAATCCACGAAACGCTTTCGGAATTTTTCCTCGAACGCCTTCCACTGCTTGATCTGGTCACACTCGTTGTCGTACCAATCGAGCGCTTCGCCTGTGAGA
Organism: Neoseiulus californicus; assembly: GCA_028455905.1. NCBI lineage: Eukaryota > Metazoa > Arthropoda > Arachnida > Mesostigmata > Phytoseiidae > Neoseiulus > Neoseiulus californicus. Next base: position 646,483 of record JAMQGS010000015.1, read on the forward strand.
CGAAACGGAACGCTCGCGAGCATTTGGGATTCGGAATGCCCGTTGAAGCTCGCGACGCGCTTGTACTCACGCAACCACTCGACCGGATCCGACTTGCCGTTGAACCTGGTAGCTTCTCTTTGCGTTTGTACGACGAGCGACTGCAGGCGTTTCACGATGACTTCTGAGACGTCCTCAGTCGCCGGGAGCGACATTGCCGGAATCGGCGCCGTGGACTGCGCGAGCGGCATGACTTGCACGTTTTCTTTCGGGGTTCGTTGTCACGGCGGAACCTTTGGGATGTTGCGGGCACTGTTGGGGTGTCGAACCACAAATCTCCACCAAGATGTGAATCGGCTGGAACGATTGAGCACGGCAGATGAGCTGTTGAACGGTCGTTTATTTCTCGAGGCGAACTTGCCGTACGAGAGATCAAGGTCTCGAGGCGAAGTTGCCGTACGAGGGAGCAGATCTCTACTGACTAACTTACGGCGGGGGAATCCGCCAACGCGATGATCTCTCCCTACCTTCTCGCCGCTCTTCATGTGCGCGTTCTGCCTGACACATTAGATTCGCTATTAGATCTCATTCACATTCTCACGTTGATTCGCTATGAGATCTCACTCACATTCTCACAATATAAAGGGAATAAACTATCAGTGCGATAGGGGGAACACTGAACGTGGTTCCAGACAGGTGTCTTTATTTAGTCTCGCTAGTGCTCGAGAAACTCTTCATACTTGAGTCGTCGGCATAGATATTGACTTCGCCACAGCACACTTTCGGCAGATCATTCACTATCAAGAGAAAGGCCAGCGGACCAAACTTACTCCCTTGGGTAGACTCCCACCCAAAGCCTTCGAGCAATTGGACAAGGCACAGTCCTGCTCGAAGTGAATTCAACCAACGATCGTGTTGTGATGCGCCTTGATCACGTGCTTCACTGCCCAGATCTCCGGAAAAATTTGATTTCTTTGTCTGCACTGTTGGCTGACTGCTGGACCGTCAACGCATCAGCGTCGGCATTTGGGCATTTGTTATTGCCAATTCGGAGCATGAAATAACCGCCCAACTCCAAAACGGACTGTATGTTATCGACGCGGCAGCTTTTCTTCCGTTCTCCGAACCAGAACTGTACGTTTCTCTGCTTCGGAAGAATCCGACACTTCAACAGGCCCATGAACCCTTCGGCCACATTAACAAAAAAGCAGTTCAGAAAGTTCTTCGAAAATACGGCCTAAAATTTCAACAAGGCCATGTAGATTGCGAACCGTGCATTCGCGGGAAGATGAATAGAGCTTCATACCACAGCAAACCCGCATCGGTTGCGCCGACCCGTTTAGGTCAAACTATCCACACTGATTTGAGTGGACCATTTCGTCCCTCCCTTGGTGGAGCTCGATACTTGATGAACGTGCATGAGCAATACTCACGATTCAACAAAGTATACTTACTAAAAGAAAAAGTCAAGCAACGGAACTCCTTGAAGAATACTTCAAATGGTTTGAAAACTAAACGGGCACAAAGATTAAAGCGCTAATGACTGATGGAGGAGGTGAGTTCCTTAATGATCAAATGAGAAAAATAATCTCGAACTTGAGGGATGAACATTTGGTAAGCCATCCCTATGCCCATCAAATGAATGGAGCTTCCGAACAACACAATCAAGCGATTACGAAGCTTGCGCGTACGATGCTTATCGCGGCTTCTCTACCCCGGCAATTCTGGGGCGAAGCCTGCAAATGTGCCGTTCAACTGATGACCATCAGCCATACCTGCCCTTCTTGACTAAAAATACGCTCCCAGTTAACAAAATAACGCTGAGCGATACGAACTTTGCCGTAGATCCCATCGAGTCCGATTATAATGAAACTGCAGAACAAGAATCAATACTGGTAGAAGAAGAGGAAAATGAACCTCAATCACTCTCAGACTCTCACAGTTTAGTCGAAAACGACTCTGAAGATGAGTCAGGCGATCATGACAATGATCGTCCAAGCGCAGCCGCTCAAGCGACGATGAATCTCCGCGGGCGCGCAAATATCAAAAGACCGAAAAGGTATGAGATAGATCTCAGCGAAATAATGGAACCAAAAACGTTCCAGGAGGCAGTGAGCTCACCTTTTGCCAATCAATGGCGGAACTCGATGAAGTCCGAGTTAGATTCAATGGCCTTACACGGTGTCTGGACTCTCGTCGACAAACCGAGGCACAAACGCCCAATATCTGTCAAATGGGTATACAAATACCGTCCCCAGAAAAAACTGGAATCCGAGCAATTCCGGGCACGACTCGTAGCCCGCGGCTTCAGACAGGAAAAAGGAACTGATTTCAGCGAATTATTCGCCCCAGTAGCAAAATGGGCAACCTTGCGCCTTTCAATCTGTGCAGCGAAGAAAATGCACTCCAAACAATTCGACATTTCTGTCGCCTTTCTCTACGGAAACATCGATCGAGAAATCTATTGCAGAGAAACCAGTCGGTTTCTCTGATGGCACAAACAGAGTGTGCAAACTGCACAAAAGCCTCTACGGCTTGAAACAATCACATCGATCCTTCTATGCAAAAGTTTCCCAAGTCTTGGCAAACCTTGGGCTTCAAAAAAGTGCAGCGGACCCTTGTTTTTTCTTCAAACATGGAGCTTCAGGGTCGCTCACCCTCCTCACGATTTATGTTGACGACTGTCTTGTCCTCTCAACTGACGAAAATGAACTGAATAACCTCATCAATAACATCGGGAAAACTTTCAAGACAAAAGTCTTCCCACTTGGCCTGTTTCTCGGCATCCAAGTTCATGTCGACAGGTTTCACAACATATTTCTCAATCAGCAAAATTACATTCTCTCCATTCTGAAACGCTTCCAAATGGAAATTTGCAGACCCGTCTCCGCTCCGGGAGACCACTCCATCTACAGTATCGAACCAAATTCCTCGATACGAAAGAGCGCCCTTATCGATGCCTAATCGGCTCACTGATTTTCTTGACTCAGTGCACGCGTCCAGATCTAGTGTTCATCGTCTCGTTCCTCAGCCGCTTCCTGGATACCTATACGGAACAACATTGGAACGCCGGCCTGAGAGTTCTACGCTACTTGCAGGGAACTGCGGATCTCTCGATCGTGTACACTGGTGGCGCGTTCGAACACCTCCAGCAAAACTTTCAAATCTACACTGACGCGGACTATGCAGCTACAAAAGATACCCAACGCTCCGTGAGTGGCTCCGTCACAAAATTCAACGGAGGTCCAATACTGTGGTTCAGTCGACAGCAAAAAAGCGTCTCGCTTTCCACGACTGAGTCGGAATTTGTGAGCGCAACTGAAGGCGCAAAAGACGCACTTTGGCTTCTACAGCTTTTCAAAGAAATACGCCTTCAGCTCCATCCAACGATCTACATTGACAACAGCAGCGCGCTCCGACGAATCAAAAACCCAGAATTCCATTCGAAGACAAAACATATCGATACAAGACTGAAATTCATACGAGAAACATACGAAAGAAACTAAATCTCGGACACATACATAAGTACCGCCGAACAGCTCGGCGACCTTATGACAAAACCGCGGAATTCTGTCATACATACAAGATTGGTCACCAACCTCGGTCTTCGGAAATGGACTCCAGGTTCGTAAGCACCATGTGCTTTCTCCTTGCCCTACCCACGCTTTCCCTCGCACTTCAATACTATTTCGATTTTTTGGTATAACACTCGAACTTTATTTCATCGAGGAATGAGTAACGGATGTGAGCGCAGCGTAATAGTTGTTATTAAGGTTTCTGGCTGTTCGCCACTTAAAACTATGAAAAACAACATTGTTCTTTGCCCTCGGCGTGACATAGAGATGAGAAGAACGTGTATGTGGCGCACTCGCAGAGTGCTGATTCGGCACGACCCCAGTCCGAGTGATAATATATGAATGATGAGAGAATACGAGAAGAGAGATATATTGAATGAGAAAATAAAAGAGTCCTCGGAGGCTTCGTCGTGCACGTCTCTGCTTGCAGGTCCCACCGCGCATGCGCCGTCTGCGCTGTCGCGGTGGGACGCCAGTCAATCATCAGTGTTTCACGGCGCTTGGAAGATAGCGCATCGAAGCAGAGACAACCACGACGGGCCGACCCGAGGGAATTCCAGATTCCAAGCCAGACTTTTCATTCCCGACGAGTCCAGTCCAAACGGTGGTTCACATGGTGGCAGCGAGTTAAAGAACCAGCCAGTCCAAAGAAGAAGCGTTCAACCGGGATTCCAGATCCGCCGTTACCGTCGGCGCGACTTCGGATCAGTTCATCGCATTATTCAGCCCAGCCGGACGGCCAAAGACGGGTCACAGCTACCGAGGAGTGCTCACAGTTCCATACGTGAGACTCACAGCGGATATTTCCGAAAAATATCCGGATTTCGGCAACTTCGAAAGTGCAGCACCAGCGCGGACGTTTCCTACGCCGCTCATCACAACCGGTGTCCATCGCCAGTGTCCCAAACTCGATCGCTCCAGGCGGCAAGTCGACTCCGTGCTTCAGGCAAATTCAGGCGGAAAATTTCGTTCGCCGAGTCGCGGTTCCAGCGCGCAGCGTGCTAACCCTAACGCCGCTGCACGAGGCTCCGAGCCCCACGACGAACTAGCCAATCGACGCCGCGAGTGCCACGACCGATCATGCCGTTGCTCTCATTGGAGGATGCAGATTGTTATCATATCGTTCATGTAAATTAATCATCAACCCTTGCTTTTAAATAAACGCGCTCCATCTCCTCAAGCGGTATGTGCAGACAGGTTGTCGACACATACCGTTGTGACAGCCAGAACACGGCAGCATTCCACAAGTGAGAATGAAGCACAGGCGTGAGCGCTAATTCCACACTGCCGTGTCATCAATCTGATAGAGTAAAAGCACCCCCTTAACATGGTGTCAGAAGCTCAGTGACCCAAGATGCCGCCCAAGACATCCTCCACGATCCAACTCTCAGCGCCGGCAAAGTTCGAGACAGCAGCATCGAGTTGCCGGTACTCAGCCTGGAAGCGGTGGGCGACCGCGTTCCGCCGTTTCGCCCTTGCAGCGGGACTTGCCCCTCTGGACCCAGCGGAGCAACGCAGCCACGTCCTAATCCACGCCGGTGAGCAGTTAGCAGAAATATTCGATGCCCACATTCAGTCCTCCGTCAAGCCAGATGACGGCTACGAGGCGGTTCTCAATGCTATCGAGGCGCACTTCAAATCCCAGCTCAACACCGCCCAGTCGAGATTCGAGTTCCTAAACGACAAACAGGGTGACCGCGAACTCGACCCGTACATGGTACATCTCATGTCAGAGACAAGGTCAAAGAGTGCGACTTTTGCGAAAAATGTGCCGAGTCGCTGGTAGCAACGACTTTCATCAACGGCGTCGGGGACAGGAAGCTGCGTAAACATCTTATCGCGATCAAGGGTCCATGCTCTACAAACGACATGCTCCTCAAGGCCAAAGCATTCGTTGCTACAAAGAAGATCGAGAACCAAATTTCGATGAACGCACCAACCCAGCAACAGAGCACATCGGTCGTCGATCAGATATCCAGCCGGCGAATCCCTCCCCGCGAACGGCGGCAGCCTCGCGAGCATCAGGCAGATGCATCAAAGAGATCTCCAATCTGCAAAGATGGCTGTTTCACTCACCCTGGCGGCAAGTGCAGGGCACCTTCTGTGAAGTGCCTCAAATGCCAACGTAGAGGACACTTCGCGAACGTCTGCAGGATGGTCAACGCGCTGAATGACGAGGCCTCGGACGATGAGATGATCGACGATCTCCGGCTTGACTCGCTACGCATCCACGAGCTTGAGGGTGTTCGCAGAGTCAATGACGACCCAAACACATGGTGGTCGAAACTTCTCCTGGGTGACCCGCCACACCGCGTCAACTTCAAGCTTGACACCGGTGCCGACTGCTCCGTTCTACCGCGCCAAGTCTTCAATCCCCTGCGCGCACGGCCTCCCCTTCTACCCACCGGCAGGCGCGTGGTATCGTACTCCAACCACGAGCTCCACATCGACGGCTTGTGCGAATTGCCGGTCAGCGTCACGCGGAACGCTCAACCACACCGTCTGAAGTTCTACGTCATCAAGACATCGGCCCCGCCTATTCTTGGTTTGCCTGCATGCAAGACACTCCAGCTTATAAGACGATGTCGTGTTGATGCTATTCAAGGCGTCGAGGTCGACGACGCTAAGTCGAAGACCATCGCCGAGTTCGCCGACGTTTTTGACACTTCCACAATCGGATGCATCGACGCAACGCTGTTGGAAAAATGGCTCACTGGCCTAGCGGGGGACACCTCGATCTAGGACGTGCACCTCTGGATCGAAGATCACGGCAAATCAAGAGACATAGTTTCGGTTAGGAAACATCTAGCTCCTCCAAGAGGCGCTTCTTTATTGGCGTCTATATATACCCACTGGAAAGCGTTCCCTCGCCTGGTACGCAGATCCGAAGCCGGGCGGCTTCGGATCCGGGTCAGTTGAATGTGTTATCACAAGTTGTAAACTATCGTAGTCAACGTGGTACAGTTGGTATTCATTGTATTTGGGACGACGGGTTCCAGCTACACGTAAGATTCAGGAATTTTACCATCAAACGCAAACAATCACGATCCCGAAGCCGCCACCGCCGAAGAAATTCCCGCCAAGACGGATTCCGATGCGGTTCAGAGACCAAGTCAGGAACCAACTCGCACAGATGGTCAAGCTCGGAATCATCGAGCGAAGCACAAAGGCAACGCCGTACGCCCTGCCAGTCGTCACAGCATTGAAGCCTGATGGCGCAATCCGCCTCTGCATAGATCCAAGATGGATAAACCCACACATCCTGCGAATGAAGTTCCCTTTGCCGAAAACCGAACAAATCTTCGCAAGTCTAGGTGGAGCGTGCGTCTTCACGGTGGTTGACGCCGCTTCCGCATTCTACCAGCTCCCTCTTGATGATCCATCGAGTGATCTATGCACAATATCAACCCAGTTTGGGAACTTCAGGCTCAGGCGTCTCCCATTCGGAATCGTTGACGCATCTGAGCGTTTCAGCGAAGTTGTGCATCGTTTCTTCTCTGAACTAGAGGGGGTTGTGAGTTGCGTCGATGATTTCCTAATTCACGGCCGAACCCGCGCCGAGCATGACGCGAACCTCTCGAGGTTCCTCCTCAGGTGTCGTCAGGTTGGACTAAAACTCAAACCTGAGAAGTTACAGCTTGCCAGATCCACAGTGCGATTCCTCGGTCACAGCATCAGCACCGACGGAATTCGGATCCTCAACGATCGGGTTGCCGCCATCACGCAAATCAAGAGGCCCGAAACCCCCACAGAGGTGAGACGGTTCCTAGGAATGGTCAACTATGTACAAAAATACATCCCAAACGCTGTCTCCCGCACCGCCCCTCTACGACTGCTCACCAGATCCGACATCGGCAAATTTCAGTGGAATGACGCGCAGCAGCACGCTTTCGAGGATCTCAAGCAGGCTATCGCAACGGCACCTGTGTTGCAGCACATCGACCCCGCGCTTCCGCTCACCATATCAACGGACGCGAGCTCCTTTGGCATGGGCGCTGTCCTGCTACAGGAGGAAAGATCAATCGCCTCCACATCTGCGAGTCTCACCCCCACCCAACAGCGATACGCCCAACTCGAGAAAGAGCTCCTCGCTGTTGTTTTTGCCTGTGAGCAATTCCGCTTCTACATTCTGGGATGTCACGTTACAATCGAGTCCGATCACCGTCCGTTAGAGAGTATTGTCAAGAAGGATATTTCCATCCTCAGCCCGAGAGTTCAAAAGATGGTGCTAAGGCTTTTGCGATATTCATTCACACTTCGCTACGTCCCAGGCAGATTCATGTACATCGCGGATACACTCTCGCGTTCTCCAGCAGCCACGGAGTTCGCGACACCGGAGATGGAGCAGGCCGGAGCAACGGTCCTCGCATCCCTCGTCATCTCTGCCGACAGAAAGGAACGCCTGAAGGTCGCAACAGACAGTGACCCATCCACGGCTGTGGCCCGCGATCTTAAAGTTCAAGGGTGGCCCGGCCACAGGCGCAGTGCCGGCGCAGCTGCCGGACCTTTCTGGCAGTACCGAGACGAGCTGCACGTCAGCGACGGATTGCTGTACAGGGGACAGCGACTTGTTGTTCCTGTCTCCGAGAGACAATCCGTTTTGGCTGGCCTTCATGCTGCCCACCAGGGCGAAGAGAGAATGTTACGGCAGGCACGAAGCAGCGTTTTCTGGCCAGGAATGTCTGCCGCAATCCGAGGAGTCGTTGAGAAGTGCGACCAGTGCCAGCTGTACATGCGAGCAAATCCACGTGAACCATTGCAGCCGACACCGCCGCCACCGTCCCCATGGCACACAGTTGCTGCCGACTTCATGCACCTCAGCCGAGGAGTTTTCCTGGTAGTCGTCGATTACTTCAGCAAGGACGTTATCGTAAGGAAGATGCATTCTACCACGGCCCAGGCGGTTGCCAAAGCATTCGAGGACATCATATTGCAACATGGCGCGCCCGTCCGTTTTGTTAGTGACAACGGACCGCCTTTCAACAGTGCCGAGTTCCAAAGTTTCAGCAAATACTGGGACATAGAGCTCAAACCAGTCTCGCCCGGACACCCTTCGGCCAATGGACAAATCGAAAGAACAATACAGACTGTGAAAGCCACTATCATCAAGGCTGAGCGGTCCGGAACGCCCATCATCGAAGCCTTATTGGCCCTACGCACAACTCCTGCTGACGACGGCCTCTCACCTGCCGAATTGTCCAACGGCCGAATATTAAGAACGCGCATGCCAATGTCTGAAAACGCACTCCAGACTGAGTCTTCCCCAAGATGGAACACACGCCGACGAGCCCTCGAGAAGGCAGCATCACGGTCGAAGCATTACTATGATCGCTCCACGTCCGATCTTCCACCCCTGACTAGTGATCAGCGGGTTTTGGTTAGGAAGGCCTGTCGGAACTGGAAGCCGGGAGTAGTGGTGCGACGTTTGGATGCGCCGCGCGCGTACCTCATCCGCATGCAATCGGGGCTCGTGGTCAGGCGAAATAGGAAGGACATCAGAGTTGACAAAAGAGTGGGCGATCAACCTCCGCCCGTCCGCGACACCAGTGCCCAGCCAGCAGTTGTGGTGACGACGGCCTTCACGCAATGCACGCAACCTGCAGGCACACGCCAACAGATTGCCTCTCCTGCAGTACATACAGGAACGAATCCTGATAGCACACGCCAATCGCTCAGGGTTTCGAGCAGGATTCCAGTTCCAAACCGAAGAATGTTCAACAACGATTTCGAACACAACGGCCGCCAACGGCCGAGTTCCTAGACACCCCTCGTATCTTCTAGCTTGTTCATTGTGAAAAAAAAGGATGTTATCATATCGTTCATGTAAATTAATCATCAACCCTTGCTTTTAAATAAACGCGCTCCATCTCCTCAAGCGGTATGTGCAGACAGGTTGTCGACACATACCGTTGTGACAGCCAGAACACGGCAGCATTCCACAAGTGAGAATGAAGCACAGGCGTGAGCGCTAATTCCACACTGCCGTGTCATCAATCTGATAGAGTAATAGCACCCCCTTAACACAGATCAGATCGAGTTGGAAGCCGAGACACATCTCAGAACCAGAGCCCCGACGGCCGAGGAGATGACGGAGTTCTCGACACTAGTCAAGGTGCGTCGGAACATAAGATCCCGTTTCACAAGAAAGGCCAAGGAGCTCGAGACGTTTTTGACACTTCCACAATCGGATGCATCGACGCAACGCTGTTGGAAAAATGGCTCACTGGCCTAGCGGGGGACACCTCGATCTAGGACGTGCACCTCTGGATCGAAGATCACGGCAAATCAAGAGACATAGTTTCGGTTAGGAAACATCTAGCTCCTCCAAGAGGCGCTTCTTTATTGGCGTCTATATATACCCACTGGAAAGCGTTCCCTCGCCTGGTACGCAGATCCGAAGCCGGGCGGCTTCGGATCCGGGTCAGTTGAATGTGTTATCACAAGTTGTAAACTATCGTAGTCAACGTGGTACAGTTGGTATTCATTGTATTTGGGACGACGGGTTCCAGCTACACGTAAGATTCAGGAATTTTACCATCAAACGCAAACAATCACGATCCCGAAGCCGCCACCGCCGAAGAAATTCCCGCCAAGACGGATTCCGATGCGGTTCAGAGACCAAGTCAGGAACCAACTCGCACAGATGGTCAAGCTCGGAATCATCGAGCGAAGCACAAAGGCAACGCCGTACGCCCTGCCAGTCGTCACAGCATTGAAGCCTGATGGCGCAATCCGCCTCTGCATAGATCCAAGATGGATAAACCCACACATCCTGCGAATGAAGTTCCCTTTGCCGAAAACCGAACAAATCTTCGCAAGTCTAGGTGGAGCGTGCGTCTTCACGGTGGTTGACGCCGCTTCCGCATTCTACCAGCTCCCTCTTGATGATCCATCGAGTGATCTATGCACAATATCAACCCAGTTTGGGAACTTCAGGCTCAGGCGTCTCCCATTCGGAATCGTTGACGCATCTGAGCGTTTCAGCGAAGTTGTGCATCGTTTCTTCTCTGAACTAGAGGGGGTTGTGAGTTGCGTCGATGATTTCCTAATTCACGGCCGAACCCGCGCCGAGCATGACGCGAACCTCTCGAGGTTCCTCCTCAGGTGTCGTCAGGTTGGACTAAAACTCAAACCTGAGAAGTTACAGCTTGCCAGATCCACAGTGCGATTCCTCGGTCACAGCATCAGCACCGACGGAATTCGGATCCTCAACGATCGGGTTGCCGCCATCACGCAAATCAAGAGGCCCGAAACCCCCACAGAGGTGAGACGGTTCCTAGGAATGGTCAACTATGTACAAAAATACATCCCAAACGCTGTCTCCCGCACCGCCCCTCTACGACTGCTCACCAGATCCGACATCGGCAAATTTCAGTGGAATGACGCGCAGCAGCACGCTTTCGAGGATCTCAAGCAGGCTATCGCAACGGCACCTGTGTTGCAGCACATCGACCCCGCGCTTCCGCTCACCATATCAACGGACGCGAGCTCCTTTGGCATGGGCGCTGTCCTGCTACAGGTGGAAAGATCAATCGCCTCCACATCTGCGAGTCTCACCCCCACCCAACAGCGATACGCCCAACTCGAGAAAGAGCTCCTCGCTGTTGTTTTTGCCTGTGAGCAATTCCGCTTCTACATTCTGGGATGTCACGTTACAATCGAGTCCGATCACCGTCCGTTAGAGAGTATTGTCAAGAAGGATATTTCCATCCTCAGCCCGAGAGTTCAAAAGATGGTGCTAAGGCTTTTGCGATATTCATTCACACTTCGCTACGTCCCAGGCAGATTCATGTACATCGCGGATACACTCTCGCGTTCTCCAGCAGCCACGGAGTTCGCGACACCGGAGATGGAGCAGGCCGGAGCAACGGTCCTCGCATCCCTCGTCATCTCTGCCGACAGAAAGGAACGCCTGAAGGTCGCAACAGACAGTGACCCATCCACGGCTGTGGCCCGCGATCTTACAGTTCAAGGGTGGCCCGGCCACAGGCGAAGTGCCGGCGCAGCTGCCGGACCTTTCTGGCAGTACCGAGACGAGCTGCACGTCAGCGACGGATTGCTGTACAGGGGACAGCGACTTGTTGTTCCTGTCTCCGAGAGACAATCCGTTTTGGCTGGCCTTCATGCTGCCCACCAGGGCGAAGAGAGAATGTTACGGCAGGCACGAAGCAGCGTTTTCTGGCCAGGAATGTCTGCCGCAATCCGAGGAGTCGTTGAGAAGTGCGACCAGTGCCAGCTGTACATGCGAGCAAATCCACGTGAACCATTGCAGCCGACACCGCCGCCACCGTCCCCATGGCACACAGTTGCTGCCGACTTCATGCACCTCAGCCGAGGAGTTTTCCTGGTAGTCGTCGATTACTTCAGCAAGGACGTTATCGTAAGGAAGATGCATTCTACCACGGCCCAGGCGGTTGCCAAAGCATTCGAGGACATCATATTGCAACATGGCGCGCCCGTCCGTTTTGTTAGTGACAACGGACCGCCTTTCAACAGTGCCGAGTTCCAAAGTTTCAGCAAATACTGGGACATAGAGCTCAAACCAGTCTCGCCCGGACACCCTTCGGCCAATGGACAAATCGAAAGAACAATACAGACTGTGAAAGCCACTATCATCAAGGCTGAGCGGTCCGGAACGCCCATCATCGAAGCCTTATTGGCCCTACGCACAACTCCTGCTGACGACGGCCTCTCACCTGCCGAATTGTCCAACGGCCGAATATTAAGAACGCGCATGCCAATGTCTGAAAACGCACTCCAGACTGAGTCTTCCCCACGATGGAACACACGCCGACGAGCCCTCGAGAAGGCAGCATCACGGTCGAAGCATTACTATGATCGCTCCACGTCCGATCTTCCACCCCTGACTAGTGATCAGCGGGTTTTGGTTAGGAAGGCCTGTCGGAACTGGAAGCCGGGAGTAGTGGTGCGACGTTTGGATGCGCCGCGCGCGTACCTCATCCGCATGCAATCGGGGCTCGTGGTCAGGCGAAATAGGAAGGACATCAGAGTTGACAAAAGAGTGGGCGATCAACCTCCGCCCGTCCGCGACACCAGTGCCCAGCCAGCAGTTGTGGTGACGACGGCCTTCACGCAATGCACGCAACCTGCAGGCACACGCCAACAGATTGCCTCTCCTGCAGTACATACAGGAACGAATCCTGATAGCACACGCCAATCGCTCAGGGTTTCGAGCAGGATTCCAGTTCCAAACCGAAGAATGTTCAACAACGATTTCGAACACAACGGCCGCCAACGGCCGAGTTCCTAGACACCCCTCGTATCTTCTAGCTTGTTCATTGTGAAAAAAAAGGATGTTATCATATCGTTCATGTAAATTAATCATCAACCCTTGCTTTTAAATAAACGCGCTCCATCTCCTCAAGCGGTATGTGCAGACAGGTTGTCGACACATACCGTTGTGACAGCCAGAACACGGCAGCATTCCACAAGTGAGAATGAAGCACAGGCGTGAGCGCTAATTCCACACTGCCGTGTCATCAATCTGATAGAGTAATAGCACCCCCTTAACACAGATCAGATCGAGTTGGAAGCCGAGACACATCTCAGAACCAGAGCCCCGACGGCCGAGGAGATGACGGAGTTCTCGACACTAGTCAAGGTGCGTCGGAACATAAGATCCCGTTTCACAAGAAAGGCCAAGGAGCTCGAGACGATGCTAGCTGCAGAGGTTCCGGAAGAGCAGTTCGAGGTGGAGTGGCAGGAGTTCGATGACATCTACTCCGAGCGAAAGCGCTCCGAGTTGAAAGCGCTCAATACTCAGCTCACTCCGCTCGTCGTCAGATGCTCAGTCGCGAAATTCGACGAAGCAATGGATCGCGTGGCGGCTTACGACAAACAATATTCCACCACCGTGAGCGCGTTGAAGCGAAAGCAGAGGCAGACGCGCTCGATCCAGTCGCAAGAGGCTTCAGGCCGAGAATCGGACGCTCCGCAGTCGGCGATCTCGTGCCAATCTTCGGTCAGACATTACAAACTGCCGAAGTTCACCGGCGACGTCAAGAAGTTCCGGGAATGGTGGCAACTGTTCAGCGTCCACGTTCACAAGAAGAAGATGGATCCGATCGAGAAATTCACGCTGTTGAAGGAAGCGCTACAAGGTTCACCCTCGTTCGAGATCGCACACCTGGAATTCAACCCGGACCAATACGAGGAAGCGGTGAAAATCTTCGAAAAGAAGTTCGGTTGCCCGCGCGCCGCTGAGAAGGAGCATCTCCAGGAACTCCGCAGACTGTTTTCATCCAGGGACCTGCACCTCAATGATAAGTTCTACCGTTTCGTTTCCCCGCTATCTCAGAACGTTAAGGCGCTGCTGTCACTCGGCAAAAGTTTCGAGTCGATATCAATGGCAGTCTCGCAAGACATTCTCAGATGTCTCCCAAGAGCATTGAGCGAAGAGTTCACTAGAAAGAACTACGACAGTGTGGCAGCGCCAGGCGGCTCTGAGTGCGAGCTCAAGTTACTTCTAGAGTTCTTGGAAAGGGAAGTAGAGATCAAAAGATCTTGCGGTCCATCGGCTTCCCCAGGACCAGGCAGTTCGAACAGCACCCGTTTCAATAGGGATTCCAGCAGTAGCGATAAATTCAGGCAGTTTCAATCAAAACCGGGCAGCTGGAAGAGTGGGCAAGAACAGCAAGGCAAGAGCAGCGCTGGGTTCCTCGCAAATAATTCGCAGGCAGAGGTCGATCATTCGTGCATTTTCTGCACCAAACGGGATTGGCGTGGGTCAACGGTCCCTCAAGCAGGGGAATATTCCGATTTTTCTTAGACACCGGCTCGGAGAGATCCTACATATCGGATCACGTCGTCAGGAAACTCGGTCTTGAACCGGCGTTTCAAGAGAGTCTCGCCATGAGTACGATCGGCGGCAACGTTTCGCAATTCAAAAAGCACTGCGTGTACGAGGTGGGCTTACAGAGCCGATTCGACGATAAGATGGCGGTCAGACTCTTGGCAACCGGGTTGCCGGAAATCGCGAAAGGCGATTTCCCAGTCTCGCCGGAGTCGTGGGATCTGTCCCCGCTGGCGGACCACGCAGAATACGCTGCTCGCCGGGAGATCGATGTACTCATAGGCTGGGATGTTATTCCGAGCATCAAGTGCGGTGTCGAGCGCGTGTTGGAAGACCGCGTGGTCGCCAACGAAACTATCTTCGGTTGGGTCATCGCGGGTACTCAAAAATCAAATAATTCAAAGGAGCAGTCACATATCTTCGTGACGGCTAATCTCTATCAACCAGGCACCAGGCTACAGAGTTCTCAAATAGTCAGCATGACAACGATCTCGAAGCGCGGCACCAGTGTTCCGATCCATCCGTCCAGCGGAGTAGAGTTCAGCTCTAGAAATTCAGAGCGCAGTTCAGAAGGAAAAGTGCAAAGCAGCCTCGAAACGGAGCCGGATCTCGATGCTGGAATCAAGTCAGACCTGCAGAGGTTGTGGTCGACGGAGATACTGGGCATCGAGGAGCCGAGCGACGAATCGAATGAGTCGGTTGAATCCGAACTGGAGAGCTTCTTCGAGAACAATCTAGAGAGGCTGGAGAACGGTCGGTACATGGTGAGCTTGCCATTCAAAGAGAATCTGCGCACGCTTGGCGACAACGAGAACGTAGCAAAAGGCAGCCTTAAGCGGTTCCTCGTCAAAGCGGCAAAAAATAAGGAGTTGCTCGCCGCAGTCGACGAGGAGATGAGTCAATATATCGCGCGCGGATCCGCGGAGCCTGCAACGCCGAAAAAAGAAGGAGAGTTGGTTCACTATCTTCCGATTTTGCCAGTGGTCAAAAGAGGGTGCTCGCAAATGCCGGTGCTCGCAGGAAAGACGAAGCGGCGTTAAATGATGTGTTGCACGACGGCCCGAATCTCATGCCGGCGATCTGGAAAGTTCTCCTCGGATTCAGACGAGACAAAATCGCCGTCGTCTCGGATATTGAAAAAGCGTTCTTGCAATACAAGATCCACCCGGATCACCGTACGTTTCTTCGATTTTTCTGGCCGTTGGGCATTAGCAAGAATCCAAGGGCTCCTATTAAGGAGTTCTGGAGCACGGTCCTGGATTTCGGAATTTCGGCGTCACCATTCATACATTGCGCCGGAATAATATACCACATGAGGCAGATGGCTAGGGAACACCCAGACAAAGCACAGTTCCTGAAAGATCTAGAACAACACTTCTACATGGACGATCTGGTCTTCACAGCAGTGACAGATAACGAGGGTTTCGAGAGCTTCGATTTCATGTTCAGAGCCTTCAGGGCTGGCGGCTTCAGGCTGCGGAAATGGGCTACCAACAGCAGGGAGCTCGGTCGCCGCATGGCAGAGTCGCTCAGCGACCCTGAAGTGCAGGTCAGTTTCGAGCAAGAGGATTTCAAATTCCTTGGAATAGGTTGGAATCAAAAAGAAGATCAGCTCTGGATTCCGGTAGCAACGGCAATCGAAACCTTCGAAAACAACACTCCGTCCAAACGAACAGTTTTGAAAGGCACAGCCCAGATATTCGACCCATTGGGATTTATTTCTCCACTCACGATCAGACCAAAAATCCTCCTTCAATCACTTTGGAAACAAAAGATAGACTGGGACACAAAGCTGACAGGAGAAAACTTGAAGGAGTTTCACGAGACAACAGAGACACTCAGAGCAGCACAACGGTTTCGAATACAACGCAATATAAACACAAACGCTGATGACGTCATCCGGGAACTACACGTGTTCTGCGATTCGAGCTTGTCTGCTCTCGGCTGTGTGGCGTATGTCCGGGAGATTTCGAAACATGGCGGCGCGAACGTGCGCTTCGTCGCTTCCAAAGCGAGAGTCGTTCCGGTCAAGTCCGGTCATTCAATCCACAAGTTGGAACTCATCGCCGCAGTGTTAGGTGCCTCAATAGGCACTCAAATCAAACAATATCTCAATTATCATTTCGAATCCACCCACTACTGGGGTGATAACTCTGCGACGCTGCATTGGATAAAAGATGTACCGGAGAGATGGAAAGTTTTTGTAGCAAACCTTTAAGGAAGATTTTAGGTAGAGGAGCTCTACGTTTCAGAGAACTCGAGACCGTTCTGGCAGAGATAGAGTCGATAGTGAACCAGCGTCCGCTTACATCAGTTCAGCTCGATACGAACGAAATCAACGCGCTCTTTACGGACACAGAGCAAAGCCTGGATTGCCGGAGACAAGACTGAAACCTAGTAATCGAGAAGCAACGGATTCGATTGTGTTTTCGGAACGTTGGAAACTTCAACAGTCAGTCTTGCGAGCTTTCCAGAAGCGATTTCGGGAAGAGTATCTGGGCTACTTAAGGTCGGCTCACGTTCGTCCGCAGTCGGAGCGTAGACCGCTCGAAGTCGGCGACATTTGCTTGTTGAAAGATCCTGATCCCTCCAGAGCTCGGTGGCCTCTCTGCCGAGTCCTCAGTCTTTCTGGCGGGGAGAGGACGGATCTCAGAAAGCGATCCTGTATGATCAAGCTAGCTACGGGGCAAGTCTACAAAAGGCCGATACAACTATTATTTCCGCTCGAAGTCTAACTAATACCTAAGCGAGCTACCTAGGACTACCTGAAAGTTTACCTATAAGCTAAGAATAAAAAGGCAGAAGTACTCAAACAATAACAGACGATTTATTTGAGCAAAAGAGAAAAAATTATGATCAATATTTACAAGCCCTTCAGACGAACGGAGAGAGGTATCGACTCCGTCCGAGTCCCATCTCGAAGGCGTTGGTCTGACAGGCAACCTCAGCGGTTGCTGGCCGTGCGGACGGCCCAGGCAGGTTCGGATCCTCGGCGGCCGGGCCGGCTGGACCGGCTTGGGCTGGACCCGCGATGGCGGGGACTGGGGCGGGGGCGGGTACGGGAGCTGGGCCGGCGGCCGCCTCTTCAGCGCGTCGCTGTTCCATGTAGCGTAGCACTCGCTCCTGCAAGAGCGCGTTGACGATCACCGAGAGCGGGTTCACGGTTGCGCTCCTCCTGGCATCTCGGGCGGCACTGACAAATGGGGCCCGTTGCGGGAACGACATGTGGTCCCATACGTACCGGGCCGCGAGTCGTAGTGAGGGATACGGGGCACCGTGAAATACGGGAGAACGTTCCAAGGAGAGCACAAAAAAGCCCAATGGGGAAGCACTGTACGGTGGCATCGTTGGAGGGTAGTTCAACGTTCAACGGACAACGAATGATCTCCAAAAGGCTCGACGGGTACGATCTCGGTTGATTTGGGAAAGGAGAAGGTTGGAAAATGTGCGCGAAAGTCGCTGGTTGGTTAAGTTAGAAACGTCGAGCACACCCCGTGTCGGGTTCCAGACCCGAAACAAAGAAATTGAACGCGTGAAACGTCTCGAATGCACCTCGCGCACTAGCTAGCCAACGGAAATTCTCGAGTTCAATCCCATAATATCCGAGTGAAAATGAAAAATATGAATGTTCAGTGTACATGAGAATTTCGCGGGGAGTGTGGCGCACTCGCAGAGTGCTGATTCGGCACGACCCCAGCCCGAGTGATAATATATGAATGATGAGAGAATACGAGAAGAGAGATATATTGAATGAGAAAATAAAAGAGTCCTCGGAGGCTTCGTCGTGCACGTCTCTGCTTGCAGGTCCCACCGCGCATGCGCCGTCTGCGCTGTCGCGGTGGGACGCCAGTCAATCATCAGTGTTTCACGGCGCTTGGAAGATAGCGCATCGAAGCAGAGACAACCACGACGGGCCGACCCGAGGGAATTCCAGATTCCAAGCCAGACTTTTCATTCCCGACGAGTTCAGTCCAAACGGTGGTTCACAGTGTATTTGTAACACGCGTGCAGAAGAAATCAGGGAAATCTGGATTCTTCCTGATGTTTTCCACAAGTTTGAGATCTTTGGTTTCTAGGACAGTTGATAGAGGAGGGATGTTAATACCCTCGCGTAATTTGCGCTCAAGAACAAAACTTCGTCAAAACGTGTCTGGCTTCCGATTTCGAATGCACACGGAGCATCTCAAGTGACACCGTGTGTCTCCGAATCGACAGAGCTCCGCTCGGGGGAGAGTCGCTTTGGCCATTATACAAGAAAGCTTTTCCCTCTCCTTCTCCCACACCTAAGCCAAAACCTACTCCAACTCCAAAACCCCAGCGTGAAACTACCGGACATTCCGGTCTCTACGTTTCAATCACCCTCAATGGCATCCCAGCCCTATATATCATCTGTACAGCACTCTCTAGACGAAGACGATCCGCTTCCTACGAGCCGATCCAACCCGAAGAACAATCTCCTAACCATTCTCCAAATAGCTCAATTCGTCGTCTGCTATCCAAAAGCAACAGACGTGTTTTTCGTGAACTCCAAGAAAAAGCTTCTTTTCCGCGAGTTTAAGTGCAAAAACGAGTGCTTCTGCCCAGTGATCAAGGTGTCAAGGAGACAAGCACCCGTTGGATACCCCGTTTTCCGTCTGAAGACCCGCCTGAAGACCCGCAAGACAGCGGCGAGAGCCGGCAGAGAAAGGAGAACGCCCGGAACGTCCACGCGGTCACTTCGCGGAGCGAGGCCCGAGAGCGGATGCCCGAGCCGTCCACCAGCTCCTCTGCCGCAACGGAGGAGAAGAGGGTAAGCCGTCCGGAGCAAGAAACTCGGGAATTCCAAGAGATTCAAGCCGAGCAAAGCCGGGACCCTATTCTGCGGAAGAGGAGACTAAACGACGGAAGCCCAACGACAACACAAAACAAAACAAAGCTTCAACGACAGAACGACATGGAAATCGACGAGAGATGCTCGCGATGTGATAAGGCGCTCGCTGGCCTCATGCTAAGATGCATAGGGTGCAGGAGAGAAATACACATAGCTTGTCGACGCCCAGAAGAACAGTACCCATCCCAAGTCCCCGAAGCGACTTGGAAATGCAAGGTCTGTTCGATCTCAGCTGTGGCAAAAACAGCTGATCAAATGTTGGCGATCCTGGACACAACACCGCTGGACTCAGAACACATGGGATATATCGCGTTCCTTGTGACTCGCATTAAGCGTCTAGAAGCAGAGGTGTCCACTCTCTCGAGAGAGCTGAGAGAGAACCAAACCACACTCCGTACAGCTCACACGGAATCGATAAGAGATTCTAACCGAGAAAACTCCGAGGCAAAACATCCAACAAGGACTGTACTGCTCATCGGCGACAAGAAGGTCAGAAAACTCGCTATGAAAGTCAAAAGCTACTTCACCAGGAAGAGTTCAATCGTAGTCAGATCGTTCACTAAACATGACACCAAGAACATTCATGAGCAGAGCAAGATCTTCTTGGAGACGAACCCGCAACCAGTGCATATGATTGTGCACTCCGGGTACGAAGAGTGTATGGAGTTTAAGAAAAATGAGTTCATTGCATCAATCGAGCAGTTCGCCAAGAAGTTGAAAGAGGACCGCCCAAATTGCAGCATCAGCGTGATGACGGTGCCTCAATTCACCAAAGAGTGCAAAGACGCAAACGAGACACTCCTAAATCGGAGAGAAGAACTCGGGATAGATGTCCTCGACGTCACCCGTAATCATCGATTCATGGTGAGCCCAGGAGTCTTCAGCTACTCCGGACCAGACGAATCAACTAACGCCTGCGTCAAGGCGGTGGCACGAGAGGCTGGAACTTTTTTAGGCGTCAAGCCGATCGCGCCAAGCACTACTTCCACAGCATTCGAGGACAGCAGCGCAAAACAAGGCAAGGATGCAAAAATACCGGCCCGAGCACAACGGAGATCGTCCACGAAACCCGCCGCCAGACCGCCTCCGGCCCGAGGCCCCTCGAAGATTCAAAGGCAGAACAAAGGATCTCCCCAAAAAGTTCCTCAAATGGTTCCAGCGGAATGGTTGAGTCAGATACTGACGGCAATGCGCGAGCAGACCTCCTGGGACGACATGAGAGCCCAACAGCAACCGCGCGCCCGCATTCGAAACCTGCACCCAGGGAACCAGTCTCAAGGGAAGAAAAGAGCTCCCCAACGGGCCAGATCAAACTAGTACAACGGAACTGTGAGGGAGCGAGGGTGGCACTTCAAGCACTTGGCCCGCACGAATTGACAGAATTCCATGCTGTCGTTCTAACTGAGACCCTGTCCACGACTAGGTTCGATGTTCCGGGCTTCTACAGCCATCATTGCCTCGCCCTCAAACCCCCTGTCGGTGGACCCATAGGGGGAGTATCGGTCCTTGTAAATAGTGATCTCAGAGACCTACGTCTCACCTTGGCTGAGGACAACACAGTGGTGCTCAGCCAACCGACGCTAACAATAATTGCCATGTATAGCTCAGGAGAAGAATCAACAAGCTTCCTATTGAGCAAACTGTGCCGGGCTCTCTCCGCCACGTTGGAAGGGGGCTCCATCGTCATCGCCGGGGATCTCAACTGCCGCTTAGATAATGCCCCCTCGGAGCGCACCAAGTCGGTTGTAGCATGCCTCCAGGAGCACGGAATCTGGGTCTGTAGCGACCCAAACGTGCCGACATACTTTTCACGAAGGAAGAGGAGTGAAAACGCCGCACCGGAAAATCGGGCAGGACCAACGACCGGAGAGGCGGAATGTCAAGCAGGTTCGTCGACAATAGACATATTTGCAACTTCCCTCTCGCGGGAAAATATCCGTTTCGATGGTCATGTGATCGCACCGGTCATGACCTCCTTCAGAAAACACGTTCCGGTCTCCATCACCTTCTCTGCTCAAGTCTCCACCAGGATTCCGCGGGAAAGTGGCCACCCGAAATCACTGTCTCAAGAAATACTGATCAAGAAACTCGTCACCAAACCAACAAATCAGTTCACTACACTTCCGATAAACGACCTCTGCAGCGAGTTGACGAGGATCTGCCTTCTAGCGAGCGTACCCCGCCGCCGAAAACGTCGAATTTCTCCGGCATGGTTCACGAGTGAGTGCTTCGAAGCTCGAAAACTTGCCCTCCAAGCGCTCGAGCTAACACGGCTCCCCGACCATGGAGACCTCGAGTTCCGAGTTTTCAGAGGGCTTTACGTTCAGCTCAGGGCACGATACCGAAAAGTACTGGACGAAGCGAAACGGGCAGCAGCAATAAGGGCAGAGGACGCGCTGATTCTCGCTGCTCTGCAAAAGCCGTATCTCGCTGGTCGTCAGCCTGCAGTTTTCTCTAGCTGCCCGATTGCCGCAGGGGAACTAAGGCGACACTTCTGGTCGACGCTGGCCTCAACTAACAGCGTACCTCAGTACATCCCAGAGACGAAACCTCTAGACGATCAATGGAAGAGAGATCTGGCCAAACGGGTCGACTCCCCGTTCGAAATGGATGAAGTCAGCGAACACCTAAGAGCCCTCAAGAATAATAAAGCCTTCGGCCCGGATCTTCTGAGAAACGAACACCTCAAAGCCGCCTCTTTGCTCGTTCCGCTCTGGACAATCCTCCTCAACAAGGCCCTGGACCATGGAACCTTTCCGACATGTGGAACGAAAGCATCCTGAAGGTGATCCCGAAAGGGAAAGGAGACCCACTCCTGCCGTCCTCCTGGAGAGGCATCGCAAAGAGAAGCTGTGCCTACAAACTCCTGTCATCCATAGTCGCGAGAAGGCTGTCTATCTTCCTTGAAATGCTGGAGATCCTGCCTCCAGAACAACACGGTTTTCGCCAAGGGAAATCGACTAGCACAGCCTGCCATCAGCTACTGCAGAGCGTGATGGGGGCCCTCTCCAAGAGGAGGACTTTCATTCATGCTGTGTTCATCGATCTGAAATCTGCCTTCGATGTGTGCCCTCGTGACCTCACCCTTAAGAAGCTCGCAAAGGCAGGCACGCCACCACGTATGCTCCGCCTGGTCAACGCCATGCTGCAGGCGAACAGTATCACACTGGACGACGGAGTCTGCCTCCACGAACCATTCACGCAAACAACAGGTTTTGCGCAAGGAGACAACTGCAGCCCGTTGTTGTTTTCGACACATGATCTGCCAGGATTCCTCCGAAGCCGACACGATACGGTTCAAATACAGTAGAACCCGGTTATAACGGACTTCAAGGGAACGTGGAAAATCGTCCGTTATATCCGAGGTCCGTATTATCCGATCATGAGACTCATTCGACCAAAAGAAAAGCTCGTAGAAATCGTTCATACAGTCGTGAATGGCATCGAAGTATTCCAGAAATGAACAATGCCGAGAGATGATCTACACAGGTAGCGTCGACAATTGGCAAAACGTGCACATCTGCACGCAGTTTTCCGAGCGATTCGATGATCCAATCGTTGCCGACTCTCGGCTCCGGGATGAGTCCGTTGTAACCGTCTTGATTACTATGAGTAACGTGGCGATCGGACCGCAGAATCGGTCCGTAATAACCGAGTGTCCGTATTAAGCGAGTCCGCTGTATCCGTTCTTTTCAATATGGAAGAAGATAGGCGCACGGCCGGGGCCCAACCGAAGTGTCCTTTGTATACGAGTATCCGCTGTATCCGAGTCCGTTATAACCGGGTTCTACTGTAATCATGTACGCTGACGACATTGTAGTATTCAGCAAAGTCCGCATCCATGCACAGCAGTGCCTCCGTTCCTTGGAGGAGTACTGCACCATGAACGGACTCGTTATCAACAGCGCGAAGACCAAAGCAGTCAAGTTCCGCAGAGGAGGACGTTTGCAGGAGGCTGACAAACTATACGTCTGTAACCAGCCCATCGAATACGTGTCTCACTTCACAAATTTGGGTGTCGTGTTCTCGAGCAGAGGAACTTCCTTTGCGCACCACCTGTCCGAGCGCACGAGAAAGGCGCTGGTGGCAGCCGCCTCAATCCGAAACCCGCAAAAACCATCACTCGAAACTGCGCTCAGCCTTTTCAACATCAAAGTTGCAGCAGTTGCCAGCTACGGGATCGATGTAATCTGGGAACATTTGACAGCCAAGCAACTCGAAGACCTGGACGGAGTCAAAGCAACCTTTCTCAAGTGGACCATGGGGCTGGCCTCGAACACTCAGAACAGACTCGTAACACAACTGGCCGGCTGTGAAACATTCGTGGAAGACCTGGTTCAACGACACAATCTTCCTTGGACGCAGGCTTATCAGGAGTATCGAGACTCGAGAGACCGCAAAGACGAAGAAATCGCGACCGAATTCTGGCAGAGTCCCGGCATGACGGATCAAACGTGGCGGCAACCACTTTCGTCGATGCGGAGCGTGGTTCTTCGGTACTCTGTGCATGGCTTTCACCACAAACTCTGCCGAACGTCCGGCTTCCACGCCCCGAACCGCGACTGTGTCTGCCGGCACTGCTCCCAGCATTGTACGCTTTATCACGCATCCTCCTGTCCCAGTGTTAATAGCATCACATCACTCAGGATGTAACCACTGGCAGCCATATCACTTATACTAACTACGGTTATACCATATTACCAAGATAATACCCTTCCTGGGTGAACTTAATAAACATATATATAAATAGTTCAATGCACCGCGTAAATCTTCCGGCATGAATTATGAGACACGCATGATCAACTGACTAACTTTTTTTTCTACACTCCATAAATAAGGGTAAGAATGACTCGGAAACACTCCTACAGCTAATTAACAATACAATACAATACAATAGATTTATTTTCGCTGTTCTTTAGCAAGTTTTTCGTCCTACAATTCTTTCACAATTTTCGTGATTGTCTTTCCGTTGAAATATATACATTGAGTCAAGTGATACCGGCCTATACCTTTCATTCCACAGTATCTACCCTATTCTCGCGCGTATAACGAACCCTTTTTCCGACCATGAAAAAGTTCAGAACTTTGCCCGACTGATTAAAATATTCGTTCTGGGGCTTTGTCAGGATAGAGGTCCATCGGATGCACCATGTAAAATTTTCAGAAAACACATTTTCCATTGCCAGGCAGAGTTCTGAACTTTTTTGTGGTCTGAAATAGGGTTCGTTATACGCGCGAGAATAGGGTACATTGGCATGTTTCATTCATATTTTCGAAGAAATCTTCTCTTTCGCATACTCTGTGGTGGTAACCATGGTAGGTCGCTCTACATATGATGTATGATGTATGATCTGTTCCGCTCGACAATTTCCAGTCCTCTCTGTTGTAGGCTGGTCCGTCCCCGTAGTTTTGGTTGTTGTGCTCGTTTCTCCTTCGTTCCAAGTCTTGTGCGTATTCGTTCTACGCGTCGAATTCGTGGTTTGTCTCCTTCAGCGTCTCGCAGAGTGTTTTTTCTCCAATCAGCGTCAGTGCGAATGTGTTCGAAGTATGCCGGCTGAGCCCGAGCACTGCTTTGACGTATGAGCTTTTACAACGGTCGAGATTGATCATGGTCGTTTTCGATAGCCGCTGGGAGATGTTCTTCATGCCGTTCTTGATCATTGGCATTATCTTTATGTCAAATATCTTCATCGCTAGATCTAAAGGCAGTTTCTGTAGGTCACCCAGGCAGATTGTTGTCGCTGCGGTTCGCGTTCGTAGTTTCTCTACGTGTTCGCTGAAGCCCAGGGCTGGTTGGAGGATTATCCCGAGGTATTTGGAGTTGTGGACGTACTCTATTGGTTTTCTTTTCACATACAGCTTCTGTTTTCCGATGTGTCCTGCTTTTCGAAATTTGAGTGCCTTCGTTTTCTCGGTATTTATTTCCATTCCGTTGTCGGCGCACCATATTTCCAGCGCCGCGATCGCTCTTTGAAGTTCCTCAGTGTCTTCTGAAGCGATAACCAAGTGGTCTGCGTACATCTTGCCGAAGACTTCTCTTCTTTCGAGTCTTTCTAGCAGACCGTTCACGTACATCACGAATAGGAGAGATGATACGGAATCCCCTTAGGCGAAACCTTTCCGTTGTTGTACCGGTTCGCTCATGTCGAATCCGTTGTCTATAACCAGGTTGTTCGGTTGGCAGATTGATGTGATCAGTTTGACAATTTTCCCTTGGAGCTCGAATCTTTCGCCGATCACCTGCAGGAGTCTTCCTCGGTTCACGTTGTCGAAAGCCGAACGAAAGTCGACGAAGACCGCGTGAGTTGGGTTTTTGTTCGATTGCACGTAGCTCAGTAGAGATTCCATCGCCTCTTCGCATGAGCGGTGTGGAAGGAACCCGTGTTGATTTTGTGACATCATTGGTAGACATTGAAGTGTCAGGCGTTCTGATATGATACTGGTGAATGCCTTGTATAGGTGAGATGCGAGGCTGATCCCTCGATAGTTGCTTGCCTCCTCTGGAGGATCTTCCCCTTTGTACAGCGGTCTCACGTGGGCCTCTCTCCACGCTGCCGGGATTACGCTGGTGTCGAGGATTGCGTTGTAGGCTTTTGTAACGAGTGGGACTAAGATCTCGTTGTCTTTTAGTACATCTATTGCGATGCGGTCTGGTCCTACTGCTTTTCCCCTCTTCATTCTTCTGAGGCTTGTTTCGACCTCTTCGTTGGTTATATGTTCGTTGTAACATTCATGGTCGGGTTCTTCGGTTTTGGTCTGGACTTCTATGGTCGTTGGCTGTTCTCTTGCGTCGTACAGGTTGCTGTAGAACTCTTCGAAGGCTTTCAGCTCGATCTTTGGGATGGCGGTTAGTTTCTTCTTTGGTGGAAGAATCCAGGGCCGTGTCTTGCTGTCTATGATTTTCCGTTCTAGCTGTTTCTGTTCGTGTTCGGTTCTTTTCCGGCGGATGGTGTTTTTGTACTGCTTTCTGACGCTCGCGTATCCGCTTGTTCCGATTTTCGTAAGTGCTGCGCTTTTCAGTTGCCGGCATTCCTCGTCGAACCAAGATTTGGCGTTCTTTCTCGGGTGTGCGATCGTCCTGTAGGCCGACCTCTGAATCGTGTCGACGAGCTGCTTGTATGCGGCATTTGGGCTTGCGTCAACCGTTTGGGCAATTGTTGGTAGGTAGTTCATTAATGTGTCGGGATTAATTCTTCTGATTTCTTTCCCTGGTCGCCTCCCCGTCGGCTTCTCTCCTATTCTCGGCTTGCGAATTGTCACGATGACTTGTTGGTGCTTTCGCTCTATAGTGGGCCGTACTTTTATTTCCGCTGTCGGATGGATTTCGCGCGACACGAATATGAGATCTATGGTGCTGCTGCCGTTGTTTGCTATGTAGGTCTTCTCTTGAGGGTCATTCAAGCGATGAAGGTCCATCAGGAGCAGTGCCTCCGTCAGGTCTTCTCCTCTGTTGTCTTCGTTGTCGATTCTGCAGTTGAAGTCGCCGTAGAGCACCACTGGTTTTGTGGTCTTTAACCAACCTGGATAAGAGCAACCTTGAAACCTTAGGACCTCAAAGCGAGCAACTTTATTCCTTTTTTTTTCAAACTGCAAACAAATATGTTACTGTACAGCTGTATTTTCACTTCAAGAAGAGCTTCACTCAAACTTCGACAGAGGTATCATATCCAGCACATTCGGACACATTTAACTCAATCCTTCTTGCCTGCACAACATCGGGCTTCTCCGCTGTGTTACCCTTCAGTTCCACACAAACTCCACGTTCCTCGGAGCAACAAAAAGTCCTTCCCTCAAAAACACACTCGAAACCACGGAGGCTGGTTTTCCAAACTCGTCCCGGAGGTCGAGGTGGGGGGCTGGGGGGCGCCAACGTTGTCGAAAACTGCAGCGGCGTAGGTGTACTGGAGGCAAAACTTGGATCAGGAATCGGCGGGGCTGTGCGGTTGTGTGCCTCAAACTCGGCTTCAATCCCAAAACCAACAACGAGGCTTAATGAGACCACAACGCTCACGATCAGACTGCAGATCATCACGCCCGCAGACTTCT